>OX155667.1:337500-937500 GCA_944567765.1 Carterocephalus palaemon
GCGCCTAGTGTTGTGAGTATCCGGCTCGAAGGACCATTTTTCAACTCAACAGCGGGGAGGTCACCGCCGGGGCTTACCTTCGGAGCAAATTCCCGGATAAAAGGACCATCCTTACATCCGAATTCCCTCACGCGGGAGCGCTCACAGCGCTGCGAAAGAGGAGGGGAGATTTCGTTCGTTCGGATGAAATAAAACAACTAAGTGGATAGACGACCTGAAGAAGACGCAAGAAACCGCTGGTTTCAGAAGGCACAGGACCGGTCGGAGTGGTGTCGTTTAGGAGAGGCCTATGTCCAGCAGTGGACCTCAAAAGGCTGAAGAATGGATGAACCTGGGTGTTATTTTTTTACTGCTACCGAGTTTCTTGCCGTATTCTTCTCGGTATCATCAACTTTGTGAACCGGCGGTAAATAAAAAAAATGTTATAACGTTCATTAAGTGTATACAAAATACCGTACAATTGAATAATAAATGAATGAATGGTCCAGGCACAGTAAAATTTAAATTTTTATTCATCCAAATGAATCTCGAGTCTGGAAAAACAAAATCTATATTTATTTATTTAACTCGGAAGTTTTGGGGCCTGTTCTTTTTGTTTTATAAAATTTCGCGTGTCGCTGGAGGACTCAGTTAATGCCGACATAACTAATTAATGTTTTTATCTATAATGAACCTCTAAATGCCCTAGTTGTCTGCCCACCCCCACCAACGAACCTCTAAATGCCATAGTTGTCTGCCCAACCCCACCAACGAACCTCTAAATGCCATAATTGTCTGCCCACCCCCACCCGCCAGGTGGTGCAGGTGTCGGGCGCGCTGGGCGTGCTGCACGACGTGTTCGGCACGGAGCTCCCGGACCGGTTCTACCTGGGCGGGCCGCTCACCGTGCGCGGGTTCCGCCAGCGCGGCATAGGGCCGCACGCGGACGGACACGCCATAGGGGGATCGGTGAGCGTGCTCGTTTGCTATCGTACCCGCCAGGTGGTGCAGGTGTCGGGCGCGCTGGGCGTGCTGCACGACGTGTTCGGCACGGAGCTCCCGGACCGGTTCTACCTGGGCGGGCCGCTCACCGTGCGCGGGTTCCGCCAGCGCGGCATAGGGCCGCACGCGGACGGACACGCCATAGGGGGATCGGTGAGCGTGCTCGTTTGCTATCGTACCCGCCAGGTGGTGCAGGTGTCGGGCGCGCTGGGCGTGCTGCACGACGTGTTCGGCACGGAGCTCCCGGACCGGTTCTACCTGGGCGGGCCGCTCACCGTGCGCGGGTTCCGCCAGCGCGGCATAGGGCCGCACGCGGACGGACACGCCATAGGGGGATCGGTGAGCGTGCTCGTTTGCTATCGTACCCGCCAGGTGGTGCAGGTGTCGGGCGCGCTGGGCGTGCTGCACGACGTGTTCGGCACGGAGCTCCCGGACCGGTTCTACCTGGGCGGGCCGCTCACCGTGCGCGGGTTCCGCCAGCGCGGCATAGGGCCGCACGCGGACGGACACGCCATAGGGGGATCGGTGAGCGTGCTCGTTTGCTATCGTACCCGCCAGGTGGTGCAGGTGTCGGGCGCGCTGGGCGTGCTGCACGACGTGTTCGGCACGGAGCTCCCGGACCGGTTCTACCTGGGCGGGCCGCTCACCGTGCGCGGGTTCCGCCAGCGCGGCATAGGGCCGCACGCGGACGGACACGCCATAGGGGGATCGGTGAGCGTGCTCGTTTGCTATCCTCGAAAACATTTAAATGGAACTTGACTGCCACCTCTGATACCGTATGTAAATTTGGTGCGACAAAATGCTGTAATACAACACAATACAATATAATTAGTTGCACCAGAAAAAGAACAGAAGACAAAACAATAAAGAAATAAAATAAATATCTTGGACATTCTCACAACGGTGATCTGACTCCAAAGTAAGCGCGAGCCTGTACTATGGGTGTCAGAGACTGATCAATTCATCAATTTCTCGACATAATCAAATGATTAAAATGATTCAACTAATTTCCTCTACAAAGACTGAAACGGAAATGTTTGCTCTTCCAACCGGGTCTACTACCACTCTTGGTTTGGGGAACTGTTCCGCTCGCATTTCCTAATGAAAAGACCGAAAGATTTTATTTATTTATTTATTGATATAATTATTAAACAAGTCTGCAAACTTACAGCGGTAAGCCAAGGCGTTCACAAACATTATTCATAGAAACATTAGTCATAGTCATAGATACAAAATATAAAATGATGCAACAAAATGCTGCAGTAACCTGCCGCTACAAAGACTCTGAAATCGAAATTTCTTAGTATCTATTGATGTCTCGGGGTGTTGCAGGTGTACTGGGCCACGGCGCTCCACCTGTACACGCCGCTGCCCTTCCAGCCGGGCAAGGGCGGCCTGGGGGAGCTTTTCTGCTCGCACTTTCTAATTAAAACACCGAATGATTAAAACGGTGCAACAAAATGCTGCAGTAACCTGCCACTACAGACTCTGAAATCGAAATTTCTTAGTATCTATTGATCTCTCGGGGCGTTGCAGGTGTACTGGGCCACGGCGCTCCACCTGTACACGCCGCTGCCGTTCCAGCCGGGCAAGGGCGGGCTGGGGGAGCTGTTCCGCTCGCACTTCTTCCTCAACGCCGGCTGTCTCGCCCAACCCGGTGAGGCATTCTTATTATTTTATCGTTTTCTTTTATTCATTAAATGTATTTCTAAAGCATATTAAATATTTATATAGGAATAGTTGCTTTCTGCATTCCTTCTCCATAGTAAATTTTATCTTTGCCAAATTTCATACACCTCCGTCCACGTAATTTTTTGTAAAATAGGATCCAAAGTATTTCTGCATTCCTTCTAGATAGTTAATTTAAACTGTGCCAAATTTCACACACCTCCGTTCTCGTAATTTTTGTAAAATAGGGTCCAAGGTGGGTTGGTGGCCAACTCAGTGTCGAATGTTCTCAAGCCACACGAAGGTTTTCGACAAGGCTTAACGACTGTTTCCACCATTGAAAACAACAGGGTCCGACGGCTTAACGTGCCCTCCGAAGCACGGTAGCGTCCATGAAATGTTTGCCACTAGCGGCCACCCATCCACAAGTTCTTTGCCACCACCATCAATTAGTTCTTTGGTCTGGTCTTAATTTTCAGCAAAGCTGCCACCTTATGTCCAAATTACTCCGTAGGACTCACTGAAAATCAGTACTGTTTTTCAGCTTATATGATGAGTGAGATCCTTTTTGTGCAAACTGCTGCAGCAAAAAATGCTGTTACTGTTTTAAATAATACATAGTCTTATTTAGTTACATTTGTATTCATAGGCTTAAGTAAATTTTGTTTTTTTTTGTATTACTCTACATGTCTTATATATTCTGTATTTTATAATTTTATGTGACTCTTTGTGCGGTTGTGTTTTGTATAAATAAATAATTCATTCATTCAACGCCGTAGCCGTACTATGAGATGGTCTTAATCCACATTGACAGGGGTTAAGGATTATCTATTGTACCTAATAAAAATATTTGTACATATTAATATTATGATTGTACACTGAACGGCCACGTCGGAACAGAGGAGCCTGGCCTGGCCGGGCTGGAGGCGCTGTCGGCGTTCCGCGCGTCGTGCGGCTGCGGCGTGACGCTGCGGCTCGGGCGCGTCGCGCGCGTCGAGCTCAACTGCTGCGTGCCGCTGCGCGCGCGCGCCGGGGACGCGCCCGCGCGCGGCCTGCAGCTGGGCGTGGGCGCGCGCCTGCTGTAGGGGGCAGGTGAGGGTGGCGGCTGCAGGGGGCAGGTGAGGGTAGCGCCTGCAGGGTGAGGGTAGCGCCTGCAGGGTGAGGGTAGCGGCTCGGCTGTAGGGGGCAGGTGAAGGTAGCGGCTGTAGGGGGCAGGTGAGGGTGGCGCCTGCAGGGGGCAGGTGAGGGTAGCGCCTGCAGGGGGCAGGTGAGGGTAGCGGCTGCAGGGGGCAGGTGAGGGTAGCGCCTACTGCTGTAGGGGGCATGTGAGGGTAGCGGCTGCGGGTGTAGCGGGGCAGGTGAGGGTAGCGCCTGCAGGGGGCAGGTGATGGTAGCGGCTGATGCTGTAGGGGGCAGGTGACCCTCACGGCGGCTGCGGCGTGACGCTGCGGCTCGGGCGCGTGGCGCGCGTCGAGCTCAACTGCTGCGTGCCGCTGCGCGCGCGCGCCGGGGACGCGCCCGCGCGCGGCCTGCAGCTGGGCGTGGGCGCGCGCCTGCTGTAGGGGGCAGGTGAGGGTGGCGGCTGCAGGGGGCAGGTGAGGGTAGCGGCTGCAGGGGGCAGGTGAGGGTAGCGCCTGCAGGGGGCAGGTGAGGGTAGCAGCTGCAGGGGGCAGGTGAGGGTGGCAGCTGCAGGGAGCAGGTGAGGGTAGCACCTGCAGGGGGCAGGTGAGGGTAGCGCCTGCAGAGGGCAGGTGAGAGTAGCGCCTGCAGAGGGCAGGTGAGAGTAGCGCCTGCAGGGTGCAGGTGAGGGTAGCGGCTGCGGCTGCAGGAGGCAGGTGAGGGTAGCGGCTGCAGAGGGCAGGTGAGGGTAGCGCATGCAGGGGGCAGGTGAGGGTAGCGGCTGCGGCGTGGTCGTGTTATCAGTTCCGCTCTGCACTGAGCTGACGTCAAGTTACAACTGATGCACATTCTCGTCATATTACATTTATCATAATGTCCCTACACTATCTTACATCCATAAAATTCTGTCCATTCATAAATCATTTATTTGCCTTGAAGTGGTACATTTTGATATTACATTAGGTAGTCCCTCACTCTAACCAATGGGTGGTATGCAAATGTCAGTATAAATTAATTAATGGGTCGCTTAGATTATACTGTTATTTTTACTGCATTTAATAAATTCATCAAGATCATAATATCATGAGAGATTTGATAGTTGAACGTTTCACTGGATTTGCTACATAGATAATGTAGTAATCATGACAGAATCATAATAATATAGAATCATAGAGAATACAATACTAATTGATGATTCTAAAATTGTTCTATTTTCAACATTCCAGGTATCAAATGTAAAATAAAGAATAATCGAAAATACCCGCTGATTCAGAATTCCTGTGAACCGGCGTTGTGTTGGCAGTGATGTTACTTGTAAATTATTCGTGATGTTCGTTGTACATTGATTTGACCACAAAGTACGAGTTTTCTTTTATGTGTACCTGTCTATATCGTGCGCGGGCGCAGCCAGGTGACCAAAATACATAGAACTGTTGATTTTGATATAATTTTGGTTTTCTCTTTCTGTGTCTGTATAGATTTCGGTTTTATTTTTATTCAATACTGGTTAATTCAGTAAATTGTCATAAATAATAATTAATTATTTAAAAATTCGTTAATTGGGACAATGGTTAATTTTTATGTCCCAAATACTGCTCGGCTGTCCAAAACCAAAGCCTAGCAAGTACATCTGACTTAATTATACAGGAGAAGACCTGAAACATTTTCTTCTGCCATTTAGCAAAGAATTTCTTTTTTATGCTTATCTTGTTTTCATATGAATAATAATAAATTGTTTTACTTTGCGGAATAGTAAAATTGAACATAAGTGCATTTAGACAACTTTTATGTGCCCTACTAATGACTGTTTTGGATACTATAAGATATGTATGATATTAAACCAATAGCAAAAACCTAGTAACATCTCTACCTAGGTTTTTTAATTGGTTTATATAAACGTAATGTTTTGGATCTTACATTAAAGACCTAGTAAAGACATTTACTAGGTTTCTGAATTAGATTCTTAATTATTTTTTATACCTAATGTCGCATTTCATCCTAGTAAGTAGCATAATGATAGGAAAAATAAAAGAAATTAAATTCCAGTCTTTCCCAAATAGCCAGTCTGTCCTGATCTGAAAATTGTAAACATTCTCTCTTGCACTTTCCATCGCAGGATTTACGTAACATACGTTTATTTTTTAAGATACTATCATTGGGAGCATTATTTGAAATAAAAATTGGTCCGAGATATTGCCCAATAAAAACGTGCGCAGGATGCCGTTGAAGAGCCTAGTCAAGCTGACTAGAGCCCTTTGGGGGAGCATAGTTAGTGCCTAGTTTGGGTAAACGCCTAGCGACCTTCCGAGCCTCCGAGTGCGAGATGAACTCAAATCCCTCAAGCTTCAGTGTCGGGCCACTTATGAAGTCCGCTACACGCGCCTCCACACGCTCGCAGTGTTCAGCCGCTGCAGCGGTGCCGACGGGGTTTGGAGCAAATTGCGCTTCCAAGTGCTGTGCAAGTATATCCGCCCGGCCTTGTGCTGAAAAGTGCTGGTCACCCGCCCAATCATAGAGCGGGCTAACAGCAGGCCTTGAGCGAGTGCTCGGTTGAGGTGGTGGAGCGACGCTTCAGACTCGCTGGCCTGGTCGACCCTCGTCTCCCACGCGATCCCGCGGTGCTCCTCCTCCTCCTCCCGGCGTGGTGAGCTCACTATACCGGAAGTCGGTCAAGGCGGCTTGGTAAGCTCGCCAGTCAGTTACCCGCATCTGGCGGGGGAAGCTCGTGCACTCCACCCCAAGGCAAACCGTAATAAGTATGGGAAGAAAGATGCTGTGTGTCGAGGTCATACAGCACCTCCAAATTAACCGGGCAGTTAATATTCTTGCACAGAACTTTGTAAAGGACGTCGGGAAAATGGCGGGGGTTTGATGGCAAGTGGGTGGGTGCTTCGGGCCCAAGCACCTCGTACCCCTTGGCCTCCGCGTCGTCGTATAGGCGGCGGCCTACTGGCGTGACCACTCGGGAACCCCAAGCCGTATGTTTGGCATTGAGGTCCGCGGCTACGAGGGTCGCGTCAGACGCACGCCTACCCGACATAATTTGATCGACGTCCCGCGGATAGAATTGTGGACCGGGAGGGCGGTAGGCAGCAAACAACCTAAGTTCTCGACCGGCCATGCTCACTGCTGCGCCTATAGAGCGCAGACAAGTGAAGTCCGGGAGAGGCAGTTCCTCGTGCACCACATCGCGACGGACCGCTATCGCTGTGCCTCGATAGGCGATGCCCGCGGGAGATATCTCGTCGCGGCGGTACACGAAGTAACCGGGCAGCCGATAAGACTCGTTCGGACGAAGTTTGGTCTCGCCCAGCAGCACAACGTGACCGTTCTGCTCCCGGACGAGTGACCGAAGGCTACGGGCGTGGGGTGTGAGTCCCCCCGGGTTCCAATATAGCAGCCTAAGATGTATTGGTCCCCGAGGATACTTCGGACTAATTCGCGGATTGCCCTCAGCAATCTCGGGTGCTTCGCGAAGGCTTCAGTTGAGCGAGTCAAAACTTGTCGAGCCGGCCGGCGGCGGAGTCGCGGGAGCAGTGCCTCCCTCCCCGCCTCATGCGCATTATAATGCGCGCCGACATTGACTTACTATTATTTTGCTATAGACACGATTTGATAATCTTGTACTATACTACAGTAGTTTCTTAAATCAAAAACCTAGTACGGGACAATTCCAAGATTAAAAACTTAGTATAAGACCAATTTCAAATTCAAAAGCCTAGTAAGTCAATTCGCAAATTCAGAAACCTAGCATGTATAGTATTTGATAGGATTTTGAACTTGGAAATGTTACTTACTAGCTTTTTGATTTTGTAACCTCCGAGTACGAATGTCACTTGCTAGGTTTAAGCATGTTCATAACTTTGATTCTGTTTATGATAGAAATACAGTTGTTTTTGCCATAGACGTAGCAAAAAATTTTGGAAATATTGGTTTTAGAAAATGTGTTTGAATAAAAATGTCCCTTACTAGGTTTTGGTTTTGGACAGCCGTGCTGCTTGTGAATGAATGGAAAAATGTAGTTTTAGTTTTGTTATATGAAATAAAGATGTATTGTTTTCATGTAATAGTTTTATTTCAGCTTTACTAACACCCAGGACAGTTCATTAGTATCAAGACTAAGGGAATGCTACAGAGTTGTTGTACGGTAATTTTTAGTAATTAAAATACCAAAAAACCGACTTCAATACAAAAATCGTTTTATGGATTGCTGTTTCACAAAACCACCGCAATAAATAAAACCACAATAAAGGACAAATACCTTTTATTTAATGTCATTGTGCATATTTCGGTAAATATAAAAAATATGGCAAAATAAAATATAAATGAGCGTGCATACTTCAGAGACGGCGCCGCTCCGCCGAGGCGCCACCAGCGTAACAACTCTATACAATTATTCCTTATAACACCACAATTTTATGACAAAAATAATTATCTCAACATTTTTATTCAGATTCTTCGATAAACCTATGTGACGGAAGATGTTCGCAGACTAGAATGTGTTTTAGGGACCCGTGCACGGCCGCCGAACCAAATGAAGCCTAAAGTTTACAACCGGGACCCGTACACGGCGTGTTCCCAAGCGAATTTCCCGCCATCTCTCACTTTGACACCTGCCACGATGACAACCTGTTACTTTGACAGCTGTCTTCCTGACACCACCCTGACACTGACAAGCTTTGCAGGTTAAAGACGGGCGGGATAGCGAGACCGCCGAAATTCTCTCATAATTAATAATTATCGTAAACCTTAATCATCTAGATACATACATTAAATCAATATTAATTTAAATATTTTATTACATTTTTCTATGAACTAAGCAGCAGACTAGACTTTAATGGCATCTACATAACGTATGACGTATGGTTACCGGTACTTATATATACATTTTGCATACCGCAGTGCCGATGTAATATTAGAATTTTTAGTATTAGTAGCAGTATGTAATAATGTTACTTGCAAAACAGTTACAGATTAGGAATAACTACTGGCTCACTAGTGGTTCAGAGTTCGTTCCCCAATTATCACTGTTTGTGTATATTTTTCCAAAATTCACAGTATGTACTAATTCAGAGTTTGGATTTGTCACCACCCACACGGGACCACATAACTGGTGAAAAGTGTGTGTACCACCACTGACTGTTAAGCTACTGATGTTAAGTTAATGTCAAAAATAATAATAACCAAAGTACATATAAAAACTGTAACATTACAGACACTGCAATATACACGATAGTAACGCACTAGAGGCATTTTCCAACATTTAGAAAACTTGCAACTCGCAAAAGTAAATTATATGTTAAAATTCTTCCTCGAACCCATTGCACCGATATCTAGAGCAACATTAATGAAATACATTGATAAATTTCACCTCAACATGGTATACGACAAAATGGCTTACAATAATTCAGTGTTTCCATTACAATGTTTAAAAAGTTCACAATTTACAACGTTAAAAAAATACCATTCGTCTTTTTATCGGTCAATGTTCAACATTAAATGGTTTTGTACAATAAAAAGAACTGAAAATCGTATCAGAATCTTATTACTTTTCCAAGAACATTTGATTTACGAAAAAAGGGTTATGAGATACGTTGAATTTTTTTAAAATTAGCCATCGATACTTAAAAATTCAATAAAATAGCACTTCATCATAATTAAATTAAAATCAATAAAATTGAATATTTACAATACGTTAATAAATAATTTTTGATAGTAAAACGCGAAACATTTTCATTATATTCAACATTTTTCAAATATTGAAAACCTTACTAAAATTTACCACAGTACTAACTAATGTTCATACACACCAAACGAAAATATACACATTAAATAAGAGTGTCTGTACGTCCGTGTACAGAAAGGCACCGTGAATATAGCGCACCTTAGATCATCCGAGCACTAAATGTTACCATACAGATGGCATAAGACCTCGATAAGCTGTGTTGCCAAATGAAAAAATAAAACTGAATATTTTATTCACGAAATTAAGACTGTATTCATATTTTGTACTGTATTTAAATTTATACACCAAGCATACTAAACATAAATAATATAAAATATATTTTAAATTAAACAATAACAATTTAAATTTTTTCAATTTAAAAGTACAGCTTTGTATGAAAGACTTTACGCACAGATAATTATATTATATTATTTTACAAAAAAATTAAAATAATGTACAAAATTCGTCAATTAATAAACAAAACATTTTTTATCATAACATCCATTTTCAAAGCTTAGACCATTCAGACTTTTCAAACATAAATAATTTTATATTTAAAAATTATGTGAAATTACATCTACTAAAAAGTTTATTTGCAAAACACTAAAAGAAAATATACAACACGATAAAACATATTTTGGTGAGCATCAAGTCTTCGAAAATATACACAATTAAAAACTTTTCAAGCTTTTAGATGACATAATATTAATTATTGACAAGCAACCGCGCTTATAAAGTGCGGCGTGAAATCAAATTACTATATACCAATATATTAGTGCGTTTGTAAATAAATAAACACAAAACGCTTTATTTTCAAATTATTTTTCTGAAGTATTTGTATTAATAATTAATTAAAAATAATTATTCAATTAAACAATTATTGATTATTGTATATAATATACAGTGTAATTAAATATTCAGCTGAAAATGTCATAAACTTCAAATTGGCTTTTATGAGCCTTATAGCTTCTCACTTACGGCTCATTTTAAGTAGCGTTGAATGTAAGCACTCTCTATAATGACTAGTCTTAGACAACTTTATACCTTAAAAGTTATTTTGAGGTACAAAATATTATTGAATTGAATTTTTTTATACCTTTTTTACTAAAATTTATTTTTTACTTGTTAAATGTGATGATAAAATTTAAATGCATCTTGTGAGTATTTTGTGTTAAAATAATAATTATTAAAAATAGTAAGTATTATAATTGTTTACGTATTTTTTTAAAAATAAATTCAGCATAAGTGTATGTTTTAAAGTAAACGACAAATTCTATTCATCATTTTTTTTTCATAATAGCTATTAACATCCTTATTGAATCGCAATAAGGTTTCAAATAGCTCACGAAATGTTTATTCGAATCTTATTGGAAAAAAATTTTTTACACAAGTTCACGTTACTAAAGAACAATGGCGAAATATTAGGCGGGGTGAATGGAAGCGACTAGAAATGTCACTAAAATTAAACTTATTTAATATTTTTTCTACGTTTTATCAAAACATCAAAATAAAATTTTACAATGGGAGAAAAAAACATTAATTTGAAAAAACTTTAATTGACTAAAACCACAAATATAAATATCAAATTAAATATTGCCATATAAAATATATTTCTTTTCATAAATAAGTCTTCAATTTTATACTCTTTTAATGTAATTACGACCAAATAAAAAATATTTAAAATAAGTAAGCCAAACTAATTCTTGTTGTGTATCCGATTTTATTTTTCTATTTCAATTAACATTTTTAAAAAATTATTGAAGTACTCGTATGTAGTATTTTTACTACAGCAGCAGTTATGGCAACATTAGATAATTGCTGTCAATCAAATAAAGACTGTTGCTTTTGGATTGCTGAGTTGTTGTGTGTTGCTTTTGTGCTGTGCTTGTTATCTATCGTTTACCTATATTTTTACCAACCGGACAGTTTATGAACTTCGATATTTCCTTCCCGTTACGATACATAGGTACTGCTATTTTCTTTCTGGACACCGAACTTGCTTTGTGATTGGCAGGCAAAATAAAATCACGCCACATTTCGAGGAAGCAGTATTAAGTTTATATTTTAATAGAAAATAATATTCCTGGCTTGACGTGGCTGGACCGAAATTACTGAGTATTGCTTTATTTGCTTAGTTGGTCGACGCCCTGTAGGCTGCTGCACATGTAATGACATTGGTTTGGTGTCTAGAATGGGCCAGATATGAACAAAATATACCTGCAGAATTTTTAGATAATATCATGTTATGAGAAGAGAAGATTAAATTAATTAATATAAAGAACCTTGTTTTATTTGTGATTACTTTCATGAGATTTCCTAACAGTATATGTCTGAGTTATCTAAAAACATAACAAAGTACTCTGTGATATAAACTGATAGGTGCAGTTATAGTTTCAGTTTTATATAAAATGTACTCTGTGGGTGCCTACTTATTTTATTTCACAAAATGTCAAAAAACTAACATATCAACATCAATCAACATAATCTGAAAATGTTTAAACTTTAATATCTCAAATTCTCCATTAAGAAAATCAAAAATTCTTATTGAATTGAACTCAGAAATTAATGCTTAATTTTTTGAAATATTTTTCATTCATAGACGTCGAAATTACATCTCAACTAAAATCTTGTATGGGAGTTCGCCATTGTTCTTTAGGTTTTACTAAAATCTTAACGTGAGAAACCAAATTTAGTAAGTAGGAGTAATTAAAAATCTAGCTTTTTTTTCTTATAATACATGTCAAAGTGCGATATATATATAAGCCCGCTAGCTATATAACCGGTACCGGCCGTATGTATACAGCTTACGTATAAACACATATTCGACCAAATTCGAATCCAATAATTTTATCCACAATTTTCACATCCCGATAATATTTATAATTTTTCAATACGAGCGCATTTTTTAACAATTACGTCGATTAAAGCAATGCTTTTGTGCTATTTTTTTTTTGTAAAAGTTTAATTTTTTTTCGAATATCAATTCGTTTTCTTAAATCGCAATTCTCACTAAGTGCCATTTTTTTTCATCAGAAAATTTTTTCGCAGACAAAATGCAATGATTTACCTAGCTACGGATTTAGTTTATCTATTTATGATTTACAAGCATAAAAAATCATGTATTTTATTGATATATAAATAGTCATTGTTACTCAACTCAACTCAAACATTTTCAGTTCTAAATCTGAATGGTTTTGTTGAATGGTTAATTTAAAAACTTCAAACTGTACGTATCCATTCGTCAAACTGTCAGTTTTCTTTGCTGATTGACTTAAATTACATATGAAATCGTACATAAGAACTGTTGATTTAAATGTATGCAAATAATATATATTCCATCCTGCAATATGTACCACTTTGGTACCATTTAAAAAAAAATCTAGAACACTAAAATTTCTCCAAAATTAAAATGTCTGGTGTATGTATTCCCAGCCTAAGTTATGAATCGGGATATGACGAACTAGACGACTATACGGCTGAGGCTTAAGGCGAGGTATTCCGACGAATTCGAAAGGGCTACGCTGAAAACCAGCAGCCGTGGTTCTCTCTCAGTACCACGGCACAGGCTGAGAGTAGTCCTATTTTGTCTCTCTTCTTTTTTAATTTAGTTTATATGTGTGGCTTATTTTTGGTTGTTGTTGTTTATTTAATTATTTTTTTATTGTGTGTACCTACATTGAGACAAAATAATGGTTTTCTTTCTTTCTTTCTTTAATTCCTTCAAGAAGGCGTTAGAGAGGGATGGAAGCTTGCTCCGGAAAGCGCGGCGCGTAGAGTAAAATCACAATTTAAGAGATTATATATTATATTCTAAAACCGTTTTAACTCAAATAAACGACATTTGATTCCTGTTTAAATCTAACTTTGCGATTTATTCCAATGCAGTAAAGTGAACTTTATCGTGTATCGAGTGAGCAAAGCATCACATACTGTAAAAAAAATTAATTTTCATGAATCAAACACATTCAATAAAACAGTTTATCTATCAGTTTACCTCGCCTTAAGATAATATTTGACAGATAAGTCTCAGATAAGCGTTCAGCAGACAAAACGACCACATTTGAACAATCAAATAAACTAAGTATATAACAATTTCATTATTTACATATCATTCAGTCTTTACACAGACTGAACGATGAATGAATGAATTGTTACATAATATTATTATTATTAGGTAGAAACGAGTAACGGTGTGTGTTCGTGTAAAATATTATATATAAGTATTGTCCGATTATTTCAATTATTGGTTTTAAAAAATATAAGATGACATGATATTTTATGTTAATGTATTATTTTTTTGGATTATCACACACACGCCCAAAAAAGCGTAAAGTAAGATCTTTAAAAAAATTTTTTTTATTGAAATATTATTAATTACTAACAAATTTTTTCTTGATACTAACTCTTATGAATTTGTCTTGTTTATTTAAACTTAATTGGGTTAATACTAAAGTTATATAGTAATAGTATAGTTATTAACCCATTTCAGGACTGTATTGTTTACTAACTAACCAATGATATTAATAATAATAATATCATATTAATATTAATTATATTAATACATAGTAATATTGTATGGACATACCATTTTTAAATAATTTTAAAATAAACTATTACATACATAATTTAATTTAAATATGTTTCAAATAAATGTTTATTTATATATAATTTTGTACACGAGACGCACCGTCGACACCGTCTATCGCTATCGCTCCGATACTATACAATATTAACGTGTATATATAAATATATAACATGCAATATCCGCGTCGCCCGTGACGTCAGCGTGACGTCAGAAGGGGTTGTCGGGGGCGCGCGAGGCGACCCGCTCCTGTGGGAATGGGAAAGTTGATTTATGTATTATATTAGTATTAGTAGTATATTAGTATTAGTAGTATATTATTACGTATCACGTAAAATTATTTTCCGTAAACCGACTTTTCAGACAACCATTTTTTTTATTTATTAAACTTGTTCTAACGAAATGAGCGGATATAAGACAAGAAGTTATAGTTGAAATATGTTATAGTTGAAATAGGAAAAAAAAAAAAAATTTGGTTGGCTATTTCAAAAATCAAGGCGCTTGAATTTTTTTTAACTAAAACCATTATTTCTTTGTTTGTAAACGGCGAATTATCTTCAGAATAGTGTAATTTGAAAACAAAAAAGTCTACCTTACCTACCAAAACACATTGTATGTAGTACCTACAAAGACCAAGCTACGTACGTATGTGACTTAAATGTCACAGTTGTCACCGATGTCACAGTTGTCACCGATGTCACATACCTATGGCGCGATGGAGAGCGGTCGGAAGCGCCTCGCTCTCGCCGCGTTGTGTGCGGGCGCGGCGGCGGCGGGCGGCGCGGCGGGCGGCGCGGGCGGCGGGGAGCCCGAGGACGACGAGCCCGACGCCGCTGACGCCGACGCCGCGCCCGCACATTTAGTGTCATTTAATTTTACGTGAAATTAAATGACACTAAATGCTTGTTAAATTTTAATATTCTGTCCCCACGTGCAGGTAACCTGGCAAATTTACCTGTCACAGTAGTTACTTCTCCAGTTGATATCACTCTTAAGCATCGAGACTTTAATGACACAGTTGTCACAAATGTCGCATTTGTTACCGATGTAACAGTTGTCACCGATGTCACAGTTGTCACCGATGTCGCATACCTATGGCGCGATGGAGAGCGGTCGGAAGCGCCTCGCTCTCGCCGCGTTGTGTGCGGGCGCGGCGGCGGCGGGCGGCGCGGCGGGCGGCGCGGGCGGCGGGGAGCCCGAGGACGAGGAGCCCGACGCCGCTGACGCCGACGCCGCGCCCGCACATTTAGTGTCATTTAATTTTACGTGAAATTAAATGACACTAAATGCTTGTTAAATTTTAATATTCTGTCCCCACGTGCAGGTAATCTGGCAAATTTACCTGTCACAGTAGTAACTTCTCCAGTTGATATCACTCTTAAGCATCGAGACTTTAATGACACAGTTGTCACAAATGTCGCAGTTGTCACCGATGTCACGATTGTCACCGATGTCACAGTTGTCACCGATGTCACATACCTATGGCGCGATGGAGAGCGGTCGGAAGCGCCTCGCTCTCGCCGCGTTGTGTGCGGGCGCCGCGGCGGCGGGCGGCGCGGCGGGCGGCGCGGGCGGCGGGGAGCCCGAGGAGGAGGAGCCCGACGCCGCTGACGCCGACGCCGGCGGCGACGCCAGCAGCAACGCTCCGACGCCGCGGCCCGTGCTCCTGGGGACATGTCATATACACTGTTACTTCGCTGCGACCCATAGACGTCCCACTGCTGGGCACGGGTCTCCCCCACAGACACTGCTGCGGGAGGTCTAGAGCATACTCCACCACGCTGCTCCAATGCGGATTGGTGGAGGGTGTACGCGCCTCAGAACTCTTTATGATTTTTAGAGTGAGATGTGTCAGAGATTTAAAAAGGTTTTCTTTGTCATTTGTCATTCTTGTTACTTTTATCTAATTTTGGTGTACTAAAAGTTGTGTTTAAATAATGTTGAAATATATACTTGATTTGTAAAATAAATGTATTATGAAGCAAGTATTAGAAGCAAAGTATTAGACAGAGGGCACTGTTACACCACCACCATAACACATTCTCTGTCCCACTTCTGGGGATGGGAAGGGTTAGGGCGGTTATCGGTGAGAAGTGGAGTCGACCAACATCACATGCCTTCAAGAATATTATGTACTCTCAGGCATGCAGGTTTCCTTACTGTGTTTTCCTTCACCATTACAGTGGATGGTGTTGATATTCTCTTATATTTTTTTATAAATGCCTGTAATTTTTAAAATACATAGCAAAGATATCTTAATATATATATTTCTTGTGTACGTGTGTATGACAGTGAACTCCTCCTAAACGGCTGGATAGATGTTGCTGAAATTTTTTGTGTGTGTTCAAGGGGATTCGAGAATGGTTTAGATTCACATTTTGGTCCACTGGAAAATATTTTTTAACACTATTTTAGTATTTTTATTTTTAACCGTCGCTCATTGACGTGAAGTCATTTACATGGAGTGTCGCGTCACTTTGCCATTCAGCTAGTATTAGTATAGGAACCTGGAGTGCGGCTGCGGCGGCTGCCGGTGGCGCGGGCGCGCGAACCTCAGGTTCAACTCCCGCGCGGGGTCCACCGCGTACTTGTCCGCCGCGTTCTGCCGCCGCCGGCGCAGCGCTGCGGACGGACAGACACACTTTATTAGTTATTAAAAAAATACAAATTCATTTTAAATACAAACAATTGACGTAAAGACAGAAAACTCGAAAATTACTTCTACTCGAGAGGGTAGGCAGAGATGTTTATGTCACCGTAAAATTGTAAATAACGTTAATCTCGTGAGATTGTGAAATGTCGAAAGATTGTGAACCGTGACATATTGCTTACAATTTAACGCATTATTTTTCGGTAAATTATAATCTATCGAAGTGAAACCGTCAAATTGTGGAAACAGAACGCATTTAGCATAGAGTTACAAAACAATTACAGGGGCATAGGGAAAATAGTAAAAAATTACAATTGACAAATCAAAGAATACAAAGTGTTACGTTTTCGAAAACGTTAATAATGTTTTCGATTTGTTTTTAAGCCTTACCTGAACCTAACCTAATTTAATACGTCGGTCTGTCACAAATGTCGACGGAATTTTCGTCAATAAACATAGCAAACCTGAACCTAACCCAACAAAATCGGGTGCTGATTCTGTCATGTTTTAATGGTGATTATGTGAAGGGTTCCGTCGACATTTGTGACACGCGCGCTCGACGCATTAAATTAGGTTAGGTTCAGGTAATAGTTTTGTAACTCTATGGTAAATGCGTTCCGTTTCACAATTTGACGGTTTTACTTCGATAGATTACAATCTGACGAAAAATAATACGTTAAATTGTAAGCAATATGTTACGGTTCACAATCTTTCGACATTTCACAATCTCACGAGATAGATTAGAGATAACCTAACGTTATTTACAATTTTACGGGGACATGTATAATGTCGTGGCCAGATCTTAGAATTGATCACTTCATGATAATATGTTCGACCATTTCATTAAAGGGTCGTATTTCATGATATGGCCAGCCAGACCGTTTATACCAGTCTTTCCCAAAGTGGGCGATAACGCTCCCTTGTGGGCGCTGCAGGCCTAAAGGCCCCCCTTTAGGCCTGCAGCGGTAAGAGACCCAGAAAAAAAATGGGGGCGTCCTACTGCGCTCAGGTTTCAAGTTCAACTCTTGCGAAATATAGTAAGTCTCGCTTAGAATTAATGTTTAATCTACGCTAATATAGCTTACTATAATTAATTAATTTAATTTGAATTAATAGTGGTTTTTAAGTAGGTGAGAAAATGGGGATACTAAAAAATTATTTATTCTCAAAGTAGTAGACAAAATAAGTTTGGGAACCCCTGGTTTATACCAATAACATTGATTGTGTCGTGTTTTAATGGCGGGGAGCTTCACCCCCCTCTCCCCCTTCGCCCCCCTCTCCCCCTTCGCCCCCTCTCCCCCTTCGCCCCCTCTCCCCCTTCGCCCCCCTCTCCCCCTTCGCCCCTCTCGCTCACCGGGCGTGAGGTCCTGCGGGTCGGGCGCGAGCGGGCCGTCGCCGCTCCACTTGGCCAGTCTTGTGTTCAGTCGTCTCACTCACTCTCTCTCTCTCTCACTCCCCCTTCCCCGCTCTCGCTCACCGGGCGTGAGGTCCTGCGGGTCGGGCGCGAGCGGGCCGTCGCCGCTCCACTTGGCCAGTCTTGTGTTCAGTCGTCTCACTCACTCTCTCTCTCTCTCACTCCCCCTTCCCCGCTCTCGCTCACCGGGCGTGAGGTCCTGCGGGTCGGGCGCGAGCGGGCCGTCGCCGCTCCACTTGGCCAGTCTTGTGTTCAGTCGTCTCACTCACTCTCTCTCTCTCTCACTCCCCCTTCCCCGCTCTCGCTCACCGGGCGTGAGGTCCTGCGGGTCGGGCGCGAGCGGGCCGTCGCCGCTCCACTTGGCCAGTCTTGTGTTCAGTCGTCTCACTCACTCTCTCTCTCTCTCACTCCCCCTTCCCCGCTCTCGCTCACCGGGCGTGAGGTCCTGCGGGTCGGGCGCGAGCGGGCCGTCGCCGCTCCACTTGGCCAGTCTTGTGTTCAGTCGTCTCACTCACTCTCTCTCTCTCTCACTCCCCCTTCCCCGCTCTCGCTCACCGGGCGTGAGGTCCTGCGGGTCGGGCGCGAGCGGGCCGTCGCCGCTCCACTTGGCCAGTCTTGTGTTCAGTCGTCTCACTCACTCTCTCTCTCTCTCACTCCCCCTTCCCCGCTCTCGCTCACCGGGCGTGAGGTCCTGCGGGTCGGGCGCGAGCGGGCCGTCGCCGCTCCACTTGGCCAGTCTTGTGTTCAGTCGTCTCACTCACTCTCTCTCTCTCTCACTCCCCCTTCCCCGCTCTCGCTCACCGGGCGTGAGGTCCTGCGGGTCGGGCGCGAGCGGGCCGTCGCCGCTCCACTTGGCCAGTCTTGTGTTCAGTCGTCTCACTCACTCTCTCTCTCTCTCACTCCCCCTTCCCCGCTCTCGCTCACCGGGCGTGAGGTCCTGCGGGTCGGGCGCGAGCGGGCCGTCGCCGCTCCACTTGGCCAGTCTTGTGTTCAGTCGTCTCACTCACTCTCTCTCTCTCTCACTCCCCCTTCCCCGCTCTCGCTCACCGGGCGTGAGGTCCTGCGGGTCGGGCGCGAGCGGGCCGTCGCCGCTCCACTTGGCCAGTCTTGTGTTCAGTCGTCTCACTCACTCTCTCTCTCTCTCACTCCCCCTTCCCCGCTCTCGCTCACCGGGCGTGAGGTCCTGCGGGTCGGGCGCGAGCGGGCCGTCGCCGCTCCACTTGGCCAGTCTTGTGTTCAGTCGTCTCACTCACTCTCTCTCTCTCTCACTCCCCCTTCCCCGCTCTCGCTCACCGGGCGTGAGGTCCTGCGGGTCGGGCGCGAGCGGGCCGTCGCCGCTCCACTTGGCCAGTCTTGTGTTCAGTCGTCTCACTCACTCTCTCTCTCTCTCACTCCCCCTTCCCCGCTCTCGCTCACCGGGCGTGAGGTCCTGCGGGTCGGGCGTGAGGTCCTGCGGGTCGGGCGCGAGCGGGCCGTCGCCGCTCCACTTGGCCAGTCTTGTGTTCAGTCGTCTCACTCACTCTCTCTCTCTCTCACTCCCCCTTCCCCGCTCTCGCTCACCGGGCGTGAGGTCCTGCGGGTCGGGCGCGAGCGGGCCGTCGCCGCTCCACTTGGCCAGTCTTGTGTTCAGTCGTCTCACTCACTCTCTCTCTCTCTCACTCCCCCTTCCCCGCTCTCGCTCACCGGGCGTGAGGTCCTGCGGGTCGGGCGCGAGCGGGCCGTCGCCGCTCCACTTGGCCAGTCTTGTGTTCAGTCGTCTCACTCACTCTCTCTCTCTCTCACTCCCCCTTCCCCGCTCTCGCTCACCGGGCGTGAGGTCCTGCGGGTCGGGCGCGAGCGGGCCGTCGCCGCTCCACTTGGCCAGTCTTGTGTTCAGTCGTCTCACTCACTCTCTCTCTCTCTCACTCCCCCTTCCCCGCTCTCGCTCACCGGGCGTGAGGTCCTGCGGGTCGGGCGCGAGCGGGCCGTCGCCGCTCCACTTGGCCAGTCTTGTGTTCAGTCGTCTCACTCACTCTCTCTCTCTCTCACTCCCCCTTCCCCGCTCTCGCTCACCGGGCGTGAGGTCCTGCGGGTCGGGCGCGAGCGGGCCGTCGCCGCTCCACTTGGCCAGTCTTGTGTTCAGTCGTCTCACTCACTCTCTCTCTCTCTCACTCCCCCTTCCCCGCTCTCGCTCACCGGGCGTGAGGTCCTGCGGGTCGGGCGCGAGCGGGCCGTCGCCGCTCCACTTGGCCAGTCTTGTGTTCAGTCGTCTCACTCACTCTCTCTCTCTCTCACTCCCCCTTCCCCGCTCTCGCTCACCGGGCGTGAGGTCCTGCGGGTCGGGCGCGAGCGGGCCGTCGCCGCTCCACTTGGCCAGTCTTGTGTTCAGTCGTCTCACTCACTCTCTCTCTCTCTCACTCCCCCTTCCCCGCTCTCGCTCACCGGGCGTGAGGTCCTGCGGGTCGGGCGCGAGCGGGCCGTCGCCGCTCCACTTGGCCAGTCTTGTGTTCAGTCGTCTCACTCACTCTCTCTCTCTCTCACTCCCCCTTCCCCGCTCTCGCTCACCGGGCGTGAGGTCCTGCGGGTCGGGCGCGAGCGGGCCGTCGCCGCTCCACTTGGCCAGTCTTGTGTTCAGTCGTCTCACTCACTCTCTCTCTCTCTCACTCCCCCTTCCCCGCTCTCGCTCACCGGGCGTGAGGTCCTGCGGGTCGGGCGCGAGCGGGCCGTCGCCGCTCCACTTGGCCAGTCTTGTGTTCAGTCGTCTCACTCACTCTCTCTCTCTCTCACTCCCCCTTCCCCGCTCTCGCTCACCGGGCGTGAGGTCCTGCGGGTCGGGCGCGAGCGGGCCGTCGCCGCTCCACTTGGCCAGTCTTGTGTTCAGTCGTCTCACTCTCACTCTCTCTCTCTCTCCCCCTCCCCCTGCGCCCCTCTCGCTCACCGGGCGTGAGGTCCTGCGGGTCGGGCGCGAGCGGCCCGTCGCCGCTCCACGACGCGCACTTGGCCAGCCGGTGCTCGGCGGCAGCGGCGCCGCCGGTCGCCACGGGGATGCGCGACCCGCTGCCCGACGAACGCTGGAATGCATTTTAATTATCGCTTATAAGTAGAGACCGGATTATATGCATTTGCATATCTGCATATGCATTTGCATATTTAGTCTATTCTCGGTGATCATTGCATATTTACCTAATATCTGGTTATCATGCATATTATCGGTACATTTACAATATTTTTCTGAGTGCCATGCACTACTCACCCTGCGTTCCGAAATACAATAAAAGTGATAATATCGCGAAAAATTCGATGACAATGACAATTAATACAAAAATGTTAAAATGATTGATTAAATGAACGGTTCATTAACAAATGTGTTATATTTCAAATTGTATAAACGGCTCAAATATAACAAAAAATTAGTAGATTTTAAAATGCGACCTAGTAGATTTCATTAAATTTTAGCAGTGTCTTTGGTAGATTTGGTAGAACCGTCTGCATATTCTGCCAATTTTCATGCATATTTCAAGCATTTTTCATGCATATTTACATGCATATAACAAGCTTTTTATGTTGCATATAATCCGGTCTCTACTTATAAGCAAGCTTATTATGAAAATTACGTGGATGGAGATCTGGAGAGATGAAGAAGTGTTGTAAAGGGTTGGAAAGGGGGATGAAAGGTTGTATGAAAGTATTGTCAGAAACACTCACATCCCTGAGGCTATGGGAGCCGTCGCCGCCCGCGCTGGCCTCGCGGCGCGCCAGCGAACTGCTCCTGGGAATAATACATTTCAAACTTTATCACATAGTAAAAAAACATTAAAAAAAGTGCGTACAAAGTACACATGTCAGAAGTGAAACTACTTTGGCGAAATATTCAAATATACACAAAAAAAAAGAATAAATATAAATATACATTTGAAAGTCTTGTTGTTTTATTACAAACGTTGTGATGATGATGACGTCACATAGTATGCGGGGGACGAGAAAACACACGCATCGTTTGTATCAAAATAACACGTGATGGCCGTATCTTGATTAATTTCTGTGGTCGCCATCCTTGAGGACTAAAACGGTCGCCTCCACAAACACAATTACTTTAAAAAGTGTCGTTACAACTTTTGGTCTTAATTTTTTCCGACTAGCCCCCTTTCGCAACGCGCGATAAGGAACTTCGTTCGAAAACTTATTGAAAAGTATTGAAAAAGAGTCGCACAAAGAGGAGACCGAGAACGTCTAATGTGTTCTATCTCATTCTTTCGCCGGCTGAATCCTACAGCTACATTTATGTGTTTGTGTCTCTATGGACTTATTTTTTCGTTTCATCGAGTTTGAAATCACACCGATTCTAAAGAAGTTTCACTTTAAAAACTATTAGTACACTGCAGTAATGGTACTCAGTACCTTGGTGGTACTACCCCCGGTAGCGTCCATAGCCCAATGGCTCGCTTCGATTCAATGTGATCGAAAGAGTTAAGCAACGATGGGCGCGGTCGGTTTGTGGATGGGTGACCGCTAGTGGCAAAATTTCATGGGCGCTACCGTGCTTCGGAGGGCACGTAAAGCTGACGGTCCCGGTTGTTTTCAATCCTGGAAACAGTCGTTAAGCCTTGTCGAAGACCTTCGGGTGGCTTGAGAACATTCGACACTGGGTTGGCCACTAACCCCTCCACCAATCCGCATTGGAGCAGCGTGGTGGAGTATGCTCTAGACCTCCCGCAGAAGTGTCTGTGGGGGAGACCCGTGCCCAGCAGTGGGACGTCTATGGGTCGCAGCGACTACCCCGGGCGAACATTAAACGTACCTGTCTTGAATGGCGTCCAACCGCGTTCTCTCCACGGCGGGACTTTGACTCTTCTCGCCGCTTCGAGTCGAGGACCTGTGCAATGATCAAATATTAAATATGGGGAGTAAGCTGGTGAATGCGTGACGAGAGCGTTACGAAAAGTGCGATCGCGTTACGCGTTACGAAAATATTTTTTTTTTAATATTAGTTTATCAATGAAAACCGATAGTAAATTAATATTTGTAGAAAATTAATACATGTATATATTGCTAAAGAAGTTTTACTTTAGTCGTGTGGTCTAAAGTACACTCGTATTTTTTTTTTAATCACAAACATTTTCTTTGTCCCACTGTTGGGCTCGGTACTGATTTCATCGGTCATCACATGCCTTCGGGAACGTTGTAAACACTCAGGCATGCGCAGGTTTCCTCACGGTAAAAATCGGCAAAAAAATAATGTCTGTTGTATGGGAATCCTCCTTCAATTTTTTTTTTCTATTTTTTTTTTAGTATTTGTTGTTGTAGCGGCAACAGAAATAAATCATGAGTGTGAAAATGTCAACCGTCTATCACGGTTCATGAGATACAGTCTGGTGACAGACAGACAGACGGACAGAGGAGCCTTAGTAATAGGGTCCCCTTTTACCTAATTGTGTACGGAACCCTAAAAATGTAGTGTGTGGTACAAGTGGTCAGCTCACCGCTTATCGCGCTGGTGTTCAGTGGCGTCGTAGTACACGGAGGCCTCGTCGTGGTTCGGCCGCGGCACCTCGCCGCCGCTCACCACCGAATGGATTTTCACTGTAAGACCAATATTATAAAAATAATAAAATAAAAAAAATAAAAAAATTACGCCTGTATTGGCCCAAAGGTGGCTTAAAAGTAGGCTTGAAGTGTATAAACCCACTTTTCACCAGTTATGTTTATATACTACTAGTATACAACACATACTTTTATATATATAGGTAACACATGATAGATAAGGCATTATAATAATAGAATATAATATATAACATATATATTACCTGTAACTAAAAACTAAGCAAGTTAGTAAATACGTACCGGAGTGCAAGGGCGAGGCGCTGTCGGGCGGTCGAACCCGGATCTCTAGTCGGCTGGACACCGTGGCCTCCGCGGGGGGCTTCGCCGCGGGCGGGGGGGAGGGCGTAGACCGGGCTATGCTCTGCGAATCGGAGAACGACATGCGTTGTAACATCCTTATGGGATAGTGTGGTTTAACAATAGTTGTTGGTTTAATAATCATCATCACAACCCTTTCTTTATGGGATAAAGAAAGGGTTGGCGTAGGGTGCATTTAAAGTGCTTTTTGTGATTGTACGGTACGGTACGGTACGGTACACCAAGAGAGTTTGTTTTTGTAATGAAATATGTTACTGCTGTATGATTGATTTATTGACTGATATGATAAACTGATATAGACTGATTATGATGTGAGAACACGCCATGCGCGGACGCGTGAATGACGTGAACTGGTTGACAGTGGCGGAAACTGCTGAGTTGCACTTGTACGTGAACCGTACAGTGATATTATCAAAGTGATGATCCTTCTACTCATATCTGTCAATAAAATGTTTATAATTATTGACACTATATGCACCCCACGCTTTTTCACAATGATGAACATTTATTTCATATTTAAACAATTCTTAATCCAAATTTATTAAATTTTATTTTCTGTTTTTTAGTTGGATTTTTTATAAAAGCGTGCTATTTTAGTTTTTTTAAACTATTAATTTGTAATAGATTTAAGTAATTAATCTTCACCACCACCCGAACTACGCGACACTGACGGACGCACTGAATACCAGCGTCGCGGCTCTAGCACCGCCGCGGCAAAGTTGAGTGCGTTCGTTTTTCTCATAATGTAGCTTTTTTTTTTAATTTTCTTTCTTTGTTTTTCTGTATAGTAGTTTCTGTATTTTTTAAATGTTTTATGTACGCTGCATTTGGTAGAAATAAAAGTTTTTCTAATTCTATTTCTATTTGTTTTAAGTTTCTGTATTTTTTTTTAATGGTATACGCTGCATTAAAGCACTTGACCGTAATTCGAAGCTAATGGTTGAGATAGGCACATCCGTTTCCGTAGACTTGAGTCATTCCACTACTCTTTTCCTGTAAATCACGTGTTTCCGGTGGTCTCAACTGCAGGTGGCGCTGTCCGAGCTTTTATAAAACTAATTAATTGTATCAGGCGTTACTTTGCGGAACCCCATTATTCCGCGATGGTTAATCGCAAAGTCTTTTGCGATTAACCATCGCGTGCATCGTAGAGTCTACTTACCCTGAGGATGCCTTGTTTTGAGGCGAAACACGTGTTGGTGTGTGTATGGTGGTGTGGGTATTCATTTATCGCGTGTGCATGTTTTCATGCGTGGGAGGGAGGAAGATGCGACGTGCATGAAAGTATACATACATCACCATACGTTTTTGTTCGCGGATTGTTGCAAAGTAGATTAATTCTTGGTTTATTTATAAAACTGTTGAGAAAATAAAAGTTTTTCTATTTCAACTGACCGGCGCGCTCCGTGCGCGCACAAGCGGCGTGACTTCGCCGGCGTGGTGCACTAAGGCCTGACCCGAAAGGGTTTACGCGTGAGGAGCCTCGTGCGCGCGCGGCGACCCCGCGCATCACGTCCACGCGGTACCGCAGCGCCGCGCCGCACACGCCGTCGAACATTAGTCACAGATGTCACGAGGTACTCACCGGCGCGCTCCGTGCGCGCACGAGCGGCGCGCGCGGCGGCGAGTCCCCCTCGGCGCGCGCGGCGACCCCGCGCATCACGTCCACGCGGTACCGCAGCGCCGCGCCGCACACGCCGTCGAACATTAGTCACAGATGTCACGAGGTACTCACCGGCGCGCTCCGTGCGCGCACGAGCGGCGCGCGCGGCGGCGAGTCCCCCTCGGCGCGCGCGGCGACCCCGCGCATCACGTCCACGCGGTACCGCAGCGCCGCGCCGCACACGCCGTCGAACATTAGTCACAGATGTCACGAGGTACTCACCGGCGCGCTCCGTGCGCGCACGAGCGGCGCGCGCGGCGGCGAGTCCCCCTCGGCGCGCGCGGCGACCCCGCGCATCACGTCCACGCGGTACCGCAGCGCCGCGCCGCACACGCCGTCGAACATTAGTCACAGATGTCACGAGGTACTCACCGGCGCGCTCCGTGCGCGCACGAGCGGCGCGCGCGGCGGCGAGTCCCCCTCGGCGCGCGCGGCGACCCCGCGCATCACGTCCACGCGGTACCGCAGCGCCGCGCCGCACACGCCGTCGAACATTAGTCACAGATGTCACGAGGTACTCACCGGCGCGCTCCGTGCGCGCACGAGCGGCGCGCGCGGCGGCGAGTCCCCCTCGGCGCGCGCGGCGACCCCGCGCATCACGTCCACGCGGTACCGCAGCGCCGCGCCGCACACGCCGTCGAACATTAGTCACAGATGTCACGAGGTACTCACCGGCGCGCTCCGTGCGCGCACGAGCGGCGCGCGCGGCGGCGAGTCCCCCTCGGCGCGCGCGGCGACCCCGCGCATCACGTCCACGCGGTACCGCAGCGCCGCGCCGCACACGCCGTCGAACATTAGTCACAGATGTCACGAGGTACTCACCGGCGCGCTCCGTGCGCGCACGAGCGGCGCGCGCGGCGGCGAGTCCCCCTCGGCGCGCGCGGCGACCCCGCGCATCACGTCCACGCGGTACCGCAGCGCCGCGCCGCACACGCCGTCGAACATTAGTCACAGATGTCACGAGGTACTCACCGGCGCGCTCCGTGCGCGCACGAGCGGCGCGCGCGGCGGCGAGTCCCCCTCGGCGCGCGCGGCGACCCCGCGCATCACGTCCACGCGGTACCGCAGCGCCGCGCCGCACACGCCGTCGAACATTAGTCACAGATGTCACGAGGTACTCACCGGCGCGCTCCGTGCGCGCACGAGCGGCGCGCGCGGCGGCGAGTCCCCCTCGGCGCGCGCGGCGACCCCGCGCATCACGTCCACGCGGTACCGCAGCGCCGCGCCGCACACGCCGTCGAACATTAGTCACAGATGTCACGAGGTACTCACCGGCGCGCTCCGTGCGCGCACGAGCGGCGCGCGCGGCGGCGAGTCCCCCTCGGCGCGCGCGGCGACCCCGCGCATCACGTCCACGCGGTACCGCAGCGCCGCGCCGCACACGCCGTCGAACATTAGTCACAGATGTCACGAGGTACTCACCGGCGCGCTCCGTGCGCGCACGAGCGGCGCGCGCGGCGGCGAGTCCCCCTCGGCGCGCGCGGCGACCCCGCGCATCACGTCCACGCGGTACCGCAGCGCCGCGCCGCACACGCCGTCGAACATTAGTCACAGATGTCACGAGGTACTCACCGGCGCGCTCCGTGCGCGCACGAGCGGCGCGCGCGGCGGCGAGTCCCCCTCGGCGCGCGCGGCGACCCCGCGCATCACGTCCACGCGGTACCGCAGCGCCGCGCCGCACACGCCGTCGAACATTAGTCACAGATGTCACGAGGTACTCACCGGCGCGCTCCGTGCGCGCACGAGCGGCGCGCGCGGCGGCGAGTCCCCCTCGGCGCGCGCGGCGACCCCGCGCATCACGTCCACGCGGTACCGCAGCGCCGCGCCGCACACGCCGTCGAACATTAGTCACAGATGTCACGAGGTACTCACCGGCGCGCTCCGTGCGCGCACGAGCGGCGCGCGCGGCGGCGAGTCCCCCTCGGCGCGCGCGGCGACCCCGCGCATCACGTCCACGCGGTACCGCAGCGCCGCGCCGCACACGCCGTCGAACATTAGTCACAGATGTCACGAGGTACTCACCGGCGCGCTCCGTGCGCGCACGAGCGGCGCGCGCGGCGGCGAGTCCCCCTCGGCGCGCGCGGCGACCCCGCGCATCACGTCCACGCGGTACCGCAGCGCCGCGCCGCACACGCCGTCGAACGACGCCTGCTGCAGCAGCGGCGGCCGCAGCGAGCGCACGTGCGAGCCTGCCCACAAACAAACACGTACATACATACATACGTAACTGGAGCACGTAAAAACATACATACGTAACTGGAGCACGTAAAAACATACATACGTAACTGGAGCACGTAAAAACATACATACGTAACTGGAGCATGTAAAAACCATTTAGACCGAGCAGTTATTTTATTTTCACTATCATATTGTGTCAATGGTTTACCATTTGGTATGTTTGAGTTCACTAACATGTCATTCGGCATTTGGACCGCTCAATATTCATTAAATAAAATTGCCATAAACTAGGTTCCCCTCGAAAGAAGAGCGAAAGAGTTAAGCAACAATGGGCGCGGTCGGTTTGTGGATGGGTGACCGCTAGCGGTAAAAATTTCATGTACTCTACCTTGCTTCGGAGGGCACGTAGTGCCCGTCGGTCCCGGTTGTTTTCAATGTTGGAAACAGTCGTTAAGCCTTGTCGAAGACCTTCGGGTGCCTTGAGAACATTCAACACTGGGTTGGCCACTAACCCCTCCACCTATCCGCATTGGAGCAGCGTGGTGGAGTATGCTCTAGAACACCCGCAGCAGTGTGTGGGGGAGACCCGTGGGCAGTGGGACGTCTATAGGGTCGCAGCGACGAGGTTTCCCTCACCAACTAAAGGTTTCCCTCCCCCACCAATCCGCATAGGAGCAGCGTGGTGGAGTATGCTCTAGACCTCCCGCAGTTCTCTGTGGGGGAGACCCGTGCCCAGCAGTAGGACGTCTATGGGTCGCAGCGAACGAAGGTAATAAGGTATAATAAAGAATAAATAAATAAATTGTCCAGGTGACGAAGGGCGGTGCACTCACGCTGGTGTCGCTCTGGAAGTCCCAGTACAATGACTCGGAGGAGACTATCGGTCGCAACGAGCGAGCGAGAGGTTTCCCTCTCCCCATCACCTAGCAGGCACCAGTGGCCACTCACCGATGGCGGGCAGCGTCCAGGACCGCGGCAGCGCGGGCCGCAGCGCCGGGTACGCGTCGATGCCGGCGCTGTGCAGGCAGCAGCGGTCGCTGCGCGGCATCGACGTCGACACACGCTTCTCCACCTTCTCCTCGTCGCCCCTAACCTAACCTAACTCTTCCCATTCCATCACGTACCGGGCACCAGTGGCCACTCACCGATGGCGGGCAGCGTCCAGGACCGCGGCAGCGCGGGCCGCAGCGCCGGGTACGCGTCGATGCCGGCGCTGTGCAGGCAGCAGCGGTCGCTGCGCGGCATCGACGTCGACACACGCTTCTCCACCTTCTCCTCGTCGCCCCTAAGCTAACCTAACCTAACTCTTCCCATTCCATCACCTAGCAGGCACCAGTGGCCACTCACCGATGGCGGGCAGCGTCCAGGACCGCGGCAGCGCGGGCCGCAGCGCCGGGTACGCGTCGATGCCGGCGCTGTGCAGGCAGCAGCGGTCGCTGCGCGGCATCGACGTCGACACACGCTTCTCCACCTTCTCCTCGTCACTTCTCTTCTCAGACTTCTCCAGTTTCTCCGGCTTTTCCGCCTGACAATAGATGGATGCATATGAATAATTATTTATTTATTTATTAATTAAATAGGCAATCCAACAGCGATAAAAGTATAA
Source organism: Carterocephalus palaemon (assembly GCA_944567765.1). Classification (NCBI taxonomy): domain Eukaryota; kingdom Metazoa; phylum Arthropoda; class Insecta; order Lepidoptera; family Hesperiidae; genus Carterocephalus; species Carterocephalus palaemon. Next base: position 366,985 of record OX155667.1, read on the forward strand.
TCTGCTTTTCTTATATCCTTAGTTAATATAAATTTAAGATTTACCTACTGTCCGAACTGCTCAATACGCTGGGTAGCCCTGAAAACCAGTGATCGTGGTTCGCCACGACCATAGCTGAGTGCGGTCCTATTTCGGCAGATCCTACCGTTATTATTTGTTTATTATTTTAAAGTCATATTGTTGTTGTACTTGTGTTAATTTGTCGAAATAAATTGCTATTCTATTCTAATAATAAATATAAGCTTGCAAGTTAAAAGTTTTATCTTCGATCACACAAGATAAAGTGTGGATACTTCATATTCATGATAGCGCAAATCTCGTCACCAGCAAAAGGACTACTCAATTTAAAAATCACAAAAAATAAGTCAGATTTTTTAATATAAAATTTATATAGAATCTATTTTGTGACAGGCTTTTCAAATATAAAGAATTATCAAAATCCTTACTCATACGGCGCAGTATCCGTTACTGCGCAATAAACCCGAATAACACAAACCATTGTTACGCATTTTTACTACTCTTAGGGGTCAAATTTTACAACAATTTTATCTTGAATTTTATCTTAATTTATCTTAAGTTTTAATTCTATTATAATTTGATCCAAATGCTACTAAAATAATTAATAACGTTTGTCTTGTACGCTCCAGGATGGATATAACTTATAATATGTTATCATGTTTCTCGGTAAGCGATTCTGTAAAATCTTTTGAGAAATAAATAATCTTTAACCATAACCATATGAAATTTATCTCACCGGCAGGGGGCGTGCGGGCGCGGGCGCGGGCGCGGCGGGCAGCAGCGTGCGCGCCGCGTGGCTGCATGACGTCACCGCGCTCGCCGTGCGCGCGCACCGGTGCTCCGGCGACTGGAGGGCAGCGGTTGGTTACAAATTAACACTTACTCGTATCGCAAAAGGGGTAGATTAGATAGATAGATTAACTCTTTATTGTACACCAAGACATACAGGAACAGTTACATGGAATAAGGATTAAATATTACATACAATAGGTGGCCTTATCGCTAACTAGCGATTTTTTCCAGGCAACCTTAGGCTGAGGAGTTAGAGAAAGAGTCTAAATATGGTAGGGTGCACAAAAATAAATTAGGAAATATATAGAAAGAAATAAAGACAGGAAAGCAAGAAAAACATATAGATAACGAATAACACAAACTATATTTTAAAAACAGATGAGAGAGGAAGAAGGGGAAGAATAGTAAAATTATATTTGTAGGTAATAGGATTTTAGTTGACTTTAAGGGGGTAAGAGAATAAAAATCTTTACGATCTAATTCATTGATTAAGGTAGGCTGTGTGCCAGCAGAAAGCAACACAATTATAGAAAGAAAGAAAATTATGCTCGCCATTGCAAGCAGGTCGCCCTGAAAATCAGCGCCTGTTGGTTTGCCGGTGATGAAAATAAAATAATTTTCTTTCTTTCTATAATTCGGGCAAGTTGACGTTCAAGTAAAATTACTTATATTTACTAGTATATCCGTGAGTATCTCCTGAGTGAGTATATCCTGAGTGCAAATATTCATCTGCGAAATAAATATCTGCCCCGGCCGGGATTCGAAACCGGGACTCGCAGTTTGGTAGACAAGGTCACACACCACCACAGTTCACACTCAGTTCCCCAATCGATGCGGAATGGTACACAGTCATATCTTGTTTGTTACTATTGAACTGAGTCATTGGTTGCTCACTAGATGGCGCTGCAAAATTGTATTTTAAAATACGTAGTTGAGACTCCTTGTAGAATACGTAAATGTAAATGTTTTTAATCCGGTATCATTTCCATGTGCTATAATTAGCGCAACCGATTATTCGCTCTATTGCTATGGGCTACAGACTAAAATTGAATGAATACGCTTGGCGTAACACTTGGCGGTACGTTTGGCGTAACACTTGGCGGTACGGGAGGATGACGTCACACTTATTTGTATGTGTACGCATTCATCGATTTATAAGACGTTATCACGTCAAAAATTCCCCACCCACCTGCAGTTGTTCCTGCTTCCATTCGTTGTCGGTCGTCTCCTCGGAGTCATCGAACTGGGACTTCCACAGCGACACCAGCGTGAGCGCACCGCCCTTCGTCACCTGGACACACAGACAGGTCACAGTGCGACCAAGTTACAATTAGACGCCCAATGTTGGACACGGCTTCCCAGATACTGCTGCGGGAGGGCTAGAGTCTTGCTGGTCCAATCCGGTTGGAGAGGTTAGTGGCCAATCCAGTGTAGAATCGACAAGATTTAACGATTGTTTTTACCATTGGAAACGATCGGAAACGACGGCTTAACGTGCCCTACGACATACGGTAGCGCCCATGAAGTGAATAGCGGTCGCACGATTGTGTATAGGCTCAGCGTCAACAGATGGCGCTAAAACTAGGTGGCGATTTCACACCGTACTTTCGCACCGAATTTATCTACTGCTCCTGATCTGAATCAAAACAATCCAATATTAGAACAGGTTCAGATGGATTGTGACCGTATTTTTTTTAAATTTTCGAACGAGCGAAGCCGCGGACAAAAGGTAGGTAACTGCAATTACTCACCGCACTGTAGCGTCCATAGCCCAATGGCTTGCCTCGATTCAATGTGATCGAAAGTGTTAAGCAACGACGGGCGCGGTCGGTTTGTGGATGGGTGACCGCTAGTGGCAAAAATTTCATGGGCGCTACCGTGCTTCGGAGGGCACGTAAAGCCGTCGGTCCCGGTTGTTTTCAATGCTGAAAACAGTCGTTAAGCCTTGTCGAAGACCTTCGGGTGGCTTGAGAACATTCGACACTGGGTTGGCCACTAACCCCTCCACCAATCCGCATTGGAGCAGCGTGGTGGAGTATGCTCTAGACCTCCCGCAGAAGTGTCTGTGGGGGAGACCCGTGCCCAGCAGTGGGACCTCTATGGGTCGCAGCGAGTTACTCACCTGCTGCAGAGCGGAGACATTCTCGTCGTCCATGACCGCGAACTGCGTGTAGCTCTGGTCAGCGCGCGCGCGCGCCGCCCGCCGCGCCCCTGCACGCGAACCGTACGCTCATCAACGAATTAATGACATAACGAATGATGAACCAGCATAATAAAGCTTTATACAGGGTGTCCCAGAATGAATGGATAATCCTTGAACCCCACACAGAACAGCTCTCCAGCACTTAGAAAAAAAAATCAAAAAAAAAATTCCAAGTGATACCCAAAATATGATTTTTTTTAGAAAAACATACTGTTACGAAGGCACGGGTAAGCTAGCGCCATCTAGCGCCGATTGGTTGATCCACTCAGTGAACGCATAGACAACGTGATATCCCGACTCGATACTAGATGGCGTTAGTGGATCTGTATTCTCGCGTGTTCGGTAACACGCGGTACCTTTCCGGAATTTTCTAGTACTCGCGACGGCACGTATAAATAGTCGCAGAGAGGGCCGCGAGTTCAGTTCAGTTCGAGCTTTCGAGGCGACTTCGAAGTGAAAGTAGTGATACCGGAGTGAAACAAGTGAAACCTACGACTTGGCTTACGACCTAGGACATCGTTAGTGCTTTGTGTTTGGACCTAGTGCATTGTGTTGGACCTAGTGTTTAGTGTTTGACCTAGTGCTTTGTGTTAGTACTAGTGAATAAAGTCTTCTTTGAGTCAGCAGGTCTTTCTCTCCAAATCCTTCGAACCCTAACACGTAACAATACGTTATTTTAGCTTTACTTCACATTCATGTACACAACTGCCACAATTTAATGAAATTCTTGGCGTTTTTGGTGTCATTTTATTCCTGATAGACTATACTACTAGAAATACATTAAATAATTTATGTATCTGTAATACTTTTTTTATAAAAAAAATAAGAACTTGAATTTTTAACATGAAATTTGATACCAAAATAATTTTGACATAGTTTGAGAGTGTTTCATGTAAAAAAAAAGTATGAAAACGTAAGTGGCCAGCTATTTTAAAAACATGCGCAGTTAATACAGCTTAAAAAATGGTATAATACATCATTTTATCTAATACTACTACGAAGTTATTGCTATTGAGATGCAAAACGAGTAAATATGACTAAAATGGAAAAGTTTATGTCTTAATACATTTTAATTTTTGATATTTTTTTCTAAGCGCTGGAGAGCTGTTCTGTGCGGGGTTCAAGGATTATCCATTCATTCTGGGACACCCTGTATAAAATTAATGACTACTTGAACGATATAAACGCTTGGTGCGATGTATCTCCAGCTTCACTTGTTCAATAATAATGTACCTTGGTCAAATTATAAAAATTGTAAATTTGAAAAGAGTAACTATCGTGTTTCTGGCCGTGCTATCTTCACGGTAGCATCGACTTTGTGAACCGGCGGTAGATACAAAAATGTTATGACGTTCATTAAGCGTATACAAAATACCATATAATGAAAAATAAATGAATCTGAATCTGAAAAAATTGATTGTACGTTTAAGCTACCTACTACCGGCAACAGATACGCATCGTACACACCGAACGGATAGCATAATAAATAAATAAATATAATAAATAAATACCATGGACATTCAAACCCCAAATTAGGCGCGAACCTATACTATGGGTGCCAGAGACTGATATACATACATAGATATTTTTAAATACATACTTAAATAGATAATATTGACATCCAGACACAGAACAAATACAAGTGTTCGTCACACGAATATTTGTCCTGAACGGTATTCGAACCCACGAACCGTGGCGCAACAGGCAGGGTCACTACCGATTGCGCCAACGGGCCTGTCACTATACTATAATTTTAAACTAGCATTCTACCACCACACCACAATTCCTTTAAAACCAATTACTACACGGTAGAAATGGTACTTGGTACCGTGGAGGTGGTACTGCATCTGAGTTGTTCATAGAAAAACCAGTCCAATTTCGTCCATCACTAGTTCAAGATAAAAGCCGCATCTTTATTGTCTATGCCGCACGTGACTGACATATTAACGTCACGTCAACAGCGGCAGAGCGAAATCGATAGAATCGATTTAAACATTGATTAAGTACTGCATCGAGTTATTATTTCGTGGTCGAAGGCTAATTATTCTATCTAATTCCTACACCTAGTAGCGTCCGTAGACCAATGGCTCGCGTCGATTCAATGTGATCGAAAGAGTTAAGTAACGACAGGCGCGGTCGGTTTGTGGATGGGTGACCGCTAGTGGCTAAATTTCATGGACGCTACCGTGCTTCGGAGGGCACGTAAAGCCGGTCCCGGTTGTTTTCAATGGTGGGTACAGTCGTTAAGCCTTGTCGAAAACCTTCGGGTGGCTTGACAACATTCGACACTGGGTTGGCCACCAACCCCTCCACCAATCCACATTGGAGCAGCGTGGTAGAGTATGCTCTAGACCTCCCGCAGCAGTGTCTGTGGGGGAGACCCGTGCCCAGCAGTGGGACGTCTATGGGTCGCAGCGAATTCCTACACACTCAAGATATTTGCTTCAATATTTGATACTGATCTATCTGATCTACAATTTGAGCGGCAAAGCGAAATGGAAATACCAATCGTACGCCAACAATAGTATTAAAATATGGCGACGTGTTTACAAAATTATATATATGGCGTCGTGTTTCAATAGCGTGTTTTAGAAAATTGATACAGTCGGACAATCAATAATTGAATAATTAATAATCAATACTGGGAATGTACTTGTGATACAGGTGTTTTTGTATTTATTAATTTATTGATACAACTAATGACTTAAGCTAAGCAACTAAGCCTTAAATAAATAAATTTAGTTACTTAATTAAAAAAAATACCTTAATCGATTAAGTTGTATCGATTATCCGACTGTTGACTTTAAACGCTATCACACTTATCTCTGCTTAGTAACGATCCAGACCAATACGATGCAAGAAAACACCGATAGCGTGTTTCAGGTTTCGTAGCGACATCTGTTGTCGGGAATTAACAACTTTAAATTTTGTTTGTTTGCCGTGTGTATGTGTGTGTGAGCGTTTACTGTGCTTATATAAACTGTGGTCAAGCACTAAGCTTAATAGCTGGTAATCAAAAACTTCTGGACAGAATAACAATGGGACCATAGAAATAATAGGACCATAGAGATAATAGAATTTAAAAAAAAAAAATTAAAAAAAAATTGGGTAAAGATAAACCATAAATAAATGAGGTGAGCCATTCAGGAGCTATTTTCGAAATTAAAATGGCAATAGTATTTATTGGTTAATAATATCTTCAACTTAAGCGATTCATATGATGATATAATTTATCTTAAAAAAGTTTGTTCAATATCGTCCAGCAGTTTTTTTTACACCTAACGGGTTGAACCCAAGTTCTAGACTAGCTGGTCCCTTTCAAATGCAACCCAATGAGTCAAACTAAGTAAAGTGGCAGAATACAATAGTACGGTCAGCAAAATCGCCTCAAACAATGTTATAGCAAGTGTCGTACAGTCAGCAATATAATAAAATGCACCGACCAGCGCTGCTACTGCGTGGGGGAGTGTGGTCCAGGCTTCCCCTGCTTTGGGGCAGGGACCCGTGCCCAGCTGTGGGACACATCAAACTTTATTATACTCTGCTTACAACACGAGTGCGTTATTCATATTATTATTCTCAACTATTATTCGTAACAAATTAATAAATTAATTTTTTCTAAAAACAATCTTAATATACATATATATTTCTTGTGTACGTTTGTATCACAGTGAACTCCTCCTAAACGGCTGGATAGATGTTGATGAAATTTTTTGTGTGTGTTCAAGGGGATTCGAGGATGGTTTAGTTAGATGGTCCACTGGAAAAAGTTTTTTAAACACTATTTTATTATTTTTATTTTTAACCGTCGTTCATTGACGTCAAGCGTCGCGTCACTTTGACATTTCATATGGCAGAACAACGTTTGCGGGATCAGCTAGTATTTTTATATAATATCAATCAGATTCTGTGAATTCCTAACTAACAAATAGTTGAGTAAAACTGATCTGTCCCAGTAGTTCAAGTCTTAAAATTATATATTATATTTATACGCAGTTGATCAACTAGGAAAAAAAAGTCTCACTAGGTCAACTGTTGAACTGATCGGTTGTACTAGAAGGTCATTGTTTCGTCAATTGTAGGCGAAATGTCAACAAAACTACACAACATACAAATATTTTAAACTTAAAAATACCATACGGAACCCGAACCACGCAAATCGACTCACGCCTGTATACAATAAAGTATATATAAAAATCCTCACCCCTTTTGAAATGTGTGTCCGAGTGTACGCTGTCCACATCGGCCACAATCCGGGGACTGACCGCCTCGCCTGGAACGAGATATAAATAAATAAATAAATAAATAAATAAATAATTAAATATCTTGGACATTCTCACACACGGCCATCTGACCCCAAAGTAGGCGCGAGCCTGTGATATGGGTGTCAGAGACTGATATACATACATAGATATTTTTAAATACATACTTAAATAGATAATATTGACATCCAGACACAGAACAAATACAAGTGTTCGTCACACGAATATTTGTCCTGAGTGGGATTCGAACCCACGACCTTTGGCGCAACAGACAGGGTCACTACCGATTGCGCCAACGATTGCGCCAACAGTTCGGACGTGCGCCGGACGCATACCTACTCCACATATTGAGCGATCAAAAGCGTGTTTTATTGACCCAACGGTCGCCACAAACCCTACAGTCAGTACTAGTAAGCATATAAAAGGCTTATTAATTTTGATGTGAAACATCTTTAGGCGGAGGGCAAACCAAATTTTTGGCGTGGCGAGCGTGGCAAATATGGAATATATATACAGTTCCGACAAATGAGGGTCGGAAATTATTTTATTAATAAAATATAGTTTTTTTTTTTATTTTATTTTTTTCGTCTTTTTTTTAATTTTTTTTTCTTATATTTTTTAGTTCCTGTCATAATCTGTACTTTTGTGCATATTACTTGTACAAAATAATTTCTATATATCACATCTGCCAGGCGTCCCGTGACGGCTCACAATTTTTTTTTTTAGTCACAATCGCCCGATTAATAAAATATAATAATTTAATTGTTTTTTTTTCTTTTTTTTTCTTGTTTTTTTTTTCTTTTGTTTTTTTTTTTCAATTTAATTTTTCTTATATTTTTTAGTTCCTGTCATAATCTGTACTTTTGTGCATAGTACTTGTACAAATCACATGTTCGATGTATCACATCTGCCAGGCGTCCCGTGACGGCTCACCACAATTTTTTTTTAAAGTCACAATCGCCCGATGTCCCCTTAACACCAATCCCCATAACACCAATCCCCATAACACCAATCCCCATAGCGCACTCACCGGTGGTGGAGGGCGACGCCTGCGCCAGCTCGTGCACGCAGGTGGGCGGCGCGGTCACCACGCGCAGGCGCGCCAGCGTGGCTGGTGGGCAGACGGCGAGGTTACTTCACGATCACAAACATCATCATCATCTGTTCATTATTTGACGTGATAACGTCTTATAAATCAGCAACACGAACGAAAAAGTGTGACGTGATTTGTCGTTACCTCGCTCTGACGTCATGAGGCGTTATTGACAACCGTTTCCATGGCTACTAAATAGGGAACAACTTGCTCAGTGTAGGGAACTGTCAAAATAGATTTATATAGACTTGTCTGTTGTCTGTTAACTTTGTATTTTCAATATGTGAATAATGATTATAACGTTATCACGTAAATCTATCGTCCGTAAACCGACTTTACAGACAACCATTTTTTTTTAAATTCTTACTCCAAACTTAGTCTGTTTTATTTAATAGTGGAAACTTCGCTGATTTCTGCATCGTTATCTTTGTTCCATATTTTTCATTTTTTAAATATTGTATGTTATATGTGTGCCTCTGTGTGTGTGTGTGTGTGTCTCACCGCCGGGCATGGGCGCGCGCTTGCAGGGCGGCACGCTCTGACGCTCCGCGCGGTTGGTTGACGTAACCACTGACGACAGGTTGCTGGTCTCCTGTTGAACGAACGGTGGGTTATGGCTACGATATATATGTCGCAGGCATATCGTATAATTGGGTATTTGAATACATAATTATTTTTTTTGTGATAAATGAAAAGATCTATATACTTAACAAAACTAGAAGTTTTGTAACAAAACTATTTTTTTTATTTTTTTTTCGCAATAATTCGAAAGTTATTTCAAGATAAAAATTCAATTCAATAATTTTTGAATCCAGTACCGAAGACACGCCGTAATTAAAGTAGGTAGATAATGCTTCTTGCTATTTGGCTGTGCGTAACACAATACATAAAGCTCGGCTTTTCAGCTTTTATGCAAGTACCGCCACTGCGTATGATATACGCAGCTTTTTTTTTTACCTCACTGTTTAATGTTTTTTTTTTGTTTAATCCCGTGTTTTTCTTTTAAATTGCCATGTATAAGGTTTATGTGTGTGTTAGAGTTAAGAAAGAAATGATTTTTATTTTATCTTATATACCTTCGCGTGCCGGTCGGGCGAGGGCGCGGGCGTGGTCCTGGCCTCGGCCTCCTTCTCCGCGGCGGGCTTGTCCGTCGCTGACTGCACCAACAACACGATACACATTTACATTATTATCACGGGCATATTTCCACAATGGGGTAGGCTGAGGTTTCATCAATTATATTTAAACCATCTAATAGGTGACAGCCCAGTGGCTATCGAACTCGCCTCTCACTCGAGCGGTCCGGGTTCAAACCCCAGCGGCACGCACCAATGACTTTCTAAGTTAAGTGCGATTTAAGAAATTAAAATGTCACTTGCTATAACGGTGAAGGACACATCGTGAGGAAACCTGCATGCCTGAGAGTTCTTCATAATGTTCTCGAAGGCATGTGAAGTCTGCCAATCGGCACTTGGCCAGCGTGGTGGACTAAGGCCTAATCCCTGCCATTCTGAGAGGAGACCCTTGCCCAACAGTGGGACGTCTATGGGTCGCAGCGATACGCACGTATCCGTTGAGCTGCGGCGCGTGGCGCGGGGAGGCGGGCGCGGCGCGCTTCTCCGCCGCGCGCTCCCTCTGCGGGTTCGTCTGCGTGTCCGTCGCCAGCGCGGTCGTCGCCTCCGTCTCGAGCTATATAATCTGCGGAAGGTGTACGCACGTATCCGTTGAGCTGCGGCGCGTGGCGCGGGGAGGCGGGCGCGGCGCGCTTCTCCGCCGCGCGCTCCCTCTGCGGGTTCGTCTGCGTGTCCGTCGCCAGCGCGGTCGTCGCCTCCGTCTCGAGCTATATAATCTGCGGAAGGTGTACGCACGTATCCGTTGAGCTGCGGCGCGTGGCGCGGGGAGGCGGGCGCGGCGCGCTTCTCCGCCGCGCGCTCCCTCTGCGGGTTCGTCTGCGTGTCCGTCGCCAGCGCGGTCGTCGCCTCCGTCTCGAGCTATATAATCTGCGGAAGGTGTACGCACGTATCCGTTGAGCTGCGGCGCGTGGCGCGGGGAGGCGGGCGCGGCGCGCTTCTCCGCCGCGCGCTCCCTCTGCGGGTTCGTCTGCGTGTCCGTCGCCAGCGCGGTCGTCGCCTCCGTCTCGAGCTATATAATCTGCGGAAGGTGTACGCACGTATCCGTTGAGCTGCGGCGCGTGGCGCGGGGAGGCGGGCGCGGCGCGCTTCTCCGCCGCGCGCTCCCTCTGCGGGTTCGTCTGCGTGTCCGTCGCCAGCGCGGTCGTCGCCTCCGTCTCGAGCTATATAATCTGCGGAAGGTGTACGCACGTATCCGTTGAGCTGCGGCGCGTGGCGCGGGGAGGCGGGCGCGGCGCGCTTCTCCGCCGCGCGCTCCCTCTGCGGGTTCGTCTGCGTGTCCGTCGCCAGCGCGGTCGTCGCCTCCGTCTCGAGCTATATAATCTGCGGAAGGTGTACGTACGTATCCGTTGAGCTGCGGCGCGTGGCGCGGGGAGGCGGGCGCGGCGCGCTTCTCCGCCGCGCGCTCCCTCTGCGGGTTCGTCTGCGTGTCCGTCGCCAGCGCGGTCGTCGCCTCCGTCTCGAGCTATATAATCTGCGGAAGGTGTACGCACGTATCCGTTGAGCTGCGGCGCGTGGCGCGGGGAGGCGGGCGCGGCGCGCTTCTCCGCCGCGCGCTCCCTCTGCGGGTTCGTCTGCGTGTCCGTCGCCAGCGCGGTCGTCGCCTCCGTCTCGAGCTATATAATCTGCGGAAGGTATACGCACGTATCCGTTGAGCTGCGGCGCGTGGCGCGGGGAGGCGGGCGCGGCGCGCTTCTCCGCCGCGCGCTCCCTCTGCGGGTTCGTCTGCGTGTCCGTCGCCAGCGCGGTCGTCGCCTCCGTCTCGAGCTATATAATCTGCGGAAGGTGTACGCACGTATCCGTTGAGCTGCGGCGCGTGGCGCGGGGAGGCGGGCGCGGCGCGCTTCTCCGCCGCGCGCTCCCTCTGCGGGTTCGTCTGCGTGTCCGTCGCCAGCGCGGTCGTCGCCTCCGTCTCGAGCTATATAATCTGCGGAAGGTGTACGCACGTATCCGTTGAGCTGCGGCGCGTGGCGCGGGGAGGCGGGCGCGGCGCGCTTCTCCGCCGCGCGCTCCCTCTGCGGGTTCGTCTGCGTGTCCGTCGCCAGCGCGGTCGTCGCCTCCGTCTCGAGCTATATAATCTGCGGAAGGTGTACGCACGTATCCGTTGAGCTGCGGCGCGTGGCGCGGGGAGGCGGGCGCGGCGCGCTTCTCCGCCGCGCGCTCCCTCTGCGGGTTCGTCTGCGTGTCCGTCGCCAGCGCGGTCGTCGCCTCCGTCTCGAGCTATATAATCTGCGGAAGGTGTACGCACGTATCCGTTGAGCTGCGGCGCGTGGCGCGGGGAGGCGGGCGCGGCGCGCTTCTCCGCCGCGCGCTCCCTCTGCGGGTTCGTCTGCGTGTCCGTCGCCAGCGCGGTCGTCGCCTCCGTCTCGAGCTATATAATCTGCGGAAGGTGTACGCACGTATCCGTTGAGCTGCGGCGCGTGGCGCGGGGAGGCGGGCGCGGCGCGCTTCTCCGCCGCGCGCTCCCTCTGCGGGTTCGTCTGCGTGTCCGTCGCCAGCGCGGTCGTCGCCTCCGTCTCGAGCTATATAATCTGCGGAAGGTGTACGCACGTATCCGTTGAGCTGCGGCGCGTGGCGCGGGGAGGCGGGCGCGGCGCGCTTCTCCGCCGCGCGCTCCCTCTGCGGGTTCGTCTGCGTGTCCGTCGCCAGCGCGGTCGTCGCCTCCGTCTCGAGCTATATAATCTGCGGAAGGTGTACGCACGTATCCGTTGAGCTGCGGCGCGTGGCGCGGGGAGGCGGGCGCGGCGCGCTTCTCCGCCGCGCGCTCCCTCTGCGGGTTCGTCTGCGTGTCCGTCGCCAGCGCGGTCGTCGCCTCCGTCTCGAGCTATATAATCTGCGGAAGGTGTACGCACGTATCCGTTGAGCTGCGGCGCGTGGCGCGGGGAGGCGGGCGCGGCGCGCTTCTCCGCCGCGCGCTCCCTCTGCGGGTTCGTCTGCGTGTCCGTCGCCAGCGCGGTCGTCGCCTCCGTCTCGAGCCGCCGCCGAGCCTGGACATAGTGAAACTTGTGATGTCGCCGCGACCCATAGACGTCCCACTGCTGGGCACGGGTCTCCCCCACAGACATAGCTGCGGGAGGTCTAGAGCATACTCCACCACGCTGCTCCAATGCGGATTGGTGGAGAGGTTCCCCAAATACTCCCTCAGGACTGGGTACCCGTGTTAGTAAGGACATATCAAAACTTTTATTACATCGTTCTGAAAATTTTGGTTTGTCTGTCGCATGTCGCATTACACATGTCGCATTACATTTTAAAATTGAATCTAAAATTTTATTTTTTGTTGAGACACTGGGTAGCAAACTGGGACTCTCGACGTAGAAGGTTGTTTTTACCAACCGTTCGACCGTTCGACCAAGCGTACTTAATAGAATTTGTTGAAATTTAGATACATATATTTCGAACGGCTAATAGTGTAGTAGCGTCCATAGCCCAATGGCTTGCCTCGATTCAATGTGATCGAAAGTGTTAAGCAACGACGGGCACGGTCGGTTTGTGGATGGGTGACCGCTGGTGGCATAATTTCATGGACATTACCGTGCTTCGGAGGGCACGTAAAGCCGGGTGACCGCTGGTGGCATAATTTCATGGACATTACCGTGCTTCGGAGGGCACGTAAAGCCGTCGGTCCCGGTTGTTTTCAATGCTGAAAACTGGGTTGGCCACTAACCCCTCCACCAATACGCATTGGAGCAGCGTGGTGGAGTATGCTCTAGACCTCCCGCAGAAGTGTCTGTGGGGGAGACCCGTGCCCAGCAGTGGGACACACTTGAGGATCTGTTTTTGTTGCCGACAAACTAGCGTCCAGTTTGGCAATGTTTAGATATTAGTAATTCTGTAACTCTTATGGGATTAATAAACACACACACACACACACACACACACACACACACACACACACACACACACACACACACACACACACACACACACACACTTGAGGATCTGTTTTTGTTGCCGACAAACTAGCGTCCAGTTTGGCAATGTTTAGATATTAGTAATTCTGTAACTCTTATGGGATTAATAAATACACACACACACACACACACACACACACACACACACACACACACACACAGACACACACACACACTCACCCTGTCCGGCTGCTGGTCGGGCGAGGCGGTGGCCTCGGGCGCGGGCTGCAGCGCAACGCGCGCGCGCGCCGCCGGCGCGGACTGCAACAAGGGGATCTATGCAATATAGTACGTACGTGTTAATATAATTCAATCATCATCATTATCACCACCCTTTCCGTATCCCACTGTTGGGCATTTTACATAACAGCGAGCGTTAATAAACTGCCGACGCCGTATGTAAACGGCGGAATTATACAATATGCCTGCGACATATACATACGGTCTTATTCATAAAAACATAGAAACATTAATAGTGTTATGCAAGTTACTCATATACGTTCAATGGTGGTATCACACCGCAACCCTTTCTTTGTCCCACTGTTGGGCAGGGTTGTTGAGGGTTTCCTCTCAGAATGGGAGGGATTAGGCCTTAGTCTAGTCCACCACGCTAGCCAACTGCGGATTGGCAGACTTCACATACCTTCGAGAACATTATGAAGAACTCTCAGGCATGCAGGTTTCCTCACGATGTGTCCTTCACCGTTATAGCAAGTGATATTTAATTTCTTAAATCGCACATAACTTAGAAAAGTCATTGGTGCGTACCGCTGGGGTTTGAACCCGGACCGCTCGAGTAAGAGGCGAGTTCGATAGCCACTGGGCTGTCACCGCTTATCTATGCAATATAGGGATGTTAATATTATCTATATAAGTATGTATATAAAAATATCTATGTATGTATATCAGTCTCTGACACCCATAGTACAGGCTCTGCCTAGTTTGGGGTCAGATGGCCGCGTGTGAGAATGTCCAAGATATAATATAGTTTCCGATTCAATAAACTGGAATCGGAAAAGCATATAGCATATGCAGCGCCCAGGGCCAAATTTCATGGGCTCTACCGTGCTTCGGAGGGCACGTAAAGCCGTCGGTCCCGGTTGTTTACAATGTTGGAAACAGTCGTTAAGCCTTGTCAAAGACTTTCACGTAGCTGGAGAACATTCGACACTGGGTTGGCCACTAACCAACCAATCCGCATTGCAGCGGCGTGGTGGAGTATGCTCCAGACCTCTGCAGCTGTGTCTGTGGGGGAGACCCGTGCCCAGCAGTGGGACGTGTATGCGTCGCAGCTAGTGGGCAACGTATTGAGCTATGGACACAGGACCAAGCGAGGACAGTGAGTCAGAGTTGGACTCCTCACAGAGAGAGAGAGAGAGAGAGAGAGTTGTCTAGAAGAAGAAGAAGATAAGTTGGTGTTAGTAATAGTCCTGATAGTACTTATAGTTATTATAGGAGTCTGTTCTAAGTCAGTCACAGATGTGTTGCTACCCTTGAGGACTAATCTGGTCGTCTCTAAAGAAGTGTAACCGGAAACCACACCTGACACAGTCCACAGCCTAACCAACATGTCACGCGCCAGCGTGGGCCACGCGGGCCAACCCACCTCCTTCTCCCAGTCGTAGGGGTCCGTGTCGCGGATGCCGCGCCGCTTGCAGCACCTCTCCAGCAGCGACGCCAGCATGCTGTAGTCCGGGGTGTCGGCGTACTCCAGCTGCTGGACATGCTCGAGGAACTAACCTAACCAACATGTCACGCGCCAGCGTGGGCCACGCGGGCCAACCCACCTCCTTCTCCCAGTCGTAGGGGTCCGTGTCGCGGATGCCGCGCCGCTTGCAGCACCTCTCCAGCAGCGACGCCAGCATGCTGTAGTCCGGGGTGTCGGCGTACTCCAGCTGCTGGACATGCTCGAGGAACTAACCTAACCAACATGTCACGCGCCAGCGTGGGCCACGCGGGCCAACCCACCTCCTTCTCCCAGTCGTAGGGGTCCGTGTCGCGGATGCCGCGCCGCTTGCAGCACCTCTCCAGCAGCGACGCCAGCATGCTGTAGTCCGGGGTGTCGGCGTACTCCAGCTGCTGGACATGCTCCAGGAACTGGCGCAGCTCCGACGGGAGATGCTTCAGGAGGAGGCGGTGGTCGTATTTCTCCTTCATCAGACCGACCTGGTGAGATATATCAGCTGTTTAATATTAATAGTCCATAGCCCAATGGCTGGTCTACTAGTCTACTGGTCTGCTGGAGTAAACGACTGCTCGAGTGGAGACCGCGAATAGGCATACGTAGTGTGGGACGACCTCCTGCTAGGTGGCGTGACGATCTGCGCAAGGCGGCGGGGAGCAGGTGGATGAGGAGAGCCGAAGATAGGGCTCAGTGGCGTGCCTTGGGAGAGGCCTATGTCCAACAGTGGACTAATGTGGGCTGAAGAGAGAAGAGAGAGAGCCCAATGGCTCGCGTCGATTCAATGTGATCGAAAGAGTTAATTTATTAAGTTAATAATTTTTTGTATGTGTTCGAGACGAATTCGACAGTGGTTTAGATTCACAATTTGGTCCACTGGAAAATGTTTTTTAAACACGGTTTTAGTATTTTTGCATTTCAACCGTCGCGTCGTTCATTGACCTGAAGTCATTTACATGGAGTGTCGCGTCAATTTGACATTTCATATGGCAGAACACCGTTTGCGGGGTCAGCTAGTATTAGTATAGACATGTATGAGAGATAAAAGCATATTTGTACTGAAGGTCAGGGTTTACCTGCTCCTTGTCCTTGATCTTGCGCCACGGCAGCTGCCCGTTGACGAACTCCACGAGCATGTAGAACAGCGACCAGAGGTCGTCGTGCCGGCCCATCTCCTTGTTCTTGTACCGCACGTCAATGTTTACCTGCTCCTTGTCCTTGATCTTGCGCCACGGCAGCTGCCCGTTGACGAACTCCACGAGCATGTAGAACAGCGACCAGAGGTCGTCGCGCCGGCCCATCTCCTCGTTCTTGTGCCGCACGTCAATGTTTACCTGCTCCTTGTCCTTGATCTTGCGCCACGGCAGCTGCCCGTTGACGAACTCCACGAGCATGTAGAACAGCGACCAGAGGTCGTCGTGCCGGCCCATCTCCTTGTTCTTGTGCGCGTTGATGGATGCGTATCGGACCGTGCCTGGAAATGATTTACGTATGTAACATTAGTAGTTCTTCTTAACGCATTAACTTTTGCTCTGCAAATTTGTTGTGTGTATCTCCTATGTTTATTTTACACCCTTAGGCTGCCTTTCCACCAGAGATGTGCTATGCAGCTACGCTGCGAAGATGTGAAATCTACGCTACGAAAATATGTGACCGTTTCCACCAATACTAAGCTATGTAGCTGTGCGAGGAAGATGCGCTATGAAGATGCGCCGCCGCAGAGCAGCGACAAACGCGAGCATACTGTAGGTACCCTGCTCTGCACATAGCAGGCATTCATAGCACGCATCCGTAGCACACATCCATAGCACGCATCCATAGCACACATCCATAGCACGCATCCGTAGCACACATCCATAGCACGCATCCATAGCACACATCCATAGCACGCATCCGTAGCACACATCCATAGCACGCATCCATAGCACACATCCATAGCACGCATCCGTAGCACACATCCATAGCACGCATCCATAGCACACATCCATAGCACGCATCCTTCCATATAAAAAACACATCTTAGCTGAATCCGTTTCCACCAGCGCTAAGTTATGTGCACCAACGAATATGATTGGTGGATATCAAACGCATCCATAGCAACGTAGCATAGCACATCTCTGGTGGAAAAGCACCCTTAAGGCTAACATTTTTTCAAACTTTGAATGTCATATTTATTTATATATAATCAACAGCCTAAAATAGTAAATATTACAGCTTCTAGTTCTGAAAATGACAAAACTTTCATACAACTTTCATCCCCCTTTTCAACCCTTTACAATACTTTTTTTCAATTAAAAAGTAGCCTATGTCCTTGCTTATGCCCTAGACTATATGTGTACCACATTTCATTTAAATCGGTTCAGTAGTTTTGGCGTGAAACCGAGACAGACAGACAGAGTTACTTTCGCATATAAAATATTAAGTATGGATTACTAGTGGTTGGTTGCCGAGTGGACGTAATTAATTTTTTAAATTTTAAGTTTGAAGTTGTGTTCATAGATGCGTAGCGTACGTAAAATACGTGCGTACTAATATCCACCACAACCATTTCTTTGTCCCACTATTGGGCACGGATCTCCTCTCAGAATGGAATGGATTGGGCCTTTGTCCACATTTATTTATTTAGTGAAATTATTACTCAATAATTAGTCACCTCGCACGTAATGCCGTCGGTCCCGGTTCTTTTCAATGTTGGAAACAGTCGCTAAGCCTTGTCGAAGACCTTCGGGTGGCTTGAGAACATTCGACACTGGGTTGGCCACTAACCCCTCCACCAACCTATATATAGAGTATGCTCTAGACCTCCCGCAGCTGTCTGTGGTGGAGACATAGACATAGACAAAGACATAGACATAAGTTTATTTCGACATACATACAACACATAAGTCAATACAATTTATAATTTTAATAACGATGCCGAAATAGGACGCCCTCAGCAAATGGCTGTGGCAAGCCAGCAGCCGCTGATTTTCAGGACGACCCTCGTAGGGAAGTTCGTGCCAGTTGTTTTCTTATTTTTATTTTTATGTACATACAAACACCCATTTATGGAGACCCGTGCCCAGCAGTGGGACTGTGGGTCGCAGCGACTCACCTCGGAAGCCCGCGGCGGCCCTGGGCGGGCGCACCTGTCCATTGCTCGTCGTGTACTGGCGGGCCAGCCCGAAGTCCAGCATGTACACTCTGCGGCAGTTCGATGGATGACGACCTATGCTGAAGTTACTCTGTGGAGGGAATCGTATGTTAGTTATAATTAACACAGGAAAGCGAAAGCAGGTATATTTTACTGATGTATTAATTTACTATAAATAAACATTAACGCATGAAAGTGATATTTATTTAGCTCGTCAGTCCCACCTATTAACTAAAGATAACTGGTGAAAACTTGGCGTTGGCGTTAAATTACACACTTCTACCTACCCTTAGGCTTCGTCAATGTTTATAGCTCTGTAAATACTATACTCGTATATAAGTAGCGTCTATAGCCCAATGGCTTACGTCGATTCAATGTGATCGAAAGTGTTAAGCAAAGACGGGCGCGGTCGGTTTGTGGATGGGTGACCGCTAGTGGCAAAAATTTCATGGACGCTACCGTGCTTCGGAGGGCACGTAAAGCTGTCGATCCCGGTTGTTTTCAATGGTGGAAACAGTCGTTAAGCCTTGTCGAAGACCTTCAGGTGGCTTCACTTGGTTGGCCACTAACCCCTCCACTAATACGCATTGGAGCAGCGTGGTGGAGTATGCTCTAGACCTCCCGCAGAAGTGTCTGTGGGTGAGACCCGTGCCCAGCATTGGGACGTCTATGGGTCGCAGCGAGCGAGCGAGCGAAATAGTATACTCACAGGTTTAATATCTCTGTGAAGGAATCCAACTGAGTGTATAGAGTCTATCGCCTTTAAGATTTGAAGACCCAATCTGCAATCAGAAACAAATAACGTGTTCATTAAAACAGAAGTGAACAGTTGGTAATTGGTGGACTGTAAATCCATAGGTCGCTGGTTCATATCCGGCTCGAAGGACCAAAAACTGTAGGGGGTACTACAGTTTGGGGATGGGCGAGCCCAAATAAATGAGTACACCCAGTGAGTGCAGTTTTAACACTAATTTATTATAGTAAAAATGCTTATATGATATTATGAGTATATGTGAAGCATTAGCACACACACGCTGAAAAGTCGCCACGCGCCAAAGGTGTTTTCTTACAGCACGTGTACGGTTAATTGCCTCGTACACGGAGGAATGAAAAATTTGGTATAATTCGAGTTTATATGGTAACTAGTGGACGCCCGCAGCTTCACTCGCGTGGAATTAGACATAACAATAGTTTCGTTTACACCTAGTAATATTATATAGCCTATGTCACAGTGAAGATGCAGCTTTCTAATGGTGAAAGACTTTTTGAAATCGGTCTAGTTGTTTTTGTGTGAAAACTAATAATATTAGTATAGATTAAATGGTGAAATCTAGAAGTATTATGTAACATGTATAAAAATACATAAATAAAAAAATAATAGGACTCTTTGGTAATTAAAAATGTCTAAAAACATGGGGCTCAGTGGAGAGTTAGGCAGACCTGATGGTGGGTTCAATCTGATGGTAAGGCTAACTGATGGTAGGTCTAATCTGATGGTGTAGCTCAAATAATGGTCGGTGTAGTCTTATGGTGGAGCTGCCCCGAGGGAGGATCGGACTTAAGAGTGGTACTTATTTAAATGGGAGACTTAAGAGTGGTAATCATCTAAATGGGAGACTTAAGAGTGTTACTCATCTAAATGGGAGACTTAAGAGTGACTGATGGTGACACTGACCTGATGGTGAGGCTGACCTGATGGTGAGGCTAACCTGATGTCGAGGCTGACCTGATGGTGAGGCTAACCTGATAGTTAGGCTGACCTGATGGTGAGACTGACCTGATGTCGAGGCTGACCTGATGGTGAGGCTAACCTGATAGTTAGGCAGACCTGATGGTGAGGCTAACCTGATGTCGAGGCTGACCTGATGGTGAGCCTAACCTGATAGTTAGGCTGACCTGATGGTGAGGCTAACCTGATGTCGAGGCTGACCTGATGGTGAGGCTAACCTGATAGTTAGGCTGACCTGATGGTGAGACTGACCTGGGGGCCTAGACAAGTGGCAAAAACGCTAGTAGAATAGATTATCAAATGTACGGATTTGACATTCGCTATCGAATAATTAGTCGTTAGCGAATGTCAATCCCATACATTTGTTAATCTATTCAACATCTATTCTACTAGCGTTTTGCCACTTGTCTAGGCTGACCTGATGGTGAGGCTAACCTGATGTCGAGGCTGACCTGATGGTGAGGCTAACCTGATAGTTAGGCTGACCTGATGGTGAGGCTAACCTGATGTCGAGGCTGACCTGATGGTGAGGCTAACCTGATGTCGAGGCTGACCTGATGGTGAGGCTAACCTGATAGTTAGGCTGACCTGATGGTGAGGCTAACCTGATGTCGAGGCTGACATGATGGTGAGGCTAACCTGATAGTTAGGCTGACCTGATGGTGAGGCTAACCTGATGTCGAGGCTGACCTGATGGTGAGGCTAACCTGATAGTTAGGCTGACCTGATGGTGAGACTGACCTGATGATGAGGCTAAACTGAAGGTTGGGACTGACCTGATGGTGCGTCTGTCCCTGACGATGGGGCTGACCAGATGGGGGCATGAACTGATTGTGACGCTGACCTGAAGGTGTGTCTGACCTTGATGGTGGGACTGAACTGATGGTAAGTCTGATTCGACCTGATGGTGTGTCTGACCCTGATGGCGAGGCTGACCTGAGGGTGGTGCTGAGGGAGAAGGCCCCGCGGGGCTGCGCGCGCCGCAGCTCGGCCAGGTTCTTCCCCTGCAGCTGCATCACCACGTAGTTGAAGCCCTAACCTGATGGTGTGTCTGACCTGAGGGTGGTGCTGAGGGAGAAGGCCCCGCGGGGCTGCGCGCGCCGCAGCTCGGCCAGGTTCTTCCCCTGCAGCTGCATCACCACGTAGTTGAAGCCCTAACCTGATGGTGTGTCTGACCTGAGGGTGGTGCTGAGGGAGAAGGCCCCGCGGGGCTGCGCGCGCCGCAGCTCGGCCAGGTTCTTCCCCTGCAGCTGCATCACCACGTAGTTGAAGCCCTAACCTGATGGTGTGTCTGACCTGAGGGTGGTGCTGAGGGAGAAGGCCCCGCGGGGCTGCGCGCGCCGCAGCTCGGCCAGGTTCTTCCCCTGCAGCTGCATCACCACGTAGTTGAAGCCCTAACCTGATGGTGTGTCTGACCTGAGGGTGGTGCTGAGGGAGAAGGCCCCGCGGGGCTGCGCGCGCCGCAGCTCGGCCAGGTTCTTCCCCTGCAGCTGCATCACCACGTAGTTGAAGCCCTAACCTGATGGTGTGTCTGACCTGAGGGTGGTGCTGAGGGAGAAGGCCCCGCGGGGCTGCGCGCGCCGCAGCTCGGCCAGGTTCTTCCCCTGCAGCTGCATCACCACGTAGTTGAAGCCCTAACCTGATGGTGTGTCTGACCTGAGGGTGGTGCTGAGGGAGAAGGCCCCGCGGGGCTGCGCGCGCCGCAGCTCGGCCAGGTTCTTCCCCTGCAGCTGCATCACCACGTAGTTGAAGCCCTAACCTGATGGTGTGTCTGACCTGAGGGTGGTGCTGAGGGAGAAGGCCCCGCGGGGCTGCGCGCGCCGCAGCTCGGCCAGGTTCTTCCCCTGCAGCTGCATCACCACGTAGTTGAAGCCCTAACCTGATGGTGTGTCTGACCTGAGGGTGGTGCTGAGGGAGAAGGCCCCGCGGGGCTGCGCGCGCCGCAGCTCGGCCAGGTTCTTCCCCTGCAGCTGCATCACCACGTAGTTGAAGCCCTAACCTGATGGTGTGTCTGACCTGAGGGTGGTGCTGAGGGAGAAGGCCCCGCGGGGCTGCGCGCGCCGCAGCTCGGCCAGGTTCTTCCCCTGCAGCTGCATCACCACGTAGTTGAAGCCCTAACCTGATGGTGTGTCTGACCTGAGGGTGGTGCTGAGGGAGAAGGCCCCGCGGGGCTGCGCGCGCCGCAGCTCGGCCAGGTTCTTCCCCTGCAGCTGCATCACCACGTAGTTGAAGCCCTAACCTGATGGTGTGTCTGACCTGAGGGTGGTGCTGAGGGAGAAGGCCCCGCGGGGCTGCGCGCGCCGCAGCTCGGCCAGGTTCTTCCCCTGCAGCTGCATCACCACGTAGTTGAAGCCCTAACCTGATGGTGTGTCTGACCTGAGGGTGGTGCTGAGGGAGAAGGCCCCGCGGGGCTGCGCGCGCCGCAGCTCGGCCAGGTTCTTCCCCTGCAGCTGCATCACCACGTAGTTGAAGCCCTAACCTGATGGTGTGTCTGACCTGAGGGTGGTGCTGAGGGAGAAGGCCCCGCGGGGCTGCGCGCGCCGCAGCTCGGCCAGGTTCTTCCCCTGCAGCTGCATCACCACGTAGTTGAAGCCCTAACCTGATGGTGTGTCTGACCTGAGGGTGGTGCTGAGGGAGAAGGCCCCGCGGGGCTGCGCGCGCCGCAGCTCGGCCAGGTTCTTCCCCTGCAGCTGCATCACCACGTAGTTGAAGCCCTAACCTGATGGTGTGTCTGACCTGAGGGTGGTGCTGAGGGAGAAGGCCCCGCGGGGCTGCGCGCGCCGCAGCTCGGCCAGGTTCTTCCCCTGCAGCTGCATCACCACGTAGTTGAAGCCCTAACCTGATGGTGTGTCTGACCTGAGGGTGGTGCTGAGGGAGAAGGCCCCGCGGGGCTGCGCGCGCCGCAGCTCGGCCAGGTTCTTCCCCTGCAGCTGCATCACCACGTAGTTGAAGCCCTAACCTGATGGTGTGTCTGACCTGAGGGTGGTGCTGAGGGAGAAGGCCCCGCGGGGCTGCGCGCGCCGCAGCTCGGCCAGGTTCTTCCCCTGCAGCTGCATCACCACGTAGTTGAAGCCCTAACCTGATGGTGTGTCTGACCTGAGGGTGGTGCTGAGGGAGAAGGCCCAGCGGGGCTGCGCGCGCCGCAGCTCGGCCAGGTTCTTCCCCTGCAGCTGCATCACCACGTAGTTGAAGCCCTAACCTGATGGTGTGTCTGACCTGAGGGTGGTGCTGAGGGAGAAGGCCCCGCGGGGCTGCGCGCGCCGCAGCTCGGCCAGGTTCTTCCCCTGCAGCTGCATCACCACGTAGTTGAAGCCCTAACCTGATGGTGTGTCTGACCTGAGGGTGGTGCTGAGGGAGAAGGCCCCGCGGGGCTGCGCGCGCCGCAGCTCGGCCAGGTTCTTCCCCTGCAGCTGCATCACCACGTAGTTGAAGCCCTAACCTGATGGTGTGTCTGACCTGAGGGTGGTGCTGAGGGAGAAGGCCCCGCGGGGCTGCGCGCGCCGCAGCTCGGCCAGGTTCTTCCCCTGCAGCTGCATCACCACGTAGTTGAAGCCCTAACCTGATGGTGTGTCTGACCTGAGGGTGGTGCTGAGGGAGAAGGCCCCGCGGGGCTGCGCGCACCGCAGCTCGGCCAGGTTCTTCCCCTGCAGCTGCATCACCACGTAGTTGAAGCCCTAACCTGATGGTGTGTCTGACCTGAGGGTGGTGCTGAGGGAGAAGGCCCCGCGGGGCTGCGCGCGCCGCAGCTCGGCCAGGTTCTTCCCCTGCAGCTGCATCACCACGTAGTTGAAGCCCTAACCTGATGGTGTGTCTGACCTGAGGGTGGTGCTGAGGGAGAAGGCCCCGCGGGGCTGCGCGCGCCGCAGCTCGGCCAGGTTCTTCCCCTGCAGCTGCATCACCACGTAGTTGAAGCCCTAACCTGATGGTGTGTCTGACCTGAGGGTGGTGCTGAGGGAGAAGGCCCCGCGGGGCTGCGCGCGCCGCAGCTCGGCCAGGTTCTTCCCCTGCAGCTGCATCACCACGTAGTTGAAGCCCTAACCTGATGGTGTGTCTGACCTGAGGGTGGTGCTGAGGGAGAAGGCCCCGCGGGGCTGCGCGCGCCGCAGCTCGGCCAGGTTCTTCCCCTGCAGCTGCATCACCACGTAGTTGAAGCCCTAACCTGATGGTGTGTCTGACCTGAGGGTGGTGCTGAGGGAGAAGGCCCCGCGGGGCTGCGCGCGCCGCAGCTCGGCCAGGTTCTTCCCCTGCAGCTGCATCACCACGTAGTTGAAGCCCTAACCTGATGGTGTGTCTGACCTGAGGGTGGTGCTGAGGGAGAAGGCCCCGCGGGGCTGCGCGCGCCGCAGCTCGGCCAGGTTCTTCCCCTGCAGCTGCATCACCACGTAGTTGAAGCCCTAACCTGATGGTGTGTCTGACCTGAGGGTGGTGCTGAGGGAGAAGGCCCCGCGGGGCTGCGCGCGCCGCAGCTCGGCCAGGTTCTTCCCCTGCAGCTGCATCACCACGTAGTTGAAGCCCTAACCTGATGGTGTGTCTGACCTGAGGGTGGTGCTGAGGGAGAAGGCCCCGCGGGGCTGCGCGCGCCGCAGCTCGGCCAGGTTCTTCCCCTGCAGCTGCATCACCACGTAGTTGAAGCCCTAACCTGATGGTGTGTCTGACCTGAGGGTGGTGCTGAGGGAGAAGGCCCCGCGGGGCTGCGCGCGCCGCAGCTCGGCCAGGTTCTTCCCCTGCAGCTGCATCACCACGTAGTTGAAGCCCTAACCTGATGGTGTGTCTGACCTGAGGGTGGTGCTGAGGGAGAAGGCCCCGCGGGGCTGCGCGCGCCGCAGCTCGGCCAGGTTCTTCCCCTGCAGCTGCATCACCACGTAGTTGAAGCCCTAACCTGATGGTGTGTCTGACCTGAGGGTGGTGCTGAGGGAGAAGGCCCCGCGGGGCTGCGCGCGCCGCAGCTCGGCCAGGTTCTTCCCCTGCAGCTGCATCACCACGTAGTTGAAGCCCTAACCTGATGGTGTTTCTGACCTGAGGGTGGTGCTGAGGGAGAAGGCCCCGCGGGGCTGCGCGCGCCGCAGCTCGGCCAGGTTCTTCCCCTGCAGCTGCATCACCACGTAGTTGAAGCCCTAACCTGATGGTGTGTCTGACCTGAGGGTGGTGCTGAGGGAGAAGGCCCCGCGGGGCTGCGCGCGCCGCAGCTCGGCCAGGTTCTTCCCCTGCAGCTGCATCACCACGTAGTTGAAGCCCTAACCTGATGGTGTGTCTGACCTGAGGGTGGTGCTGAGGGAGAAGGCCCCGCGGGGCTGCGCGCGCCGCAGCTCGGCCAGGTTCTTCCCCTGCAGCTGCATCACCACGTAGTTGAAGCCCTAACCTGATGGTGTGTCTGACCTGAGGGTGGTGCTGAGGGAGAAGGCCCCGCGGGGCTGCGCGCGCCGCAGCTCGGCCAGGTTCTTCCCCTGCAGCTGCATCACCACGTAGTTGAAGCCCTAACCTGATGGTGTGTCTGACCTGAGGGTGGTGCTGAGGGAGAAGGCCCCGCGGGGCTGCGCGCGCCGCAGCTCGGCCAGGTTCTTCCCCTGCAGCTGCATCACCACGTAGTTGAAGCCCTAACCTGATGGTGTGTCTGACCTGAGGGTGGTGCTGAGGGAGAAGGCCCCGCGGGGCTGCGCGCGCCGCAGCTCGGCCAGGTTCTTCCCCTGCAGCTGCATCACCACGTAGTTGAAGCCCTAACCTGATGGTGTGTCTGACCTGAGGGTGGTGCTGAGGGAGAAGGCCCCGCGGGGCTGCGCGCGCCGCAGCTCGGCCAGGTTCTTCCCCTGCAGCTGCATCACCACGTAGTTGAAGCCCTAACCTGATGGTGTGTCTGACCTGAGGGTGGTGCTGAGGGAGAAGGCCCCGCGGGGCTGCGCGCGCCGCAGCTCGGCCAGGTTCTTCCCCTGCAGCTGCATCACCACGTAGTTGAAGCCCTAACCTGATGGTGTGTCTGACCTGAGGGTGGTGCTGAGGGAGAAGGCCCCGCGGGGCTGCGCGCGCCGCAGCTCGGCCAGGTTCTTCCCCTGCAGCTGCATCACCACGTAGTTGAAGCGCGCGTTGCGCCCGCACCCGATGAACCGGCACACGTGCTCCTTGCCTGCACGCAGACACACACTTTAGGGTTCCGTAGCCAAAGGGTAGTAGCGTCCATATCCCAATGGCTGGCGTCGATCGAAAGTATAGTGTATGCGCTCGGGCAACGACAAGAAGCATGCAGTGTTGTTGCTGGCAGGCAACAACACGGTTTATTCCTTGCGGATCGCCCAACGGCGTAAACCGTGTGTGTTTATTAACACAATCCACACCGTGTCCATTGGCACGGGAGAACAGCCCGGGTAGAGAGGTTCGTCCTAGAGTCCCGAAGTCCCTTTAGCCGAAAGGCAAAAGGCAGTCCCCTATTGTATTGCGGCCGGGCAGTCACGCGCTAGCTGTGAGCGAGTCCGGACGTGCACAGGACGCATTACCTACTCCAGCTATTGAGTGATCAAAAGCGTGTTTTATTGACCCAACGGTCACCACAAACCCTTACAGAAAGAGTTAAGCGATGACGGGCGCGGTCGGTATGTGGATAGGTGACCGGTAGTGGCAAAATTTCATGGACGCTACCGTGCTTCGGAGGGCACGTAAAGCCGTCGGTCCCGGTTGTTTTCAATGGTGGAAACAATGGGTAAGCCTTGTCGAAGACCTTCGGGTGGCTTGAGAACATTCGACACTGAGTTGGCCACTAGATCCTCCACCAATACGCATTGGAGCAGCGTGCAGACCTCTCGCAGCTGCGTCTGTGGAGGAGACCCGTGCCCAGCAATGGGACGTCTATTGCTCGCAGCGACCCAAAGGGTAAAACGGGGCCCTATTGCTAAGGCACCGCTGTCTGTCTGTTCGTCTGTATCACCGTCTCTATGTCCTTTCTCAGGCTCTAGACTATCTGTTTACCAAATTTCATTTAAATCGGTTCAGTAGTTTTGGCGTGAAAGCGAGACAGACAGACATAGTTACATACGCTTTTTTTGTATGGATACAAGATAGCAAACGAGCTTGCAGCACCACCCATCCGCTGCCGCCCATGACAACTGTGACTGACTTTGAACAAGACTCAATTAGGGACTGGGATGGTTAGTCCAATTAGTTGAGGGAGTTAATTAGAACATTAGTTGGTCAGTTCGTTAGTAGGTATGAAGACTGGGGACTGTCAGTGATAGTTAGTCTTGTTAGTAATTGTTAGTAGCTCGTTCCAAGTCAATCACAGATGCGTTGCTACCCTTGAGGACTAAGATGGTCGCCTCTAAAGAAGTGTAACCGGAAACTACACCTTTCCAACCGGACCATAATTGCTTAAAAAACAATTATTACACGATAGAAATGGTACTAGGTACCGGTGGCGGGCGGTGGTAGTACCCCGGGCGAACTCTATATGGAACCAAGTTAGTATGGATATTAGTATGTTGTCCTTTTTAAGTATATATATATATATATTATGTGCACCTACCTACTCTTCTTACTACTATTTAATGTTCCTTTACCCTAAGGTTGCCTGGAAGAGATCGCTTATAAGCGATAAGGCCGCGTTTTTGTATACCTACCCTAATTGTTATTTGTACCTGTAACATGTTCTTCTCTGGTGTACAAATAAAGAGTATGTATTATCAATGGGCACCGGAGCCCAGCTACCCACCCTGCAGCTTCTTCAGCACGGCCACCTCCATCTTGAGCACCTGCTTGGGCTGCCGCGCCGACTCCACCTTCAGCGCGACCTGCTCCTGCGTCACCAGGTCCAGCCCCTCGTAGATCTCGCCGAACCCACCGCCGCCTATCTTCTTTACCACCTGGAAGAGACGAATGCCTTTAAGAATTATTCTGTCTATACTATTCATAGATTTAATACTAGAGAAAGATTGGCAATAGAAACATCAAAGCGAGACCAAAACTTAATCACACGAGTATGCGTGTAATGTGCATGTGTGCTGTAAGCGGTTGTCAATATTACGTCAATCTCTATAGGATTGAGGTGAGAAATACTAGAAATTCACGTATTTGATAATATTTTATATTCAATTCCTATGCATTCAAAGCATTTATATATTGAAATGTCATATTATTAGCCATCCATTTGTTAATAATTTCATTTTCAAAGTTCTCAAAGATTGTAATAGGAGAATTAAATCTTTCAATCGTACTTACATATGAAATGTATAATTCTGTGGATTTTCTTTCTTAGATGAGTTACATCCTGGTACTGTACACGTAACCATAATTATTTACTTCTAAATCACACCAAATGTACGCTTTTAAACGTGAGATTTAGAAAAATAAGCAAAATTTCTTTCGTTCACAACTGACGTTGGGTCACTACAGGCCTATAGCGTGTACGCAAATGGTCTCGCCTATCTATCTTGCTCTCACATATGAGTATCTATGTTCTTTCTCTTTCGCATTGCCAATCTATCTAGTTAAATCTATGGTCTATAACTCTATACTATTTTATTACTGAACGATTCGCGAGTGTCTATATTCATAGTTGAAGTTACCGGCTTACGCGTGCCAACTAGTTTCGATCTATTACGACGATCATCTTCAGGAGTGAACGCGCTCGCGGCTGGCACAGCGGACAGAGTAAAACATCGTAACCGATCGAAACTAGTCGGTCTATATCAGTGAGTTTTCTAAGTTGTGCGATTACAGAAATTAAATGTCACTTGCTATAACGCTGAAGGACACATCGTGAGGAAACCTGCATGCCTGACAGTTCATCATAACGTTCTCGAAGGTATGCGAAGTCTGCCAATCCACACTTGGCCAGCGTAGTGGACTAAGGGCTAATCCCTGTCATTCTGAGAGGAGACCCGTGCCCAACAGTGGGACAAAAAGTTGTGATGATGATGATGATGAGCCGGCTGATGGTGTACCGACCTTCCATCGCTCCTTGACCACGTGTCCCGGCTGCAGCAGGTCCTCGCTGGCCATCGTGATGGGGTGCGCGCGCCGCGAGGTGTCGCACCTGGAGGCCTCCTTCGACCGGGGCCCGCCGAAGTTCGGGACCGTACGGGACCTGGGACAACGTAATAATAACTGCAAACCAAGGACTAATCTGTTATGAAGCAAAGAAAGCAAATATGTAATAGTTACTGCAGTGTATGTGGGTTCGGGGCAGCGGCCGACAGTCACGCGCTAGCTGTGAGCAAGTTCGGACGTGCGCGGGACGCATTACCTGCTCCACATATTGAGTGATCAAAGGCGTGTTTTATTGATCCAAGGGTCACTAAAAACCCTACAGTTACTAGTAAATAACCATAACCCATCGCAAGCAGGTCGCCCTGAAAATCAGCGGTTGTTGGTTTGCCACGGCCATTTGCTGAGGGCGTCCAAAACTTTTCATCCTTTTAAATATATTACTCGTATCTGTGTATTTACCTAATTGCTGATGAAAATAAAATAATTTGTAATGTTTTCACACAAAAACTACTGGACCTATTTTAAAAATTCTTTCACCATTAGACAGCTGCATGTTGACTGAGAGACCGTCTATGTGTCCTATGTCCAGCGGTGGACACTGAAAGGCTGATGGATGGATGGATGGATGAATTGATGGATGGATGGATGGATGGACAGCTCACCTCAGCAGAGGGTTGGTCTGCACTCGCGGGGCGCGGGCTGCCTGCTCGCACCGCTCCTCTCTCTGCGAAGACCACACAGATTAAATACACATAATGACACAGGACTAACTTTTGACGTGATAACGTCTTATAAATTGATGAACAGCGCATATGAAAAAGTGTATCCTGTTCTGCTTCCGTTTCCGTTGAGTGTTTTTATTAAATTAATTTTAAATTTTATTAAATTAATTTTACACACGACAACATTGGCGTTTCCATGGCTCCGAAATAGGGAACTGTCAAAATAAATATACAGACTTGTCTGTTATCTTTGTATTTTCAATCCTCCTT
This sequence comes from Carterocephalus palaemon, assembly GCA_944567765.1. Taxonomy (NCBI): domain Eukaryota; kingdom Metazoa; phylum Arthropoda; class Insecta; order Lepidoptera; family Hesperiidae; genus Carterocephalus; species Carterocephalus palaemon. The sequence goes on from OX155667.1 coordinate 396,902, forward strand.
TTTTGTAGTATTGTATAAATAATGATTATGACGTTAACACGTAAATCTATCGTCCGTAAACCGACTTTACAGACAACCATTTTTTTTTATAAGATAGTCGGACAAAGAAAGAAGAAAGACATAGACAGTCCTGTTGGCGCAATCGGTAGTGACCCTGCCTGTAGCGCCAGGGGGTCGTGGGTTCGAATCCCGCTCAGGACAAATATTCGTGTGACGAACACTTGTGTTTGTCCTGTGTCTGGATGTTAATATAATATATTTATTTATTCAACTTTATTGACACCTCTAAAGAATGTACACTGTAGTGTAGTGTGTGATGTATGTATATCAGTCTCTGACACCCATAGTACAGGCTCGCGCCTACTTTGGGGTCAGATGGCCGCGTGTGAAAATGTCCAAGATATTTATTATTATTTTATTTTTTATTTATATCACTCACGTTCAACTGCTGAACTATTCTCAGTACGCCATACTCTAGAGATCTCAACATGGTAACTTTAAGCGCTCATTAATTAAATTTATTTGAATACTACTCTCTTCTCTATACTTATTTCCTAGTATACTTTCCGTGTTAACCTACGGCAAAACACGTTTTAACAAGTCACTCGAAGTTACAACACTGTGATAGGCTATAATGTAGTTAATTTTGCCACGTATACTGATGATTGTTTGTGCAAACATCACCATAAAAGGTTCAGCCGTTAAGTTCCGACACGTCGTTTTTAGGGTCTTTTGAAGTTGTATAACGTAAAATAATTTACATGAATAATAAATTATTACGTTATAATATAATACATTATTACGTTATAATATAATACATTATTACGTTATAATATAATCCATACTTAATATGCGAAAGTAACTCTGTCTGTCTCGCTTTCAAGCCAAACTACTGAACCGATTTAAATTAAATTTGGTACACAGAAGAATGATTTGGTACAGAGAGAGCCTGAGAAATGACATAGGTTAGGGGATGTATTTTCAAAAATCCTTTCTTAGTGCTCCCCTACGTTATAAAAGGAACCCCTGTGCAAAATTTCAAGTTTCTAACCCTTATAGTTCAGGCCCTGCGTTGGTATGTCAGTCAGTAACCTTCTCCTTTTTTAACACGCTTTTATTAGGTCGACCTGTATGTAACTAACTATGTAATGGAATCTAAGATAGCTAATTTAACCATCTTCCAAGGATCGTAGCGTAATGAAATTTGGCAGCTGTATGTGGTTCTGATGACAATACAATAATATGGTACTGACGAACTGGTCTGTTGATGGAGCCGAAAGATATTAATGATGAGCTTCATGATGGAACATCGTATCATAGCTGTTTTTGGATTTCTTAGAAAAGTCTTGTAATGAACTTTGACCACAATTAGGTTTTAAGGTCTGATGATGAAGCCGGAAGATAGGCACTGGCATTCCACGATGGAATATCGTATCATAGTCGTGTTTACACTTGTGAGAAAGGCCACGTAATGGACTTTAAACCCGATCAGGTTTCAAGGTATAACAAACCTATTTTTGGTTTTTACGTGCATTTATAAATGTGTGTTTTTATAGTTTTTTTTAAACTATTAATATTATTATACAGGGTTACAGGTTAAGTCGACCTATTCCCGTTAAGGGCATGGCGAGGCTAATATTTTTAGAGGAGATTAATATTTTTTTAAGATTTTATTGATAGAAAAATAAACTTTCTAAATTTTTATTAGATTTTATAAGTTTTAATCGTCTACAGAGACTTATTTAATCATTTTACGTACCTACAATATTGGTTATTGAGGTCATAAAGCATCTTATTTTACATGTAAAAATCAACTAATAGTAATAATAAGACTTACACATTTCAAAATATATAAGCTGATAGCCGAAAATCGGGTATTTTTTATAAAAAAACTATTAAATTCAAATATCTCGAAAACGGTTACATTTCGGATAGGGTATTTAATAGTCAGATCAGTCAGAAACGATGTAAACTACACGCCCTTAAAGGGAATAGGTCGACTTAACCTGTAACCCTGTATATAGTTTGTAGGCCTTGTCATTAATTTATTGAATGGATGGATGGATGGATGTGTGGATGTATGGATGTATGTTACCTGTGGTTCATCGCGCGCCGGCGCGGGGGCGTCGCCCGAGCCTTGGGACGCGGTGTCCGCCGATGACGACGACGACTCTGCAACGACAGACGACAGTACCTTGTACTTTACTATGTATTTAGAAAGCGGTGACAGCCCAGTCGCTATCGAACCCGCCCCTCACTCGAGCGGTCCGGGTTCAAACCCCAGCGGCACGCACTGATGACTTTTATAAGTTTTTAGGTGTGGATTCCGGTTACACTTCTTTAGAGGCGACCATCTTAGTCCTCAAGGGTAGCAACACATCTGTGACTGACTTAGAACGAGACTCCTACTAACAAGTACTAACTGGACTATTACTAACACCAACTAACAGGACTAACTATCACTAACAGTCCCCAGTCCTCATACCTACTAACGAACTGACCAACTTATGTTCTAATTAACTCCCTCAACTAATTGGACTAACCATCCCAGTCCCTAATTGAGTCTTGTTCAAAGTCAGTCACAGTTGGCATGGGCGGCAGCGGATGGGTGGTGCTGCAAGCTCGTTTGCTATCTTTTATCCATAAAAAAAAAAGTGCGATTTCAAAATTAAATGTCACTTGCTATAAAGGTGAAGGACACATCTGAGGAAACCTGCATGCCTGAGAGTTCTTCATAATGTTCTCGAAGGCATGTGTAGTCTGCCAATCCGCACTTGGCCAGAGTGGTGGACTAAGGCCTAATCCCTCCCATTCCCGAGAGGAGACCCGTGCCCAGCAGTGGGGCAATGAAAGGGCGGTGGCGGTTCCAACCACTGCGCTATCAAGGCATTATTAAAGTAACAGGAGTTCATAAGAGATGAGATACCGGATCGATTGGCGGGATGCGGGGCGATCTGCTGGAACGCCTCTCGCTCGCACCTCGGCTCTTGTTCCCTGGAAAGACAGAGACGGATATATTAACATCAGCTCCGGTGACATTGACAACATTTCAAAATTTGTAACAAAAGTAACACAAAAACAAATTCAATAAAAAATTTATATTGAGAAAAATATAAAAACGAAAAATGCACGATGACGTCATTGATACACGGCAGAATGTATTCGATTTTCTTTGCCACCATGTTTATTGTTTAAATTGTTTCCGAATAGATCAATAGCATCAGCAATAATCCCATCCCACCACAACGTGGGCTCCAGCGAGTTGATAATTTTTTTTTTTATAGTATAGACACAAACAGACATACGGGCCACCTGCTCGTTTGCTACCCTACGACATAAAAATACTTCCAGCCGAAGGCCAAGGCAATGCTTCTCTATAAATCGCTTCATTGCTCTGTCCTCAACTAATTATTCTTGTCAAGTGTAAAACATTCATTAGGTACCTACGCTCGCCCCTACGTTTACTATTCAGTTCTACCCTTTTATGTAGCGTTAGAAGTCCACTGCTGGACATAGGCCTCTCCTAACCGACATCACTCCGGCCGGTCCTGTGCCTTCTGAGCCCAGCGGTTTCCCGCCGTCTTCTTCAGGTCTGTCCACCTTGTCGAAGGGCGGCCTGTGCTCCTTTTACCAAGTCGAGGTCTCTAATATTAACTTCTCTTAATAAATCGTAACTGTGCCAAATTTCATACACCTCCGTCCACGTAATTTAAACGTACAAAGATTTTGCTTTACGTATTAATTAGTAGTGGACGCCCGCAGCTTCGCTCGCGTAGAATTAGACCCATTAATGACGTCTGCCCGCGTTCGGGTTGCCCACTTGACTTCAAAAACGGCAAAGTTTCATACTAACTTTGCACCCCCGTTTTACCCCCTTACGGGATGAATTTTCAAAAATCCTTTCTTAGTGCTCCCCTACGTTATAAAAGGAACCCCTGTGCAAAATTTCAAGTTTCTAACCCTTATAGTTTAGGCCCTGCGTTGATATGTCAGTCAGTCAGTCAGTTTCTCCTCTTTTTTTTTTTTTTTTTATTTATTTATTTAAAAAACATGTAGGTACAAATATTCTTATATATAGGGTATCCGAAAACCACATACGGTTTGTCTTGGATCCCGAGTCACCGAAAAGCAATCCTATTTAGTTTAATAGTATGATACACACAATCTGAGAAACTATGAGCGTAATAAGTCGACAACAAAAGTAATTACTGGTGGGTACATCTGAAATATTTGCGTATCTATTATGCGGGTGGCAATAGTAATCGCCACTCCTTTATGTTGAATATAAACTGGTCTCATCATTTGTGCTTCAATATACAGGGTGATTGCAGTGTGGATTTGAAGATGGTTTTTTTTTTTTTTTATTCAACATACAAACAACATAATATAATACATATTATTATGTAGGTATAATATATATATATATATATATATATATATAGGTATATAATACATAAATAATTATATTTTTATATATATACTTATATGAAATACATTTTTTTTTTTTGTTTTTTTTTTTTGTTTATTGTGCTTTGTTAGTTAGTAGTTTTTTTTTTTTTTTTTTGTATATGGTTTGTAGTTAATTTGTGTATTAGCAAAAATTGTGCACTATTGTGCACTAATTTCCAGTTTGTTTAGAAATATGCTTTTAAATTTACTCTTATAGTTTGTTTCTTTTATATCTTGTAAAAGCTTATGATTTATACTGTTCATAAGATAAGGTATTATGTATCTATGAGTCCGTTTTCCATAGTAGTTCTTTACTCTAGGAATATGTAACCTATTTTGTGTAACTTTTCGTGTTAATTTTGATCCGTGTGATATTTTTTCTTGTATTTGTTTATTTTCAAATTGTTCTATTAATAGTTGCATTTCCACTTTCAAATGAATTGGTAGTATATTACAGTATTTGAATATCCCGACTATATTTTCGTTTTTATAATAACTCTCTTTTATTTTTTTTGGTATGATTAGTTTTAATAGTCTCAGTTGTAAGCTATATATTTTATCTAAGTATGTTTTAAAAGTTCTACCATAGCTGGTAATGCCATACGATATTGTAGATTCCGCTAAGGCCGTGTATAGGTTAAGTAGGATTTTAAATGGTATCTTATATTTAATAATTGCAAATTTTGACAGCATTGCTCTAAGTTTACCACATACATAGTTTATGTGATTGATCCAATTAAATCTATCATCAACGAACAATCCAAGATATTTATAAGTTGTTACTTGTTCTAGGTGTTTACAATTACAATTTGACGAGTTTATTCTGTGCAAGCAATCGTGCTCATGTGCAAGTATCTTAATAGGCATTTTATAATTAGCTAAGTAGTTAGAATGTAATGAATGTAATGTCTTATATGTATATAATAATATAGATAAATCTGTTCTACATTTGAACGTAAACCCTTAGCCAGTATAAAAGCCTACAATATTACTGAACATGTGTTTGAATCGCTGCCAACTTAATATGGGGCAGTACTACAGTGACTCCCTCAGAGCGACATTGAAGGTATACGGACCGGCGTCGAAGTCTAGCTGTGACCTTGAAAGAAATCTAAATTAAGGCGAGGTATTTCGAATCCATGCCTTTCTATCACGCTTTCACATAGCCAACCCAGCGTCGAATGTTCTCAAGCCACCCGAAGGTCTACGACAAGGCTTAACGACTGTTTCCACCATTGAAAACAACCGGGACCGACGGCTTTACGTGCCCCCCGAAGCACGGTAGCGTCCATGAAATTTTGCCACTAGCGGTCACCCATCCACAAACCGACCGCGCCCGTTGTCGCTTAACTCTTTCGATCACATTGAATCGACGCGAGCCATTGGGCTATGGACGCGATGTTATGTTACTATAGCGCTATTACTACTACTACTACTACTACCTATCTATAACTAGTGATAAATTCCTTGGAAAATGGATATAACCTATACTTTACTAAATTTCTTTCTATTAAATCACAATCAAAGGTTAATAATTTAACAGTTTATCTACTTTTTTGCATAATATTTTGCATTCGACGACACTGCTTTTAATAAAAAATCTTAAATCGGCTTTCATACTGTCATTCATACATATAAATCAAAGTGTGTTTTGACTAATTAGGCTTACTAGCCTAGTTTCCCTGTACTTCGGACCTGTCCTGTACCTGTCGATCGGTGTCGGCTGAAGTGCTAGTGTTCTTTATTAGACGAATTTTCTTGAAAACCGGACAATCTTTAGTCCGTTTTTCCAATATTTCCTTGACCGGACAGACGTGACGAAAACCGTACTGTCCGGTCGAAAACCGGACAACTGGCAACTCTACCTAGAGCCGAACCGCGTGACCACATATGAGCGAATCACCGCCTTACAGCCGCTATAAACGCTGAGATAAATCTGTTTTCACGCACAACTGGTCCATTAGGGCTACACAAAGACGCGTAATCGGTCGAGCGCTAACCGTGATCTTGGTTCAAAACGAACCGCCTTAAAATAAGACATAAGCGTTGTCCTATAAGACGACCTCGCTGGCTCGCTGCGACCCATAGACGTCCCACTGCTGGGCACGGGTCTCCCCCACAGACACTTCTGTCGGTCTAGAGCATACTCCACCACGCTGCTCCAATGCGGATTGGTGGCGGGGCTAGTGGCCAACCCAGTGTCGAATGTTCTCAAGCCACCCGAAGGTTTTCGACAAGGCTTAACGACTGTTAATTCCAGCATTGAAAACAACCGGGACTGACGGCTTTACGTGCCCTCCGAAGCACAGTAGCGTCCATGAAATTTTGCCACTAGCGGTCACCCATCCACAAACCGACCGCGCCCGTCGTTGCTTAACACTTTCGATCACATTGAATCGAAGCGAGCCATTGGGTTATGGACGCTACACATAAGACGACCTGCCCTGTCCTATTAAGAGTTCGGCGGGGCAGTCACACTTCTTATATTTTAAAACCCCCCTTGTTGGTTGCGGTTACTAATTCTTCACGTAAAATGATTTCGCGCGAGCAGAGCCACGGGGAGAGCTAGTTAAATTATAATCCCAACAAAGTATATATTGTTACCTGACCCAGTTATGTGGCATGGACATAAGTCAGTCATTATTACATGCTAAAAGTGATAACATTATCATGGAAACAATCAATAATAACTTAAATGGTGTCATGCCAGTACAACATTGTTTAGACATCAGCTACAAACACTTGGTGAGACGTATCTCCAGCTCCACTTTAAGTTCAATCAATAACTGTATCAAATTATAAATTTTGAAAAGTGTAACTAACCAGTTTCTTGCCATGTTCTCTTGCATCAACTTTGTGAACTGGCAGTACATACAAAATTTAATGATGAGCAAATACAAATATCACCACCGCAGCCTTTTTTCTGTCTCACTGTTGGGCACAGGTTTCCATTTGGAATAGCCTTAGTTCACCACACTGGCCAATTGTGCATTGGCACACTTCTCCTGCCTTCGAGAATATTATGGAGAACTCACAGAACGATTGAAGCACAGAAACAATTTGTAAAAATTTATTTATTATTCAAGATTTATTGCTTTACACATGTTTTAGTAGGTAACATACAATTAGATGCAACCAACACATGCACGTGTTAGGGTATTGCGAGATGAGGAGGGAGGCAGACATTTTAATTAATAGTATTTACTACAATATTGTTATTGTAATTACATATTCAGTTTATTCAGATTATATACCTAGGTAGGTCTAGGTAGCGTCCATAGCCCAATGGCTCGGTTCGATTCAATGTGATCGAAAGTGTTAAGCAACGACGGGCCCGGTCGGTTTGTGGATGGGTGACTGCTAATGGCAAAAATTTCATGGACGCTACCGTGCTTCGGAGGGCACGTAAAGCCGTCGGTCCCGGTTGTTTTCAATGTTAGTAACAGTCGTTATGCCTTGTCGAAGACCTTCGGGTGGCTTGAGAACATTCGACACTGGGTTGGCCACTAACCCCTCCACCAATCCGCATTGGAGCAGCGTGGTGGAGTATGCTCTAGACCTCCCGCAGCTGCGTCTGTGGGGGAGACCCGTGCCCAGCAGTGAGACGTCTATGGGTCGCGGCGGATATACCTAGGTCAATTTTCTTTAGTAAATAGGTATGTTTATTTTTTTTAATGTGAATGTGTTTTGTGCTTAACTGCTTAACTAACCAGTACCTATTTTGACTAGCTAAGTTAGGGCACTGTCACAAATTTCTAAACCTGTGAGTACACCGCGGACTGAAAAGGTTGGGAACCCCTGTTCTAGGCAATTGTGTTCTGGTTGAAAAGGCATGGTTTCTGATTATAATTTTCTAAAGATCATCTTGATCATCGGCCAGGGGTCGTGGGTTTGAATCCCACTCAGGACAAATATTCGTGTGACGAACACTTGTGTTTGTTGTGTCTGGATGTTAACATTATCTATTTAAGACATAAATAAATAATGTAATACTTAAATTTTATGTATGTATTTATAAATATCTATTTATGTATATCAGTCTCTGACACCCATATTACAGGCTCGCGCCTACTTTGGGGTCAGGTGGCCGTGTGTGAGAATGTCCAAGATATTTACTTATCTTCATGATGGTGCAGTGGTAAGTAACCCTGACTACAGAGCTGTGAGTCTCGAGTTTGAATACCGGCAGAGGAGATATTTATTTCACAGATAAATATTTGTACTGGGTCAAGGATGTTAGGTCAATATTAAGTAAATGTGTTAGGTAAATGTTAAGTATTGTTTTCTGTGTCTGACATCCGCAATACTGGCCTAGGCCTACTGTGGGGGTGTATATTTTATTACATTTAAGACTCTTATGAGTCTTGTTCAAGGCCATTAGTGGCAGCAGAGAAGATACTGCATGCTGGTTTACTAAAAGAAACTTAGTAAACTAGTAAATAGTAAAACTCGTTTAAAAGAAACTTAGCTATATAGTAAAAATGTTAGTAGTGCTTGTGGAACATTATTCTTCCCAGAAATAATAATTGAAATGATTGACAAAGCCTATTTTTTTTAATAACTGGGCGGAATACGGGCTGACACATCCGCCTTAAATATGACGAAAAAATCACCTCTGACAAGACAGAATGACATACACTTCAATCGATTTTATTTGCTTTTTATTTATATCTAAACAGAATGTGATATTTTGTGCGATGCGATGAACCAGTTCCATATAAATTTCCTTAAAAGTTTGAAGGGTTTAATTTAGAAAACTATCAATTTTTAAGTAATAAAACCACCACTTCATCGCGTATGATACAAGAAAAGGACAGAGATATGTAACCCGACCAACGGTACTGCACTACGACACGATGCAGTCCTCGCGTCGTTACATCACTCCACAACACTGCCGGGTTATAATAGAAGGAGATGCACATATAAATCTGCTATCCCACCCACATATAATCGATTTTTAACTAATCTTATGCGAATTTTGTCGTTAAATAGTTTAAAAAATAACAATTAAATACCCCGTCAATGCAAGGGAAGCGTCAGTACGTGGGACGATCCACAAAAACATAAGACTCACCCAGAAAATTGAGGAGCTCCCACTGACAAGTGAATAAATTTAGATTCGCTGAAAACTCACTAAAATACACTGTACGTACGAACTGTCTTTTCGGATATACTTGTTACGTTGTAAGGAATAGCGTCGCGAAGCGGCTGACGTCTCTCAACGCATTGTGCGACATATTTTTCGTATTTTCGCGTGATTTTCAACACGGGAACGAAATCGATCGAGGAGCCATGACAGCTAGTTTTCACGGCTGTGAAGTATGTTGCGTTCGCTCAGCTGACGGATGAGTTTTTTTTTTAGGAATTCGAATGAAGTTATCCGCGTAAGACAAGGGCAATGACCTCCGTCGTTGGAAAATAGGTAATTTTGTTTTTGTTTTCGTTACGTTAATTTTATCCTACATAATCAATGTCGCGTTGTGTTTCTTTTATTGAGATATCTAATTTTATGCGAGTAATACCACAGAGTAAATAGTACTACCTAAGTGATAGACAGAATCAACTCAGAGGTATTAGAAAAGTACAAACCACTTATTTGCCGAAAAAGCTCCATCTATGATGTCAAACATAAAGTTTCATATTTTTTCCAGAATCAACATAGAAACTACTTCACCTATTTGTCAATAGGTGGCGTTGGTGATCTAGATTATTTTGTTATCATCATAATATTTTTATCCGTCTTCGAAAAAAGGAGGAGGTTTTATTTTCGACTGTTTGTTTTTTTTTTAAAAAGAAGAATGACCATCGCATTAAACTGTTGTGATTTTATGATGTAAAATGTCTGAGGTTATTAATCATAGGTACTGTTTTATTTTTTATATGCGATAAAAAAACATTATGCATTACTTACCATGGTATAGAGGGAGCCCAGTCCAACTGGACCCTCCTCGGAGCTACCAAAGACATCTTCTTTCTCTGTTCCTCAGCCACTATCGACCTATCGACGTCTCTTTTCACTACACTTTTTTATTTATTAAAAAAAAAAACACTTCAGCCACAATATTTTTATGCACAAAGCCAATTAATAACGTTTAAATAAACATAATATTAAGTATTTACAGGCTTTTTTACATTTTAATAATCGTTAGATTCATTATTTTGTTAAAAATTAATATTGCTTATTCTCAAGGCCGTTTTCGACCATAAGGTTAGTGCACTTGAATTCTTCTATGCAGATTCTCGTACCTGGAACAATATAAAATGTTGAATTCGTCAATGTTATAAAATTAAAATTGATTATCATTATATATTTATGAACGCTTAGAATCTCTTGTTTACATATTGGTGTATGTAGAACTTGAGCTAAAAGTTGAGCAGATCATGCGGGGGAAAGCATTTGTATTAGTTTTAAGTGAATATTGTTTCAGAGTAGGTATTGTTTCAGAGTAGCGTCCATAGCCCAATGGCTCGCGTCGATTCAATGTGATCGAAAGAGTTAAGCAACGACGGGCGCGGTCGGTTTGTGGATGGGTGTTGTGGTGTGGTGTGATGACCGTTAATGGCAAAATTTCAGTAAAGCCGTCGGTCCCAGTTGTTTTCAATTGGGGAAACTATCGTTAAGCCTTTTCGAAGACCTTCGAGTGGCTTGAGAACATTCGACACTGGGTTGGCCACTAAACCCTCCACCGATCCGCATTGGAGCAGCGTGGTGGAGTATGCTCCCTCCATATAGACCTCCGTATAGACCTCCCGCAGCAGTGTCTGTGAGGGAGTGTATGGGTCGCAGCGATGTTGTTGAATGGGTAAATTAAATGAAAAAATAATCATACTGTTAAAATTTTTTTTTTTTAAAAAAAAGGTTTTTAAAACTTTTTTTACTTTGAACCAAATATGTGTGTCAAATCTCAGCTCGATAGCTTTAGTGGAAGTGGGTGAAATATTGATCACAAGATTCCAGGACATACATACATGAATGATTACCTACATACGAGTGAAGTTAAATAAAAGCTTTTAATTAAAAACTTTATTTTTGCGGACAACAATGATCCATGCAAAAGCATGTAAGCTGCATGTTCGTTTGCTACGTTAAATCCATAAATAAGCCTCACTCTCACCTGTCTGTTCGTATAACTCTCATTCCGAGCTACACATCGTAAATTTTCCTCAAAGCCAAGAATCTGAACTGTTTTACAACGACGCGAATCGCAAACATTGCTGGCTGGCATCTATAAACCAAGTGCGTGTCGGACTCACGCACGAAAGGTTCTGTACTATTTTCTAAAACAATATAAGTACCTACTGCTAAAATTTAAAAAAAAAAAAGCTTTTTATAACTTTTTTATTTTTATTTTCGTGCATCGTCATCGGAACCAAATATATGTGCCGAAACTCAGCTCGATAGCTTCAGTGGAAGTGGGTGAAATATTGATTACAAGATTCCAGGACATAGATACATCCATATCCATATCCATACTTCCATACTAATATTATAAATGTGAAAGTGTATTTGTTTGTTTGTTTGTTTGTTTGTCTGTCCGGCTTTCACGTCGCAATGAAGCTATTATATGGAATGGTTTTTGTGTGTGGAGATAGTGAGGAGGGTGGAGAGTGACGTAGGCTACTTTTTACCGCGGTTAAACATCCCCATGGAAAGATATCGATGTTTTGTTATTTGATATTTGAAATTTAGATATTTAGATCCGGATGTTGTTAATAGATGGCGTTAGTAAAATTCACTTGCAAGTTCAGAATCACGCTAACAAATGATACATGTAAATTAATTATAATAGTGCTCTGTTCTGTGTCCCAAGCCGTGTATGGCTGGAAACACTTCAAAAGAAAAAATCACACCTATTTGGAAAACAAATCACACTTATATGTGCTCTCCACGTTAGTATTGCCTGTACACGTAAGCAGGATCGGTGGATCCTGCATCAATCTTCACCAGCACACTTCTATTGAAGTTAGCTTAAGGCTCCAGTAAGTCAGTGTACGTCCACTTTATCTGCAGTCAGTATTTCCTCTGGTTCCTCTAAGTATCTTTTAATCGTGGAACTGTCACTATTTATCCACCAGAAACGTCATCATGTGTCATGTATGATAAACAACTCATTGTTAATTCCCTTTGACCACGCGGGCGGAGCCGCGGGTAAAAGCTAGTACATACATACATACGAGTGAAGTGAAATAAAAGCTTATAAAAATGGCAAAAAAGTCATGTCTGTAGTATGGAAGCCCCCCTTAATGTTTTTTTTTCTGTTTTTTAATATTTGTTGTTATAGCGGCAACAAGTAATAGGGTCCCGTTTTACTCTTCGGGTACGGAACCCTAAAGAAAACTTTATAAGGGGCATGTGATTGGTTAGGCTGTTTATACAGTGTTACTATTAACTTGATGCGGTTTATTTATTTTTAATAGTGGCCTGTAATAAAAGTATTCTGTGAAATTATCGTAAGAACAAGGAATTTCCCTTATTAATCAATTACTTACGTGGTTTAGTCGGTACGTACGATCCCCGGGCGAGCGGACAAAGTACAGGTGTCGGAACGAAAGCTTATAGGCTATCTCTGCGGGGACATAATACGGATACCGAACCAATCAGCGCTCACAATTTGGTCGCCTCACGCCGTACATAACCTTAATTTCGAATTCGGTGCATTCAAAATCAGAGAGACTTTCATGCCGAGCAGTATACTTATTGCTTATTGAGTTTTTGTAACTTAAAGTTCTTAGTTCGGAGTAAGTTTTTTGTCAGGTTGGCAGAACACATGGGAATTGAGTACAACCCTTTTAGAGCAAGAGCCCACGACGGCCAGACCTTCGTTATTTTATAAAAGTTGAAAGTTTCTCTGTAGGTACATGTCTCCTATACATATAAGAACAACCAGCGACTATAGAGTTTGGGTTGTGGTTACCTGGGCAGATAACAGGTAGTAAAGGTGTAAAAAAAAGTACTTAAAATTCGTTAGACTATAAAGCTCAATTTTTTTATATTTTCTTCGGGATAACTTTAGAAATCTCGTCATCCATTGCCGGACACTTATGACAGTTGCTACCCCCTGCCAGACACCCCTAAACTTTGATAAATTACTATTATACTTTCGTAATAGTATAAAAGCTAAATTTTATATATGTTACTTGGGGACCTATAAAAAGATGTTACCTCAAAAGCCGGACAGTTTCCATGGTTTTTACATCTTGCCAGACACATCGGGTCTCCTCTCAGAATGGGTGAGATTAGGCCTTAGTGCACCACGCTGACCATATGCGGATTGGCAGACTTCACATGCCTTATAACATATTATAAAAAGTTATAAGAAGTTTTTTTTTTTAATATGTAGGTAGTATAATTTTGTTTTTTTTTTTATACTTTTAATACCTACTTTATGGTTGTGGTAGTTATTGGCGAAAATAAATTATCTATTCTATTCTAGATATGAGTTATAATCTAGAGAAAGGACAAAGTATTTAGTGTGTGTTTATAATAGGTAGGTAGGTAGATATGGCAGTGAGTGCATCTATTCCTGTAGTTCCCGGTTGCAATTCCAAATTCAAATACGAGTAGGTCGTTAGACCTTCCTGATTCCTTATTATCTCTGTGCCTACATTCCTACGCGAGTCACAATTATTTCTTGTTTTTTAAACTTCCTTTAGCTATGCGGAAATTGTTGTGGATACGTAGTATTTCGTTGCGACCCATAGACGTCCCACTGCTGGGCACGGGTCTCCCCCTGCTGCGGGAGGTCTAGAGCATACTCCACCACGCTGCTCCAATGCGGAGTATGCTCTAGACCTCCCACAGCAGTGTCTGTGGGTGAGACCCGTGCCCAGCAGTGGGACGTATGAGTCGCAGGCGTCGCAGCGGACGTTCAAACTTAAAATCTATGGGTTGCAGCAGCATAGCAGTTAGGTTGAGTGATTGGGCAATTTGTCCGATAACATTTTGAGATTACAACAGTTGAGTTACAACGGCTTACAACTTGGCTTCCCGCCAAAATTCAAAAAACACGTAGGTAAGTGGTTATACGAATAAGATCTCATTGTAATTTATACTTATAAATCAAGAATTAATCTACTTTGCAACAATCCGCGAACAAAAATGTATGGTGGTGTATACCTTCATGCACGCAGCTCCTCCCTCCCTCCCGCACAATAAACATGCACACGCGATTAGTGAATACATACACAAACACGTGTTTCGCCCCAAAACAAGGCATCCTCAGGGTAAGTAGACTCCACGACGGTTAATCGTAAAATTCGGTTAATCGTACAATTAATTATTTAAACTTGTTTGGCCAGCAGTAGGTTACCTACTTGTATTTGGCACATAGCTTAGATAATGTAGTAGAAGTTGATCATCATTACAGGTCCACTGCTGGGCATAGGCCTCTCCTAAACGACACCACTCCGAACAAACCTCCTATTTTTTTCATTGGAATGATTCCATGAATTTGATAATACTGAATTAAGAATTAAAGAAAATCTTTATTTTGTATCAAATGTAAACTATGATATAAACAAAACAAAATTAAGCCAAACATATAAATTAAAAAAGGAGAGAGACAAAATAGGACTACTCTCAGTCTGTGCCGCGGTACTGAGAGAACCGTGGCTGCTGGTTTTCAGCGTAGCCCTTTTTTCCTGAGCAGTCGTATTTGCTTACACTGAGTGCCATTTCAGCTTGCTTACTAGACGAGCTATGTCGGTAACACTCGTTCGTCTACGGATTTCATCGTTTCGAATCAGGTCTCGTAGCGAAATACCGAGCTCTTTCCATAGCACGCTGAGCTACTTGGAGCTTGCGCTGAGGCTGACGGTAAAGGACCACGTCTCGGATCCATATTATGTCATCGCTGGCAACACACTGTTCGATCACTTTCGTCTTCAGGCACCGAGGTAATCTCAATGTGAAGGTATGTCGTAGCTTCCCGAACGCTGCCCAGCCGAGTTGGATTCTTCGAGTGACTTCTTGCTCGAAGTTGGAAGTACTATTATATTATACTAGTGGACGCCCGCAGCATCGCTCGCGTGGAATTAGACATTATAATAGATTCTTCTTAACGCGTTAACTTTAGCTCCACAAATTTGTAATGAATCCGTAAATGTGTTATCCCCCAAACTTTGAATTCCATTTTTATTTATATCTACTCGACAGCCTAAAATATAAATTTTATGCTTCTAGTTCTGAAAATGACAATTCTTTCATACAACCTTTCATACAACCTTTCATCGCCCTTTTCAACCCTTTACAACACTTTTTTCCAATTAAAAAGTAGCCTATGTCCTTCTCAGGCTCTAGACTATCTGTGTACCAAATTTCATTTAAATCGGTTCAGTAGTTTAAGCGCGAAAGCGAGACAGACAGACAGAGTTACTTTCGCATTTATAATATTAGCATAGAGTAAGGACCAAAATGTAGTCCGTGATATTAGTATGGATAGACTGTACTATTATGATAAGTTCTAATAATCATCAGATTAATACGAAATACAATGTTAAATACAGAAAATGTCTAACGATCGTGTATTTGTGGCGTTCGCAGCGGCCGGAGCAGAAATAACTGTTCCAAAATATCTCGAGCGTGATGGTAAGTGGCGCCCTCTGCATTGCAATTTGCAATATTTATTAATTTAAACAAAGCCGGGAATTCGACCTTCGGATTGAGTCTGTTTGATCCGATCCTCTTCCCGAAATAGCTGTTGGTAGAGCCTGTACACGTCTCGCTTGGGCCGGGCGCTGCGACCACCCACTGCTGGGCACGGATCTCCACAGACACTGCTGCGGGAGGTCTAGAGCATACTCCACGCTGCTCCAATGCGGATTGGTGGAGGGGTTAGTGGCCAACCCAGTGTCGAATGTTCTCAAGCCGTCCGAAAGTCTTCGACAAGGCTTAAAGACTGTTTCCAGCATTGAAAACAACTGGGACCGACGGCTTTACGTGCCCTCCGAAGCACGGTAGCGTCCATGAAATTTTGGGCAGGTACTAAGTACATTTTTGTAGGGTTCCGAACCCAAAGGGTAAACGGGACCCTATTACCAAGGCTCCGCTGTCCGTCTGTCTGTCTGTCACCAGGCTGTATCTCATGAACTTGATAGTTAGATAGTTGAAATTTTCACAGACAATGTATTTTTGTTGCCGCTATAACAACAAATACTGAAGAAAAGTCAAAAGTACCGACCTAAAAATGTCTCTGACTTGTGTCAGAGGTACTCGTAAAATGGAAGGAACACAAAAAAATCAAATACTAAAAAATAGAAAAAGGGAGGCTCCCATACAACAAACAAAATATTTTTGTCGTTTTCATAGAAAATGGTACGTAACCCTTCGTGTGCGAGTCCGACTTGCACTTGGCCGTAATTTTTTTATATGATCATGCTTTAAGCTAGGTCGCCAGTTACCTTCGATCAATAATGTAATTGATCGAAGCCAGTTACATATACATTTTGGGACATTGGGCGTAAGTAAACGTAAGTAAACGTAACGTAAATTTTCTATCTTCACTAACCTACTTCTCCTTCTAAACTTCCGTTCGCCTCGCCCGATCACACATTTCGCAACGCTCTCGTCACGCATTCACCAGTTTACTCCCTAAGTCAAGCGTGCGTAAAGAACTTTTACTGTTTTACTTCAAAAAACTAACGTGCGTTGGGAGAGTACGGAACCCTGAAAAGCGCGGTGCAGACCACGGAACACTGAACAGGGTCAGCCAGCCCCGGTAAACAGCTGGCAGGCCGCAGGTGAGGCTGGCATTGACCCAGAAAGTATTTTGGATCGTCCACACTCTAATTACGTTGAAGGAATCGCTTATCTGTGGCTGCGGCTGGAACTAGTTTTGCTTTGAGTACGTTTACAGAAACTATCGAGCTACAGAGACACTGGCAGCTTCATCCATCCATCCATCAGCCTATTGGGGTCCACTGCTGGACATGCCTCCCTCAGTCGAGTGGAGGCCTACCTATCTACGTGGAGTATCTACGGCCTACAAAACCGTGAATCCCTGCGAGAACTGTTTAGGTAAGTCTATAAATATTTTAACTGTCCCATGCCAATTTATGAAAATATTATGTATATATGAAAAAATGTTAATTTTTTTTACAAAAAAAGCAGTGTACATAACTTTAGTATAAGAAATAAGGATAAATTGATTGTACCTAGCTCTAGACTAAGTAAAGTATCAAAATCTTTTATGGGGAACTGTGTTCGCTTCTACAATAAAATACCCGGAAATATTACTTGCACAGAACAGTTAAAAGAGATTACTTGTCTCTCAGAGAATAAATTTAAATTTACATTAAACAAAACCTCCATAATAAAGCTTTCTATAAAATAAAATACTACTTGAACAATAGAAACGCTTGGTACGATGTATCTCCAGGTCCACTTGTTCAATAATAATGTACCTTGATCAAATTATAAAAATTGTAAATTTTGAAAAGAGTAACTATCGAGTTTCTTGTTGTGTTCTTCTCGGTAGCATCAACTTTGTGAACCGGCGGTAGATAAAAAAATGTTATGACGTTCATTAAAGGTGGACGACATGAAGAAGACAGCGGGAAACCGATGGATTCAGAGGGCACAGGATCCTAGCTTATAATAGTTAAAACCCATAGCCATCCTAGCTGTCTGGTCTAGAGCATACTCCAATACTAGATTGGCAGTATTCATACCCAATGAACTATCTCCGCTGTTAAGTGAGGTTAGATAGCCACGACAGATAATAGCTGATATTTGTGACGTCATCGTGGCCGGTCTGAATGCAGGGCGCAGGGAAATGGAAACCAGGCAGTCAGCGCAGGGCTGCGGATAGGAACGCAGTTTCATAGCTTATTTGTACTACAAATATAGAAGTAGTTTGTGAATCATAAACGACTGGACCGATTCTGATAGTGATTTCTTTCATAATAAAAAATAGACATATTCCTTAGTGCTGTGAGTGTGCGAGTGAAGTCGCGTGCGACAGCAAGACCATAGAATAAAGAGTCCCTGTAGAGCGGAGCGACTCTATATACTATGGCTAGACAGCATTAAACTGTAAGTACACTAATATCCATACTTAATATCTGTCTGTCTGTCTGTCTTTCACGCCAAAACTACTGAACCGGGTACACATTTATTCTAGCTAGAGCCTGAGAAAGGACATAGGCTACTTTTTAATTGGAAAAAAGTGTTGTAAAGGGTTGAAAAGAGGGATGAAAGGTTGTAATAAGGAATTGTTGTATTGGAAACATTACAAACAAATCTTTCCTCTTTTTAATATTAGTATAGACTAGTGGACGCCCGCAGCTTTACTCGCGTGGAATATGACAACAATAGTTTCGTCTAGGTCCAGTAGTTTTTGTGTAAAAACATTACAAACAAATGTTTCCTCTTTATTATGTATTAGTATATAAGTATAGATAAACTTGTAGACAAAAGTAAAGTAAGTACCTAAGTAAAAATAAAGTAAGTTTGTAAAGTATAGATAAAATTGGGTGAACACACCCCTGCCAACCCCTTCATGTAACTACAGGCGTCACGTTGTTGTCTGTCGGCTAATTGCGATTCTCTCAGTAACCTAGTTCCTCCCGACGATAGACACACAATATTAACTGCACTATTTTAAATATAGAATGTGGATGACTGGATGAGTCACCTGTGCGGCTAGACGCGTCCGCAGAAACGATCGGGACCAATTTCGTGGACAGAACGAATCCGAATGGACGGTCTAGGGTTCAAATCGCCATTTAAGAATTTAAAAAAAAATCTACTGCAACACAATTTAAATCGTCACTACATATTATTATAATAAAACTAGCTGACCCGGCAAACGTTGTTTTGCCATATAAATAATTTTTACTGAATATTTTGGGAGAACTTCATGTAAGTGTGTGGACTACAACTACCACTACCAATACCACTCACTACCACTACTACTACCACTACCCCTACCACTACCCCTACCCCTACCCCTACCACTACCCCTACCACTACCCCTACCACTACCCCTACCACTACTACCACTACCCCTACATCTACCACTACCCCTACCACTACCCCTACCACTACTACTACCCCTACTACTACTACCCCTACCACTACCCCTACCACTACCTATCACGCACCGGCGCCATCTACTTAAAATATTGGTTTGTAGTACATGCTATGTATCAGAGATGGCGCTGTATGTGAAAAAAGATTTTCCCGCTTTTCTGTTTAAATTTTTCCTGAATTTTCTTTGCTATAAACCTCACGGAGCCCGAGACCTTTCCAACGAATGCAAAACCGTGGAAATCGGTTCGTACGTTCTGGAGTTATAGCGTCAGGAAGGAAAACCCGACTTATTTTTATATAGTAGATATAACAGTCGCTTCCCGCTGTCTGTCTGTCCCTCAGCTTTGCTGCTACCCATAGACGTTACTGCTGCGGGAGGTCTAGAGCATACTCCACCACGCTGCTCCAATGTGGATTGGTGGAGGGGTTAGTGGCCAACCCAGTGTCGAATGTTCTCAAGCCACCCGAAGGTCTTATTTCCAGCATTGAAAACAACCGGGACCGACGGCTTTACGTGCCCTCCGAAACACGGTAGCGTTAAATCGTTATATTATATCCTAAACTGTTAATAAAATGAAAAATGATTTTATTTGCACAAAAAAGTTTTTGTTTTTTACTTTTAATTTCTTGCCTAAATTGTTTTGCAGCCAGTTCTTTTTTTAAATTATGCAGCTTGTCGACACTAGGTTGGCTTCCAAGCCCTCTACTGATCGTCATTGGAACAGCGTGGTGGAGTATGCTCGACCCTCCATAGGTGTCTGTGGGAGAGACCCGTACCCAACAGTGAGACATGTATTGTAGCTATAATTTTGAAACAATAATACATTATGTATGCCATAGACAATAAAAAGTAGGTAGTACCACACTACCGGTGACTAGACTCGGAAGTGTGAAAATGATACAGGTAAGTAGAACTGCTTAAAACGAAGTCAAACTAGATCATATTCCAGAAATACAGCATCAAACAATGATTTGTGTCGACTGAAAGTAGATGGAAATAGGCTGGCAGATTCGGGGCTAGGCCGTTGACTTCGCAGGTAAAAATATTATACGCGCGATTCCAAATTTGAATATGAGTGCAGAAAGAATGGTATGTAATGTAAAATAACAAGAAATTGACTTATGTATTGAATTTTAATGTAACTACTATAAAAAATGTAATTGTTTTCCTTTAATTATAAAGGCATATTTTTAATTTACTTTATTTTATAATTTATTTAGTTTGTGTTAAGTTAAATTAATGTGATCGATTTAAGTAGAATTATAAATCAAACATTTTGTAAACTGCCAATAATTTCATGCTACGTACTAGCTAGTTAGCTAAATGTGAGGAACCATTCACCTATGTAACAAACAAATTGTACCACATATAAAGCAAATAAATTAATTCTGAATTGATTAATACAACTGCACTGCAAACAAGATTTTTGGGCCTTGGATGCTTAGATAAGGATGTTAAATGTCTTTGATATGGTCAATATGAACAAGAACATTTAGTTGGTCAGATTTTCGCAGTAGAAAACCTTACAGACAGAAGACTGTAGTGAACTTGGAGCAATGCAAATGGATAAAACGAGAGACTGGCTAGACGATCCGGAAAGCATTCTTCAAAATTTCGGAAATAATTATTCAGCGTACCTACTCCAAGGGTAAAACAGGGGTGTTGCGGACGGCGACGTATAGTGAATAAGTGTATATATAGAGACTGTTAAGGACGTCGACATATAGTGTAATTAATGTGTACGTAGAAACATGTATAGTTAAGAATTACGTATATAAGTAAAATAAGTCGATGTAAATAAAACAGAAACACCGTTACTATACGAGATGGAGCGATGCGTAAGAATAGGAAAGGAATAGCGCACAATATGAAACAGAGATAGCGAACCTTTGTCTTGCATGCGGTAGAACAGTACAGATGCAACATTGGGACCGAATGCACCGTGTTGTAACGGGATCGTCTAAGAAACAATACGCCGCGCCTAACAATAAACGTGGCAATTAGTTTTGAGACGAAATGTAATAAAAGGAACTTTCTAAGGATTGTAACGGCACTCAGATATCTCACTCGGATCTTAACACTTGTTTAACGCTAGTTCACGACAGCTCATCTCAGTACATATTACCGCGTCATTGTAGTAAACTCGTCCGGTTCAATAAATAAGAACTACATGGAAAGAAGTCTTTAATATATATAATATACAGTCCACTACTCTGTAGTCAGCTACAGTGTTGGTCCTTCGAATTCGGATTGTGAATATTGAACCAGGAGCTTCAAACGTCGGATCAACTACAGTGTTGGTCATTCAACGTCGGATTGGGAAATCCAGGGCTAGTCCTACGCTTCGCCGGAATCCAAGCGGGATTCAATCAGCGGTCAATTCACAAGCGATTTGACGCTACGGACTACAGCCAGAAGAGGTTTCAAGAAAAATCCACACTACGGTCGATTCAAAGGGAAATCGACGCAACAAGCGGGTACAGGAGCAAGTGAACGAGTCAAAATACGTTCGATTCAAGAGGGAATCAACGTTACAAGCGAATCCACAAGCGGATTCACGCTTCAAGACGCCACATGTCTGCATCGGGCTCTAACAACACTCCGGTGGCAATGAACACAAGGGGTCGTGTTCGCTCAGAATCGGGATACGGGGAATCGGAAGCTCAGCGAGGTGGTAGATTAATGGAGATCGTGCCAGAGATACCGACGGGCATATCTACCATGGGGCCGCCTGCACAACTGAGCACACCGAGAACAGACGCCACATCACCAGCCAGAAGAGCTACGTCGCCGGCACTTACACACCGGACGAATACATCCCAACGTAGCAACGATGCAAGAATCAAGCAAGCACAGTATGAAGCCGAGAAAGAACTGAGTCAAATAGAAGAAAAGCGACTCAAAATTAGAGAGAAGCTTATAAGAACGAGACTAGCCGCCGAAATGTCAGTGATCGAAGCGGAATCGGACTACGCCGCCAGCGCATGCGACGAAAGAACACAAGATTGGTTGGACAGAAGCATTGGGGGCACACGGCCGGAACCACAAGAGGATCGTCCTCCCGTTAATGAGCAACGGGGGGAGAGTTCAAAACAACGAGGAATACAGCAACTGGCCGACGCATTAGAAAAAATGATAACTACAAGGCCGCCACCTCGGCAAACAGCGGAACTACCGATCTTCACGGGAACCATAGCCGAGTGGTTACCATTCAAAGCCGCCATGGAAGACTCTACAAGATTATTTAAATTTACACCAACGGAAAATCTTCTACGGTTAAGAAACTGTCTGCGAGGGGAAGCGCGGGAAACAGTGCTCTCACAGCTGTTTACCGCGTCCGACCCAGATGTTATTATGCGCACGCTGGAAATGAAATACGGGCGTCCGGAATACATTATAGACCGCGCGATTGAAGAGTTGAAAAAACTACCAAGACTCGGGAATGCATCGAACGAGCTCTACGACTTGGCAGTCAAAGTACAAAATATTGTCTATACAATAAAGAGTATAGACAAAAGGGGATACCTACGGAATCCTATGCTGGTACGCGATGTAATGGACAAGCTGAGTCCTCATCTCGTCAGCAAATGGGCGGAGTACGCCGCCACGCACGAACATCAGATCATGGAAGAGAACGAAATGTCGGTTCTCTCAGAATTTCTTATGACAGAAGCGGATCTGATGCTTCGATACACCCACACAACCAAGCGAAGCTTCAGCGCTCCAGTACAAACACGTAAAGAAACAATCGCAAGACGGGCGATCAACCGAGGCGTGTACACTACTGAAGACGTCACTGAAGAAAGAAAATGCTTCGTTTGTCAAGCGGGAGGACACAGCCCTCCGGAGTGCTCAAGGCTAAAGGCGTTAGATGTCAACGGGCGATGGAAATGGGCAAAAGAAAACAAGATTTGCTTCAAATGCCTAAAAGAAAGACATAATAAGTTCGCCTGCAAAGCTAAGGCGTGCGGAGTCGACGGGTGCACCTACAAGCACCACGCGCTACTGCACAAAGAAAAGCTAGCGGAAGCCACACTCAGCACTCAAGACGACAGCGAACCGAACGACACGGCCGCGGCGGTTATGAATGTAACAATGAAGAGAACGCCAACCTCAGTCCTGCTTAAAACCTGTAAAGTAAAGCTCAGGGGACCACGGGGGGAGATAATCACGTACGCTCTCCTAGACGAAGGGTCCACGGTCACATTAATCGACGAAGACGTAGCAAACGAGCTCGCCGACGGAGGACCGAACCAGCCTCTCAACATAAGAGGAATAAACGAACAGAAAAGGATAAACAGCAAGGCAATAAAGATCGAAATACAAGGACTGAGCGAGCACGTAAAACATGAAATAAAAGCTCGCACTGTAAAGAATCTTATGTTACATCAACAACGCATACCGCGCGACCTGGGTCGGTACAAGCACTTACGCGCCATACAGTCAAAGATCTGCGTAGAGGAAGCAAAGCCACGCATACTAATAGGGGCCGACAACTGGCATTTAATAGTATCGAGACAGCTTCGCGCCGGCAAGAAGAGGGAACCCGCCGCATCATGGACGAAACTGGGTTGGGTTCTACATGGGTCGGCACCTAGAAGCACAATAATGGGCGAGAATGAAAATAGCGTGCTTCACATATGCGCAAGCGACAAACTATTAGAGAAGATCGTCGAGTCGCATTTCGAAGTAGACTCACTCGGCGTCTCGACGAAACAAAAAGTAAACAAGAATGAAGAAAGAGCAATTGGAATGTTCGAAGCAACTGTTAAAAGAATAGACGGGCACTTTGAAGTCGGCCTACCGTGGAAAACGGACAACCCAGCGCTTCCGGATAGCTACGAATCGGCTCTAAAGCGATTCAACACGCTGGAAACGAAAATGAAAAGGGAACCTGCATTCCAACAAGAATATACTGCTCAAGTGGACAACCTAATAAGAAAAGGGTACGCGACGGAAATCGATGGCAGCGAGATGAATAGTCCAATTAAATGGTTCCTGCCTCACTTCGCCGTCACGAACCACAACAAACCAGGGAAAATAAGAATGGTCTTCGACGCAGCAGCCAGAGTGGAAGGAATCTGCCTTAACGATTTCTTATTGGAAGGGCCCGACCTATTGTCCCCACTCACGAAGATTCTGTTTGGATTCCGGGAAAGAAAAATAGCAGTAACGGCCGACATAGAAGAAATGTTTTTAAGAGTAAAAATTAGAACAGAAGACCAGCCCGCTCAAATGTTTTTATGGCGTGCAGAGCCCAAGGAAGCCATTAAACAAATGAAGATGACTTCAATGATATTCGGGGCATCTAGCTCGCCTTATCTCGCTCACAGTGTGAGAAATCGCAACGCCGCCGAGTATGAAAACAAATACCCAGAGGCAGCCGCAGCGATTAAAGAAAAGCACTACATAGCCATACCAAGATGCTACAATCTGCGTGCGACGCCGGAAACACACGTCGAATTACACGTGTTTGTCGACGCGAGCGAGCAAGCCTTCGCCGCGGTGGCCTATTGGAGGATCGTGGACAAATCTATTAGTACGATCCAAGTAATGGCTAAGGCGAAGGTCGCGCCGACAAAAACACTCACAATACCAAGACTGGAACTTCAAGCGGCACTAATAGGAGCACGACTGGCTAACACAATAGTCAGAGAACACAGTTGGAAACCTATAAGAACGATATACTGGAGCGACTCAACGACCGTTCTACACTGGGTACGGAACGAAAGAGCAAAAAAGTATACTCCATTCGTATCACATCGTCTCGCCGAGATCGCCGAATTAACACAAGTTGAAGACTGGCGATGGGTTCCGACCGCGCTCAACGTAGCCGACGACGCGACAAGGCTTGAAGCAAAGAGAATTACTAATGAAGATCGATGGTTCACGGGGCCTTCGTTCCTGCGAGAGACTGAACTGAATTGGCCGATGGAACAAGACATAAACATCGAAACTGCACTCACGATCACCAACGATGAAGCGATCGACGACGCCGCACTGCCAGAGCTAATTAGATTTTCGTCCTATGAGAATCTGATTAGAGTGACAACAACAGATAACAAGAAACTTCAACTGGAAGTCAAACACATGCAAGCGGCCGAAGAACAATGGATTCAGCGAGCGCAACGGGATTCCTACAATGAAGAATATTTAACGACGCTAATTCCTCAAGGGCAAGCAACGGGCAAGGTACCAGCGTTACAAGAAGGTGACCTGGTGGTGGTGATCGACCACACGTTACTTCGCAACACTTGGCCCAGGGGAGTCGTTGAGCGTGTTGATCCAGGTCCAGACGGCATCATCCGAACGGCGGACATAAGAACGAGAGGCGGAGTGTTCCGGAGACCGGCGACGCGGCTCGCCGTCCTGCGGATAGACAAGGCTGCGAAGGATCTACGCCGGGGGGAGACTGTTGCGGACGGCGACGTATAGTGAATAAGTGTATATATAGAGACTGTTAAGGACGTCGACATATAGTGTAATTAATGTGTACGTAGAAACATGTATAGTTAAGAATTACGTATATAAGTAAAATAAGTCGATGTAAATAAAACAGAAACACCGTTACTATACGAGATGGAGCGATGCGTAAGAATAGGAAAGGAATAGCGCACAATATGAAACAGAGATAGCGAACCTTTGTCTTGCATGCGGTAGAACAGTACAGATGCAACATTGGGACCGAATGCACCGTGTTGTAACGGGATCGTCTAAGAAACAATACGCCGCGCCTAACAATAAACGTGGCAATTAGTTTTGAGACGAAATGTAATAAAAGGAACTTTCTAAGGATTGTAACGGCACTCAGATATCTCACTCGGATCTTAACACTTGTTTAACGCTAGTTCACGACAGCTCATCTCAGTACATATTACCGCGTCATTGTAGTAAACTCGTCCGGTTCAATAAATAAGAACTACATGGAAAGAAGTCTTTAATATATATAATATACAGTCCACTACTCTGTAGTCAGCTACAAGGGGTAAGTATACAATGATATTATATACTAGTGGACGCCCGCAGCTTCGCACGCGTGGAATTAGACATTCACTAACTTCTAAAACGGCAAGGTTTCATACTAACTTTGCAGCCCCGTTTTACCCCCTTAGGGGTGAATTTTCAAAAATCCTTTCTTAGTGCTCCCCTTCGTTATAAAAGGAAGCCCTGTGCAAAATTTCAAGTTTCTAACCCTTAAAATTTAGGCCCTGCGTTGATATGTCA
Organism: Carterocephalus palaemon; assembly: GCA_944567765.1. Classification (NCBI taxonomy): domain Eukaryota; kingdom Metazoa; phylum Arthropoda; class Insecta; order Lepidoptera; family Hesperiidae; genus Carterocephalus; species Carterocephalus palaemon. The sequence continues at coordinate 423,607 of OX155667.1, forward strand.
GTCAGTCAGCTTCTCCTTATACATATATTATCTATATATGTATAAGGAGAAGCTGACTGACCTATACATTACAAATGTAAACTATTAATTTTGCGTAAAACGTAAATTAACTCTTCCAGCCAATGATTCATTTCCGAGTACACACAGTTTCTACAAAGGAAACGTCATTTTTCAGGAAGCGTTGGTCTTGGACCAATTTCAATGCTACCCACAAATACTTCTAGGTTTCACAGTAAACACAAGTCATCTCTGTTGTTTGTATGGTTTACCCGAACCATTATTCCCACCCAACAATTTCCATCAATCCGCAACGTGATGGACTGTACAAATAATTTATTGGCTAGAATCGCAACAATATAAACAAGATTACTGTGTTATGGGTGACAACGCACTTCCAGTTATTAATACAATGGATGAGCAGTTACAACTTAATAAGACTTATATTCATAATATTAAAATAGGTTAAATAGAGTGTAAAACACTTCCTTCAAGGCAGGCAAAGCACCTTTGATACCCCTGGTGTCGCGCGTGTCCATAGACGACAGTGACCACAGTATAGACAGACAAACAGACACGGGCCACCTGATGGTAAGCCCCGCCGCACATGCACCCACTCGCATTGGTCTTCACGAGCCGCGTGCGAGTGGCAGTATTTATTTCCTATGGCACAGTACCGAACTCCGCATTTGCTCGCACGTGTCGATGCAGGCACGTACATGAGCGTGTACGCGCGTGCCATAGGAAATAAATACTGCCACTCGCACGCGGCTCGTGAAGACCAATGCGAGTGGGTGCATGTGCGGCGGGGCTAAGTGGTCCCCGTCGTCTATGGACACGTGCGACACCAGGGGCATCACAGGTGCGTTGTCTGCCTTGAAGGAAGCGTTTCACACTCTTTATGAAACGCTACATGTCGTAGCTCGAAGGGAAAACCTCAGTCGGAAGCTCATTCCACAGAAGACCAGTTCGCTGTAAAAAAGACCGCGAGAAACGCACGGTGGTAGTAGGCCGGGAGTCGATTCAGTGTGGATGAAACTTCAGACCTCAGCGTGTAGTGCGATAGTTGAAAGAGGTTGGTGGTACTAAGTTATGAAGTTCCTCCGAGCACTCACCATGGTAAATACGGTGGAGGACACAGAGAGAGCCTATGTCTCTCCGGAGACTGAGGTCCTCTAACTTACCGGTAAGATTGGGATCGCCTACAACTCGGATCGCTCGTCGCTGTATGGAGTCAAGTGGATTCAGCTCGTAAGCCGGAGCACCCGCCCAGAGGTGGAAGCAGTACTCCATGTGCGGCCGAACTTGGCACACGTGTTAGATAGTAACATTTAATGTAACTATCTTGTCTGTATCTATAGTTAAATTTAATGTAACTATCTTGTCTGTATCTATAGTTACATTTAATGTAGCTATCTTGTCTGTATCTATAGTTACATTTAATGTAACTATCTTGTCTGTGTCTATAGTTACATTTAATGTAACTATCTTGTCTGTATCTATAGTTACATTTAATGTAGCTATCTTGTCTGTATCTATAGTTACATTTAATGTAACTGTCTTGTCTGTATCTACAATTATATTTAATGTAACTATCTTGTCCCGCGGCTACGCCCGCCTCAATTCAATTTCCGTGCAGAAATTTAGACAGGTTTTGTATGATATAATATTTAAAAATATACTCATAATTCGTACAGCAAATGAAAGCTTAATGATCAATATATCCGTTATCTCTAGTAAGTATCCTTCGCATTCCATTGAGATCGATCAAGTTTGCCAAATTGCGTAATTGGTATCCGGTCGCTGGCAACACCGTTTATCATTATTGGCATAGACAAAGTAGTATAGCCAACCATTTAGTAATTTGAGTAAAACCACAGAGTACATAATAGTACAATTAGTAAAACGTTACATTTAAATACTTAAACTTGCTGAAGTTCGGTTCGCTCCCTTAATAGCTCGTTATTGTACTCTTGGCTCCGGTACGTCATCATCATCATCACCAAAAAATGTTTTAAGGTGGTTTATGAAGCATTATGGATATTAAGTGGGGTTTCCGCATGCATACCCAAGCCTTTTCCTGCAAGGCATGTTAGTTTATGAAACATTGGAACTAAGGCTTGCTATGTCATTAATTGATTTTTTTTTTCAATTATGATTAATTGAATTCTCCCTGATGGGAGAAAACTTCAAACGCTTCATTCAGTACGGTTATGAGTTGCTGATAACTCAAAAGTAGCCTATTGAGTTACACAATTGACCACAAGGACTATCCCGATGGTAGCAAACGCGTTGCTACCGCGGGTCGCGTCGCTAGCGCCGTCACTCGTCATCGGTCGCCCAGGGCATCGGCCGCCAGCAGACACTCGTATTATTGATCTAATTATATTTAACCGACAACAATTAGGTCATCTTTTGATGTGATACTTGTAACGCGCGCGGAAGTTATCTGAGAGAGAAGCATTAAGAAATGACGTCACAATTTTTGACACGCTTTTATTAGCTTGGTGTGTATGTATGTAACGAAATTTTTGAAAGTGATTTTCTTCCGACTAAAATCTTCTGCCTTTTGTTTTATCCTTTATTGTATTACTAGTGGACGCCCGCAGCTTCGCTCGCGTGGAATTAGTTCTGAAAATGACAAAACTTTCATAGAACCTTTCAACCTCCTTTTCAACCCCTTACAACACTTTTTTCCAACTTTAGCTTATGTCCTTTCTCAGGCTCTAGACTATCTGTGTACCAAATTTCATTTAAATCGGTTTAGTAGTTTTGGCGTGAAAGCGACACAGACAGACAGACAGACAGACAGAGTTACTTTCGCATTTATAATATTAGTATGGATAATGTATTATCATGTTTCATAATCAATAATAATATTAAGATTTAATATGTTTATGTCGATATTTTGTTTTTAACTAGCTTATCCCTTTGTTTCCTTTACTTACCCAGAAGACAGTGTAATAATTTAAAAAGTTTATCCGTGTATCCTGACCAGCCTATCCTATCATATCATATCATATCCATAGAAAGGATAGGTTAGGTTCAGATTAGGCTTTATTTATTTACGTAAACGGGACTCCACCCCATCCTTTAAACCCCTATTATATTGGGCTAGTAAGTTTTTTTAACAATATTGTTTACATTTTAATAATGTATCGAAGTAATCAAAGTGTACAGACAAAACAAACATTAAGTTCCTGGCATTATCAAGAAATGCTTGCGCGCCAAGACAACTGACGCGACGCCAAGACAGACGCGGCAAAATCACTAATAGTAACGAACGAGGAGTATAAATTATAATAATTTTGATGACGCCTTAGCCTGTGTAAAGCACTGTAAAGTATGAAATTGTTTGACAATTTGATTTGTATCGTTTGACGCAGTTATGTTTACAAGCTTCCATTCAATGTTTGTTGGATTCGGGCGAATCTTGCAAGCTTAAATAAAATCGTTTTGAAATTTAACTTGTCCCGTTGAAAATACAGTTTTATGGTTAATCACGTACAAGATAGGAAGGCACATTTTTTTAATGGACTCTACTGTTGGCCTTACTGGCTTTTACAGCGTCACCTCCTAATTTTTAGTCTCAATGGTTAGGGGTAACTTTGGGGGCAATCAGTGGAATACACAAGCAATTTTGAATTCACACTAAATACAATATTTATATTTAAGTTTTAATTGTTCGTAGTTAGGTAGACAGCAATTAATAAAAGTTTGTTTTAAAACATACTTCTTTAACAGAAACATTAATAGAAAGGGTTAAGAGTTAAAGCACCAATGACTATATTGATGTTTTAGCCGGATCGCCACCCTGGGACCTAGAAGCCGAAGTTGCTACAGCTCTGTACCGCCGGCATTCAGACCTTAGGCTCAGGGAGCAGTCTCCTATGCCTGGTGAGATGGTAAGATTGAGGAGTCACGCTCGGCAGTTCATGCTCAGAGAATGGGAAGAGCGCTTGGCCCAACCAAGGGCTGGGGGTTGGACTGTTGAGGCTATCCGACCAGTGTTGGGAGGCTGGCTAGAGAGGAAGCATGGGCAGCTCACCTTCCGGTTAGTGCAGGTACTTTCCAACCACGGGTGCTTTGGGAAGTACCTGTGCAAAATTGCTGGGAGCGAAGCAACGACGGAGTGCCACCAATGTGGATGCATCGAGGACACGGCGCAACACACACTAGAGGTGTGTCCAGTATGGAGGGAGCAGCGCCAAGAACTCGTTGCAGTAGTGGGGGCCGATCTCTCGCTGCCAACTGTGATTAAGGCCATGGTTGAAAGCAAGAGATCGTGGAAAGCCGTTCTCGCCTTCTGCGAATCGGTTATTGCGCAGAAGGAAGCTGCCGGGAGGGAGAGAGAGCGGAATAACCCCCAAACCCGCAGCAGGAGACCAGGAGGTCGACGGAGGGCCTATCAAGCCCTCCTGCGACCTCCATAAATGAGACCTTGGCGGCGGATATCGGGGGATATCCCCGTCAGCTAAGGGCCTCGAGGTGGCGCGTGCGGTATCCCCGCGTGCTACTTACTGGTGCTATAAATATGAGGAGGGGTCTAGAACATGACCAACGCCGTCGGGATCGCGGAAGAATGCGAAAGCGTACCCGTGATCCCGGCAGAATGGTGCAGAGAGGGATACCGTGGGGTTTTAGTCGGTAGGAGTCCGACATAATCTCCCGCATCCCCCGATGCGGAGAGATATCCATGAGGATTTCCCCACGATAAAAAAAAAAAAAACCAATGACTATATACTAGTACGCCTTACTCTATGGTACGACTAGGTATTGTTGTTAGAGTAGTATTTTTACCTGACACCTCGACACTAAGAAGGGTAGTGTTTATCAGTCTATGTTTAAATGTATGTATGTTTGTTCCTTATGGCTTCAAGAGACCAAACGTGAGAGGCGATTTTAATGATTCGTCAAACGATTTGACTTAACCATGCCATTAAAGACATGAATGTCATTAAAGACGACTGCAACCTAGATTCACCGCAGCGACCACCATAATTTCTTTAAAATGCAACTTGTTAAAGACCAACTCTAATGGACTGCTCTGAGCAGTGATGCTGTGAAAGCCAGTTAGGCCAAAAATAAAAAAAGAATAAAAAAAAAGAAAGCTGAACGCGCCATCTTTATTTACGTTTGCCACCATCATTCCCGCGCTTTTATTATGTACACGTCAATAAACTACTCTTTGGTACACGTCAGCTTAGCGCGTCCGATTAGTGCGTAGGTGAAACCGCATTGTTGTTTGTTTTAAAATAGGTAATTAATATGGTAATTGCGTAAGTTGCTCAAACTGTTAGTCTGACAAAAGTAGATAACGAAGTTAACGAAAGTTTCAATTCGTTCAAGTCTGTGCGGAATTTTGCAAAATTCCAATTTCTTTGGTTCAAATGAGATTTCGAGCTGCCGCTGTTGAAATGACAGTCCTGTCATAATGACAGCCACGTGCGGCATAGAAGATAAAGAAGCTGCTTTTAACTTGAACTTATTCTGTGCTTGAACTACATAGTGATCGCCGAGTAGTCGAAATTGGACTGGTTATTCTACGAAAAACTGAGACTAACGTTTTTCGTGATAGCCATTTTGAATTGAGTGTCCATTTTGTGGTGACAGAATTTGCATGCAGTACCTACCTACCCATGTTTTTTCTTCTGCAATTTTCAGGGGCGTCCTGAAGCAGGCTTGCCACGGCCATTTCTGAGGGCATTCTATTTCGCCATCGTAAATTTTAATACATTTATGATTGATTTGTTCCACATGTGCAGTATGTATGATGTCGAAATAAAGTTATGTCTATGCATAAGTTTCTATGTCAAACCCAAGCACATGTAGTACAGTACTATTAATATAACTATTTATATGTATGTATATATATTGTATATATGTATATATATGTGTATATACATTATTTTAGTGTGTGTATGTACACAAAAGCGCCGAATTTAATATTAATGGCGTACGGATGGCAGATCTTGGCATAAACATCTTCAGATCGTATCTACAGCACGGTAAGAATAGCCGACTCACACCCATGATGTCGGAACAGACAGACAATGATTGTATATAGGTAAAAAAGACGCAGATATAAGCGCGCGCGAAGTGTAAACAAATATTACATATATGCAATCCATGATGCTTGTTTACTAACTTTAGGGGTAGAATTTTTTCATGAAACTTAAATGGACCACCCCTTGAACGTAATGTTCTACTCTAAACAAAGTTTATCAACGATGAAGTTATCGCTGTACTTACATATAAATAAAATTATACCGTAAAATTTTTTTTTTATTAAAAAAGCTTTTTAAAACTTTTTTTTTATTTTCATGCATTGTCATCGGAACCTAATATGTGTGCCAAATTTCAGCTCGATAGCTTCAGTGGAAGTGGGTGAAATATTGATTGCAAGATTCCAGGACATATATTATTATACTTACAAGATACATACGAGTGAAGTTAAATAAAAGCTTTTAATAACCTTCTTTTTTGGAAGTCAGTTAAAAAATCCATCATCACTCTTATTAACAGGATTTTATTAGCTTGGTATGTATCTATTTATGTAACGGAATATTTTAACGTGATTTCCTTCAAAACGTCGGATTAATTTGAAACTTTGCACACTTATCAAGATTTAAAAAAAATCTAAATTTTAGTTCGGTTATCTACAAAAGCGATTTTTTTAGTTTTTTTAACGATGTAATTTCATTGTAGTTCAAACCATGCCTCCCCACATATATTTTTCATCTGATTCAAAATAAAAGCAATACGAATTTGAATCACATTAAAATTTAATAACTTGGCTCCTGAAATAGATTCCGTGAATACTGTGAGCTGATATTGATGGCCATCTGGCCGTTACGAGTAATTCTTTTGACACTTCGTCTTTGCTTGGACAATCTTTCATCAGAATCTAAGGCAAGGGTAAGGTCTCACGTTCGCTGGCCAAGCGTGGCGTGGCTGATTGGCAGACTGAGAACATAACATCTCGCCTATATCCTCCAATATACGTAGAGTCGAACCTTAGGGTGGCTTGAGAATTCGACACTGGGTTTTCCGCTAACCCCTCCACCTATCCGCATTGGAGCAGCGTGGTGGAGTATGCTCTAGACTAACTCCCCTAATTCCGAATTCCCTCATCGCAAAAGAGCCTACAGCGCCGCGGAAGAGGAGGAAAGGTCTGTCTGTCGTCTGCTCTAGACTTCCCGCAGCTGTGTCTGTGAGGGAGACCCGTGGCCAGCAGTGGGACGTATATGTGTCGTAGCTAAAGTCTAAACCAAAAGAAACAATTAAGAAGCGTGGTGGAGAAAGCTCCAGCTTTCTTAATTGTGAGAAAAGACCTATGCCCAGCGGTGGGAAGATTGTTTGTGTCTGTGAGGCAGACCTGTGCCCAGCAGTGGGACGTCTATGTGTCGTAGCTAAACCAAAAGAAACAATGAAGAAGCGTGGTGGAGAAAGCTCCAGTCTTCTTAATTGTGAGAAAAGACCTGTGCCCAGCAGTGGGACGATTGTAGGTCAATTATTATAAAAATTATATAAAGACAATGACCTAAGCCTTGCCTAATTTACTTTATCAGACGAGTTTGGCACGGTCACCTTATTGGCTGACATGAAGAAAGTTCAACGAAGTTTCTTTTAATTCCTCTTGCCAAAATTTTTAATATGCCACATATCTTGATACTTGATATATTTAAATACCTTTGTTATGGATATAAGATAGCATTGTAGGTATATTAAGCCTGTTTGGTTCCATTTAAAGTTCGCCCGGGCAGTACCGCTGCCCGCCACGGTACCAAGTGCCATTTCTACTAATCGATCTTCGTTAACTAACTTACTTAACTACTATACCAACGAGGCAGTTATTATTTCTTAATTCATGTATATTTGGTCCTTGGTAATCAAACTTGAAACTTTAACTTTAAACTTTATTACATGACCACTATTGCATCTTTTAAAATAAGCAGTGTATTTTGGCATGAAATTGGATTTAGCAAACTTTTATACAAGTTTTTAAAATTATTTGGGTCATATATTTGTAAATAATATATATTTACTATCCAAATGCACGGAAATGAGCCGAATTTGAATCGGGTTCGAAAATTCGGGTTTTAAAGGGACTTTAAAAATCCTATCCTAGGATCTAGAACGAAGCCGAGAGTTAAACAAACATAATATACTTACTATAATCAAAAACAAAGTGATCTATAATCATGCATAGTGGTCTATTTAATAATTATTTAACTATCATTAATGTATGATCGTAATAGTTATTTTGAATTTGCAGAAGCTTTTGATTAGGTATCATTAGATAGTTTTATTACAAAAAGTGAGAGATATGTCTGTGAGAATGAAACTAACAACAACTTTTATACAGATAAACCTACTTACGGTACCATAAATTACATGTAACTATAGTAAGAGATTTCCACTCAAAATGTTTTTGGTGTGCTTCAAGGGTTTACTTTGACCCTCCTAGTTTTTATACTGAACCTATCGTTATCAGTGAAATAAATACACCGACACGTTAAGATTCCAAACCAGGACCATGGGTTCGGCAGTCAGGGTCTCTCTCCACCGCGCCACGGATTCGTCAAAAAGCGTTAAATACTTTTGTTACAGATTGTCTATTGAGTAGGTATTCCTGAATATCGAATAGAACAAAATAAGATTGATTGATTAATATTTTGATTCCTAAGCATGGCGCTCACAAATGCACTGAAATCAAATTGTTAGTGAAAGAAACGTTCAAGCGAATCGTAAATTTAAGATTTCAAGACGGTATTCATAACAGTTTCAGATTATTTTCGTTTCGTTAAGCAGCGAGACGTTGTAGAGGGCAACGTATTTTTGCACCGGAGAGATGTTTCTATTTCAGATATTGTGTTTTCGTAAAATGATAATGGCAATAAAAGATATACGTAAAAGCATTTGAAGATTTGAAGAAACAATTTATAGGTACAAAGCGTTACGCTGTTATACATTTTCTCAAGGGTCACAACTCACACGACACTTAAAATTTCAAATACTTACTTACCCATTCAAAATCATTTTTGGCACACTGAACACAGTAAACTATTTCCGAACGGAACGGCGAAAAAAACAATTAAAAACACTGAAATATTACGCCGGCGTACGCGCGCTATTTATAAAATCGCGCGTAGGTACCGGCGACCGCCGCGCGCAGAGTCCACCAAACGTGTGGAGAATCGTCTGCGTGACTCCCAGTCTGATCAGAAGAAATATAAAATTACTGGGGCAGTGACTGCTCTCAGTCGATGTAAAAGTTTTAGTAAATACACACCTACAGTCACCAGACCCACGCAAAATTCCCAACTATTGTCCCGAATCAATCATTTACTCAAATTCGGACGTTTCTTTTAGATCTGGCTTGTTTAATTCATAGGTCGATTAGCCTAAATTGTTTCCTTTTAGTCCTCTGTCAAATACTTGGAAAAATCTATTTGTGAATTGTTCTGTGGTCCGGATTATTATGACAATCTCAGATCAGAATTGGCTGACACGTCCGCAAGATCATCGAGAGCCTTTATCTTATTTTTTTAATACTGACCTAGTGTATGAAATTTTGATGCCATTGAGCAATTTATTTTTTAATTGTTTAAGTACTTTGGTACTTTAATCTTTGAGTTTTCATTCATCCTGCCCTTTTCTTATGGCTTTCTTAATAAGCGCAACTTCACCCGGTCCTGTGCCATTAGAGTTCAGTGGTTTCCCGGCGTCATCTACAGGTCACTGGTCTACCTTGGCAGAGGGCATTGCGAATTGAATAAATCTATGATCACTTTCAATTGTATAATACTATGATTTAGCTCACAAAACTGAGTTTCTTTGTCAGTCGAGAACGACGAATCCCAAAAATAAAAAGATAAAGGTTTAGAGAAAAGTCTTAACCTCTCTTGAGAAGAGAGATAATTAGACAACCGGTCGGCGATGTGACATTAACTAACAATCAATAATAAACTGCTAGTTACGCCAGACACCCGTGTTAGATTATTTATGTTTTCTTTCATACCGAAAACCTAATTGGACTAACCATCCCAGTCCTTAATTTGAGTCTTGTTCAAAGTCAGTCACAGTTGCCATGGATGGCAGCGGTTAGGCGGTTTAGGTTTGCTATCTTGTATCCATTAAAAAAAAATATAAAGCTCTCGACACACGACCGAAACATTGTCAACCGAGTGTTAAGAGAGTACAGGGTGAAGAAATAATGAATCTTTGACTTGATTGTAGCAGTCCTTTTATCTAAGGAAAACCCGCAAATTATAATTATTTTCCGGTGCCGGAGGCGTCTGTAATTTCCACTGTTGCATTAGGTCTTTATAAACCTTATGTTCCTGATCTGCATTTCATTCGAAATGTCTACGGTGATGTTTTCTGTAAACTTTAATCGTAGTACTTTTGGTCTTCGCACCCTTTTTTTGTTCATTCTCGCCATAATTTAATTTCTTATGACGTAAAATTATCGTCCGTAAACCGACTTTACAGACACCATCGCAATGATAAAATTCGTAGATGAACGAATGGAACCAACATACCGTAGCTCGAAGGATCGGAAGTGGCAATGGGCAGGCCACGTCGCTCGTCGGACTGTTAACCGATGGGTAAGGAAACTCGTTGAGTGGAGACCACGACTTAAAAACGTAAGTCAAAGTGAAATAATTTATTTCGCTATGTGGTGATTAGATACGCTTAACGAAAGTCTAGGTAACTACAAAACAAACTACTTCGAAATAAACTTTATTCTAAACTGATCAATAAAAGGCAAAGGATTAGCTATTGATCATTGAATGAATAGCTAATCCTACACGGGTGCCTAACCTGCCTCAAGGCTAATTTACAATAATTACCTACCACTAAGCTAAGCTCTAAGTCACGATAGACTATCTATCTGGTCATCGGCTTTAGGAAGAATTTACAATATTCTTATCCAATGCCCTAGTGTAGGCCGAGAGAGAAAAAAAAATAATTAATACGTAATACGTAATATTAGAGCATTGGCGTATGAAGAAAACAGCAACCCGCTGGTTAATGAGGGCCCAGGATCCGGGGTCCTATCTCCAGCTAGCTCCAGCCCATAGACGTCTCGCTATTAGGTACGGGTCTCCCCCAAAGTCCCGTTGGTCTGGAGCTTCAAGCACAGTTCTGCAGTGGCCCTTAAAAGGGAGGAGGATGCTAAGACAGCATGGCAGCATAAGATGCAGGCTCGACTCGAGTGTACAGAAGTGTGTTGTATCGACAACACCTGGTAATCGGCGTTCTGGGAAACATGCGGTTGTTTATTTTCATTCGCAGGTTTATTTTTCGCGCAAATGTAGTTACGGGAGTGAATCAGAGGTGAAAACAGTTGGAGCAGAAAACAGTGGGACGGTTGTCTAACATCAAGTACATCGATTATTTGATGTAGTTACTGAGCGTGTAGGTACATCTCACAGGCCTTGACTTGACGGCAGCTTGAAGAATCCTCCAACGAGCTTCGTCCACCCTTCCGCACATCAGCACTGAAAGATAGAAAGAAAGAAAGATAACATATTAGGCTGAAAATGTAGTACAGAAATTACGTAAAAATACATACATAGGCCTTTAATAAAAGCACGATTGAAAAAAAAAATGTCAGTTTAAAAAAACTAACAGATGTACAAAAAATTCGTTTAACTACTTATACAAAAAAAACTAGCAGAAAACAAGTTTATTATTTTGAAAATTTCATTGTGAGAGACCCGCAGTTGTGAGAGACCCGTAGTTGTGAGAGACCCGTAGTTGTGAGAGACCCGCAGTTGTGAGAGACCCGTAGTTGTGAGAGACCCGTAGTTGTGAGAACCCGTAGTTGTGAGAGACCCGTAGTTGTGAGAGACCCGTAGTTGTGAGACCCGCAGTTGTGAGAGACCCGTAGTTGTGAGTGATCCGCAGTTGTGAAAGACCCGTAGTTGTGAAAGACCCGCAGTTGTGAGAGCCATAGCCCGGCCAGGCATAGGGACTACGGGTTGCAGACAAGTGCAGACAAGAAATAAGCGGTGACAGTCCAGTGGCGATCGAACTCGCCACTGGCTTGTGGTGGAATCATAAATGCACTGAAAATCAGGAAAGAGATGTCATCATGAACTTTATTAAATCGTCCATCTGTTTGTAATTAGTAACTTGACAAGCAGAAACAGTAAGCCGTGTGCTCTACATTTCGAATGACTGTATTTTGAGTTTATTTCCTGATGATAAAAATAAAAGCTGAAAGCAGGTGATATTTTGGGGCGGTCTTTGAACTCTGAACATTTGTTTTTGATACAAGAAACTGAGTACCTAGGTGGAAATTTGCATGCCTGAGGGAGAGGATTCTTTTATTAGTAACCGATTGTCTTAAAATTGCGTTAAAATTCATCAATTGACAGGTAAATCTTAGGATTAGCAATGTCAGAGTGACAGGCTTTGTATTATTTTATACTACCTACTAGTGGACGCCCGCAGCTTCGCTCGCGTAGAATCAGACCCATTAACGACGTCTGCCCGCGTTCGGTTTGCCCACTTGACTTCAAAAACAGCAAAGTTTCATACTAACTTTGCACCCCCATTTTACTTAGGTGAATTTTCAAAAATCCTTTCTTAGTGCTCCCCTACGTTATAAAAGGAACCCCTGCAAGTTTCTAACCCTTATAGTTTAGGCCCTGCGTTGATATGTGAGTCAGTCAGTTAGTCAGTCAGTCAGTCAGTCAGTCAGTCAGTCACCTTCTCTTTTTATACATATAGATAGATTTTTTATGAATAGTGAAGATAAAACCTCTTTTTCATGCACTTGTCGATATCATTAAAATTAGAATTACCAAAATTACCATCACCACACAATGTACCAGTTTCTTGACGTTGGAAAGGTGTGGTTTCCAAACCGTAACCATCATAAGCGACCATAATAATATGCCCTCAAAGTAGCAACGGATCTGTGACACTCTGAATGATACTATGAACTAACTGGATATTTACCAGTCCCAACTAACAGCTCCTAAAATCCACTTAAAATCCACTAACGTCATTCACTAACTGAATTTACTTATCCAGACCCCTAAGCTACAACACAGCCCACAGGCGTCCCACTGTTGGGCACGGGTCTCACGGACACCAATGCGGATTGTTAGTGTACCCTAAGTCTTAATTAAACATTGTCACAGTTGTCATGGGCGGCGGGTGGTGTGCACTGCACGCTTATTAGCTAACATACATAAACATCACCGATAAGGTATACAAGGTTTCCCATACTGTTAAGCAACGGCGGCAGATATTAATCAACTCTATGATTGGTTTTATTACCACTGATACAAGTGCCTCTGTTTCCATTGTTGACTTAGACGACACGGCAATAATTACGTCGACTCTATTGCAATGAATAAAAACAATTGGGAATGAGTCTCCCCCCAGACACAGCTGCTAGGTCTACTCTAGAGCATACTCCACCACGCTGCTGCGGATTGGTGTAGAGGTTAGAAGCCAAACCAATGTCGAATGTTCTCAAGCCATCCAAAGGTCTTCGACAAGGCTTAACGACTGTTTCCAGCATTGAAAACAACCGGGACCGACGGCTTTACGTGCTGAAGGTAGCGTTCATGAAATTTTGTCACTAGTGGTCACCCATCCACAAACCAACCGAGCCCGTCGCTCAATAACTCTGTTGATCACATTAAATCGACTCGAGCTATTGGGCTATGGACGCTACACAATATTACACGGCAGAAATGTACCTTGTGTAACGGCCCACATCTTCCGTCCTGCTTTAGCAAATGTCGCCAATGGAAACATACTTCATACTCCTAACCCAGCGTTGAAGATTGAACCTTATGCCTTTTGTTTACGAGCTATATTCGAGTGACATCTCAGTTAATTGCTAACCGATGTTTACAAGTCCAGGGTTACTGACTAATACGAAGTGCGCCGGAGTAGGAGAAGTGCGTTGTAAGGGTAGACTCACACTGGCGCAGAGTGGAAGCGACGCGACGCGTCATGTTTTTCCGCCTACAGCATATTCAGCTCTATTGCTCTATTATTTAAGTACAAATTTCTGCTATGTAAATATGGTGGCGCGCGGCTGGTGTCGAGCGGGCTGGAGTCGAGCTGTGCTTTAATAATAGAGCAATAGAGCTGAATATGCTGTAGGCGGAAAAACATGACGCGTCGCGTCGCTTCGACTCTGCGCCAGTGTGAGTCGACCCTAAGAAGATAACATATTGCAAGGAGTTTTAAGTAGCAAATGCTTGTAAAGTGGACATTCGTAAATTATTTATTTGCTGTGAATGGACGTGTTATAAGCAGTGTGTGTTTGTTCGTGTCGGGCCCGGAGTGTCAGTAACGGCTGAGCCGATTTTGATGGTTTCCTTGGATCGAGTTGAAACCTCGCAACCCAATAGGTACCTAAATGCTCTATTCATCTGAGCCTAAATGTTTATTTATTTATTTAAGAATGTTGTTATGTGCCTGTGATTGAAGTAAAACTTAAATTCTATTTTTAACTGTGTGATGTATTTTTAACTATTCTAATATTATAAAGAGGAAAGATTTGTTTTCACACAAAAACTACTGGACCGATTTCAAAAATTCTTTCACCATTACAAAGCTGCATCTTCACTGAGTGACATAGGCTATATAATATTACTAGGTCTAAACGAAACTATTGTAATGTCTAATTCCACGCGAGCGAAGCTGCGGGCGTCCACTAGTAAATAAATAAATAACAGTATATAATCTTCCGAAATACGGCCACACTCAGCTTTGGTCGCAGCGAACCACGACCGCTGGTTTTCAGGGCGACCCAGCGTATTGAGAAGTTCGGAGAGTAAATGTATACCTACTTAATTTTATGAACTAAATATACATAAGTACTACCATAAATTCTTATACAGTGTAAACTCTTTATAACGAATTTCAAGGGACCGAGCATTTTCTTTCGTTATAAAGAGTTTTCAATATAGGTACGGGAGAACAAAAAAACTAATTTTATCACCACAGAACAGATAGGAGGACCTCCTTTATCTGTTCTGTGTTTTATCACTATCAATACAATAGATAAATTATTCTAAGCACATATTCTGTTAACTTTGCCTGACGTGTTGCTATTCCAATATTTGTTTTGTATTTGTTTATGTACCTACATAATTTACATAAATGAATTAGATAGTTCTACAAATACATATATTGATGTCATGGCGAGAGATATATGTTTATGCTTAGATTATTTTATGTTTGGATTATGTAAATTATGTAGTAGTTGATTTTATTTTACTGTACAGTTTTAATGTAACTATGTATGTTGTACGGGAGTGACATAGTCACTTTGTGACAAAACTCCCAGATAATAAATAAGATTAAAAATAAAAAAAAAATGATGTCTCTGTTTTCAGAGCCGGGATAGATGCCGCTGCGCTGGCGCAGGCCGCCGGCCGCCCCCGGGCGGGTCTGGAGCCGCTTCCGCGGGAAGGAGAGGGATGGAAGACCAGCTCTAATGTATACCTTTTTTTGATAACATTAGGCCTAAGCGTAACCTAGGTATATTAACAAAACCTCCTTGTAGTACTCCGTGTCACCCTTGTCATAAAGGGTACGTTAATTGGCTCGTTACCACACCAGTGCGCCAGTAAACGTCCGTTCTCGCCCGTGGCTAATACGTGACTGTTTACCCCACTCCCGTGTGCTCGAGACAACGTCATGTTTAACAGATTATAGATCCCAAACACTACACTCCTTATTAAAGCTTCTATAAAATAACTGACTACTTGAGCGATAGAAACGCTTGGTAATGTATCTCTAGCTGCACTTGCTCTATAATAATGTACCTTGATAATTGAAAAGAGTAACTACGAGTTTCTTGCCGTGTTCTTTTCGTTTGCTTCAACTTTGTGAACCGGCGGTATGAATGAATTTTCTAAATCATTACGAAATAAAATGTCACCTTCTGTAACAACGATGAAACCATCGGAGGAAACCAGCATGCCTGAGAGTTGTTCATAATGTTCTCGAAGGTGAAGCCTGCCAATCCGCACTTGGCCAGCGTGGTGGACTAAGCCTAACCCCTCCCGTTCCGAGAGACCTGTGCCCAACAGTGGGACAAGTGCCTGTCGCAAGAGGCTCTTACGGAGATCTTTGAGATCTTGAGAACATTCGACACTGGGTTATCCACTAACCCCTCCACCAATCCACGCCGCTCCCCTCCAGCGCTGCGCCCAAGACGGGCTCTTCTCGGTTTACACAACGCTGTGCGGCCACAAACAGCGTCGTCTTTCCCGGGGTCACAAGATGGACGGTTCGAGCTCCCCCTCTCACCGCCCGCCCCCAGAAGTCCCCTTTTAGTCGCCTTACGACAGGCAGGGGCTACCGTAGCACTATTCTGGTTCCGAGCTACTTGGGACACATGCAAAATAGCTAGTTTAAAATGTCTTGCGCAGGTATCAAATCCGGGACATGGCGGAGGCTGACCGCAAGCAGTGCCTGGATCTGATGCAGGAGACGTTCCTCCAGGACGAGCCGCTCTGCAGGGCCCTAGGTGAGGCTGGTGACGTAACGTAGTTGGTACAAAATACCTTTTAAAAAGTTAAATCAAATGTAAGCTCTTTATTTATTTACCCTATCTGACAACAGATAATAGGCTCTCCCCTATTATCTGTTGTCAGATAGGGATAGGTGGCAAGATGGGGTACTTATGCTCCTCTAAAGGTCAATAATATAAAAAACTAAATAGTGAAACAATCATATTTATTTTTTAATTACCAACGAATTATTATAATTCTAATATTTGGTGTCATTAGGAACTTTAGGTAACACATTTAAGAGAAAAAAAAAAAACTGTGTATTTGCCCCGTCTTGCCCCATGGTGCTGGTAAGATGGGGTGATGAGAATGATCACAGTGAAATATGATTATTTGAGCTTGCAGAACTCGCAGACATGGTTGGCTTCGTCATCATCATCATCTATTCCTGCGCAGCTATTATGAGCCTATATTCCACATAATGAGCATGATATCCACCCTTCAATGGAAACGAAATATACCTAATTCTCTATTTATTTAAAAAAATTATCATCCCTAGCAATTCGTTAGTGCAGCGGTGCCATCCCAGTGGTTGCCGGACTCGCATCTCACTGGAGCGGTCCGGGTTTCAATCCAAGCGACATACACTAACTTTAGAGAGCTAAACTTTTATTTCCAGATATTAAGTCAGACCCAGATTCAGTAGCAACAATTCGCGCCAACTGGGAGGCCTATGCGGACCAGGGGCTGTGCATAGCTTGCTACACCGATGGGACAGGCGGGCCCAGCGAGCTGGTGGGGTTCAACATACTCCTCGTGAAGACCAGGGAGGACGGGGAGGAGGAATTAGACCAGGTGGGTATGTGGTCCGGGCAGCGGCCGGACAGTCACGCGCTAGCTGTGAGCAAGTTCGGACGTGCGCCGGACGCATTACCTACTCCACCTATTGAGTGATCTAAAGCGTGTTTTATTGACCCAACAGTCACCACAAACCCTACAGTGGGCTTGGAGAAATGATGATTTTCCATCCATCAGCTTTTTGAGGTCCACCATTAAGGCTCTCCTAAACGAACCTTACAGTGAGTCTGTAAATTTGTTTATGAAATGTTCATGGAAACACTGCACTGTCCAGGTCAAAGGCGAGCGCTGGAGGAAGCTGCTCGGTATTCTCACGGCAGCGGAGCGGCTGGTGGACGTGTTCCAGGAGTTTGGCGTGGACGAGTACCTCAGCTCCAGCGGACTGACCGTGCTGCCGGGGCACCGCGGACAGAACATCGGCGCCAGGATGATCGAAGTCAGGTCAGCTTTAGTTTATAAAAAAATATTTATTTATTTAAATTACCACACCAACATATGATACAGGAAACAGTGTAAAAACTAGTTAAATGATTGATAGTTAAATGAGTTAAGTTTATTTAAAGATTAATTAAGATTAAGTTTTATTTCGATTCTCGCTTAAGTGATCCACATTACCTACATTTCCCCTACACACTACACGTACATAACTTGAAGTACTTGCGTGCACTTGAATTTAAACCAGAACAGTTCGAGTAACGCTGGATTTCAATAACCTATCTAAGGATAGATTTGGCTATATAAGTTCCATATAAAATGTGTCGAATTTCAATCTCCGATAGCCAAATCTATCCGTAGATAGGTTATTGAAATCCAGCGTTACTGGAGTTGTTCTGGTTTAAATTCAAGCGCACGCAAGTACCTACCTACTTCAAGTTATGTACTACTTCTTCTCATTAGGACTGTCCTGGTTCAAATTCAAGCGGCATGCATGTGTGTACCAATGAATTCCAAGTTATCGTGTAGTGTGCAGCTACGGCAGGGGAGATGTAGGTAATGTGGATCACTTAAGCGAGAATCGAAATACTTAACTTAACTTAATCTTAATTAATCGTAAGACGAGTTGTCACTTGGCTGTACCCCTGTATCGTGTTATCCGCAGACGGCAAATCTGCCAGGCCTACGGACTCCGCGCCGCGTGCACCGTGTTCACCGCCAAGTCCTCCCAAGTCCTCGCGGCCAAGTGCGGCTACCGCCCCCTGGCGGCGCTGCCCCACGATGGTACCTCGCTGGGCACAGACACGCCTGCAGCGCTGTTGATGGGGATCGTGTATGGATGAGCTTCTGGGTAGTTGATAAGCTTGACTGAGCAACCAAGATAATCATCATTACAACCCACTTTGTCACACAGGTCTCCTCACAAATGGGAGGGATTAGGCCTTAGTCCACCACGCTGGCCAAGTGCGGATTGGCAGACTCCACATGTAATAAAACAAGTTATAGTTTCGGCAACGCACGCCATTTATTTAAGACACGGGAAGCAAAAAAAAAAACGATGACTTTCATCATAAAGCATAGATCGATCTAGAAACCTACACACTTTTATTTTATTGTATAATTGATGTATTATAATATAAAGATAACGTGGTTTATTCTAACACCCCAACTACCTACAAACCATTGACACCTTCGAGAACATTATGAAGAACTCTCAGGCATGCAGGTTTCTTCGCGATGTGTCCTTCACCGTTATAGCAAGTAACATTTAATTGAATTCCTTATAGCATACATAACTTAGAAAAGTCATCGGTGCGTGCCGCTTGGGTTTGAACCCGGACCGCTCGAGTGAGAAGCGAGTTTGATAGCCACTGGGCTGTCACCGCTTCAACCAAATTATGTATATACTCGTATATTATCAACTTCCGAAAATCGGGTTCCCACCAACCCCTCCGCCAATCCACATTGGAGCAGCGTGGTGGTGTATACTCTAAGCCTCCCGCAGCTGTGGAGGAGACACGTGCCCAACAGGGCCCAACAGTGGGATGTCAATGGGTTGTAGTTTGTATAGAACTGATGTAACTAATAATTAAGGTTCCACAAATTAAGGCACAAAGAAAATAAATTAGAAATAAATACATTTATTAAAAAATCTCACGACTTATTATTTAGTATTCCTAAATGCAGAAAATACTTGGTATATATTACTCTTTAAATACATTTTAAATAATACAAGTTATATACAAATAAGTAAATGCAGTATAAATCTCTAAGATTACATCTGAGTAATTTTGTAATTGATTGTCCTTGGGAAATTTTGGTCATCTTCGGGGTTAAATGCAACGGTTGTCATGGATAATAATTGTAATCGACTTCTAAAAGGAGTGTTATAAAGTCAATTGAACTTTTTTTCTCAAAAAAATAATCGCTGAAAAAAAATCTCATTCCCTTTTTTTTATCTGTAAAAGAAAATGTATGAAGTCGATTTTTTTAATGCGTAAATACTTTCATAAATTTTCCTATACTAGTTTCGAGTGACATGCTTTGCAAATTTTTGCTGCTTTCCAGTTTAAGTTTAATGTAAATATAAAATCGAAATACACCAAATCACACATTTCCTAATATATTTACATATTTGCTTATATCAAATGGCAACAGACATTCAGTGACATTTTGTATCGTGCCATTTATTGCTGTAGGCCATTGATATATATCTGTAGGCACAATACAGGTCCCCCTGTCTCTATACAATGTGTTTTTCTTGAAACTTGATCAAACTAAATGTGCGGATATAAGACAAGAAGTTATCAATAAAAATGCCAAAATAAATGAGTAGGCTAGAATTTGATATTTCTTCAACTTCAATAGACTTATTTTGAGTAAATATTATATTTCGCATGGAAATAGGTATCAAAATAGATTATAAAAGAACAGAGACCATTTTACATTACCGGTATTGAAAATTACATAGTAAATGTGCGTTGTGGAAGCATTGGTTTATTTTTAACACGCTTTTACAAGCTTGGTATATATGTATGTATGTATTTAGGTATGTATGATGTTTGTATGTAGGTATGTATGTACGCAAACTTTAAACGTGATTTTGACCTACATCAAAACGTAGAATTAATTTGAAACTTTACTCACTTACTAAGGACCGATGACAATGCAAAAAAAAAATTAATTTAAAAAAAAATCTAAATACATTTTAATTGGTTATCTACAAAAACGTGTTTTTAGTGTATTTTTTTTAAACTATTTAATTGTAACTATGACCTTATGTCTAAAGTATATGCATCTAAAATTTTATACATATAGAATAAAGAATAATATTTGTAACTATAGTAAATTAAAGGAATGTTTTAGTAATTCTTACAATGGACTTAGCGAACGAGCATGCACCCCATAAAACAGCCGCATGCAATGCATGCAATGTCAGTGCAATATTATCAGTCAAATAAGTCAATAAAACCATTTGACGAATTCGATAGCCAATATTGAATGCTGGGAAAGCGGTCCTGAGTTCCATTCCCGGGTCGGACAAATAGGCATGATGACAGATTTTGAAATTGCCTTCTGTAATGTCACACATCCAATATTTCAGAAGAAATAGAGTTTTAACACAAATTATTGCAGTTTTTCCTATCTACTTTGAATTTAGCGCGAAAACGCTCGTAGGTGTCAAGGCGTCCGCTTCGACGTCACGCCTAGGTATTGTGACAGAAGATGCCGTAATTTTAACAGAAGCCTAAGCGACAGGTGAATTTATACTTAGCCGTGACGTCAACCGCTCTGATTGGCGTTTCAGTTAACATGGCCGATTGCTGTACTTTATACATTTATTTTAATGAAAATCTTATTAATCCCAATGTTTTTATTAAAACTTGACCATTTTTTATGAATTATTCAACATACTTGTTCCGCTTGAACCATTTATTCTTTATTTTTTTAAACTGTCATCATGCCTATTATTGTTCTTTTTTTTTTAACTAAAAATACATTCCTAGTAGCAGTATGGATTCCATCTATGCCCCGGTGTGTGGCAATAGGGTCACACATGGGACAAAGTGGGTGTATACACTTCTGCCGACCCCTTAGGGGAGATTCAGGCGTGATGCTATGTTCCATTGTACAGTAAGATACCTAAGACTGCATCAAGACTTACTTGAGATTAAGCTTGATAGGACATTGCCTGTCTTAAAATGTTCTAAAATCTATGATCGTATAAAAATAATATTGGCAAGCATACATATAATTTTAAGCTTTGGTTCATTAAAAATTTATCTTCTAGAAATAAAACACCTTTTACTTTCCCATTGCGGGACTGATCAATATGTGTGTGTGTGTGTGTGTGTGTGTGTCCCACTGTCCCTTTCCTACACAGTGATGTTACCACCCCACCGACATAATTCCCCCACTGTCACTTTCCTCCACACTGATGTTTCCACCCGACTGACATCATTCCCCCACTCTCATTTTCTTCCACACTGATGTCACCACCCCACTAACATCATTCCCCCACCGTCATTTTCCTGCACACTGATGTTTCCACCCCACTGACATAATTCCCCCACTGTCACTTTCCTCCACACTGACGTCACCACCCCACTGTCACTCTCCCCCCGGGCCGGTCTACTTCCTCATCTTCTGCTGGAGCCACTCCGTGGTCAGCTCCTCGAGCTCGCGCACCTCGAGCATGCGCGTGGCCCCCACGGCCGCCGCCAGCTGGCGCTGCGTGCCAGCGTACATCACCTGGTGATGGTGATGGTGATGGTGGTGAAGATTCAGTGAAAGATCACATACAAACACAAGTTTTATTCAAAGTCAAATAATATATTTCGCTATGAGGTGATAAGACACGCTTAACGAAAGTCTAGGTAACTAAAAACTGCTTAAAGAAAAGAAATTTAATGCTATTCTAAATCTATATCTATATATATAAAAGGAGAAGGTGACTGACTGACTGACTGACATATCAACGCAGGGCCTAAACTATATGGCTTACAAACTTGAAATTTTGCACAGGGGTTCCTTTTATAACGTAGGGGAGCACTAAGAAAGGATTTTTGAAAATTCACCTCCTAAGGGGGTAAAACAGGGGTGCAAAGTTAGTATGAAACTTGCCGTTTTTGAAGTCAAGTGGGCAACCCGAACGCGGGCAGACGTCGTTAATGGGTCTAATTCTACGCGAGCGAAGCTGCGGGCGTCCACTAGTTGATCAATATAAGGCAAAGTATTAGCTATTGATCATATGATGTATTAATCAACTAGTGGACGCCCGCAGCTTCGCTCGCGTGGAATTAGACATAACAATACTAATATTATAGAGAGGAAATATTTGTTTGTAATGTTTTCACACAAAAACGACTGGACCGATTTGAAAAATTCTTTCACCATTAGAAAGCTGCATCTTCACTGAGCGACATAGGCTATATCATATTACTAGGTGCAACGAAATTAGACATAACGTATTGTTATGTCTAATACCACGCGAGCAAAGTTACGGGCGCCCATTAGTATATGCCAATACATATTGGTATAGTTACTTGCAACTCCATATGAGCATCTCTCGGCGTGTAGAAGATGAAGCAGAGAGGGAAGGACACTCGCCCGTCATCGTGCGCCATTCGGAATCTGGAAATATGGAATTATAATAGCCTGACTAGCCTGTAACAACATTGTTTAAAAAAACCGGCCAAGTGCCATTATCTATAAAAACGGCAATTTTTTTTTTATAAATTTAAAATATAATTACTAGTCCGAACTGCATGACAAAACGGATCGCACTGAAAACCAGCGGCTGTGGTATACTACTCCGTGGCCAGTGCTGAGTGCGATCCATTTTTGTCAAGTATTACTTCGACAAACACTATGTACTTTTACTTTTTGTTATTTGGCTTGCATGTTATTTTAGTATTTAAATTATTATTCTTTGTATTGTATTATTATGTCGTTGCAATGCTTGACAAAATAAATGATTTCTTTCTTTCTTTCTTTCAAAAAATCATGTCTGTAAGTTGTATGGGAGCCTCCGTAAAATTTTTATTTGTTGTTATAGCGGCAAGAGAAATACATCATCTGTAAAAATTTCAACTGTCTAACTATCACGGTTCATGAGATACAGCCTGGTGACAGACGGACAGGCGGACATCGGAGCCTTAGTAATTGCGTTCCGTTTTACCCTTTTTGTTAAGGAACCCTTAAACTAAACACCATAGTATTGTAGATAAACGAAATAATATGAAGATTTTATCATTTTTGTCATTGGCATTGTCCTTGATAAGTGTGTAAAGATTCAAATTAATCTGATGTTTTAAAGGGGGCAAAAATTACGTTCAAAGATTCCGTTAAATACATACATATATACACACATACATACATATAAAAGGTGATGATGATGAGAACTCACGTGTAGATGATGAAGCGTGGCTGGTGCGAGGGCAGCGCCTCCTGCAAGTCCTCCACCTCAAGCCCCGACATCTCTGCGTCTATCTCCAGCTGTTGCTTCTCACGATTTACCTGCAAGGAAATCATGTTCAATTGCTTGGTTGGTGTAGACATAGTAAGGGTGTATTTACTGACATATTCATTGTTTAAATATTAAAACTGAAATATGTTAATTATTATTTCTGTATGTGTATTTGTATTATAAGCAAAATAAAATATTTTCTATTCTATTCTATTCTATTCTAAAAGTGACTGATCTACCATACAAATGTGGTCACCTATTCTATCATCTTATGGTGAGATTTTATCATTCTTTAAATATTTAATTGATAAATATACAGTTATATATCAATACTTTCATTCGTCCCAAGCCTAGTAGGACCACTGGTACATGATTATGGTACAAACTGGTTTACCCTGGTCCTGTAGAAATAATTGGTGGGACCACAGCCCCTTAACCATTATGGCATACAAAATTAAATATATGGCTTATCTATGTCTCTTGGTATCGATGAATATATATGTCTCGTTTCAATTTGGGCACAGATGCATTTACCCTTTGAGAATTATGGCTTAGGTGGACTTATGGCATAGTGCAAAGTGTAACCGGAGACCACACCTTTCCAACCGGAACACGATAGCGTTAGTCATGCGGAACGCTGAAACCAACTCACCTTTATTATCAGAGCGGAGTTGTGTTCAATTTTCTGGAACCGGAAGCCTTTTAGGGCGTCCATAACATCGCTGGGTATATCACAGACGTTTACGTTTTGTGCGGACATTGTGTTGGTTGTATATGAAGCTGACAACTTGTAAGAAATAAGTTATTTACGGTTTTCTGGTTCAAATCGAATCAACAATATTTTGTTGCAATATTATTCCACAATTGACGTATAGATAGGCGAGTGACGTGACGTGAATGCAGGGCTACGTTCTTTTACCTCGCCCGACGACGCTCGATGACATTATCCGCGTTCTAAAACCATCGGGTGATCGCTCGACGATCTATAATAGCCGTTCGTAAATGTCGCCCGACGACGCACCGGTCACCCCACGAAATAGGTGGGTGAAAGTCACCCTGACTTTTTAACATATTGTCAACTGTCATTTAAAGCTTCTATTATGACATTTGGCACTTCTTATAGATAAACATTTTCAGGTTAATAATATTAATTTAAGTTTTCATTCGCGCTAAACAGTGTTTCGTGTAAATATATTAATCTATCTTCATTATATTCATCGCTGAATCGAATCAAAATGGAAACAATGAATATTGTTACTCAAAATGGCCAGATAATATTACGACGATCAAGGCCGGTTGTACCTTTTGTACTATCTCTTCGATAATTCAATATTGTGTTTTTGTAATTACTTTGTGTGTACAATAAAGTGTATTCTATGTATTTTAGACTAAACGGATGGATTTTAATAAAACTGTGATGATATTTAACGTGGTTTTAATTTTGTTACATCTTAATGAAAAATGTAAAAAAGTCAAAAAGTATGCGTTTATACATACATGCATTGTATGGAACTCAAGACCCTGGAATAGGAAATAGGGTACTTTTTATCCTGAAGGGCACATTAAATAAATAGCTTTAAATTTAATATATGGCAGTAAAAATTACCCTGTGATTTTTATGTTTGTATTAAGTACATGGGGTACAATGTACATAATAAAATCTAATTTTCAAAATGGAAACAATTTCATTCAGATTATTGTTTATTCAATGAAGAGTTCTTCACTCAGGTACATCAATTAAAGTCACATTTTAGTACATTAACAGGATTTTTATAAGCTTTTATGTAACTTGCTTTGATGGCATGATGTTCCAATTCACAATTTGCAATCCATTTTCTAAGCACTTGCTGGCATCCAATTGAGCTAAAATTTGACATAGCTATGTAACTTCGGTCAATATGGTACCATGGACCTGGCCTGCACATGGAGCCAAAATAATTCTTCAAAACAATCAAAACTCCTCAACTACAACACTCCATTAAATACCTTTATAATTCTAAAAACTAGAAACTGAATGAAAAACAGTTCTTAGGGTAAACTTATCCCCCTCTGAGAAAATAGTGTTGCAGCTATTTCATCTCGCAATATTCCAATCAACTTCTACATTGCTTGTGTCACTGTTGTCTTAGGTCTGGTGGAGATGAAGCATGCATACATACTCTTGAATATTGAGATCAGTATGGAAGGTTGTGAAGGACACAACAATAGTAAAGGCACCAAAACAATTCTGACGATCAGGCGATCCATTTGGCAACATATAACTGGTCTTCTTTTACGGATTTAGGTTGATTCTACGTAAAAAGATTTCCACAATTCAAACGAAACGACTATTGTACATAATGTAAACAAAAAATGACAATAATATCTCTATTTTGACAGTGACAATTATGCAATGTCGTTCGAAAACGTCGGATGACGAACGTCGCTCCACCGTCGCTCGGCTTGGAGTGAACGCCCGTCGTCGGGCGAGGTAAAAGAACGTAGCCCAGTCTACGTGACAGTTGTCGTTTAGAAATTTTACTGCTCTTTAACATCACGAAAGTCAGGAAACTATTTTTCGCACGAATATGTAGTCTAAGATGAATTGTATCAGACAATAATATCTTTGTGTGTTGGATAGCGTAGAGGAGACATAGCAGCTATTATGAAATAGCTGCTATGTCTCCTATTTGGAAGTTCTCCATAAATATCTTGAGAAACGAACTTTCAGTCAAGAAATATTTTGTCCCCCTCTGTCGCTCCTGTCACTAGTGTCAGTCATTGTCATCCGTATCTGTCACTACTAGTTTTGTGTATCATAGAATTTTTGTTGCATTAAATTAACATTTTGTGGTAAAATTATTTTATTAGGCATCTATTAATCGAATATCCTTTTATATTATCGTGGAAACGAGATCTACTCTGTGTTCGCTTGTTTATTTGTGGGCGTTTTATTATAGAATTAGGTTATTTGTGTTTGTTATAGCTTTAGAAAGTGACCAACCAAAGTTATAGTGTTAACAAATTGTGTTTTAACGGCGATACAAGTGTTTATGTGCCCTATTTAAAGTTCAACAACTTGTTTATAAGTAAGTAGTTTCTAGGTGTATTAACTATCATTCTGTAGTTCCTTTAAACACTGATAGTTCATGGTTTAAATTATTTGATGACCTATTTTTATAGTTTTCTTTGTTGTTTAGACTTATAAAAGCCTTGATATTTTTGAGGTTTGAAAGGAAGATATGGAGCAATGGAACAGTTAAAGAGCAGAGCTTCAAATGTTTCTACATCTGAGGCTCACACAGACTGTTATTTTGAAAAACGAGTGAAATGAATAAAAATACTTTATTTAACCAGAAAAAAATCAAATTCTACCACATACCTGTCTTTGTCCAACTGTAGGGCATGGGTTACACCTTAGTTAACTACACTGGCCAAGTGCAAATTGGCATACTTCACATGCCTTTGAAAGAACATTATGAGGAACTCAGGCACGCAGGTTACCATAGCAGTAACAGCCCTGTGGCTATCGACCATCTCACACGATCCTAGAGACACACCAATGACTTTATCAATGTCATCTGCTGTAACTGTGAAGGAATTCATATTATTATTCAGATTATGAACATCTGATATCAGGAGTCTGTGCCCAACAGTGGGACAATGAAAGGGCTGTGGTGTTGGAATATGAATTGAAATTTAATTCAGTAAAATATTGCTCAGTGATATAATGAACTAGAAAATTGGCCGGAAAATGTTCTTAAAAACATTTACTTAGGATGATAAGATTAGATTTTGTTTTCTAGTTGGTCCCCTAGAGGTGACAGTCGCAGTCCTCAAGGGCAACTCTTCTGTAAATGAGTTTGAACAAGTCTATTTTTGTTTTGTCACAGTTGTCATGAGTGGCTAGGTGGAGGTGCATTCTTGTTTGAGTTATTTGTCTTGGTCAAGTTTTTCACAATTGTCATGCGTGGCTAGATGGTGCTGCATCCTTTTTTGAATCCAATTTAAGGTTTGTCACAGTTGTCACAGCAGGTGTTGATGCTAAGCTTGTTTACTATCTTTTGTTAAGTACCATCTTATATCAAAGACTAACTGGACTACACTTCCTTTGGAGAACGAGTCCTAAGTGAGTTTGTATTTGGTCATTGTGGTGGAACTGTATTTGATAGGTGGTACCACTGCCTGCCATGGTACCTAGTACCATTTCTGCTATTTCTGCATTGTCATAATGTAAACTGTGTCCTGATATATCTTTATGGACAAGCAGTTATCTTTACAGGTTTTCAGGGTTCCTTAGTTAAATGCAAATTACTTCAATAACCACAGATAAGATAAGGTTTCAATAATAATCAAATTTTTATGGAAATTAGGCTGTCGGTTGGCCTTCGTGACATCACTAAGGCTTAAGACAAGGCTTGGTGGTTTAGGGCTCCAGCACAATGCAGAGTAGGGTTGTAAGAGTTACCATAATAAAATGAAATAAACATAACATCATGCTGGTATTTACCTAAAAGGGCTAGGCATAATATGTAAATTGATAATGTTAATTGAATTAACTAATATTTGCATGCTATTATTAAGATATAGCTGAATACCACACCATGGAATAACATATATAACATCTTGTAAAACATGTATTCAAAGCAAATAAATAAATAAATAAATAAATAAAATAAGGGCTAGGCATAAGTATTTAGTATACCCACTATTCAATGAAAGGATGAAAAGTTGTATGAAAGTATGTATCGTCATTTTCAGAACTAGAAGCAAAAAATTTAGGTTTTAGGCTGTTGATTAGATATAAATAAATATGGCATTCAAAGCTTGTATAAATATTACCCTTAAGGGTGTAAAATAAACATAGGGGATAACACATTAATGGATTCATTACAACATTTATATAATGAATCCATGGAGCTTAAGTTAACGCGTTAAGAAGAATCTATTATTATGTCTAATTCCACGTGAGTGAAGCTGCGGGCGTCCACTAGTTAGTACATGCTAAATAATACTACTTGATGGTAATATACTGAACCATATGAATAACACAATTTTAGACACTCATCCACAAGACGGCTTGACATCAATTTGATAGGATATATTGGTGTGACGGATTTTATCTGATAAATGTAGGATTATATTATGCTGTAAATGTGTTACCAGGTGTAAAGTGCTTAGAATTGACTTTGGAGTGACCCTACAATTATGGTCCGGTTGGAAATGTGTGGTTTCCGGTTACACTTTTTTAGAGGCCACCATCTTAGTCCTATTGTTTGTTATAGTATAGAATATGTAATTAGAACAAGAAACATTAACACTGGAAAAATAAGGACTGCTACAATCAAGTGAAAGATTCATTATTTCAAAGATTCATTATTTCTTCACCCAGCACTTACTTGATAATGTTTCGGCCGTGTGTCGAGAGCTTTATGTTTTTTTTATGGATACAAGATAGCAAACGAGCTTGCAGCACCACCCATCCGCTGCCGCCCATGACAACTGTGACTGACTTGCTGACTTGCAGTAGAAACTTTATACCGTCGATCGACGGAATTGAGCAACGACGGGCGTCGTCGGTTTGTGGATGGATGACCGCTGGTGTCGTAATTTTATGAGCGCCGTGCTTCGGAGTTAAGTCGTATATCCCGGTGGTTTTCAATAGTTAAAACAATCGTTAAGCTTCGTCGAAGATCTTTGGGTAGCTTGAGAATAACTCCCTCCACATTCCGCATTGGAGCAGCGTGGTGGTGTAAGCTCTAGGTCTCCCGCAGCTGTTTGTGGAGGAGACTAGTGCCCAACAGTGGACAATATTTGGGTTGAAGCTAAGGGGATTATGTGCGCTCAAATCCCAATTCACACAATCAGTTGTAGTTAATTAACTATAAATCACATACTAATTGATAAAGCACAATACCTAGCATTATATTATCATAGTGGTGCTGATTTAAAAATCTAAGACGAGACATAAGATAGCAAACGAGCTCGCCGCACCACCCATCCGCTTCCGTCCATGAGAACTGCGACTGACTGAACAAGACTCAGATAGGGACGGGATGGTTAGTCCAGTTAGCTGGGAGAGTGAATTAGAACATTAGTTGGTCAGTTCGTTAGTGGGTATGAGGACTGGGGACAGTTAGTGATAGTTAGTCCTGTTAGTTGGTGTTAGTAATAGTCCAGTTAGTAATTGTTGGTAAGAGTCTCGTTCCAAGTCAGTCACATGTGTTGCTAGTTGCTACCCTTGAGGACTAAGATGGTCCTCTCCAAAGAAGTGTAACCGGAAACCACACAATTACCACAACCACACAATAACAGATCTATACCAACTGTGACTGTCACTTTGACAGTATCAATGGTACGTTTCAGCCTTCAAACTAGATTAAAAATAACACAAATCCTTACAGACGATGATGGTTTCAGGTTCAACGGGCCGACGCTGATGTGTCTAGCATGCAGATAGGGCTCGGGACATCATGGCCGACATACGTGAGTCTGTTTAAAAATAAACACTTTAAATCATAAGTATTAATATCCATCCATCCATCAGGTTGAGGTCCACTGCTGGACAAAGGCTTCTCCTAAACGACGCCACTCCGACCGGTCTTGTGCCTTCTGAAACCCGGGGTTTCCCGGGGTGACCTCTAAAAAAAATATAACAGGAGACCATCCATCCATCCATCCAACAGCCTTTTTGGGTCCACTGCTGGACATAAGCCAAGTGGAACAAATTGGAGACCAACTAGAACAGGAGACCAAATGGAAAACAATTAAGATGTTAATATGAACACTTTCTGGCCAATTAATATTCCACCACCACATCCCTCTCACTGTCCCAATGTTGGGCACGGATCTCCTCTCCACGGGGGCAGGCGGGTGGGGTTTCATTCAGATTAACAACATCTGAATATGAAAATTCCATCACCGTTACAACAGGTGACATAAGTGATTTGGTGGGGTTTGAACCCGTTCGAGTGAGAGGCGAGTTCGATAGCCACTGGGCTGTCACAGATGTGGTGATGTTGGTGATGTATTAATGGTGATGTTTCCCATTGCAGATGAAACGACGGACATGTTGGAGAAACCGTCAAAGTGAGTTGCTTATGATTTTTTCCTATAGCATTAGTTTCGCTGCGACCCATAGACGTCCCACTGCTGGGCACGGGTCTCCCCCACAGACACTGCTGCGGGAGGTCTAGAGCATACTCCACCACGCTGCTTTAATGCGGATTGGTGTAGGGGTTAGTGGCCAACCCAGTGTCGAATGTTCTCAAGCCAACCGAAGGTCTTCGACTAGGCTTAACGACTGTTTCCAGCATTGAAAACAACCGGGACCAACGGCTTTACGTGCCCTCCGAAGCACGGTAGCGTCCATGAAATTTTGCCACTAGCGGTCACCCATCCACATACCGACCGCGCCCGTCGTTGCTTAACTCTTTCGATCATATTGAATCGAAGCGAGCCATTGGGCTATGGACGCTACATAAATTCTCTCTCCAGTGTGATATTTTGTGCTATTATAACGCTCCCGCATACATACTTGACTTACTATCAGTAACATTGGGATTCCGCACGTCAGTCAGATCGTATGCGGCATGTGACCTTCAGATTAATTTTCCTTCTCTATCCGTGTATAATATCACGACATAGTTATCCTATTTAAACTTCTGTACTAATATCATAAAGAGGAAACATGAGTGTTTATAATGTTTTCCACACAAAAACTACTAGACCGATTTCAAAAAAATTCACCATAACAAATCTACATCTTCACTGAGTAACATAGGCTATATGTATTACATTAAAAAAAAAATAGGGATCCTTAATAAAAATGCAATAATGACCCAAGGTATGAAAATTACGCTGCGAAAACTATTGATGATAGAATAAAATAAAGTGAGTGTTTATCACAAAATTAATATCTACATAAAGCTTAATCTGCAAATGTATGCATTTTAGCGTTTAGACAAACAATCGTTTAGCTGTACAATCGTTGATATATGGATGGCAAAAGTTTATGGGCGTTTCCGTGCTTCGGAGGGCACGTTAAGCCGAAGCCTTGTTAAAGACAAACAGGCTTGGGAACATTCAATACTGCTAACTCCTAACTACTACTACTACTACTAACTCCACCAATCCGCATTGGAGCAGCGTGGTGGAGTATGCTCACCACACGCCAGTCACACGCCTATAGATTGTGGCTTCATACAAATTCTACCACCAATTTTAAACTGTCTCAAGTAATTTGTTTGCCCATAGTAGCTTGTGTATCCTTTTAATTCACTGCGCAGGATTTCTCAATCCAATCTTTCATACTAAACATGGAGATTATTGACTTGTAAGTGAATTTGAATCTTATATTTGATTGGCGAAGGGTTCAAATCGCACTGCACAATTGTTTGTGTGTAAATATCAAGTAGATAGGCGAAGTAAGTGGCTTTAATACTTCGCAATCGGACTAGTGATGTGCGTTGATCGATGATTGCTGTCGACATGTCGATAAATCTTCATGTTAGTACGTGAAGAGTGATTCCTTTTGTACGGCTCCGTGGCAAAGGATTGAGTGACCATGATAGCCGAACCGCAGGTGCCCGGGTTCGAATTCCGGGTCGGAACAGATTTTATTCGTATTACTGTGTGTGACGTAACATGAGGAATACGAGACATCCATACACAGAAAAAAGTATTTATCACAAGAATGTTTTTCCTGAATTGGATTTCGAACCCAATACCCCTGGTTACACCAAGGCAGGGTCACTACCGATTGCGCCAACGGACCAGTCAAAAAATAAGCGAACTGCATCGTGCAAGTAGAAATTCATAGAGTTCCATAGATCATAGACATACGTGCTTCAGTTTCGATTGGTGTTCTAAGAACTAAGATGCCAATTAGTGACATTTGTCGGGAGTACTGTACGTAAGACTTTTATTAATTTAATACAGCAAACAATGTACAACACCCATACGCTGCCACCCATGACATGACTGATTACTGTCCCATGGTTTAAAATGGATATAAGATTGCAAATGAGCATGCAGCACGACCCATCCTCTGCCGCCCATGACAAATGTGACCGACTTTGAACAAGACTCAAATAGGGATGGTTAGTCCAGTTTTCTAGATCCAGTTATCTTATTAATTAGAACATAAGTTGGTCAGTTTCCTTAGTGAGGACTGGTGTAGGAACTGTTAGTAATTGTTAGTCCTTTTAGCTTGTTAGTAGTCTCGTTCCAAGTCGGTGACATGCCTCAACTTAACCTGTTCGTTGATGCTGTAAAGGCCAGTAGATCAAAGCAACCATTTGGAAAAAAAGTTGCAGAATTACTATTTAATTATGTACATATTAATCTTTTAAGTTTGCTACTTAAGTTCAGCCTTATATAATTAATTAATGTGTTTGTTCCATTGAGCAATAAATTCCGGAGGAAAGCTAATTTATAACAATACAATCGACAACAAACCGCACATCACTAAACGCCTTATACCCGAAGCCAGTCTCTCCTTCCATTGAGTGATTCAGTCAGTCCTCGACCGAGGTTACGTCGCCCGTCGAGTCGGCTGTCGGTCGAATGCATTCGCGGAGAAAGTTGTGAGAAAAAAAAAACATAACGTCACATTTGCGCGGGAAATTGTGTACAACGTAATTATCTGTGGTTTAAAACTTTTCATGGGTTTTTAAATAATGTGTTGCATTTTAATCTGTGATCTGGTTTCTTCGTAGTGGTTTTATGTCTGTGGCCGTGTGCAAATATAGTTCTTGCAATTATTATGTTACAAAAATACATACTTATAGTTTGTATATCAAATTGTTTTTGTAGGGATTGCCGATTATGATACTGCGGAGTCATTTAATTATTTTTCTGTTTGTCATGTTATGTTGTAACATGCACATGACTAAAACGCCAAAAAAGTTAATACTTTAGGCGGTTAGTCAGTGACACCGAGTGACATGTTAGTGTCCCGGGTTCGAATACGGGCGAATATTAGTGTGATGAGTGTTGCTTTTGATCTGCGTTATGTTTAGACTAACGATATCAAGAAAAAAAAATCTGGTCTTGAAATTCCTAGGCGGGCGGTAGCGGGTGTGTGCTGCAAGCTCGTTTGCTATCTTACATCCATAAAAGAATCAAACATAGCTTAGGTAGATTAAATTTTTCACTACGCATTTAAGATCTGGAAAAAAAAGTCTACTAACTCTATGTGATAGAGAATGCTATGTAGAAGTCTCCAGAATGTTTATTAACATTCTAGAAACTTCTGGAAGACAATAGTGCGTTTGGATGGACGGATGTGGTGCCAGTTCACATTTCACCTAAAACGTCCATACATACATGGTTTATAAACCAGATAAAAATACAGTGTAAAGTCAAGTCTAAACTGCCCTAGTAAGCTAACAATAGGGTAAAGTAACCAAATATGGAATAGTATCCCCAAATATTGAATCTAACCTGTATTGCGGTAGGACATACGACAAAATTCCATATTAGGGATACTAGTTATTCCATATTTGGTTACTTTCCTGTACATATCCTTACTTACTAATATATAAACGGGAAACTGTGTTTGTTCGTTTGTCCTTCTTCTCGACGGAGGACTTCAAGGCAGGCAACGCACCTGTGATACCCCCGGTGTCGCACGTGTCCATAGACGACGGTGACCTTACCATCAGGTGGCCCGTATGTCTGTTTGTCCGTCCTATATAAAAAAAAGGAACTGGAGGTGACATAGGCCATACTTTAATCTCGGAATATTTCACGGTACCCGCGAAATTGACAATAGACTATAGTAATCGTTCTATTTTTAATTGATTATTTTGTTACCAGGCCACATGTATAAAATCATATCGACCCAGCATTCCGTTGAGGAGAAGGACATACCCACTTTCCCATTTATATATTGCTGTTTGCTGTCATAGACGTCCCACAGCTGGGCATGGGTCTTCCCAACAGACAGCTGCGGGAGGAGTATGCTCTACATACTCTACCACGCTGCTCCAATACGGATGGGTGGAGGGGTTAGTGGCCAACCCAGTGTCGAATGTTCTCAAGCCACCCTTTAGGTCTTCGACAAGTCAAGTAACGACTGTTTCAAACTTTGAATACAACCGGGACCGACGGCTTTACGTACCCTCCGAAGCACGGTAGCATCCGTGAAATTTAGCCACTAGCATCCACAAACCGACCGCGCCCGTCGTCGCTTAACTCTTTCGATCACATTGAATCGACGTGAGCCATTGGGCTGTGGACGTTGCTGGGCGGAATAATATTCTTAAGCTTAGATTAAACAGGTTTTTGTAGTTGAATTTGATCTTGACTTTTCTTGGTTTTTATTCAATTTATTTGGTAGTGATCTTGCCCCACTTATCGTCCCCACTAACATCTTAGTTACAGACTTGAAACACTCCTCTTACTAACAGTTACCAAATGGATTACAAACCAACTAACAGGACTAATCTATCTATATATATAAAAGGAGAAGGTGACTGACTGACTGACTGACTGACTGACTGACTGACTGACTGACTGACATATCAACGCAGGGCCTAAACTATAAGGATTAGAAACTTGAAATTTTGCACAGGGGTTCCTTTTATAACGTAGGGGAGCACTAAGAAAGGATTTTTGAAAATTCATCCCCTAAGGGGGTAAAACGGGGGTGCAAAGTTAGTATGAAACTTTGCCGTTTTTGAAGTCAAGTGGGCAACCCGAACGCGGACAGACGTCGTTAATGGGTCTAATTCTACGCGAGCGAAGCTGCGGGCGTCCACTAGTTGTGAATAGGAGTCCCTGTCGCAGTCCTCACATACCTCCGAACTGACCAACTAATGTTCATATTAATACGCTCTGCTAACTGGACTAACCATTCCAGTACCTATTAGTCTTATTCAGAGTCAGTCACAGTTGTCATGGGCGGCAGCGGATGGGTGGTGCTGCAAGCTCGTTTGCTATCTTAACACTAGAAGGGCCGTGCTTCATACTATACCTTCAAAGACCGCAGCCGTCAATTTGACGGCATTAGAGATTCAGTCAGAATAATCATGAAATTATTGCGTATTTTGCTTTAAAATAAAATAAAAACAGTATAAATTCATGTTTTACTTATAATAAACAATTTTAGTACTTAAACTGAGTAACATGTCCATCTTTTATACATTTTCCACAAACAGCTTTTTTACAGATTGTGCAGTTCTCACACGTTCTATTTTTTTTTATAATTATGATTTATTTGACATTCCCGCCTCTTATCATTTGTAGTACATCGTTCAATTGTTTCGGAATTACTTTCTTATCTTTGGGCCGCAGCTGAAATAGATTTTTTTTCACATACTCTGCACGTAGATCGCTCACTAGTTGAAGGATAAAATCATGCCGAGATATATTTATTCCTGTTACTTTTCGGTACAGAATCCACGAGTTTATAGCTGCTAAATCAAGTAGGTGTATTGTAAAAAACGTGAATGAAAAAAGGGCCATCTTCGACTTCCAGCTCTTGCGGTGTACTTGCGTGCCATTTGATCGATGATCCACACCTAATTTTGTTTCATTATAAAATTCGACTGTCTCAGGCAGTTTTTTTTTTATCAATACCTATGCTCACGTTGCGGTGCAGAGTACTCAAGTAATAACATTTTTTCCTGGTTTTCCTTGATAGACAGTAAAGTCTCTGTTTTCATTATAAACGTTTCATATATCGTAGTACGAATAGCTCTACAAATTGGCGGTACTTCTCGTCTTGCGAGCCGCATTGTTCCAACATTACTAGTCTTTTCGACCATTCCATTTTTAGCCAAATTTAGAAACATGGAAAAGTTGACAGTGGTAATGTTTCGCCCTTTTTTGAAATAGGGTTGTACCAATTTCAAAACCACATAATCGGGTAACGAAATATCACGGGAACGGTTCTCGTCTTTTCCTAGATACGGAAATCCTCCACATAGGTACTTACTCTCGACATCTACCAGCAAGTAAAACTTATGCCACATCTTTCTATCTACCACATATAATATATTGTAAAAACGGACAGCGAGTTTTTGATGGAAATAACTGCCTTCACCTTCATATGCCGTCACTTTGACGGTGTGCGGTCTTAGTAGGTATTTGTAAACGAATCTCATATACTACATATAATTTAATAGGTTTTTATATAGATTTAGGCTATTAATAACAAATTAGGAAATGTCATAAAATATGAAAAGAAACAAAAACATAGTTTGTAAAATATTCAAGAATGAAATCGCCGTGCCGTCAAATTGACGGCCTTGGTCTTTCTAGTGTTAATTCAATTAAAAATTAAAGCTGATACGAGTATTAATACTTCCTTAAGTATAAAATTACGTATTCTTTGGCATTTACTTGAGGAAGAATTGAATTTCGGAATACCCAGATATCATTATAAATTCTATAAATATCATAATTGTATCAGATCTGTCAAAGTGCAGAAGTTCAATTTTTAAATCGCTCGCCTATTGTCGAACACTCGACTTAGGCTCATTTTATTTCCTCCTTATCCTTACAAATATATATAAGAATAAGAATAAGAATAAGAATAAGAAAACTTTATTCACACGCATGGACACAGATAATATACAGAATTAAAAGATAAAGACAAACAAAATAAAAACAATAGAAGATTAAAAATAAGCATAACGAAAAGAAACATTAAAAAAAAATTAAAATAACAATAAATAAGGTAAACAGCTCGATTTTTATAACTAACATAACATAAACATGTTTGTATCTGTGCCGCAGCTGTGTGAAAGGCCACCACTCAGCATATGCTCCGATTCATATTGTTAAATCAGAGCGCTGGTTTTCAGTGTAGGCCCGTGTGCGAGGGTGGATTGGTCAATTCACAGACCTATATTAAAAATAAAATAATAAAAATAAAAAATAAAATAAACCTTGCAACAATTTAATAAATTAGAAAGCAAATGAAAATCGACAAACACCTAAAAAAATAAAAAATAAAAAGATGATTAAATTTATACAATATGCCTGTAACCTGGATAGCCGCTGCCACGACATATAATGTTTTTATATAAGTTTATCCAATATATATAAATATATTTACACATACTTAATAGCTATAATACACATTTAGATGAAAAAAAAAAAAAATAAAAAAAAATAAAAAAAATACTAGGAAGATATTAATTACTACATAGATAAAATTATAATTCAATTTGATTTTGGACTATGAATAAATGATTTCTATATTTCGATCTAAAGTTGGAAATTGATTTTAATTCTCTAAATGGCGGCGGCAAGTTATTCCAACATTTTGTGGCAGCGTATTTAAAGCTTCCCCTATATGCCGCAGATCCATATCGTTGGTAAACAAGATTGTTAGAATCGTAACGTGCCGTATACCTTCTATTTAAATCTTTAACCCATTTAAGTTTTTTAAAAAGGTATTCAGGCACTTGGTTCTTAACGACTCCAAACAAGAGAGTGGCAAAGTGCAGCTGCCTGCGGTACTCCATTTTCAAGATTTTTCCTTTAATCAGGAATGGTGTTACATGACAACGTGGCGGAATATGAAAACAGAATCGTGCGCATGCGTTCTGTACCCTCTGGATCATATTTTTTGTTCGCATAAGTAACCGTGGACCTATCAGTGTATCCGCATAATTAAATTTTGATAATATCAGTGTGTCACATAGCTTCACGCGCAGTTCTGTACTGAGGTAGTCACGAATGCGATATAGAACCTTTAACCTATAAAAACAATTATGACAAATGTTAATGATGTGTTTCTCGAAACGTAAATTTTCATCCATAACTACACCAAGGTTTTTCGTTTCATGGACTCGTTCTATAGTGTTACCATTTAAAGTGATCACTGGATTATGGTTATTGATATTATTGATCGTTTTACGCGTTCCCATGATTAAATATTTCGTTTTATTTGCGTTTAGAACCAGAGTATTACTTTTAGACCATATTGAGATTTGTGTGAGGTCTGAATGTAGCTTATCCATAGCAGATTGGTAATCGTTTGGCTTGAATGAAATATATATCTGCAGGTCGTCTGCATACATATGATATTTGCAGTACCTTATATTCGTCACTATGTCCGCGCTGTATAAGCTAAAGAGCAAGGGTCCGAGTATTGATCCCTGTGGTACGCCACGTGTTAGTTGTTTGCTATACGACAACACATTATCCCCTGTACCGCGCTGCTTTAGTGTAACAGTTTGAGAGCGGTTTTTGAAATAGCTAACGAACCAGGCGACAGCAGCCGGACTCAATCCGTAGTAAGATAATTTAGACAGTAACAGGGGAACATTTAGGGTATCAAATGCCCGTGAGAAGTCTAACAGCACTAAAATGGTGGCTTCACCGTTTGACTCCGCCTCTAGTATTTCATCAACTACGTCTATCAAAGCTGTAGTTGTACCATGCTTTTTTCTGAAACCAGATTGACGAAACGGTAATATTTTATTGGTCTCAATGTATTTTGTAAGCTGTACACAAATAATCTTCTCAACTATTTTCGACATACAAGGCAGAATACTGATTGGCCTAAGATCGGCCAAACTGGTAGGAGTATTATTTTTAGGTAAGGGTGTTACCATTGCCATTTGCCATATTTCAGGGAATTTATTTGTATTAATTGACATGTTTATAATGGCTGTAATTACATCCAGACATTCAGGAAGTAAACACTTAAGCATTTCTGAAGTTATGCCATCACACCCAACCGCATTAGAATGCAGCGTCGAAATAATTTTGGCGACCTCAGTTTCTTTGACAGATTCAAACGTAAAGCAGCTATCACTGTATCTATTTAATTTAAAGTAAGTGAGAAGGGAATCAGGAACATCTACATGGCCTGGAGCATCGAGAAAATAGTCATTAATAACGTTAGGATCACTAAACTGGTCTGGTAGTACATCGTGGTTTTTATTTTTTATGTCTTTATGCTTCCTAATATGTTTCCACATTATGTTAGGTTGTTTAATTTTTGAAATAACATAAAACTTAAAATAAGCAGTTTTCTCCGCAGCAATGGCAGATATGACAATCTTTTTGAGTTCCCTGTAGTACGCCATTTGACTGTCCAATTTGCCTTTTCTTGCCCTCACTTGAGCCTCATCCCGTTTCTTCATCATACATCGAATGTTGTATGTGATCCATGGGTATGTGTGATCCTTAACATAGATCTTTTTCATCGGTGCATGAGAATCAAATAAAGCCAACACATATTTATTAAAAGTGAACACCATCTCATCTACATCATGCATGAGCTTGATATTTGAAAATGGCATACTATTTAAATCTTGTTTGAAACTGTCTATGTGAATATCTTTAATTGGCCTAAATGTAACCCACCTAGGAATTAAACGTTCTTTAACTATATTTAGCTCGCAGACCACAAAGGCATGACTACTTAGATCGCTGATATGATCCACGTAAACTTTTAACACCGGGGCATCTGTGCAGACCACATCTAAAAGTGATTCCGAATTAGTTGTGAAATGAGTTGGACCTGTTACATGTTGTATTAAATTGTTACAATTTAAAAAGTAGTTTAATAAATTTGCATTAGTGCTATTTTTCATCAGATCCATATTAAAGTCTCCTACAAGAACCACATGGTCATAGCTAGATAGAGATTCTAATGATTCACTTAGTCCGTCTAGGAATAGTTTTGAGCTAAGCCATGGTGGTCTATATGCCGTGCCGATGAGCAAGGACTTATTACTGACTTTAACAGTTAGCCACATTTGCTCGATTGCAGGATTTATAGGATGTTCCAATATTTGTACGCATAAATTTTTCTTTAAATAAAAGCCGACCCCCCCACCACGTGTTCGGATATCAGGCGATCTAGGTACGTGCTTTAGCCGGTAGCCAGGAACAGCCGGTGCTCGACCTTCTTCGCCCGGACGGAGCCACGTCTCGTTAATCGCCATAATATCTACTGAGTGTCGGGTCATTGCCACCAAGAACTCATCGTGTTTGGTCCCAAGGGAGCCAGGGTTTAGCAAACCAATTTTAAAATTATTTACTGCCATTATTGATAAATTAATAAATTAATCCACTGAAGGTACTGACCAACCATAACAGACCAAGAATTGCATAGACTTTTAAAATACACAAATAATGATAGGTAACAAAAAAATATTATATTAAGTATAATGTGGTTGGTTAATGTTATTATTTTTGTCATATACACTGAGCTGCGACACAGATAGTAAACATAGGCATGAAAGGTAAAAAAAAAGTAGTAAAAAGCAGATTGAAAAAACAATAAAGCAAAGTAAAACAAGCAAGGTAAAACAGCTTATAAGAGTTCTTCCTTTTGATACAATATTAAAGGTAAGACTTCGTAATAAAAATGAAATAGCTTTAGGTGAATTCCAATGGTATAGATAAGCCAAGAACAGACAAAATGAAACTGTTATGCAAAATAAATGATGAAAGACAGAGTATTTTAACTGAAATGCACTGTCTGTAAGGTCTAATTGTAGTCCCGAACTAAGCAAACTATTTAAGAGCCAAAAATCGCAGAAATGTCATTTTCGTGACGTATTCGATGACGTTCTGTATTATTGTCGCGCCGGGCATAGACACGCCCCTCCCGTGTCCAGATAAACCGCCAGTTCCGAAGACGGCCTGCCTCGCGGGATTGGTAAAAGAGCCGTCTATTGGCCGGAGTCAGGTGCTCGTTGACGTAGAAGCGAGAAGGCTCGGATCCTATATCTAGGCCGCTGGTGTCAGCTCCCCTCCGAACGCGGGCGGCTTTCAGCAGCTGATCTCTCACTGCGCGGCGAGTCAAACGGACGATTATTGGGCGTGGTCGCGGCCGTACTCCGCCCGTGGCAGTATCGATACGTGATCCAGTACGCTCCACTGAGACTAAATCTTGCGGGTCCAAGCTGACCCCGATCTTGTTGGCCAGTGAAGTGACGATACTATAGGTATTTTCACCCTTTGACTCCGGGACACCGGTGATCTGAACGTCGTTTAAGAATGTATTCTGGTCTCGTTCATTCAGTTGACTTTTAAGATTTTCTATTGTATCTATAAGTTTAGGAGTGTAGATATTTGTTTGTCTGAAATTGATGAGCGCTGCTCGAGGCATGATACCCGTCTTTCAACACTCTCGAGGCGATTACTGAACTCATTTATGGTAGTATTCAACTTACAAATTTCTTGCCTTACCGATGCCATCTCTTTCACCACTGACCCTAATTCAATGCGCAGTAATCTTAATTCAGCCGCGAGGGCGCTCTCGCCGCTCCCGGCGGTAGCTCCGTCCGTATCGCCACAGCCATTATCCACCGCAACGGGACTAGAAAAATCTGAGTTAGACGAATCGTCGCCGCTGCTAGGCGCGGGCGCTTTTTGTTTACTACATGTTCGACAGAGCCACTTGGCAGGCAAACGAGATTCATTTGGAATATTTATGCAATGCCGGTGGAAAACTGAGACACACTTTGCACATTTAGCTCCCTCCGCTGGTTTGGCAAACTTGCCACAGACACCACATTTAGTATTTGCCATAATTATTAACTATGTAGTAGGCACTTAATCAGAAAATCCGGATGGATCAGCAAGATAATAATGATATTTCGAGTTCAATCGACAAATATGAGGTAGGAAGTAGGTAGTTACGTAGGTTCTTTGTTGAGATTGTTCTATTTTATTTAGATTATACAAACAAACGAGCCACTTTATAGCAAATGCAGTTAAATTTTATACAAAACACTGCAACGTTGTGGAGTTCAAATATATACATATAAATGGGAAAAAAAGTATGTTTGTTGGTTCGTAGTACAGGTCCTGGAGAGTAACATAGGCTACTTTTTATCCCGAAGATCCGCGGGCTGAGTCGCGGGGAAAGGTAGTTCCATTATATTTTCTCTCTCGCTCGCCCCTCCGGTGATTTTAAAAATTCACCAGTTTTCAATACCACTCGTTGAATTCGAGTGACTCGGTTAATTTAATTCGACACGCAACGAGTGATTTAAAAATAGCGGTCGTTGAAATCGTCATAGGGGTTTCCCGATATCCGCAGATGTTGTTAATAAAAAATATGGTTGTCTGTAGAGTCGGTTTACGGACGATAATTTCACGTGGTAACGTCATAAGAAACATTATTAGTAACTAGTGGACCCCCGTGACAGTATAGGTTATTTATGTGTGTTTTAAGACAATTCTCAAACTTCAATCAAACTCAAAGTTCGCTGCGACCCATAGACGTCCCACTGCTGGGCACGGGTCTCCCCCACAGACATAGCTGCAGGAGGTCTAGAGCATACTCCACCACGCTGCTCCAATTGATTGGAACGGATTGATCCAACGGATTGGTGGAGAGATCAAAGTTATTACTAAACAGTAATTAATAAACGGATTGGTGGAGAACTCAAAGT
Organism: Carterocephalus palaemon; assembly: GCA_944567765.1. NCBI lineage: Eukaryota > Metazoa > Arthropoda > Insecta > Lepidoptera > Hesperiidae > Carterocephalus > Carterocephalus palaemon. The sequence continues at coordinate 466,728 of OX155667.1, forward strand.
TATTACTAAATAAACATTTAGTAAACAATAATAACCTCTTTGAGAATTGTCTTCAAACACACATAAATAACCTATACTGTCACCCGCATCTTCGCTCGCGTGGAATTACACATAACAATAGTTTCGTTAACAGCTAGTAATATTACCAATTAAACCATTCACTTCGACAGAGCCGCACTGAAAATCAGCGTCATGATTCTTTATGAATCATGACATAATGCTGAGTGCGGTCCAATTTTGCATTAAAACCTAAATAACCTACATCTACTGTCAGTTATTATTAATATTCTGTACCATAATGTGTTTTATGCAAAATAAATCATTCTATTCTATTCTATTCTATTATATAGCCTATGTAACTCAGTGAAGATGCAGCTTTCTAATGGTGAAAGAATTTTTGAAATCGGTCCAGTAGTTTTTGTGTGAAAACATTACAAACAAATGTTTCCTCTTTATAATATTAGTATAGAAGTGTAACAATGTAACAATTGTATGTATAACATCATTGTTACACTGTTTACAGAGCTAAGTGTAAACACTTTATTTTATCTATTGTTGTACACAGGCAACACAATGGTTATTGATAGATTTAACTTGCCCCAACTGAGTAGGTACGCTGGTTGGTAGAACCAAGTGCGGAGTGCGAAAGAGCTCACAGGCATGCAGGTTTCCTCGTGACGTTTTCCATTACCGTTCCAGCAGGAGACAATTAATTTATAGGAGACACGTAACAGAGTAGTCTCTAGTGCGTGTCGCTTGGTATTTGAACCCAGACCGGAGTGAGAGGCGAGTTCGACAGCCACTGGGCTGTCACCACAAGGCTTCAAGTTACAATAAAAATCTGAGATTGAACCCCTCTTCACCACGGGGATCATCATCATCACTACCCTTTTTTAGTCCCACTGTTGGGCTTGTCTCTCCACACAGAATGTATTTACGAAGTTATCTCGCCAGTGTAAACATAAGATAGATTACCATAACACTTTGACGAACGGCATCAGTGAGAATTTATTTAGGTTATCTGTGGAAGTAAATAGATAAAGTCCGTTATTTCTTTAAGAACGGTAAATAGAGGGAGCCTTATGCCTTGTCGGGCCCGTTGGCGCAATCGGTAGTGACCCTGCCTGTTGCGCCAGGGGTCGTGGGTTCGAATCCCGCTCAGGACAAACATTCGTGTGACGAACACTTGTGTTTGTTCTGTGTCTGGATGTTAATATTATCTATTTAAGTATGTATTTAAAAATATGTATGTATGTATATCAGTCTCCGACACCCATAGTACAGGTTCGCGCCTAGTTTGGGGTCAGATGGCCGCGTGTGAGAATATCCAATATCCAAATCCAATATATTTTAAGGGGTTGAAAAGGGGGATGAAAGGTTGTATGAAAGTATTGTCATTTTCAGAAATAGAAGCATAAAATTTCTGTTTTAGCTGTTGATTAGATATAAATAAATATGGCATTCAAAGTTTGTAAAAATGTTACCCTTCAGGGTGTAATATAAACATAGGGGATAACACATACGATTCATTACAAAGGACATTGACCAGCGCCCATACAAAGTTCGCCTACGAACCAACAATCATTAAACATACTATATCGGATCCAAAATAGATCCAATATACTAATGAAAGTAGATTTAAACAACGGACACTTCTGAGAATTTATTTATTACCAAAAATAATTTGATTTTGAGGTTATATTTTGAATGTCATCGCTGTTCGATCAGTCGGTAGTGAAAAGTTAGGCCGGATTCCCACTACGCCGGACTGGCAGATTTGCCGGAAACCGGTCACCGGACAGAGATGTTCACATTACATCGGATCCCACAAGAAAATCGAACAATCAAGTTCAGTTGAATTTGGACCTGAGCGCACAATGGATGCCGCGAGGTGAGTATGGGCGGGGCGAGCGGGGGACAGATACCGAGATATTTACTCCGGTCCGGTGGTTTTACCGGCACTTCGCAGTGACAAAACGCTCAGTAAAAATGCCGAGCTTGGTATTTTTGCCGGATCCGGCATAATGTGAATAGCTTTATATGAATTGTTCCGGCAGTTTTACTGGCCCGGCAAATCAGCCGGTCCGTAGTGGGAATCCGGCCTTAGTAAATATTGTGTGAATGTGAATGATGACATGACATTGACAATGAGCGATTCCGTCTGTCAATCAATACTTTGATACAAAATGGATGCCCGATGCTAACCTGTCAAGTTAGCTGTCTCTGCTTTTAATATAGCGCTCAGCGCTTTAATTTGCTTCGGCAAGTTTTTATTACCTACGGATCAAGCGCTGAAGCGATGACTTTGAATATTTTTCGGAGAACAGGGAAATCGGCGTGAAGCGAATGAAGTGTCCATTTATTTATTTTTTATTATTCTGAAGTGTCCGTTAAATTCTAGCATTTGGAATAACGGGCAATAAATAAGCTAAGAATTACTGTATATATTATACGTCTGCAAATTCTTAGGCGAAAAACGACAATGTCCTTTCCGGAGCTATTGAGGCTATTCGCGTTACGTTGAAAGTGAAAGTTAGCGGCATGGATAGTACGATCGGTGGCCTTGTTACCTGCCGGTAACAAGTGCTATAATTCGTTGTAAAGCGATCAGTTCGGCTTTATGTAATAGAAGCGATTACAAGAGTGAATATCGATAAATTAATCAACAAGATTTGATTTGACGAAATCCCTAAGCATACAGTTAACAAATGAAACTTAAGGCTTAAGGCGAGGTATCGCCGATAAACTGTGTTTTTAAGCTATTGCATAGCTTCTATCGCGGGCCTTGAGCGTGGAGACCGAATCCAGAAATTCCGTAACGAAAATAACCTAACACCCCCCACTCCGAACACAGCGGTGATATTGCCATCTATCGATGAATAGCAGAACTTTTAATGCCTTTTTGAAATATCACGCTTGTCTCTTTAGTTCAGCAACTCACCTCTAGGTGGCATTGGTTGTATCGGCGTTACTGCGCATGCGTAATCCCCCTCTTCGCCCCGCAATCACAATCAAAAACAAAGGAAAAAAAATACTGCATAAATAAAATCAATAAATAATTATAATTGCATAATTTTATAAATAAAAAATGCTATAAGTACAATAGCTTTTTATTTATGAACATTAAACAATAGAATTCTGGAAAATTGGCACGTAAACGCATTGGAGCAGCGTGGTGGAGTATGCTCTAGACCTGCTGCGTCTGTGGGGGAGACCTGTGCCCATCAATGGACGTCTGGGCACAGGTCGGGTTCAAATCCAAGTTACGTGCGATACGTGCGTGCAAGGTCCAAATTACACTTTGTAAAAGTAAATAACCCAGACAGGTGAACAATATATTATTTGCGAATCATTACATTAAATATGAATAATTAAAATAACAGGTGAAATGTTAATTTAGTACGAAACAAAGGTAGAGTTGACATACAAACAAACGTACACTTGTACAAAGAATAGTTTTATCGTGCGACTAATTATCTTAGTCACAGTCAGTCACAGTTGTCATGGGCTGCAGCGGAACGGTGTTGCTGCAAGCTCGTTTGCTATCTTGTATCCATAAAAAAAATTATTCACAGATATATTTTAAATTATTTATTGGCTACCGATCTCGCCTCTCACTCGAGCGGTCCGGGTTCAAACCCCAGCGGCACGCACCAATGACTCTTCTAAGTCATGTGCGATTTAAGAAATTTAATGTCTAGGCGTGTCCGATGGTCGACTGTAGAATAATTTAATAATAATTTCTATTTTTATTAATAGTTAGGATGTGTGGGCACCACACGTATTTTTGCTGAGCACTTTTTAATGCTCTTTGCTATTCTTGATAGATTTAAGATTAAAAAAAAAGCTCCTAAGCTTTATCGATTTGTCCCTGTAGCTCGGGACCAGAATAGTGCTACGGTATGCCCTGCCCTGCCTGTCGTAAGAGGCGACTAAAAGGGGGCTTCTGGGTTCACGGGCGGCGAGAGTGGGAGCTCGAACTGTCCATCCAGTGAGCCCGGGAAAGACGACGTTGTGTGTGGCTGCAAGACGTTGTAGATGGGTGTCGACGTCTTTGGACGAGCCTGTCATGGGCACAGCGCTGGAGGGCACCGGTGCGTTCTAACAGAGATCCCGGAGCCCTCCACAAGCGCTGGAAGGCCACCGAGGTTTAGTGGGTGGAAATCCCACGTAACCCGGCGTCGCTCCCACGATGTTCGGGTACCTTTAAAAGGTAACACCCTCCTAAAACAAAAAAAAGTTAGCAAATTGAAGAAAATATATATGCATGTATTCATGAGATGAATTTATATACACTTGCGTACACAGACGCTTGTCCAAATAATAAGTTAGGTATGGTATGAGAAAGACTCTTGGAGTTATGTCTTATGGAAGGTCAAACAAGAATATATCGGGAATTGAACCCAGGACTAGTGACTTAGCAATTGCGCTTGCGCATGACGATATTAAAGAAAATGCACACGGCCTAGAATTAAAATGATTATTTTTGCCAGTCACTCACATTTTTACCATCAATTACAAGCAAACAAAAAATTATTGTGTCTATATTAACGTGAATTAAAACAAAATCGAAGTGTAAGTGTAAAGTGTAAGAGTGAAACGAAACAATGTCGCAAGTGTAACCGAGTGTTTGCTAGTGCCCACACTTGCTTCCCCACGCGTGGAGATGTTGTCCAGGGGCTTCAAGTACCAGCGGCTGGATGACGAGGAGTTGGGGTAAGTTGGGGGAGAGAGATAAGAGAAGATATGGTTTTGGTGTGTTTTGGCCGTACTTCGGAGGGCACGTAAAGCCGTCGGTCCCGGTTGTTTTCAATGCTGGAAACAGTCGTTAAGCCTTGTCGTAGACCTTCGGGTGGCTTGAGAACATTCGACACTGGGTTGGCCACTCACCCCTCCACCAATCCGCATTGGAGCAGCGTGGTGGAGTATGCTCTAGACCTCCCGCAGCAGTGGGTCGCAGCGAACAGCGATGGTTTTGATGTTAATCATCGCGATCCTTTATTTAGCTACAACTCATAGATTGCCCACTGCTGGGCACGGGTCTCCCGCACAGACACAGCTGCGGGAGGTCCAGAGCATACTCCACCACGCTGCTCCAATGCGGATTGGTTACCGGCCGGCACCGAGGAATTTTCAGTTCATCCATGGCGCCAAAAACTACCACAACTTCACAAAAACAAAACTCCATCTAAAAACAAATGACCGAATTTGAAATGAAAATAACACGGATTTCGAATAAATATTATTTGAATTTAGAATTGCGCGCCAGTCCACAGATGATTAAATCTGAAAATGCTGGGTATAAAAAATCCAATTTCATAGGTGAAGACCTATTATTATGCATGAACGGTTCATGAATCGGACTTTACTCAGAAAGATTGACATAGGTATATGCGTTGATATCTTATCAACAAAGATACGACAATATGCGTGGTATTTATATATTTATGTCTCCTATATCTGTATATTATGATCGAGAGGGCCACATTGTTATTTTTTGACGTGATAACTTCTCGCGTGGAATTAGACATTCACTAACTTCAAAAACGGCAAAGTTTCATACTAACTTTGCACACCCGTTTTACCCCCTTAGGGGGTGAATTTTCAAAAATCCTTTCTTAGTGCTCCCCTACGTTATAAAAGGAACCCCTGTGCAAAATTTCAAGTTTCTAGCCCTTATAGTTTAGGCCCTGCGTTGATATGTAGATGAACGCCTACACATACGAAAGTTAAGCCATTCGTACCGCCAAGTGTTACGCCAAGCGTATACATTCAATTTTAAAAGTTTTTATTTAATTTTTATGTTTGTCCTGGAATCTTGCAATCAATATTTCACCCACTTCCACTGAAGCTATAGAGCTGAAATTTGGCACACATATTAGGTTCCAATGACAATGTATGAAAATAAAATAAAAAGTTATAAAAGGTTTTTAAAAAAACATTTTTTTTACAGTATAATTATTATTCTGTAACCCATGGCACTAGAGCGAATCGCAGCGAACGAAAATAAATCTAAATTAAATTGTACTTAATCTTGCAAAATATAGCCTATTACAATTACTCTGATTATGTGCCATATAAATTAAAACAATCTCCCGATAAATCACAGATAACATTTTATTAGCATTGTTAATAGGTTACGTATGTGTTGATTTCAGTTCTGATGAATTTCTTATTGGTATATCAATAACCGATAAAGCGTAATGAGGCGTGAAATGTTTTTTAATTAACCCCCGACGCTTAAACGACGGGGTGCTATAAGTTTGACGTGTCTGTCTGTGTTTGTCTGTGGCATTGTAGCTCCCGAACGGATGAACCGATTTTGATTTTGTTTCTTTTGTTTGAAACGTGAATTAGTCGGGAGTGTTCTTAGCTATGTTCGATACTAGCTAACCCCGCAAACGTTGTTCTGCCATATGAAATATCAAGGTGACGCGACATTTCATGTAAATGACTTCACGTCAATGAACGACGGTTAAAATATTTGGATATTGTTCATACAAAAAAACTAAAATCGTGTTTAAAAACGTTTTCAGTGGACCAAATTGAGAATCTAAACCATTCTCGAATCCCCTTGAACACACACAAAACATTTCATCAACATCTATCCAGTCGTTTAGGAGGAGTTCAGTGACATACACACGTACACATGAAATATGATAGAATATATGTAGATATAGATTTATATATAATATAGATATATAGATTAGATAAATAAAATGATAAAAGATAAGCAATTTTCAGGAATGTTTCACCATAACAGTACATAATAAAATCGTAAAAAAATATCTTGACATTACTCAACGATAGTAATGAATCCGTAGATGTGCTATCCTATGTTTATTTTACACCCATAAGATACCTTTTTACTACTTTTAGTTCTGAAAAAGACAATATTTTCATACAAGCTTTCATCCCCCTTTCAACCCTTTCCAACACTTTTTTTCAATTAAAAAGTAGCCTATGTCCTTTCTCAGGCTCTAGACTCTAGCCTGTCTGTGTACCACATTTCATTTAAATCGGGTTTGGCGTGAAAGCGAAACAGACAGACAGAGTTACATTCGCATATATAATATTAGTAAGTAAGTAAGTATGGATAAGTATAGTATAGACATCGCTCGCTCGCTGCGACCCATAGACGTCCCACTGCTGGGCACGGGTCTCCCCCACAGAACTTCTGCGGGAAGTCTAGAGCATACTCCACCACGCTGCTCCAATGCGAATTGGTGGAGGGGTTAGTGGCCAACCCAGTGTCGAATGTTCTCAAGCCACCCGAAGGTCTTCGACAAGGCTTAACGACTGTTTCCAGCATTGAAAACAACCGGGACCGACGGCTTTACGTGCCCTCCGAAGCACGGTAGCGTCCATGAAATTTTGCCACTAGCGGTCACCCATCCACAAACCGACCGCGCCCGTCGTTGCTTAACACTTTCGATCACATTGAATCGAAGCGAGCCATTGGGCTATGGACGCTACTACTACATACTACTAGTATAGACATAATGTCCTGCATTGGACATAGAGGCAATAATGCGGCGGGTTGTGATTTACATGCTCGTTCGATACCTCGCTTGAGCTGTGGCTATAAACAGGCACAGCGTGGGAGGACCGCTACGCTCAGGCACGTCTGGGGCGAGAGGAATTTCTCATTTCCCCATTGCCGTATCGATTGCATTCCCGGTCGCTCACACCACCGCAGAAAAATATTAAGTTTTAATTAAACCGGTCAGATGCTGCTATTTAAAAGCTTTTATTTAACTTCACTCGTATGTATGTACTAGTGGACGCCCGCAGCTTCGCTCGCGTAGAATTAGACCCATTACCGACGTCTGCCCGCGTTCGGGTTGCCCACTTGACTTCAAAAACGGCAAAGTTTCATACTAACTTTGCACCCCCGTTTTACCCCCTTAGGGGGTGAATTTTCAAAAATCCTTTCTTAGTGCTCCCCTACGTTATAAAAGGAACCCCTGTGCAAAATTTCATCCACCGTCCACTAGTAATCTATAGGAGTCTTGTTCAAATCCTGTCATAGTATATAATTGATTATTTAATGGAAATAACAGCATCACGCCTATATTTTCCCGAAGTGGTAGGCAGTGATTTGCTATACAATTTTTAGTACGGAACCCTAAAGGCTTGATATTTTTTTAATTAAATGGAAAGCTTAAAAGTGCAAAGACCGCAATTGATACCGCCGCGACCATAAAGAAAGTAAGTTAAGATTGCTATCAGCGACTGGTTTTGCTTAAGATACTCGTACTTACCAGGTTAAGGACCTCACCGAACTGTTGGATTTAGATTTAAAATGCAAAAGTAATTTTTTTAATTCTCTCAGAATGGGAGAGATTAGGCCTTAGTCCACCACGCTGGCCAAGTGCGGATTGTCAGACTTTTGATTCCTTCGAGAACATCATGAAGATGCATGCTGCAATGGTTTCCTCACGATGTGTCCTTCGCCGTTACAGCAAGTGACATTTAATTTCTTAAATCGCACATAACATATAAAAAGTAATTGTGAGTGCCGCTTGGGTTTGAACCCGGACCGCTCGAGTGAGAGGCGAGTTCGATAGCCACTGGGGCTGTCACCGCTGTATCATCGCTCATTATCGCTTATTCTACACAAAGGGCCACAGAAGTGACCACAATTTGACCACGGAATTTGAAAAATATCGTATCAAGGTTGTAAACCTTTCGCTTCCGTTCACAACAAATGGTACATGAATTATATGAGAAGGTTACGCAGCAACACAGATACTTTATACGAAGGTTGTATGCATGGTGTGTGGTATGGTACTATTTGGAATATGTGTGGTATGATACTATTTGGAATATGTGTGGTATGGTTACTATTTGGAATATTCCCGGTGCGTGTAGTTTTTAGGTGCTTTATGATCAAATTATAACGTACTTATGACACTACTAATATAGTTACAAGTATATTGTAGCTCCCGATATCGTCTATCGATCAAACTAGCTCGCAATAGGGCCGTACTGAAAATAAGCGCAATTTTTTTTTCGCGCCAAAGACTTTTCTAAGTTAAGAAAGTAAATGTCACTTGCTGTAACGGCGAAGGACACATCGTGAGGAAACCTGTATGCCTGAGAGTTCCTCATAATGTTATCGAGGGCATGTGAAGTGATTTGGCTAGAGTATTGGACTGAAGCCTAACCCCGCCCATTAAGATTGCGAGAGGAGACCCGTGCCCAACAGTGGGACAAAGGGTGGGGAATGGGTTTTGGTGAGTTTGATAGATTCAAATTTATTTTAAAACTACTGTACCGTTGGTATCATTAAAATGTATGCACAGTTGATTTAAAAAAAAATATGGTACTTGATTCGCGGTACGGTTCCGGGCGAACTCTATACCGGCTCTTCCACCTCGTAGGTAAGTAATGGAGTTAGTACCTAGGTACTTGTTAATACTGCAACTCCTAATGTTATCAAACATTACCGCTAGATTTCCACAGCATCGATGACGTTCAGCACAGATGACTAATAACTAATAACCAATCACATGTGCCTATTTATGTAACAGATTACACAAACATCTATTATGACAGTGTTAAACATCTGTGTATTTTATTTAATCTGTGTCATAGTTTTTAAACACTGAACTTCGTTGAAGTTCGCGCGCGCTCTTGACTCATTGGTCAGTTGGCTGTCATAGGTTACAGATTGGAAATGGAATTAGTTTGAAAATTTAAAAGTGCATCGTTTTTTTATGGGTGAGTTTCATTCTCTTTTAACTTGTGAAGTTTATCTATTACACATCTTACCGTTTATTTTATTTAATCTGTGTCATTCAAACCCTGAAGTATGTTGTAGTTCGCGCGCGCTTTTCTCATTGGTCAGTTGGCTGTCATAGATTACAGATTGGAATTTTTTTTTTTTTTTTATGGAAAAAAGATAGCAAACGAGCTTGCAGCACCACCCATCCGCTGCCGCCCATGACAACTGTGACTGACTTAGAACAAGACTCAATTAGGGACTGGGATGGTTAGTCCAATTAGTTGAGAGAGTTAATTAGAACATTAGTTGGTCAGTTCGTTAGTAGGTATGAGGACTGGGGACTGTTAGTGATAGTTAGTCCTGTTAGTTGGTGTTAGTAATAGTCCAGTTAGTACTTGTTAGTAGGAGTCTCGTTCTAAGTCAGTCACAGATGTGTTGCTACCCTTGAGGACTAAGATGGTCGCCTCTAAAGAAGTGTAACCGGAATCCACACCTTTCCAACCGGACCACAATTGCTTTAAAAACAATTATTACACGGCAGAAATGGTACTAGGTACCGTGGCGGGCGGTGGTACTGCCCCGGGCGAACTCTATATGGAACCAATTAGCTTTCATATAAAACCTATTTGGTTCCCTATAGGCTCTACCACCTACTACATAAATGGAATTAATTTGAAAATTTAAAATTGCATCGTCGTTGTAAGAGTGAGGTTTCACTTTTAACTTCTGCTGTCATGCATATCCATGATATCCATCCATCCAACAGCCTCATAAGGGTCTATGCTGGATGGACAGAGGTCGGAGCGATGTCAGACTCATCGAAGACCATCGGGTGGCTTGAGCACATTCGACACTGGGTTGGCCACTAACCCACCCACCAATACGCATTGGAGCTGCGTGGTGGAGTATGCTCTAGTCCTCCCGCAGCTTTGTCTGTAGAGGAGACCCGTGCCCAGCAGTGGGACGTGAATGGGTCGCAGCTAAGCTAATAATATTTGTATAGACATAGAGGAAGGTCTATTTAACTCAAGGTATGAGGTCACAAGACACGAGAGAAGTTGTTGTAGAGGAAAACTCATTTTGACACGCTTTTATAAGCTTCGTATGTATGTATGTATGTATGTATGTATGTATGTATGTATGTATGTATGTATGTATGTATGTATGTATGTATGTTTGTGTGTGTGTGTATGTAACCTTGAATTTAAAAACCGCTGGATTCAGAAGGCACAGGACCGGTCGGAGTGGTGTCGTTTAGGAGGCCTATGTCCAGCAGTGGACCTCAAAAGGCTGATGGATGGACGAAACAACCTTATAACCAAATTTTGCAAATTTTCCTACTTACATCATTTGTTTTGCCGTCGGGTTTTTTGTTCTCTTTTTAAATTATCCAACTTGTTTAAGTGTACCTACTTACTTAACCTATATCAGGCGAAATAAATATAGAAGCGATTATGTGTTTATTAAACAAATTCTTATGAGTCATTGACCGTTATATATTGACCACTCACGGCTGTATCATAATACGGTTATCAAGTTATTACTAGCGGTAGTTTTAAAGCGCTTTAATAGTTAACTAGTGGACGCCCGCAGCTTCGCTCGCGTAAAATTAGACCCATTAACGACGTCTGCCCGCGTTCGGGTTGCCCACTTGACTTCAAAAAGCGCAAAGTTTCATACTAACTTTGCACCCCCGTTTTACCCCTTAGGGGATGAATTTTCAAAAATCCTTTCTTAGTGCTCCCCTACTAGTCTAAGATCCCGCTATACAACGACCTTCACCGAGATGTTTATTTAATAAAACGTATTTTATATTCAATTTAATATGTCAATAAATATAGTACATATGGGTTGGCTAACTAATTTCAGTCCAGGATATGATTAATTAATAATTTAAAAAAAAAATTTTTTTAAACATTTCACCGGTTTGATTATTAGACAAATTCTATACCAATCGAAAGTATGAAGCCCACAGATTATGCAAACGTTAGGTTGGCTATTCTTTTCCGGTCACAACTCTCGAGTAGCCAGGTATAAACAGGTAAATCGATCGATATCGCATTTTGCACCGGTCTGATTATTGAATTAAAATTAAATGAAATTGAAGATTATTCCATTATGAACACGGTGGTATAGGGTTAACTGCGAAAAATCAATCCCGAATTCCAGTTGTCGAATTTTTCGAAAATAGCTGAAAAGGTTTTACTTTTCCTTTATTATGGGCGGACTTTAAACAGCTGCTATGCTGTGTCCTCTTCTATCGCATGGGATGGTTGGTTGGGACCTCTCAGTCGCACACATTCACTCGCAGCAATATCTCACTTTTGAAAATTCGACAACTGGAATTCGGGACTGATTTTTCGCAGTCAACCCTATACCACCGTGTTCATAATGGAATAATCTTCAATTTCATTTAATTTTAATTCAATAATCAGACCGGTGCAAAATGCGATATCGATCGATTTACCTGTTTATACCTGGCTACTCGATAGTTGTGACCGGAAAAGAATAGCCAACCTAACGTTTGCATAATCTGTGGGCTTCATACTTTCGATTGGTATAGAATTTGTCTAATAATCAAACCGGTGAAATGTTTAAAAAAAATTTTTTTTTAAATTATTAATTAATCATATCCTGGACTGAAATTAGTTAGCCAACCCGTATGTACTATATTTATTGACATATTAAATTGAATATAAAATACGTTTTATTAAATAAACATCTCGGTGAAGGTCGTTGTATAGCGGGATCCTCTACTATACGTTATAAAAGGAACCCTTGTGCAAAATTTCAACTTTCTAACCCTTATAGTTTAGGCCCTGCGTTGATATGTCAATCAGTCAGTCAGTCAGTCAGTCAGTCACCTTCTCCTTTTATATATATAGATAACTAGTTGGAAATGCGGAAAATTGCGTGCGTTGTTTATTGACGTGTGTAGAAGGAACTAACTGCAGGATAGAGTTGACTAACCGGACTAATTCCCAGTGCTCAGAATCTGACACAGCGGCGACACTGCAGCCGAGTGGTCCAGGTTCAAATCCAAATAGGACTCCCTACACCTATATATAAAAGGAGAAGCTGACTGACTGACTGACTGACATATCAACGCAGGGCCTAAACTACGAGGGTTAGAAACTTGAAATTTTGCACAGGGGTTCCTTTTATAACGTAGGGGAGCACTAAGAAAGGATTTTTGAATATTCACCCCCTAAGGTGTTAAAACGGGGGTGCAAAGTTAGTATGAAACTTTGCCGTTTTTGAAGTCAAGTGGGCAACCCGAACGCGGGCAGACATCGTTAATGGGTCTAATTCTACGCGAGGGAAGCTGCGGGCGTCCACTAGTATTAAATAAATTCAATTCATCCTAGAAGGATAAGTTTGTTGGAAATGCCGCTCGATGAAGCGCTGCAGCGGCTGAAAGGAGCGATTCTTTGCACGCGGCCCGCTCTATGCAAAGCGAGCCATTGTATTTGAGCCGTGTGAAATGATGACGATTTGAACGTAGTATCGACGTGCCAGACCTCGGTCGCGTTCTCAGAGAATACCTGTTGCACTTTGCATAGTATCATTCATTTTAGTTAGTTAGTACGTTACTAATCAAGTTGTACGGTTAACTAAACCTGGTACGTTGCATGGCATTAAATCAATTTATCTACAGCGTGTTTTTAAAACCTTTAGTTAAGATAATTTGTTCAAAATTGACAGAAGAGTTTTACCATAGTCATTTTCATCTTTTTCAAATGTCTTGTCTATGGTCGAAGTGCAACGTCATCCCGTGCGTTGAAACGTCATATTTGAATGTGTTGTCCTTGCCAGGTTTCGTTAATCCTACTACAATAGAAAGTTGTGATAAAAATGTTGTGTGTAGAATTGTTTGACTAATAAGAGAAAAAAGGTTCTACTAATTTAATAGTAGATAAATCCGTGGGGATTTTGAATTACAAATGTAAGTGTAAGAAATACCTTTATAATTAGTGTACTAGGTACCTATAACTAGTGCCTCGCTGCGACCCATAGACGTCCCACTGCTGGGCACGGGTCTCCCCCACAGACACAGCTGCGGGAGGTCTAGAGCATACTCCACCACGCTGCTCCAATGCGGATTGGTGGAGGGGTTAGTGGCCAACTCAGTGTCGAATGTTCTCAAGCCACCCGAAGGTCTTCGACAAGGCTTAACGACTGTTTCCAGCATTGAAAACAACCGGGACCGACGGCTTTACGTGCCCTCCGAAGCACGGTAGCGCCCATGAAATTTTTGCCACTAGCGGTCCAACACAAACCGACCGCGCCCGTCGTTGCTTAACACTTTCGATCACATTGAATCGACACAAGCCACTGGGCTATGGACGCTACACCAGTGCCTAGTTATACCTAATACCAAGTGTAAATAGTAGCTTTGATGTAACGAAGTGGTGTGCCGTAGCGTAGTCGACTGCGGTGAAGCTTATCTGTCAGATAAGGCGATATGTTGGCCTCGGTAACCACGGGGGCGTGCGATGCTTGTATTTGTCTGATACGGAGCGTACACTGGCGACTTTAGTCGCGAACAGGAAAGTGTGCGACGAAATTGAAGCCGCGATTTAAATCGCACGTGTAGGAAAGGTAAAGTTTAGATTAAACTTTTTTTTTCGTGTAGTTTTAAGCCTATGAATTAGCTGTGAATGGCCTGGTTTGAGCCTTTGAGGTAAAAATATACTAGCTTGTTGTTTTAGTCTTAAAATTATTTGGAAGCCAGCACAGGGGGCCAACAGGACTACCCACTAACAGTCCCCAGTCCTCATACCGACTAACGAACTGACCAACTAATGTTCTAATTAACTCTCTCCGCTAACTGGACTAACCATCCCAGTCCCTAATTGACTCTTGTTCAGAGTCAGTCACAGTTGTCATGGGCGGCAGCGGATAGGTGGTGCTGCAAGCTCGTTTGCTATCTTGTATCTATACTAATATTATAAAGAGGAAAGCGGTCTCTTAGATTCGATTGCGTTTTCCTTATAGTTAATCTAAGCTTATCTTTTTATTTGTTTATTGTTAATTATTCGCAGTATCTATCTAACGAACTACGTAATTAGAATAGAATAGAATAGAATAGAATGGAATAGCAATTTATTTCGACAAATTAAAACAAGTACAACAAAAATATGACTATAAAATAATAACAAATAATAGTGAGATCTGCCGAAATAGGGCCGCACTCAGCTATGGTCGTGGCGAACCACGACCGCTGGTTTTCAGGGCGACCCAGTGTGTTGAGCAGTTCGGACAGTAAATCTTAAATTTATTCTAAGAAAAGCATTACATTCTTTAAAATAAATTAATTAAATGGTTCTACATTATTACGACACTAAGAATTTAATAAAATAAAATATATTCATTTTAGTTACAGTTAACCTACACACCTACTTACTAACTAATAATATATAGGTACCGGGTACAAAGGGTAACGAAACGGACCATACGGGTATTGCAGCAGCTATTTGGTTATTATTATATCTATCACCATCCCCCCCACCCGTTTGAAGTCTGATACCCTTTTATATGTACTTTTACTACTCTTTGTATAAAAATGCCTCTTATTTTTACTTACTCTTTTACTACTCTTAATTTCAAGACAAAACTCCACCCAGTTTTGTCTTGAAATTTATATGAGACTGGAAAAAAATTATCCGAATCTATACTTCTATGTATGTTTTTGTAATGTTTTCACACAAAAACTGCTGGACCGATTTTAAAAATTCTTTCACCATTAGAAAGCTGCATCTTGACCGAGTGACATAGGCTATATCAATAATATTACTAGGTGTAAACGAAACTTGTTATGTCTAATACCACGCGAGCGAAGCAATAAATAAATAAAAATGCACACAGGACAATGTGCATCTCACAGTCATGGCAGTCGTGCAGATTTAAATTAAGACGTATATTCTCTACCTACCTATAGATAGCCAACCGTGCAGGATACGGCGTGAAATTGCATTCGCGGGTGTTTGTTTATCGCACACGGCACGGTTTACGAGCGCCGTGTGCCGTGTGCCGAGATGAATCATTAGTAGGAAATGGAAGCCTCGGAAGGATCTAGAACGATTAAACATCGTACACTTCCTAATTCATTTAAAATTAAATAAAACAAATAACCAAATACCATAAATAAATAAATAAATACCATGGACATTCACACACGGCCATCTAACGCCAAATTAGGCGCGAACCTGTATTATGGGTGCCAGAGACTGATATACATACATAGATATTTTTAAATACATACTTAAATAGTTAATATTGACATCCAGACACAGAACAAACACAAGTATTCGTCACACGAATATTTGTCCTGAGTGGAATTCGAATCCACGACCCCTGGCGCAACAGACAGGGTCACTACCGATTGCGCCAACGGGCCCGCCATTCATATACTTTTGAATAAACTATCAATACTCTGAGCATGGAAACACTGGTTAAGCCTTGTCGAAGACCTTCGGGTGGCTTGAGAACATTCGACACTGGGTTGGCCACTAACTCCTCCACCAATCCGCTTTGGAGCAGCGTGGTGGAGTATGCTCTAGCAAGACCTAGCAGCTGTGTCTGTGGGGGAGACCCGTGCCCAGCAGTGGGACGTGTATAGGTCGCAGCTAACTAACTCTGAGCATTCATACATCCACCATCACCACAAGAATTTCTTTGTCCCACTGTTGGGCACGAGTTTCCTCTCGGAATGGGAGGGATGAGGCGTTATTACACGCTGAGCAATTTTTATTTATTTGTTCAACTTTATTAACAGCTCTAAAGAGATATACAATGAGCGTGATACACAATGGGGTATATATTTCTATTATTAATTAATAATTGCCTTAAGGTAATAATAGGTAATTAGTAGGTGAATAAATAATTTACGTACTGGGTATTTTAGTAGATGCATAAATAACAACTAGCATGAACTTCCCAATGGATCTTGCCCCAACATGAAAATCAGCAGCTGTCCTGAGGGCGTCCCATTCTGTCCTCGCTTTACCTATTTATTATTGTTTCATGGTTTTACATTAGTACTGTGCACGAAGTCGAAATAAAGATATGTTTGTGTCTAATGAAGTTCCTTTTTCCTTGTCTACAGAGAGTCCAGCCAGGAGCAGCTGGTGGCGGTTCGAGTCCCGATCAATGGCATGACCTGCCAGTCGTGCGTGCGTAGCATCGAGGGATCCACGAGGGAAATTCCTGGCGTTCAGCACGTTAAGGTGAGCATTAGTCCAGTCTGGTATACTCTGGTCTATTCTGGTCTACACTGGTTTACTCTGGTCTACTCTGGTCTACTCTGGTCTATTCTGGTATACTCTGGTCTATTCTGGTCTACTCTGGTCTACTCTGTGCTATTATGGTCTACTACATCAACTAACAGGGTAGACACCTGACTATCAGTACACCAGTCCTCATATACCTACTAACAAACTGACCAACTAATGTTCTTATTCACACCCCCTCTGTTATACATTCTAGTCCATATTTTTGTCTTGCATGCTCATATAACAATAACATGAGGAAAAGGTGGTCGCCATTGCGTCGCTCGCAGAAGAGCTCTTTTTGCTGCTTTTTTGACATACCCCATGTCAGAGTCCACCATAT
Organism: Carterocephalus palaemon; assembly: GCA_944567765.1. Classification (NCBI taxonomy): domain Eukaryota; kingdom Metazoa; phylum Arthropoda; class Insecta; order Lepidoptera; family Hesperiidae; genus Carterocephalus; species Carterocephalus palaemon. Next base: position 484,072 of record OX155667.1, read on the forward strand.
CACGTCATAGTTTCACACTTTCCATAAAATTCTTATACTGTCGACATGGAATTTCTACATGTAGATGACCATGCCATGACGGGCCCGATGGCGCAATCGGTAGTGACCCTGCCTGTTGCGCCAGGGGTCGTGGGTTCGAATCCCGCTCATGATAAATATTCATGTGACGAACACTTGTATTTGTTCTGTGTCTGGATGTTAATATTATCTAATTAAGTATATATGTATTTAAAAATATCTATGTATGTATATCAGTCTCTGACGCCCATAGTACAGGCTCGCGCCTACTTTGGGATCAGATGGCCGCGTGTGAGAATATGTAAGATAAATCTTATTATTATTTATTATTATAGTTATTGTGCGTCAAACCAATATTTTCATAGCCCACCATATCACGTCAAAGTTTCACACTTTCCATAAAATTCTTATACTATCGACATGGAATTTCTACAATTTTCTACGAAACTCCTGACACGTGAACATAATTGTTCCAGGTGGAACTATCAGAGCACGCGGGCTACTTCAGATATGACCCCGGCGTGTGTTCCGTGGAGGCCATCCGGTCCCACATAGAAGACATGGGATTTGAGGTGCCTGCGGAACACAGCGAGGACGAAACCAGGTTGGTCTACTACTGAAACTACGGTCTACTCGCAGTATACTAGCGGTATACTAGCGGTCTACTAGTGATCTACTCGCGATATACTAGCGGTCTACTCGCGGTCTACTCGCGGTATACTCGCGGTATACTAGCGGTCTACTCGCGGTATACTAGCGGTCTACTCGCGGTATACTAGCGGTCAACTCGCGGTATACGCGCGATATACTAGCTGTATAGGTATTGGTATATAGTATAGGTTTGCTGTATAGGTATATAGTATAGGTTTACTGTCTAAGCGCCTAGCTTCTAAGTACAAGAGTTGGTTTCTATAGAATCTGAGATGTTTATATGGTTGGTCAATTGGTGGTCTACTCGTATAGATATATTGTATAGATATCCGACATGTATACCATGCGAATGTGTATTCATTTTTCATTCAGTGCATTTCATATTGCTTCATGTATAACCACCTTAAAAACTTTTTTTGGAGTTTCTCCAACATGAGTATATGCCTTGCATCATGCGGACTCCAGATAACTGCGTTACATTCCAAATTACTTTGTACAAAACTATTGTACAGCGCTTTAATCGCCGCTACGCTTTCAAAGTCCTTAGACTGTCTTAAAACTAAACAAAACCTAGTGATTTATATGCTTTTGTGTAGTAACATGTAGTAACACACGCGATTAGTGAAAACATACATCAACACACACCAACACGTGTTTCGCTCCAAAACAAGGCATCCTCAGGGTAAGTAGACTCCACGACGGTTAATCGCTATGTCAAGTACTCTTCTGTTGTCAACAGAAGCCTCATACCGCGCGAGATACCCACCGACCAGCTGATAGACATGTCCGCCGGCGAGAGGGAGCTGGTGGTCGCCATCACCGGCATGACGTGCCAGTCCTGCGTCAGCACCATCGAAGGTGATAACCGTTTTAGAGATTTGTTATTTATTTTATTTAAAACTACTGGACGCCCGCAGCTTGGCTCGCGTGGAATTAGACATAACAATAGTTTCGTTTACACCTAGTAATATTATATAGCCTATGTCACTCAGTGAAGATGCAGCTTTCTAATGCTGAAAGAATTTTTGAAATCGGTCCAGTAGTTTTTGTGTGAAAACATTACAAGCAAATCTTTCCTCTTTATAATATTAGTAGAAACTTTAGTGACACCTTACTTATGTAAAATGTACAAAGGGCAAGCTTAATGCTTGATGGCATTCTCCACCAGCTAACCCTGGATGGAGTATAAAAGTGGTAGGTGTATTAAATTAAAATATATATAAACTTTTTAGACTAATAAATACGTATATTATATTTTATAGATACATAACATTCATAAAACTTTACATAGAATACATAGCGGTCGGTTTGTGGATGGGTGACCGCTAGTGAAAACATGTCATTGACGGTACCGTGCTTCGGAGGGCACGTACAGCCCCCGGTTGTTTTCAATGCTGGAAACAGTCGTTAAGCCTTGTCTAAGACCTTTGGGTGGCTTGAGAACATTCGACACTAGTTTGGCCACTAACCCCTCCACCAATCCGCGTTAGAGCAGCGTGGTGGAGTATGCTTTAAACCTCCCGCAGCTGTCGGTGTGGGAGACCCGTGCCCAGCAGTGGGTCGTCTGGGTCGCAACGATGACAGGAACCATCCCTTCCAGGTGCACTCAAGGAGCTCCCCGGGGTGAGCCGGGCGGCGGTGTCGCTGGCGGAGAAGCGGGCGACGGTGCGGTATAGCGGCGGCACCACGCCGCAGCGGATAGCGGACGCTATATACGCGCTCGGGTTCGATGTGGATATAGGTAAGCTTCATCTTCTCCATATACATATATAAATACTACGCCCGCGTATAATAATAATAAAATTCGCTTACCGTTGAAATGCTAGACGTATTTCATGCAGTTGCATTGCAGGCAACGCGTCCGCGACGGACAGCGGTAACGACGCGTCGGGGGACGCCGCGAAACAGCCGTCGCCTGCGAAGAGCAAGTTGCAGCTAAACGTGAGTGTGTAAGAGCAAGTTGCAGTGTGACGGGCCCGTTGGCGCAATCGGTAGTGACCCTGCCTGCTGCGCCAGTGGTCGTGGGTTCGAATCCCGCTCAGGACAAACATTCGTGTAACGAACACTTGTGTTTGTTCTGTGTCTGGATGTTAATATTATCTATTTAAGTATGTATTTAAAAATATCTATGTATGTATATCAGTCTTTGACACCCATAGTACAGGCTCGCGCCTACTTTGGGGTCAGATGGCCGCGTGTGAGAGTGTCCAAGACAAAGAAAGGGTTGTTATGATCATGATGATGATTATGATGGTGGTGGTTGCTTAGAATAATTTTGTTATTATTTTAATGTTTATATTAAGTATTTTTTACAAAATTTATATCAAATAATCAAGCGCCTGTACATACACCATAGCAAAGTTTGTTTGGCATTTATTGCGCTTGACCGCGATGTTATGTACTTGCATAATTAATTAGTTGATTAAAACCGTGCGTTGAACTGTGGTGGTTTAATTCTGTTCCCGTAAAAGTTGAGATTTTACACCGATACCTGGACACCAGCGTTAACAGTGGTGGTGATGATGATGATGATGGTGATGATGATGATGATTCGTGTCCAGGGCAAGGCGTCCCCCCCTCCGGAGGCGGAGGTGTCCCGCTGCACGCTGGAGGTGCGCGGCATGACCTGCGCCTCCTGTGTGGCGGCCATTGAAAAGCACTGCTCCAAGCTCTACGGTGAGTCCGTCCATCCATCCATCCATACATCCATACATCCATCAATCCATCCATTGGAGTTCCACTGCCAGACCACAGCCTTATTACCCCCGACGCGAAGAGAGGATTGTTGTTAGTTTGACGTGCCTGTCTTTGGCTTCTAGCTTAAACATATGGACCGATTTTGATGCGGTTTTATACTGTTTTTTTTTTGGATGGGTCTTATCTGTAATTTTCGAAGATCAGTTCAGGCGTTTGATAATCATCAGCCCATTTCCTACTACGCCGAGCTACGCTCATCTCAAAAATATCGATAGGTTGTTTTTATGAAGTTTAGATAAAAAGGCGGGAGATACATTTATTTTTTTATTTTTTAGAGGTTCTTTTTTGTGTCAGAGGTTACGGCCGAATAATGACGTACAAAATCTCGTTCGGTACGTTGTCGTTCGGTCGTTCAGACTCAAATAGGGATTGGGATAGTTAGTCCAGTTAGCCGAGAGAGTTAATATAAACATTATTTGGTCAGTTCGTTGACCTTTGAAGACTAAGATAAGTCTTTAAAGCAGTGTAACCTGTTGACTTATTCTTCCAGGAGTCCAGTCCATCCTGATAGCACTGCTAGCAGCCAAGGCGGAAGTGCGATACGAGCCCCAAAAAATTTCCGCCGTGGAGGTGGCCAGTTCCATCACCGAACTCGGCTTTCCGGCCGAGCTGCTGAGCGACTGCGACGGCAGCGGCCAGAAGGACCTCACCGTACTGGTGAGTGATATACAACCATTGCAACCATAAGTCTCCATCATTTATTCGGAATGTTAGATTGTCTTAACGTGCGTGCGAAAAAGAAGCTTTAAAAACAAGAATATAGAGTAAAATAATAAACACTAAAGGAGACAGGAAACAACCTTGAGGTACACCAGTGTCCATTATCTATGGGGTAGCCGTTAATGAAGTTTTATTGTATTGCCACTTTACATAGTGTATTACTAAAGGCTCTTAACCCACAGAGATCACTAAAAGTCACTGCCTACCTCAATTAATACTCTGTATCCATATTATTTCAGATCAAAGGCATGACCTGTGCATCGTGCGTGAGTAAAATAGAGAAGAGCGTTCTCAAGCTGCCCGGCGTGGTGTCGTGTGCGGTCGCCCTTACCACCAGCAAGTGAGTTGTTATCAAATGAAATTGTAAATAAAAATTGTAAATTTTGAAAAGAGTAACTACCGAGTTTCTTGCCGTTTTCTTCTCGGTAGCATCTACTTTGTGAACCGGCGGTAGATAAAAAATGTTATGACGTTCATTAAGCGTATACAAAATACCATATAATGAAAAAAATAAATGAATCTGAATCTGAATGGTCACTTCAATAGACCTTATTTTAGGGTTCCGTACCCAAAGAGTAAAACGGGATCCTATTACTAAGGCTCCGCTGTCGCGTCTGTCACCAGGCTGTATATCATGAACCATGATAGATAGACAGTTGAAATTTTCACAGATGATGTATTTCTGTTGTCGCTATAACAACAAATACTAAAAAACAGAGAAAAATAAATATTTAAGGGGGGCTCCCGTACAAGCGACATGATGTTTTTGCGTGTTTATAAATCACTGCGACCCATAGACGTTCCACTGCTGGGCACGGGTCTCCCCACAGACACAGCTGCGGAGAGTCTAGAGCATACTCCACCACGCTGCTCTAATGCGGATTGGTGGAGGGGTTAGTGGCCAACCCAGTGTCGAATGTTCTCAAGCCACCCGAAGGTCTTCGACAAGGCTTAACTACTGTTTCCAGCATTGAAAACAACCGGGACCGACGGCTTTACGTGCCCTCAGAAGCATGGTAGCGTCCATGAAATTTTGCTACTAGCGGTCACACATAAATTTAAATTTATATATAACTAGTGGACGCCCGCAGCTTCGCTCGCGTGGAATTAGACATAATAATATATATTATTTAGCTCCACAAATTTGTAATGAATCCGTAAATGTGTAATCTCCTATATTTATTTTACACCCTTCGCTGCGACCCATAGACGTCCCACTGTTGGGCACGGGTCTCCTCTCAGAATGGGAGGGATTAGGCCTTAGTCCACCACGCTGGCCAAGTGCGGATTGGCAGACTTCACATACCTTCGAGAACGTTATGATGAACTCTCAGGCATGCAGGTTTCCTCACGATGTGTCCTTCACCGTTATAGCAAGTGACATTTAATTTCTTAAAACGCACATAACTTAGAAAAGTCATTGGTACGTGCCACTGGGGTTTGAACCCGGACCGCTCGAGTGAGAGGTGAGTTCGATAGCCGCTGGGCTGTCACCGCTTACACCCTTAAGGGTAATATTTTACAAACTTTGAATGCCATATTTATTTATAATTAATCAACAGCCTAAAAATATAAATTTTATGCTTCTAGTTCTGAAAATGACAATACTTTCATACAAACATCCCCCGTTTCAACCCTTTACAACACTTTTTTCCAATTAAAAAGTAGGATAAGTATGTCCTTTTTCAGGCTCTAGCTAGACTATCTGTGTACCAAATTTCATTTAAATTGGTTCAGTAGTTTTGGCGTGAAAGCTAGACAGACAGACAGAGTTACTTTCGCATTTATAATATTAGTATGGATTCCACGCGAGCGAAGCTTTTGGCGTCCATTAGTTATAGATAATGATACGGAACCCTCCGTGCGCGAGTGCAACTCGCTTTTTAAATTATGCATCTCATTCTATCACGTGTTGTCTCAGAGGCAAGATCAAGTACGACGCGGAGACGATCGGCCCGCGGCGGATATGCGACGCGATAGCCGAGCTGGGCTTCGAGGCGGCGGTGCAGGGCTCGCAGAACAGGGGCGCCGCCAACTACCTGGAGCACAAGTGGGTATTCACCGCCACCACCAACCTTTGTCCCAACGTTGGGCGCGGATATGCGACGCGATCGCCGAGCTCGGCTTCGAGGCGGCGGTGCAGGGCTCGCAGAACAGGGGCGCCGCCAACTACCTGGAGCACAAGTGGGTATTCACCGCCACCACCAACCTTTGTCCCAACGTTGGGCCGCGGCGGATATGCGACGCGATCGCCGAGCTCGGCTTCGAGGCGGCGGTGCAGGGCTCGCAGAACAGGGGCGCCGCCAACTACCTGGAGCACAAGTGGGTATTCACCGCCACCACCAACCTTTGTACCAACGTTGGGCCGCGGCGGATATGCGACGCGATCGCCGAACTCGGCTTCGAGGCGGCGGTGCAGGGCTCGCCGAACAGGGGCGCCGCCAACTACCTGGAGCACAAGTGGGTATTCACCGCCACCACCAACCTTTGTCCCAACGTTGGGCGCGGATATGCGACGCGATCGCCGAGCTCGGCTTCGAGGCGGCGGTGCAGGGCTCGCAGAACAGGGGCGCCGCCAACTACCTGGAGCACAAGTGGGTATTCACCGCCACCACCAACCTTTGTCCCAACGTTGGGCGCGGATATGCGACGCGATCGCCGAGCTCGGCTTCGAGGCGGCGGTGCAGGGCTCGCAGAACAGGGGCGCCGCCAACTACCTGGAGCACAAGTGGGTATTCACCGCCACCACCAACCTTTGTCCCAACGTTGGGCGCGGATATGCGACGCGATCGCCGAGCTCGGCTTCGAGGCGGCGGTGCAGGGCTCGCAGAACAGGGGCGCCGCCAACTACCTGGAGCACAAGTGGGTATTCACCACCACCAACCTTTGTCCCAATGTTGGGCGCGGATATACGGCCGATATTAATAACCTATCTTTGGATTGATTTGCCTATCTGAGATTAGTTATTTGACACATTTTATATAGAGCATGGAGAGTCAAAGTCAAATAATTTATTTCGCTATGAGGTGATTAGACACGCTTAACGAAAGTCTAGGTAACTACAAACTACTTAAAGTGAAGAGATATAATGCTATTCTAAACTGATTAATATAAAGCAAAGGATGAGCTATTGATCATTGAATGAATAGCTAATCCTACACAGGTGCCTAACCTGCCTTAAGGCTAATTCACAATAATTACCTACCACTAAGCTAAGCTCTAAGTCACGATAGACTATCTATCTGGTCATCGGCTTTAGGAAGAATTTACAATATTCTTATCCTATGCCCTAGTGTAGGCCGAGAGAGAAAAAAGTTAAATTATAAAAACAAAATACAGTAAATGTTTACACTGTTTTTATTTATTTTATGAATGTACGAGGCAATGAACCGTACACGTGTTGAAAGACAACACCTTTGGCGCGTGGCGACTTTTCAGCGTGTGTGTGCTAATGCTTCACAAATATTTAATTTTAATTTCATTAATAAAATTCTAATAAATTTTAATTATATTTCATTAATAAAATAATTTCCGACCGACATTTTGTCGGAACTGTATAGTATATATATTACATATTCGCCACGCTCGCCACGCCAAAAATTTGGTTTGTCCTCCGCCTAAAGATGTTTCATATCAAAAAGATTGTAAAACTAAACTTATGTTTGCACTTCTCAATGTCATTGTATTTTAGGGAGGAGATAAGACAATGGCGCAACGCGTTCCTCATCTCCCTCCTGTTCGGCGGGCCGTGCATGGCGGCCATGGCGTACTTCATGGCGCGGATGTCCGCCGGCCACACCGCCGCGGACATGTGCTGCGTGGTGCCCGGCCTGAGCGCCGAGAACCTGGTCATGTTCCTGCTGGCCACGCCCGTGCAGGTATGTTGGCGGATGTACACACTCATGGTGCGGACGTCCGCCGGGCACATCGCCGCGGACATGTGCTGCGTGGTGCCCGGCCTGAGCGCCGAGAACCTGGTCATGTTCCTGCTGGCCACGCCCGTGCAGGTATGTTGGCGGATGTACACACTCATGGTGCGGACGTCCGCCGGGCACATCGCCGCGGACATGTGCTGCGTGGTGCCCGGCCTGAGCGCCGAGAACCTGGTCATGTTCCTGCTGGCCACGCCCGTGCAGGTATGTGGGCGGACGTCCGCCGGCCACACCGTCGCGGACATGTGCTGCGTGGTGCCCGGCCTGAGCGCCGAGAACCTGGTCATGTTCCTGCTGGCCACGCCCGTGCAGGTATGTACGCGGATGTACACACTCAAGGCGCGGACGTCCGCTGGAGACACCACCGCGGATGTGCTCGCTCGTTGCGCGGACGTCCGCCGGAGACACCGCCGCGGATGTGCTGCGTCCTGCTTTACACGCAAGCGTAGATACGCACGCGCCCGGCGCGAACGGACACACTCGTTCAAAAACTTACGCACGTACTTACGTGCACACACGTCAAGTACGCACGCACGCTTATAATAATACTAGCTTTTACCCGCGGCTCCGCCCGCGTGGTCAAAGGGAATTAACAATGAGTTGTTTATCAGACATGACAACATTTGTGGTGGATGAATAGTGACAGTTCCACGATTAAAAGATACTAAGATAAGAACTTGCAAATGAATTTTACTAACGCCATCTATTAACAACATCCGGAACTAAATATCTAGCAAATAACAAAACAACGATATCTTCCCATGGGGATGTTTTACCGCGGTAAAAAGTAGCCTACGCCACTCTCCACCCTCCTCACTATCTCCACACACAAAAACCATACCATATAATAGCTTCGTTGCGACGTGAAAGCCGGACAAACAAACAAATAAGCAATCAAACACACTTTCATATTTATAATATTAGTATGGATATGGATTTACATAGCACCACAGTTCTTCCTACGTAAAAACTAATGTCTGTCCATCGGTTTGTCCTCAGTTCATCGGCGGCTGGCATTTTTACAGACAAGCGTATAAGGCGCTGCGCCATGGCACTTCCAACATGGATGTCCTTATCTCCATGACTACCACCATCAGGTATGTAAAACAACACGCAACTGTTTTGACTCGCTGCGACCCATAGACGTCCCACTGCTGGGCACGGGTCTGTGGGAGGTCTAGAGCATATTCTACCACGCTGCTCCAATGCGGATTGGTGGAGGGGTTAGTGGCCAAACCAGTGTCGAATGTTCTCAAGCCACCCGAAGGTCTTCGACAAGGCTTAACGACTGTTTCCACCATTGAAAACAACCGGGACCGTTGGCTTTACGTGCCCTCCGAAGCACGGTAGCGTCCATGAAATTTTGCCACTAGCGGTCACCCATCCACAAACCGACCGCGCCCGTCGTTGCTTAACTCTTTCGATCACATTGAATCGACGCGAGCCATTGGGCTATGGACGCTACGTTTTACTACTACTATTTTGACTACACGCACGAAAAAGCGTGACTCATGCTGACGTTCCGCCTAGGCCGAGCGTGCAAGCGAGAGCGCGGAACAAGGGATAGAGAGGCACGATCGGCCTAAGCGTTCGGCTTGTGACCCATCCATCTCTTCCACTCCATCGGCCGATGCGTCCGAGTAGAATAGAGACAGCGGGGGAGATAGTCCGTTTGGGAGCTACGATACCACAGACAGATTTTTTTTTTTATGGATTCAAGATAGCAAACGAGCTTGCAGCACCACCCATCCGCTGCCGCCCATGACAAATGTGACTGACTTTGAACAAGACTCAATTAGGGACTGGGATGGTTAGTCCAATTAGTTGAGAGAGTTAATTAGAACATTAGTTGATCAGTTCGTTAATAGGTATGAGGACTGGGGACTGTTAGTGATAGTTAGTCCTGTTAGTTGGTGTTAGTAACAGCAGTCCAGTTACGTGTTAGTAGGAGTCTCGTTCTAAGTCAGTCACAGATGTGTTGATACCCTTGAGGACTAAGATGGTCGCCTCTAAAGAAGTGTAACTGGAAACCACACCTTTCCAACCGGACCACAATTGCTTTAAAAACAATTATTACACGGCAGAAATGGTACTAGGTACCGTGGCGGGCGGTGGTACTGCCCCGAGCGTACTCTATATGGAACCAAAATAATATAAAAACTAGTGGACGCCCGCAGCTTCGCTCGCGTAGAATTAGACCCATTAACGACGTCTGCTCGCGTTCGGGTTGCCCACTTGACTTCAAAAACGGCAAAGTTTCATACTTACTTTGCACCCCCGTTTTACCCCCTTGGGGATGAATTTTCAAAAATCCTTTCTTAGTGCTCCCCTACGTTATAAAAGGAACCCCTGTGCAAAATTTCAACTTTCTAACCCTTATTGTTTAGGCCCTGCGTTGATATGTCAGTCAGTCTTTCGTACCTAGACTTTCGTTAAGCGTGTCTAATCACCTCATAGCGAAATAAATTATTTGACTTTGACTTTGACTTTGAGTCAGTCAGTCAGTCAGTCAGTCACCTTCTCCTTTTATATATATAGATAAAGGATCTGTTCTATTATATTCCAACTCTGTTTGTCTTCGACAGCTACGCATACTCCCTGGCGGTGGTGATAGCGGCGATGTCCCTGCAGAAGGACACCAGCCCCCTGACGTTCTTCGACACGCCGCCCATGCTGCTCGTGTTCGTTTCGCTCGGACGCTGGCTGGAGCACGTGGCCAAGGTGGGTAGCGAACGGGCATGCAGCAGCAGCAAACTAGACGCCCATGACAACTGTGACAGACTTTAAACAGGAAACACACCTTTGAAACGCTCGCTTCGCTGCGACCCATTGACGTCCCACTGCTGGGCACGGGTCTCCCCCACAGACACTTCTGCGGGAGGTCTAGAGCATACTCCACCACGCTGCTCCAATGCGGATTGGTGGAGGGGTTAGTGGCCAACCCAGTGTCGAATGTTCTCAAGCCACCCGAAGGTCTTCGACAAGGCTTAGCGACTGTTTCCACCATTGAAAACAACCGGGACCGATGGTTTTACGTGCCCTCCGAAGCACGGTAGCGTCCATGAAATTTTGCCACTAGCGGTCACCCATCCACAAACCGACCGCGCCCGTCGTTGCTTAACAACTCGATCACATTGATTCGATGCGAGCCATTGGGCTATGGACGCTTGAAACGCTCATAGATTAGTTAATAGTTCTTGATCGACCTTATTAAGCTTTGACAGGCCCGTTGGCGCAATCGGTAGTGACCCTGTCTGTTGCGCCAGGGGTCGTGGGTTCGAATCACATTCAGGACAAATATTCGTGTGACGAACACTTGTATTTGTTCTGTGTCTGGATTTCAATATTATCTATTTAACTATGTTTTTAAAAATATCTATGTATGTATATCAGTCTCTGACACCCATATCACAGGCTCGCGCCTACTTTGGGGTCAGATGGCCGCGTGTGAGAATGTCTAAGATATTTATTAGATATTTAACTTAACACTCCTTTTTAGATACAATCGACGTAGGGCACGTATCAAACGAGCATATACTTTGAAAATGGGCACGAACCACCACCCATAACTTCTGTGACAAACATGTTAGACTAGAGCACACCCAGTACCTATAGGAAGGTCGCGGGCTCGAATCCCTGCGCTGAATTTTTTCAAGTTTAATTATTTATAGTCATAAACCGTTTCTAGGGCAAGACATCGGAGGCCTTATCGAAGCTGCTCTCGCTGAAGGCCACGGAGGCGGTGCTGGTGACCCTGGACGATGAGGGCCGCGAGCTGGGGGAGAAGAGCATCTCGGTGGACCTGGTGGAGCGGGGGGACGTGCTCAAGGTCAGTTGGCAAGGGTTGATCCCGCTCGAAGGACCACATATCTATAATATATAAAAGGAGAAGGTGACTGACTGACTGACTGACTGACATATCAACGCAGGGCCTAAACTATAAGGGCTAGAAACTTGAAATTTTGAACAGGGGTTCCTTTTATAATGTAGGGAAGCACTAAGAAAGGATTTCTGAAAATTTACCCCCTAAGGGGGTAAAACGGGGGTGCAAAGTTAGTATGAAACTTTGCCGTTTTTGAAGTCTTTAGACGGGTAGACGTCGTTAATGGGTCTAATTCTACGGTAACTACAAACTACTTAAAGAAAAGATACATAATGCTATTCTAAACTGATTAATATAAGGCAAAGGATTACCTATTGATCATTGAATGAATAGGTAATCCTACACAGTTGCCTAACTTGCCTTAAGGCTAATTTACAATAATTACCTACCACTAAGCTAAGCTCTAAAGTCACGATAGACTATCTATCTGGTCATCGGCTTTAGGAAGAATTTACAATATTGGATGATTTGTTTTCATTATGGATGCATATTTTACTTTAGTCGCAAATAAATCACGATGAAGCAAGCACGTGTCTGATTCTTCAAACCGAACTCACCAGGTGAACCTTATCGCCAAACCAAATATTCTTATCTTAATACTTTAACAACTCACAATGGATGGATATACACGCTTTGTACGTATGTTTCTAGGTGGTGCCCGGAGCAAAGATTCCTGTAGACGGCAAGGTGATATCCGGGCAGAGCACGTGCGACGAGTCCCTCATCACGGGGGAGTCGATGCCGGTCACCAAGAACATTGGTGAGTTGACTCTGTCGCTCGATAGATGGCGCTGTTTTATACTGGCGCTGTTTTCGTCCAAGTCATTTTTCTGCTGTACCAGAGAGGGTTGAATCGGCTCAGAGCACGTGCGACGAGTCCCTCATCACGGGGGAGTCGATGCCGGTCACCAAGAACGTTGGTGAGTTGACTCTGTTGCTCGAGAGATGGCGCTGTTTTATACTGGCGCTGATTTCGTCCAAGTCATTTTTCTGCTGTACCAGAGAAGGTTGTTTCGGGACAGAGCGCGTAAGCCGAGTCCCTTATTACGGGGGAGTCGATGCCGGTCACCAAGAACATTGGTGAGTTGACTCTGTTGCTCGATAGATGGCGCTGTTTTATACTGGCGCTGTTTTCGTCCAAGTCATTTTTCTGCTGTACCAGAGAGGGTTATATCGGGTTAGAGCATGTACGACGAGTCCCTTATCACGGGGGAGTCGATGCCGGTCACCAAGAACGTCGGTGAGTTGGCTCTGTTGCTCGATAGATGGCGCTGTTTTATACTGGCGCTGTTTTCGTCCAAGTCATTTTTCTGGTTGACTGTTGCTCGATAGATGGCGCTGTTTTATACTGGCGCTGTTTTCGTCCAAGTCATTTTTCTGCTGTGCCAGAGAGGGTTATATCGGGTTAGAGCATGTACGACGAGTCCCTTATTACGGGGGAGTCGATGTTGGTCACCAAGAACGTTGGTGAGTTGACTCTGTTGCTCGATAGATGGCGCTGTTTTATACTCGCGCTGTTTTCGTCCAAGTCATTTTTCTGCTGTACCAGAGAAGGTTGTATCGGGTCAGAGCACGTGCGACGAGTCCCTCATCACGGGGGAGTCGATGCCGGTCACCAAGAACATTGGTGAGTTGACTCCGTTGCTCAAGAGATGGCGCTGTTTTATACTGGCGCTGTTTCGTCCAAGTCATTTTTCTGCTGTACCAGAGAAGGTTGTATCGGTTCAGAGCTTGTGCGACGAGTCCCTCATCACGGGGGAGTCGATGCCGGTCACCAAGAACGTTGGTGAGTTGACTCTGTTGCTCGATAGATGGCGCTGTTTTATACTGGCGCTGTTTTCGTCCAAGTTATTTTTCTGCTGTACCAGAGAGGGTTATATCGGGTTAGAGCATGTACGACGAGTCCCTTAGTACGGGGGAGTCGATGCCGGTCACCAAGAACATTGGTGAGTTGACTCAGTTGCTCGATAGATGGCGCTGTTTTATACTGGCGCTGTTTTCGTCCAAGTTATTTTTCTGCTGTACCAGAGAGGGTTATATCGGGTTAAAGCATGTACGACGAGTCCCTCATCACGGGGGAGTCGATGCCGGTCACCAAGAACGTTGGTGAGTTGACTCTGTTGCTCGATAGATGGCGCTGTTTTATACTGGCGCTGTTTTCGTCCAAGTCATTTTTCTGCTGTACCAGAGAAGGTTATATCGGGTCAGAGCATGTATGACGAGTCCCTCATCACGGGGGAGTCGATGCCGGTCACCAAGAACGTTGGTGAGTTGAATCTGTTGCTCGATAGATGGCGCTGTTGTACACTGGCGCTGTTTTCGTCCAAGTCATTTTTATGCTGTACCAGAGAAGGTTGTTTCGGCTCAGAGCATGTACGACGAGTCCCTTATTGCGGGGGAGTCGATGCCGGTCACCAAGAACGTTGGTGAGTTGACTCTGTTGCTCGATAGATGGCGCTGTTTTATACTGGCGCTGTTTTCGTCCAAGTCATTTTTCTGCTGTACCAGAGAAGGTTGAATCGGCTCAGAGCACGTGCGACGAGTCCCTCATCACGGGGGAGTCGATGCCGGTCACCAAGAACGTTGGTGAGTTGACTCTGTTGCTCGATAGATGGCGCTGTTGTACATTGGCGTTGTTTTCGTCCAAGTCATTTTTCTGCTGTATCAGAGAAGTTTGTATCGGGGCAGAGCATGTACGACGAGTTCCTCATCACGGGGGAGTCGATGCCGGTCACCAAGAACGTTGGTGAGTTGACTCTGTTGCTCGATAGATGGCGCTGTTTTATACTGGCGCTGTTTTCGTCCAAGTCATTTTTCTGCTGTACCAGAGAGGGTTATATCGGGTTAGAGCATGTACGACGAGTCCCTCATCACGGGAGAGTCGATGCCGGTCACAAAGAACGTTGGTGAGTTGACTCTGTTGCTCGATAGATGGCGCTGTTTTATACTCGCGCTGTTTTCGTCCAAGTCATTTTTCTGCTGTACCAGAGAAGGTTGTATCGGGTCAGAGCACGTGCGACGAGTCCCTCATCACGGGGGAGTCGATGCCGGTCACCAAGAACGTTGGTGAGTTGACTATGTCGCTCGATAGATGGCGCTGTTTTAAACTGGCGCTGTTTTCGTCCAAGTCATTTTTCTGCTGTACCAGAGAAAGTTGTATAGGTTCAGAGCACGTGCGACGAGTCCCTCATCACGGGGGAGTCGATGCCGGTCACCAAGAACGTCGGTGAGTTGACTCTGTCGCTCGATAGATCGCGCTGTTTTATACTGGCGCTGTTTTCGTTCAAGTCATTTCTCTGCTGTACCAGAGAGGGTTATATCGGATTAAAGCACGTGCGACGAGTCCCTCATCACGGGGGAGTCGATGCCGGTCACCAAGAACGTTGGTGAGTTGACTATGTTGCTCGATAGATGGCGCTGTTTTATACTGGCGCTGTTTTCGTCCAAGTCATTTTTCTGCTGTACCAGAGAGGGTTATATTGGGTTAGAGCATGTACGACGAGTCCCTTATTACGGGAGAGTCGATGCCGGTCACCAAGAACGTCGGTGAGTTGACTCTGTTGCTCGATAGATGGCGCTGTTTTATACTGGCGCTTTTTTTTTCCAACATATTTCTGCTTTATGATTTTTGCCCTGTAATAATTGCTTCCTTACTGATATATTAAAGGGAAAGTGTGTTAGTTGGTTTGTTATTCTTGATGGCTTTATGGCTTGAGAACATTCGTCACTGGGTTGGTCTACCAATCCGCATTGGAGCAGCTTTGTGGAGTATGGCCTAATCCTTCCCATTCTGAGAGGAGACCCGTGCCAAGCAGTGGGACGTCTATGGGTCGCAGCGAGCGAAATTTAAACCTGTATTTGAATCTCTTCAGGGTCGATGGTGATAGGCGGCAGCATAAACCAGCACGGCGCGCTTCTGATGCGCGCGACGCACACGGGCGACGCGAGCACGCTGGCGCAGATAGTGCGGCTGGTGGAGGACGCGCAGAGCAGCAAGGCGCCCGTGCAGAGGCTGGCGGACACCATCGCGGGGTGAGTGTTCAGGGTCGACGGTGATGGGCGGCGGCATAGACCGGCACGGCGCGCTTCTGATGCGCGCGACGCACACGGGCGACGCGAGCACGCTGGCGCAGATAGTGCGGCTGGTGGAGGACGCGCAGAGCAGCAAGGCGCCCGTGCAGAGGCTGGCGGACACCATCGCGGGGTGAGTGTTCAGGGTCGACGGTGATGGGCGGCGGCATAGACCGGCACGGCGCGCTTCTGATGCGCGCGACGCACACGGGCGACGCGAGCACGCTGGCGCAGATAGTGCGGCTGGTGGAGGACGCGCAGAGCAGCAAGGCGCCCGTGCAGAGGCTGGCGGACACCATCGCGGGGTGAGTGTTCAGGGTCGACGGTGATGGGCGGCGGCATAGACCGGCACGGCGCGCTTCTGATGCGCGCGACGCACACGGGCGACGCGAGCACGCTGGCGCAGATAGTGCGGCTGGTGGAGGACGCGCAGAGCAGCAAGGCGCCCGTGCAGAGGCTGGCGGACACCATCGCGGGGTGAGTGTTCAGGGTCGACGGTGATGGGCGGCGGCATAGACCGGCACGGCGCGCTTCTGATGCGCGCGACGCACACGGGCGACGCGAGCACGCTGGCGCAGATAGTGCGGCTGGTGGAGGACGCGCAGAGCAGCAAGGCGCCCGTGCAGAGGCTGGCGGACACCATCGCGGGGTGAGTGTTCAGGGTCGACGGTGATGGGCGGCGGCATAGACCGGCACGGCGCGCTTCTGATGCGCGCGACGCACACGGGCGACGCGAGCACGCTGGCGCAGATAGTGCGGCTGGTGGAGGACGCGCAGAGCAGCAAGGCGCCCGTGCAGAGGCTGGCGGACACCATCGCGGGGTGAGTGTTCAGGGTCGACGGTGATGGGCGGCGGCATAGACCGGCACGGCGCGCTTCTGATGCGCGCGACGCACACGGGCGACGCGAGCACGCTGGCGCAGATAGTGCGGCTGGTGGAGGACGCGCAGAGCAGCAAGGCGCCCGTGCAGAGGCTGGCGGACACCATCGCGGGGTGAGTGTTCAGGGTCGACGGTGATGGGCGGCGGCATAGACCGGCACGGCGCGCTTCTGATGCGCGCGACGCACACGGGCGACGCGAGCACGCTGGCGCAGATAGTGCGGCTGGTGGAGGACGCGCAGAGCAGCAAGGCGCCCGTGCAGAGGCTGGCGGACACCATCGCGGGGTGAGTGTTCAGGGTCGACGGTGATGGGCGGCGGCATAGACCGGCACGGCGCGCTTCTGATGCGCGCGACGCACACGGGCGACGCGAGCACGCTGGCGCAGATAGTGCGGCTGGTGGAGGACGCGCAGAGCAGCAAGGCGCCCGTGCAGAGGCTGGCGGACACCATCGCGGGGTGAGTGTTCAGGGTCGACGGTGATGGGCGGCGGCATAGACCGGCACGGCGCGCTTCTGATGCGCGCGACGCACACGGGCGACGCGAGCACGCTGGCGCAGATAGTGCGGCTGGTGGAGGACGCGCAGAGCAGCAAGGCGCCCGTGCAGAGGCTGGCGGACACCATCGCGGGGTGAGTGTTCAGGGTCGACGGTGATGGGCGGCGGCATAGACCGGCACGGCGCGCTTCTGATGCGCGCGACGCACACGGGCGACGCGAGCACGCTGGCGCAGATAGTGCGGCTGGTGGAGGACGCGCAGAGCAGCAAGGCGCCCGTGCAGAGGCTGGCGGACACCATCGCGGGGTGAGTGTTCAGGGTCGACGGTGATGGGCGGCGGCATAGACCGGCACGGCGCGCTTCTGATGCGCGCGACGCACACGGGCGACGCGAGCACGCTGGCGCAGATAGTGCGGCTGGTGGAGGACGCGCAGAGCAGCAAGGCGCCCGTGCAGAGGCTGGCGGACACCATCGCGGGGTGAGTGTTCAGGGTCGACGGTGATGGGCGGCGGCATAGACCGGCACGGCGCGCTTCTGATGCGCGCGACGCACACGGGCGACGCGAGCACGCTGGCGCAGATAGTGCGGCTGGTGGAGGACGCGCAGAGCAGCAAGGCGCCCGTGCAGAGGCTGGCGGACACCATCGCGGGGTGAGTGTTCAGGGTCGACGGTGATGGGCGGCGGCATAGACCGGCACGGCGCGCTTCTGATGCGCGCGACGCACACGGGCGACGCGAGCACGCTGGCGCAGATAGTGCGGCTGGTGGAGGACGCGCAGAGCAGCAAGGCGCCCGTGCAGAGGCTGGCGGACACCATCGCGGGGTGAGTGTTCAGGGTCGACGGTGATGGGCGGCGGCATAGACCGGCACGGCGCGCTTCTGATGCGCGCGACGCACACGGGCGACGCGAGCACGCTGGCGCAGATAGTGCGGCTGGTGGAGGACGCGCAGAGCAGCAAGGCGCCCGTGCAGAGGCTGGCGGACACCATCGCGGGGTGAGTGTTCAGGGTCGACGGTGATGGGCGGCGGCATAGACCGGCACGGCGCGCTTCTGATGCGCGCGACGCACACGGGCGACGCGAGCACGCTGGCGCAGATAGTGCGGCTGGTGGAGGACGCGCAGAGCAGCAAGGCGCCCGTGCAGAGGCTGGCGGACACCATCGCGGGGTGAGTGTTCAGGGTCGACGGTGATGGGCGGCGGCATAGACCGGCACGGCGCGCTTCTGATGCGCGCGACGCACACGGGCGACGCGAGCACGCTGGCGCAGATAGTGCGGCTGGTGGAGGACGCGCAGAGCAGCAAGGCGCCCGTGCAGAGGCTGGCGGACACCATCGCGGGGTGAGTGTTCAGGGTCGACGGTGATGGGCGGCGGCATAGACCGGCACGGCGCGCTTCTGATGCGCGCGACGCACACGGGCGACGCGAGCACGCTGGCGCAGATAGTGCGGCTGGTGGAGGACGCGCAGAGCAGCAAGGCGCCCGTGCAGAGGCTGGCGGACACCATCGCGGGGTGAGTGTTCAGGGTCGACGGTGATGGGCGGCGGCATAGACCGGCACGGCGCGCTTCTGATGCGCGCGACGCACACGGGCGACGCGAGCACGCTGGCGCAGATAGTGCGGCTGGTGGAGGACGCGCAGAGCAGCAAGGCGCCCGTGCAGAGGCTGGCGGACACCATCGCGGGGTGAGTGTTCAGGGTCGACGGTGATGGGCGGCGGCATAGACCGGCACGGCGCGCTTCTGATGCGCGCGACGCACACGGGCGACGCGAGCACGCTGGCGCAGATAGTGCGGCTGGTGGAGGACGCGCAGAGCAGCAAGGCGCCCGTGCAGAGGCTGGCGGACACCATCGCGGGGTGAGTGTTCAGGGTCGACGGTGATGGGCGGCGGCATAGACCGGCACGGCGCGCTTCTGATGCGCGCGACGCACACGGGCGACGCGAGCACGCTGGCGCAGATAGTGCGGCTGGTGGAGGACGCGCAGAGCAGCAAGGCGCCCGTGCAGAGGCTGGCGGACACCATCGCGGGGTGAGTGTTCAGGGTCGACGGTGATGGGCGGCGGCATAGACCGGCACGGCGCGCTTCTGATGCGCGCGACGCACACGGGCGACGCGAGCACGCTGGCGCAGATAGTGCGGCTGGTGGAGGACGCGCAGAGCAGCAAGGCGCCCGTGCAGAGGCTGGCGGACACCATCGCGGGGTGAGTGTTCAGGGTCGACGGTGATGGGCGGCGGCATAGACCGGCACGGCGCGCTTCTGATGCGCGCGACGCACACGGGCGACGCGAGCACGCTGGCGCAGATAGTGCGGCTGGTGGAGGACGCGCAGAGC
Organism: Carterocephalus palaemon; assembly: GCA_944567765.1. Classification (NCBI taxonomy): domain Eukaryota; kingdom Metazoa; phylum Arthropoda; class Insecta; order Lepidoptera; family Hesperiidae; genus Carterocephalus; species Carterocephalus palaemon. The sequence goes on from OX155667.1 coordinate 503,808, forward strand.
AGCAAGGCGCCCGTGCAGAGGCTGGCGGACACCATCGCGGGGTGAGTGTTCAGGGTCGACGGTGATGGGCGGCGGCATAGACCGGCACGGCGCGCTTCTGATGCGCGCGACGCACACGGGCGACGCGAGCACGCTGGCGCAGATAGTGCGGCTGGTGGAGGACGCGCAGAGCAGCAAGGCGCCCGTGCAGAGGCTGGCGGACACCATCGCGGGGTGAGTGTTCAGGGTCGACGGTGATGGGCGGCGGCATAGACCGGCACGGCGCGCTTCTGATGCGCGCGACGCACACGGGCGACGCGAGCACGCTGGCGCAGATAGTGCGGCTGGTGGAGGACGCGCAGAGCAGCAAGGCGCCCGTGCAGAGGCTGGCGGACACCATCGCGGGGTGAGTGTTCAGGGTCGACGGTGATGGGCGGCGGCATAGACCGGCACGGCGCGCTTCTGATGCGCGCGACGCACACGGGCGACGCGAGCACGCTGGCGCAGATAGTGCGGCTGGTGGAGGACGCGCAGAGCAGCAAGGCGCCCGTGCAGAGGCTGGCGGACACCATCGCGGGGTGAGTGTTCAGGGTCGACGGTGATGGGCGGCGGCATAGACCGGCACGGCGCGCTTCTGATGCGCGCGACGCACACGGGCGACGCGAGCACGCTGGCGCAGATAGTGCGGCTGGTGGAGGACGCGCAGAGCAGCAAGGCGCCCGTGCAGAGGCTGGCGGACACCATCGCGGGGTGAGTGTTCAGGGTCGACGGTGATGGGCGGCGGCATAGACCGGCACGGCGCGCTTCTGATGCGCGCGACGCACACGGGCGACGCGAGCACGCTGGCGCAGATAGTGCGGCTGGTGGAGGACGCGCAGAGCAGCAAGGCGCCCGTGCAGAGGCTGGCGGACACCATCGCGGGGTGAGTGTTCAGGGTCGACGGTGATGGGCGGCGGCATAGACCGGCACGGCGCGCTTCTGATGCGCGCGACGCACACGGGCGACGCGAGCACGCTGGCGCAGATAGTGCGGCTGGTGGAGGACGCGCAGAGCAGCAAGGCGCCCGTGCAGAGGCTGGCGGACACCATCGCGGGGTGAGTGTTCAGGGTCGACGGTGATGGGCGGCGGCATAGACCGGCACGGCGCGCTTCTGATGCGCGCGACGCACACGGGCGACGCGAGCACGCTGGCGCAGATAGTGCGGCTGGTGGAGGACGCGCAGAGCAGCAAGGCGCCCGTGCAGAGGCTGGCGGACACCATCGCGGGGTGAGTGTTCAGGGTCGACGGTGATGGGCGGCGGCATAGACCGGCACGGCGCGCTTCTGATGCGCGCGACGCACACGGGCGACGCGAGCACGCTGGCGCAGATAGTGCGGCTGGTGGAGGACGCGCAGAGCAGCAAGGCGCCCGTGCAGAGGCTGGCGGACACCATCGCGGGGTGAGTGTTCAGGGTCGACGGTGATGGGCGGCGGCATAGACCGGCACGGCGCGCTTCTGATGCGCGCGACGCACACGGGCGACGCGAGCACGCTGGCGCAGATAGTGCGGCTGGTGGAGGACGCGCAGAGCAGCAAGGCGCCCGTGCAGAGGCTGGCGGACACCATCGCGGGGTGAGTGTTCAGGGTCGACGGTGATGGGCGGCGGCATAGACCGGCACGGCGCGCTTCTGATGCGCGCGACGCACACGGGCGACGCGAGCACGCTGGCGCAGATAGTGCGGCTGGTGGAGGACGCGCAGAGCAGCAAGGCGCCCGTGCAGAGGCTGGCGGACACCATCGCGGGGTGAGTGTTCAGGGTCGACGGTGATGGGCGGCGGCATAGACCGGCACGGCGCGCTTCTGATGCGCGCGACGCACACGGGCGACGCGAGCACGCTGGCGCAGATAGTGCGGCTGGTGGAGGACGCGCAGAGCAGCAAGGCGCCCGTGCAGAGGCTGGCGGACACCATCGCGGGGTGAGTGTTCAGGGTCGACGGTGATGGGCGGCGGCATAGACCGGCACGGCGCGCTTCTGATGCGCGCGACGCACACGGGCGACGCGAGCACGCTGGCGCAGATAGTGCGGCTGGTGGAGGACGCGCAGAGCAGCAAGGCGCCCGTGCAGAGGCTGGCGGACACCATCGCGGGGTGAGTGTTCAGGGTCGACGGTGATGGGCGGCGGCATAGACCGGCACGGCGCGCTTCTGATGCGCGCGACGCACACGGGCGACGCGAGCACGCTGGCGCAGATAGTGCGGCTGGTGGAGGACGCGCAGAGCAGCAAGGCGCCCGTGCAGAGGCTGGCGGACACCATCGCGGGGTGAGTGTTCAGGGTCGACGGTGATGGGCGGCGGCATAGACCGGCACGGCGCGCTGCTGATTGAGTGAGTCTGACTGAGTGAGTCTTCAGGGTCGGTAGCAGCAAGCAAGCAAGCACCAGTCCCTGTAGCTTTGAGTCTCTTGATGGACGGCCAAGAAGTCCCTGTAGCTCGGGCCTGTCGTAAGAGGCGACTAAAGGGGACTTCTGGGGGCGGGCGGGGAGACGAGCTCGAACCGTCCATCATGTGACCCCGGGAAAGACGACGATGTTTGTGGCTGCACAGCGTTGTGTGAACCGGGAAGAGCCCGTCTTGGGCGCAGCGCCGGAGGGCACCGGCGCGTTCTACAAGAGATCCCGGAGCCCTCCCGTAGCGCCGGAGTAGGCCACCGAGAGGGTTTTAGTGGGTGAAAGTCCCACATAACCCGGTGTCGCTCCCACGACGTTCGGGTACCTTTTCATGGTTTCCCGCTCGTTAAACAAAAAAAAAAAGGGTCGGCCAAGCAACAATATTATATAGGCTATGTCACTCGGTGAATATGTAGCTTTGTAATGGTGAAAGAATTTTTTAATACAGTTGCTCAAAAAGTGGCGTATTACAGGGACGTATAGCGTTCGGGAAGTGAGCTATTACACACTCGTGCTTTTTCTTTACCTTTTCCGAACTCGTGCGTTCTCTTTCCCAACTGTCAAAATAATGTCTATTAAAAAGAAAAAACCAACCACGAAGTTTTTACTAAAAAAAAATTCATAGAAGTTTTTATGATTCATGCAAATATTTCTAAAAAGAAGCTACTAATTTGTTTAAATATCAGATATAATGATTTGATTTAATGAGTTAGGTTAGGTTTCACTTCATTTCATCTCATTAAATTTCATGTTAATAAAAAAATTCTACTGAAGACTTGGCTGTATGGGCATAGTTCCCTTTGCCTACCCAGAATGGGTGAAGAAAACAAAAAAATATCTCTGCAACAATCTGTATTCTTTTACGGTTGGCGCCATTTTCCAAATATGTTCTTTGCGAGTTTAGTTTGTGTTTTTATTATTTTATTAAATTGCTTCATTTTTTCGCAACTGTATTAAAAATAGTTGTTCAGTACACGTGCAGAACCGTCATTGCAACTTGTTCCGACTGTCAACCCTCGCCTTCGGCTCGGGTAGACATTTGTCGGAACTCTTTGCAATGACGGGCTTTCCGCACTTGTAGCGAAATATACTATTTTAAATCGGACCATGTAGTGTTTGTGTAAAAACGTTACAAACAAATCGTGGGCTTCAAGCCAGAGGGGCGTATAAGCAATACCGCAACTTTTCAGGAGACAAGTTTTTTTTCAATGTATCTCTTTATATGATAATGTGCATGTGTCTACGAAAGTACTTTCCTAATAACGTGAAATGATCATTTTCGTTGTAAGTATTTAAAAACTCACAATATTGCACTTACTTCCATTAGGCTCGACAGTTGTAGGCAAATTATACGCCCCTCTGGCTTGAAGCCCGCTAAATGTTTCCTCTTTATAATATAAGTATAGATAAATATTAGTCTGTTTGTTTGTCTGCAGATACTTCGTCCCCCTGGTGGTGTTCCTGTCGGTGCTCACGCTGGTCTGCTGGGTCATCACGGGCGCGCTGGACTTCGACAAGATCAAGGCGATAACGCCGGTGAGAATTATATTTTCTATACACCTACATCTATAACTGGCACGAACTTCCCTACGAGGGTCGTCCTGAAAATCAGCGGCTGCTGGCTTGCCACAGCCATATGCTGAGGGCGTCCTATTTCGGCATCGTTATTAAAATTAAATTTTTTTATTGACTTATGTGTTGTATGTATGTCGAAATAAAGCCAGTCAGCCAGTCTATTATAAATGTCATTATTTTGTTTATATACAGGAGATGTACCGCGACCCCTCGTTCTCCAAGTGGCAGGTGATCGTGCAGACGGCCTTCCACTTCTCCCTGTCCGTGCTGGCGATCGCGTGCCCCTGCGCGCTGGGCCTGGCCACGCCCACCGCGGTCATGGTGGCCACCGGCGTCGGGGCCAACCTCGGCCTGCTGATAAAGGGCGCCGAGCCCTTGGAGAATGCTCATAAGGTGGGTATATTATTGTTCTCTCAGGCCAGTTGTACAGCGGTGACAGCCTAGTGGCTATCGAACTCGCCTCTCACTCGAGTGGTCCGGGTTCGAACCCCAGCGGCACGCACCAATGACTTTTCCAAGTTATGTGCGATTTAAGAATTTAAATGTCACTTGCTGTAACGGTGAAGGACACATCGTGAAGAAACCTGCATGCCTGAGAGTTCTTCTAATGTTCTCCAAGGCATGTGAAGTCTGCCAATCCGCACTTGGCCAACGTGGTAGACTAAGGCCTAATCCCTCCCATTCTGAGAATAGACCCTAGCCCAACAGTGGGACAAAGAAAGTGTTGTGATGATGATGATGATCAGGCCAGTTGGCGCAATCGGTAGTGACCCTGTCTGTTGCGCCAGGGGTCGTGGGTTCGAATCCCGCTCAGGACAAATATTCGTGTGACGAACACTTGTATTTGTATTGGCGCTGACACTAATTGTAAAACGCGGTGGCGACTTTTTGCCTTTTTTCGTCAAAGAAACATCGGGCTTCGGACAGGGTCACTACCGATTGCGCCAACTGGCCTGATCATCATCATCATCACAACACTTTCTTTGTCCCACTGTTGGGCTAGGGTCTATTTTCAGAATGGGAGGGATTAGGCCTTAGTCTACCACGTTGGCCAAGTGCGGATTGGCAGACTCTTTCGCAACAGACAGGGCCACTACCGATTGCGCCAACGGGCCCATATATATAAAGACTAGTGGACGCCCGCAGCTTCGCTCGCGTAAAATTAGATCCATTAACGACGTCTGCCCGCGTTCGGGTTGCCCACTTGACTTCAAAAACGGCAAAGTTTCATACTAACTTTGCATCCCCGTTTTACCCCCTTAGGGGGTGAATTTTCAAAAATCCTTTTAGTGCTCCCCTACGTTATAAAAGGAACCCCTGTGCAAAATTTCAAGTTTCTAACCCTTATAGTTTAGGCCCTGCGTTGATATGTCAGTCAGTCAGTCAGTCAGTCAGCCAGTCAGTCAGTCACCTTCTCCTTTTATATATATAGATTAATTATTAACATTTGCATATTTTATGTCCAGGTGCGGACGGTGATATTCGACAAGACCGGCACGATAACGTGCGGGAGCGCCCGCGTGGCGCGCGTGTCGCTGCTGACGGGCACCGCCGCCTCGCTGCCCGACGTGCTGGCGTGCGTGCTGTGCGCCGAGCTCAACTCGGAGCACCCTGTGGCCTCAGGTCAGGATAAATAATCACACAACAATTACCTAATACCTACTTAATAAATAACATATTATAATCTACCTATAATGTTACTATTACAGCATTACAATTGATTTTAAATGTAACAGCGATAGTGAAGTGGTGCACGGCCGTGCTGGGCACGTCGGGCGCGCGCTGCAGCGGCTTCACCGCGGCGCCGGGCTGCGGGCTGCGCGCCAGGCTGCGCGTGCGCGCGCCCGCCGCGCCGCCGCCCGCGCTCGCCGCGCTGCTCGCCAACGCGAGGTGGGTAGTATGAGTTCGGCTTCACCGCGGCGCCGGGCTGCGGGCTGCGCGCCAGGCTGCGCGTGCGCGCGCCCGCCGCGCCGCCGCCCGCGCTCGCCGCGCTGCTCGCCAACGCGAGGTGGGTAGTATGAGTTCGGCTTCACCGCGGCGCCGGGCTGCGGGCTGCGCGCCAGGCTGCGCGTGCGCGCGCCCGCCGCGCCGCCGCCCGCGCTCGCCGCGCTGCTCGCCAACGCGAGGTGGGTAGTATGAGTTCGGCTTCACCGCGGCGCCGGGCTGCGGGCTGCGCGCCAGGCTGCGCGTGCGCGCGCCCGCCGCGCCGCCGCCCGCGCTCGCCGCGCTGCTCGCCAACGCGAGGTGGGTAGTATGAGTTCGGCTTCACCGCGGCGCCGGGCTGCGGGCTGCGCGCCAGGCTGCGCGTGCGCGCGCCCGCCGCGCCGCCGCCCGCGCTCGCCGCGCTGCTCGCCAACGCGAGGTGGGTAGTATGAGTTCGGCTTCACCGCGGCGCCGGGCTGCGGGCTGCGCGCCAGGCTGCGCGTGCGCGCGCCCGCCGCGCCGCCGCCCGCGCTCGCCGCGCTGCTCGCCAACGCGAGGTGGGTAGTATGAGTTCGGCTTCACCGCGGCGCCGGGCTGCGGGCTGCGCGCCAGGCTGCGCGTGCGCGCGCCCGCCGCGCCGCCGCCCGCGCTCGCCGCGCTGCTCGCCAACGCGAGGTGGGTAGTATGAGTTCGGCTTCACCGCGGCGCCGGGCTGCGGGCTGCGCGCCAGGCTGCGCGTGCGCGCGCCCGCCGCGCCGCCGCCCGCGCTCGCCGCGCTGCTCGCCAACGCGAGGTGGGTAGTATGAGTTCGGCTTCACCGCGGCGCCGGGCTGCGGGCTGCGCGCCAGGCTGCGCGTGCGCGCGCCCGCCGCGCCGCCGCCCGCGCTCGCCGCGCTGCTCGCCAACGCGAGGTGGGTAGTATGAGTTCGGCTTCACCGCGGCGCCGGGCTGCGGGCTGCGCGCCAGGCTGCGCGTGCGCGCGCCCGCCGCGCCGCCGCCCGCGCTCGCCGCGCTGCTCGCCAACGCGAGGTGGGTAGTATGAGTTCGGCTTCACCGCGGCGCCGGGCTGCGGGCTGCGCGCCAGGCTGCGCGTGCGCGCGCCCGCCGCGCCGCCGCCCGCGCTCGCCGCGCTGCTCGCCAACGCGAGGTGGGTAGTATGAGTTCGGCTTCACCGCGGCGCCGGGCTGCGGGCTGCGCGCCAGGCTGCGCGTGCGCGCGCCCGCCGCGCCGCCGCCCGCGCTCGCCGCGCTGCTCGCCAACGCGAGGTGGGTAGTATGAGTTCGGCTTCACCGCGGCGCCGGGCTGCGGGCTGCGCGCCAGGCTGCGCGTGCGCGCGCCCGCCGCGCCGCCGCCCGCGCTCGCCGCGCTGCTCGCCAACGCGAGGTGGGTAGTATGAGTTCGGCTTCACCGCGGCGCCGGGCTGCGGGCTGCGCGCCAGGCTGCGCGTGCGCGCGCCCGCCGCGCCGCCGCCCGCGCTCGCCGCGCTGCTCGCCAACGCGAGGTGGGTAGTATGAGTTCGGCTTCACCGCGGCGCCGGGCTGCGGGCTGCGCGCCAGGCTGCGCGTGCGCGCGCCCGCCGCGCCGCCGCCCGCGCTCGCCGCGCTGCTCGCCAACGCGAGGTGGGTAGTATGAGTTCGGCTTCACCGCGGCGCCGGGCTGCGGGCTGCGCGCCAGGCTGCGCGTGCGCGCGCCCGCCGCGCCGCCGCCCGCGCTCGCCGCGCTGCTCGCCAACGCGAGGTGGGTAGTATGAGTTCGGCTTCACCGCGGCGCCGGGCTGCGGGCTGCGCGCCAGGCTGCGCGTGCGCGCGCCCGCCGCGCCGCCGCCCGCGCTCGCCGCGCTGCTCGCCAACGCGAGGTGGGTAGTATGAGTTCGGCTTCACCGCGGCGCCGGGCTGCGGGCTGCGCGCCAGGCTGCGCGTGCGCGCGCCCGCCGCGCCGCCGCCCGCGCTCGCCGCGCTGCTCGCCAACGCGAGGTGGGTAGTATGAGTTCGGCTTCACCGCGGCGCCGGGCTGCGGGCTGCGCGCCAGGCTGCGCGTGCGCGCGCCCGCCGCGCCGCCGCCCGCGCTCGCCGCGCTGCTCGCCAACGCGAGGTGGGTAGTATGAGTTCGGCTTCACCGCGGCGCCGGGCTGCGGGCTGCGCGCCAGGCTGCGCGTGCGCGCGCCCGCCGCGCCGCCGCCCGCGCTCGCCGCGCTGCTCGCCAACGCGAGGTGGGTAGTATGAGTTCGGCTTCACCGCGGCGCCGGGCTGCGGGCTGCGCGCCAGGCTGCGCGTGCGCGCGCCCGCCGCGCCGCCGCCCGCGCTCGCCGCGCTGCTCGCCAACGCGAGGTGGGTAGTATGAGTTCGGCTTCACCGCGGCGCCGGGCTGCGGGCTGCGCGCCAGGCTGCGCGTGCGCGCGCCCGCCGCGCCGCCGCCCGCGCTCGCCGCGCTGCTCGCCAACGCGAGGTGGGTAGTATGAGTTCGGCTTCACCGCGGCGCCGGGCTGCGGGCTGCGCGCCAGGCTGCGCGTGCGCGCGCCCGCCGCGCCGCCGCCCGCGCTCGCCGCGCTGCTCGCCAACGCGAGGTGGGTAGTATGAGTTCGGCTTCACCGCGGCGCCGGGCTGCGGGCTGCGCGCCAGGCTGCGCGTGCGCGCGCCCGCCGCGCCGCCGCCCGCGCTCGCCGCGCTGCTCGCCAACGCGAGGTGGGTAGTATGAGTTCGGCTTCACCGCGGCGCCGGGCTGCGGGCTGCGCGCCAGGCTGCGCGTGCGCGCGCCCGCCGCGCCGCCGCCCGCGCTCGCCGCGCTGCTCGCCAACGCGAGGTGGGTAGTATGAGTTCGGCTTCACCGCGGCGCCGGGCTGCGGGCTGCGCGCCAGGCTGCGCGTGCGCGCGCCCGCCGCGCCGCCGCCCGCGCTCGCCGCGCTGCTCGCCAACGCGAGGTGGGTAGTATGAGTTCGGCTTCACCGCGGCGCCGGGCTGCGGGCTGCGCGCCAGGCTGCGCGTGCGCGCGCCCGCCGCGCCGCCGCCCGCGCTCGCCGCGCTGCTCGCCAACGCGAGGTGGGTAGTATGAGTTCGGCTTCACCGCGGCGCCGGGCTGCGGGCTGCGCGCCAGGCTGCGCGTGCGCGCGCCCGCCGCGCCGCCGCCCGCGCTCGCCGCGCTGCTCGCCAACGCGAGGTGGGTAGTATGAGTTCGGCTTCACCGCGGCGCCGGGCTGCGGGCTGCGCGCCAGGCTGCGCGTGCGCGCGCCCGCCGCGCCGCCGCCCGCGCTCGCCGCGCTGCTCGCCAACGCGAGGTGGGTAGTATGAGTTCGGCTTCACCGCGGCGCCGGGCTGCGGGCTGCGCGCCAGGCTGCGCGTGCGCGCGCCCGCCGCGCCGCCGCCCGCGCTCGCCGCGCTGCTCGCCAACGCGAGGTGGGTAGTATGAGTTCGGCTTCACCGCGGCGCCGGGCTGCGGGCTGCGCGCCAGGCTGCGCGTGCGCGCGCCCGCCGCGCCGCCGCCCGCGCTCGCCGCGCTGCTCGCCAACGCGAGGTGGGTAGTATGAGTTCGGCTTCACCGCGGCGCCGGGCTGCGGGCTGCGCGCCAGGCTGCGCGTGCGCGCGCCCGCCGCGCCGCCGCCCGCGCTCGCCGCGCTGCTCGCCAACGCGAGGTGGGTAGTATGAGTTCGGCTTCACCGCGGCGCCGGGCTGCGGGCTGCGCGCCAGGCTGCGCGTGCGCGCGCCCGCCGCGCCGCCGCCCGCGCTCGCCGCGCTGCTCGCCAACGCGAGGTGGGTAGTATGAGTTCGGCTTCACCGCGGCGCCGGGCTGCGGGCTGCGCGCCAGGCTGCGCGTGCGCGCGCCCGCCGCGCCGCCGCCCGCGCTCGCCGCGCTGCTCGCCAACGCGAGGTGGGTAGTATGAGTTCGGCTTCACCGCGGCGCCGGGCTGCGGGCTGCGCGCCAGGCTGCGCGTGCGCGCGCCCGCCGCGCCGCCGCCCGCGCTCGCCGCGCTGCTCGCCAACGCGAGGTGGGTAGTATGAGTTCGGCTTCACCGCGGCGCCGGGCTGCGGGCTGCGCGCCAGGCTGCGCGTGCGCGCGCCCGCCGCGCCGCCGCCCGCGCTCGCCGCGCTGCTCGCCAACGCGAGGTGGGTAGTATGAGTTCGGCTTCACCGCGGCGCCGGGCTGCGGGCTGCGCGCCAGGCTGCGCGTGCGCGCGCCCGCCGCGCCGCCGCCCGCGCTCGCCGCGCTGCTCGCCAACGCGAGGTGGGTAGTATGAGTTCGGCTTCACCGCGGCGCCGGGCTGCGGGCTGCGCGCCAGGCTGCGCGTGCGCGCGCCCGCCGCGCCGCCGCCCGCGCTCGCCGCGCTGCTCGCCAACGCGAGGTGGGTAGTATGAGTTCGGCTTCACCGCGGCGCCGGGCTGCGGGCTGCGCGCCAGGCTGCGCGTGCGCGCGCCCGCCGCGCCGCCGCCCGCGCTCGCCGCGCTGCTCGCCAACGCGAGGTGGGTAGTATGAGTTCGGCTTCACCGCGGCGCCGGGCTGCGGGCTGCGCGCCAGGCTGCGCGTGCGCGCGCCCGCCGCGCCGCCGCCCGCGCTCGCCGCGCTGCTCGCCAACGCGAGGTGGGTAGTATGAGTTCGGCTTCACCGCGGCGCCGGGCTGCGGGCTGCGCGCCAGGCTGCGCGTGCGCGCGCCCGCCGCGCCGCCGCCCGCGCTCGCCGCGCTGCTCGCCAACGCACGGTGGGCTGTTTGAGTTTAAGAGAGTTGCTTTTGGTTTCACGAACGGTCCGTGAGAGAATTGACAACACTGTATGATTCTTTGGTCACAAAAAAAATAGAGTTGCTTTTGGTGTCACGAATAGTCCGTGAGAAAATTGACAATACTATATGAATCACAGAAAAAAAAATGTAGATACGGCGTGTTAGTGCAAAACGCAAGGTGGGTTGTTTGAGTTTTAGAGAGTTGCTTTTGGTGTCACGAATGGTCCGTGAGAGAATTGACAACACTATATGATTCTTTGGTCACAAAAAAATATGTAGATACGGCGTGTTAGTACAAAACGCAAGGTGGGTTGTTTGAGTTTTGGAAAGAAAGAAAGAAAATTTATTTATTTCGTAAGAGCTGCATTACAAAAATAAATGAAAAAAAGGAATTAAAATTAAATTAAAACGAAAAATGCAGTCAAAACTATACGAAAAGGGGCCGCACTCAGCACTGGCCGCAGTAATACTACGACCGCTGGTTTTCAGGGCGACCCCGTGAATCGTCTAGTCCTGCTGGTGGCGTAACTACTTTAAAACTTAAATATTATTACTTTTAGACAGTTGCTTTTGGTGTCACGAATGGTCCGTGAGAGAATTGGCAACACTATTTGATTCTTCGATCACAAAAAAAAAATGTTGATCCGGCGTGTGTTAGTGTATAACGCAAGGTGGGTTGTTTGAGTTTTGGAGAGTTACTTTTGGCGTCACGCATAGTCTTTTTTTTTTTGTGTTCCTTCCTTTTTTCCTCTGACACAAGTCAGAGACAATTTTAGGTCGGTACTTTGACTTTTCTTCTGGAGTTTTGTTTGCTTTCTAATGTGAGTATATACATATAATCATCGGGTGTTTTATATATATATATGACTATTAGATAGAGTCACGAATAGTCTGTGAGAAAATTGACGACACTATATTATTACTCAATCACAGAAAAAATATATGTAGATGAAAGTGTTAGTGTAAAACGCAAGGTGGGCTGTTTGAGTTTTGGAGAGTTGCTATGATTCTTTGGTCACAGAAAAAATATATGTAGATACGGCGTGTTAGTACAAAATGCAAGGTGGGTTGTTTGAGTTTTAGAGAGTTGCTTTTGGTGTCTCGAATAGTCCGTGAGAAAATTGACAACACCATATGATTATTCAATCACACAAAAAAAATATATAGATACAGCGTGTTAGTGAAAATCGTGTCACCACCAAAAGGTCTCTCAATTTTAAAAAAATGCTATAGTTTTTCGCTGGTCCATAGAATAACCAGTCGAATATTGGAGCATGTTAGGTGGTAGTTTGCTCATATTCTGTAAGTTGCATATAATTTGCTCATACATTTCCTGCACAATAGCTTTAGACCGCCATTTTGTGATGTAAAATAGCCGCCATCTTGTGACGCTGTGTTTCCTCAGGGAGGGCTCGACGATCACGCTACACGGAGTGCCGGTGGAGGTGGTGGCGGGCGGCGGGGACGCGGCGCTGAGCTCGGCGCAGGCCGCCGCGCGCCTGCAGGCCGTCATCCGACCGCAGGGTGCTGCGCAGGAGGTAGGACCACCGTCCATCCATCCATCCATCCATCCACCTATCCATCCAATCCATACTAATATTATAAATGCGAAAGTAACTCTTGTCTGTCTGTCTCGCTTTCACGCTTAAACTATTGAGGCGATCTAAATGAAATTTGGTACACAGATAGTCTAACTAGAGCCATAAGGAAAGGAGAGAAAGGACATAGGCTACTTTTTAATTGGAAAAAAGTGTTGAAAAGGGGGATGAAAGGTTGTATGAAAGTATTGTCATTCACAGAACTAGAAGTATAAAATTTATATTTTAGGCTGTTGATTAGATATAAATAAATATGGAATTCAAAGTTTGTAAAAATGTTACTCAGTTTAGGTCGTACGAGGCCGCTGGTTTTCAGTGCGACACGTTATATTGCGCAGTTTGGACTAGTAGTGGTAGAGATTTTAGTGAAATATCAATTTTATTTTACAGGAGGTAGATCAAATAGTGCTCATCGGGAACCGGGAGTGGATGAACAGGAACGGCGTGTCCGTGCCCCGCAGGGTACAGGAGACGCTGCAGCGCGACGAGACGCTTGGCCGGACCGCAGTGCTAGCAGCTATTAACGGTCAGTCTCTCATCCATAAATATATCTTGGACATTGTCACACACGGCCATTTGACCCGCAACAAAACTAATATATCTATGTATGTATATCAGTCTCTGACACCCATATCACAGGCTCGCGCCTATTTTGGGGTCAGATGGCCGTGAGTGAGAATGTCCAAGATATTTATTTATTTACTAGTTGACGCCCGCAGCTTCGCTCGCGTAGAATTAGACCCATAAACGCCGTCTGCCCGCGTTTGGGTTGCCCACTTGACTTCAAACACGGCAAAGTTTCATACTAACTTTGCACCCCCGTTTTACCCCCTTAGGGGGTGAATTTTCATAAATCCTTTCTTTAGTGCTCCCCTACGTTATAAAAGGAACCCCTGTGCAAAATTTCAAGTTTCTAACCCTTATAGTTTAGACCCTGCGTTGATATGTCAGTAAGTCAGTCAGCTTCTTCTTTTATATTATATAGATTTACTGAAATTTAGATATATTTTTTTATGGATAAAAGATAGCAAACGAGCTTGCAGCACCACCCATCCGCTGCCGCCCATGACAACTGTGACTGACTTTGAACAAGACTCAATTAGGGACTGGGATGGTTAGTCCAATTAGTTGAGATAGTTAATTAGAACATTAGTTGGTCAGTTCGTTAGTAGGTATGAGGACTGGGGACTGTTAGTGATAGTTAGTCCTAGATTTACTGAAATGAAATTATTTGTTTGCAGACCAGCTAGTATGCACGATAGGCGTTGCGGACGAGGTGAAGCCCGAAGCCCACCTGGCGGTGTACTGCCTCAAGAAGATGGGCCTGGAGGTGTGCCTCCTCACCGGCGACAACAGGAAGACTGCCGTCGCCATCGCGAGACAGGTGACCCTCACCCTAGCTCTGTCTCTTTCTCTCTGTCTTTATCCCTCTTCTATGGATTGAGTTTATATTACTGATTCGTGAGTCTGATGTATTCATAGTTACGGGCTTGCTGCTGCTGCTACCCAAAGATGTCCCACTGCTGGGCACGGGCCTCCCTCGCAATTCACCCGAAGGTTTTCGACAAAGTTTAATAACTGTTTCCACCTTTGAAAACAACAGGGACCGACGATTATTTTTCTAAGCGTAGTGATTTAATTAATCGGTTATAAATTAAAAAAATAAAACATGCTAACCTTATTGCTAGCCTTATTGGCCTATACAGCGTCACCGAACTGGGTTGTCCTTAAAGCATATCTTCCCACAGGTGGGCATCAACAAGGTGTACGCGGAGGTGCTGCCATCCCACAAGGTGGCCAAAATACAGGGCCTGCAGGAAAAGGGACAGAAGGTCGCCATGGTGAGTGATCAAATGTATACCTCAAATGAGAATACATCACTTAATGGGTATTTCACGTAATTCCGGTATATGAAGTGTTTTTATTTGATTTATTTATTTCTTTATTTACTTGAAATCAGCTACACAGGTACATTTTATCATAAACTCACGTGACGTTTTCTGTACACCCTGTGTACAAATTTTTTATCACTTAAATTGTTATTTAAACTCTCATTTAGTTTATTTGTATAGTTAAACAAGGTCAATTTCTTTTGGGATATAATATAAGAAGTGTTATACGTATTTAAAAATATGATTAAAAAAATTATATTAATTACTAGCTTTTACCCGCGGCTCCGGCCGCGTGGTCAAAGGGAATTAACAATGAGTTGTTTATCATACATGACAACGCCATCTATTAACAATATCCGGAACTAAATATCTAGCAAATAACAAAACATCGATATCTTCCCATGGGGATGTTTTACCGCGGTAAAAAGTAGCCTACGTCACTCTCCACCCTCCTCACTATCTCCACACACAAAAACCATACCATATAATAGCTTCGTTGTGACGTGAAAGCCGGACAAACAAACAAACAAACAAACAAACACACTTTCACTTTTATTATGATTAAAAAAATTATATTAGTTACTAGCTTTTACCCGCGGCTCCGCCCGCGTGGTCAAAGGGAATTAACAATGAGGTTTTTATCATACATGACAACGCCATCTATTAACAATATCCGGAACTAAATATCTAGCAAATAACAAAACATCTATATCTTCCCATGAGGATGTTTTACCGCGGTAAAAAGTAGCCTACGTCACTCTCCACCCTCCTCACTATCTCCACACACAAAAACCATACCATATAATAGCTTCGTTGTGACGGGGAATTACTAAAGTGAAATGCTCGTCTAGGCGTCTACATAAGTTAGTGAAGTACGTAATGTTCCGCGCAGGTCGGCGACGGCGTGAACGACTCCCCTGCGCTCGCGCAGGCGGACGTGGGCATAGCCATCGCCAGCGGGACCGACGTGGCGGTGGAGGCGGCGGACCTGGTGCTGATGAGGGTAGGTGGAGAAATATAGGACATTTACTCGCAAACTTACTTGGTGCTGATGCGGGTAGGTGGATAAATATAGGACATTTACTCGCAAACTTACTTGGTGCTGATGCGGGTAGGTGGATAAATATAAGACATTTACTCGCAAACTGACTTGGTGCAGATGCGGGTAGGTGGATAAATATAAGACATTAATTTTACTCGCAAACTGACTTGGTGCAGATGCGGGTAGGTGGATAAATATAAGACATTTACTCGCAAACTGACTTGGTGCTGATGAGGGTAGGTGGATAAATATAGGACATTTACTCGCTAACTGACTTGGTGCTGATGAGGGTAGGTGGATAAATATTGCTATATTAAGAAGAGATTTATTCGCATACTGCCTTGGTGCTGATGCGGGTAGGTGGATAGATATTTTGATAAAATTTGGTATGGAGGTAGCTGACACCCTGCTTCTTGTGACACTTTTTATCTCGATACTGTGTTCCCTTGGGATAAAATATCAATTTCAATATTTTTTCAGCATATATGTACTACATATTTTACGCGGGCAAAGCTGCGGGCAGCAACTAGTTACTATATAAAGTTGATTATAATCTGTGTGTGTTCCAGAATGATCTCCTGGACGTGGTGGCGTGCCTCGAGCTGTCGCGCAGCACGGTGCGCCGCATTCGGCTTAACTTTATATTCGCCTCCGTGTACAACCTGCTGGCCATCCCGCTGGCCAGTGGTGCCTTCGCGCTCTACGGGCTGCAGCTGCAGGTGACGTCACATACATCCATACAACCATGCATGCATACATGCAACCATCCATCCATGAATCTATCATAGATATTCCTTATATATAATTCCATTAAGACAGACGCATGGATGATGCGTCTGTCATTCGATACTGGGTTGGCCTCTAACCCCTCCACCAATCCGCATTGGAGCAGCGTGGTGGAGTATGCTCTAGACCTAGCAGCTGTGTCTGTGGGGGAGACCCGTGCCCAGCAGTGGGACGTCTATGGGTTGCAGCTTTTGCTGCGGTTTGCGCAGTTTGAGGTTTGCTTTTTTTAATTCATAATATCATTTCATATCGTTTGACGAGCCCATTGATGCAATCGGTAGTGACCCTGCCTGTTGCGCCAGGGGTCGTGGGTTCGAATCCAGTTGAATACAAACATTCGTGTGAGGAATTCTCTGTTTGTTCTGTAGATGTTAATATTATTTGTAGGTTTCGTGTTGACCGTTGGGTCAATAAAACACGCTCTTGGTCACACAATAGGTGGCGTAGGTTATGCGTCCGGCGCACGTCCGAACTTGCTCACAGCTAGCGCGTGACTGTCCGGCCGGTACCTGGCCGCATACACTACATTATTTATTTAAGTATGTATTTAAAAATATGTATGTATGTATATCAGTCTCTGACACCCATAGTACAGGCTCTGCCTGGTTTGGGGTCAGGTGGCCGCGTGTGAGAATGTCCATGGTGTTTATATTTGTATGATTGCAGCCGTGGATGGCGTCAGCGGCCATGGCGATGAGCTCGGTGTCCGTCGTCTGCTCCAGTCTACTGCTGAAGACGTAAGTTTGACATGGCGTTTCATGGTGCTTTCTTACTCTGCTCTTACTTTCGTGCTCTTACTTCCGTGCTTTGGAGGGCACGTTAAGCCTTCAAGGGGATTCGAGAATGGTCTACTGGAAAATGTTTTTTAAACACTATTTTAGTATTTTTGTATGCAACAATATCCAAATATTTTAACCGTCGTTCGTTGACGTGAAGTCATTTACATGGAGTGTCTCGTCACTGACATTTCATATGGTAGAACAACGTTTGCGGGGTCAGCTAGTATATATATGTGGTCTTTAATGAGGGACCTGTAGTGACCGTTGCCAACGTTCCAGGTTCAAGAAGCCGACGGCAGACCAGCTCCGCACGCCGGAGTACCTGCAGTCGCTGCAGGTGGAGGAGCTGGAGACGGTGTCGGTGCACCGCGGGCTGGAGGAGAAGGTGGACCCTGGCGGCCGGGGCGCCTCGCCGCTGGCCAAGTGAGTGTGCCCTCGCAGACACACAGACACGCAGTCACGGATACATACTCGCTGCGACCCATAGACGTCCCACTGCTGGGCACGGGTCTCCCCCACAGGCACAGCTGCGGGAGGTCTAGAGCATACTCCATACATACTCGTTGCGACCCATACACGACCCACTGCTGGGCACGAGTCTCCCTCACACACAGCTGCGGGGTCTAGAGCATTCCACCACGCTGCTCCAATGCGGATTGGTGGAGGGGTTAGTGGCCAACCCAGTGTCGAATGTTCTCAAGCCACCCGAAGGTCTTCGACAAGGCTTAACGACTGTTTCCAGCATTGAAAACAACCGGGACCGACGGATTTACGTGCCGTCCGAAGCACGGTAGTGTCCATGAATTTTTGCTACTAGTGGTCACCCATCCGAAAACCGACCGCGCCCGTCGTTGCTTAACTCTTTCGATCAAATTGAATCGACGCGAGCCATTGGGCTATGGACGCTACTCGACGAGGGAATCAGCGTTTTTAATTTTGGGTATCTTACTCACATAAAAACACTGGTTTGTTTGTTTGTTACGAACACCTTTTTCACCTTTCAAGGCAGCACCATTTGTGACATTTCCATAAGATTATTTTATTATTTTTTATCTGTTTAAATTTTTAATAGATGCCAGTTATTGTATCGAACGGCGAACTGAACGAAATTCCGTTAAACACGTGTTTTCAAATTTATTAGTTTTATGCTCTAAATTGGTTAATTTTAATAAAAAAAACTGTGTAGGTTCAATTTAAGTAAGATTATGCCGGAATTTGAATGAAATAACATAGTAAATATTTATAAAAAATTCCTAAAATTGATTTTCAGTCAAACTTTTTCATTTTTACGCATAAAACAATAATTCCCACATGAAACTGTTTGTATTGTAATATCGCAGGTCAATATCATTTTAATTTTCATAAGTAAAGTAAAAAATCGTAATATCTTCAATATAACGATTTTTTCAATTTTTTAGCTAGTATCAATGTTTGCAATGTTTACGTATTTTTTGAGCCCTTTAATATGATTTTTAAAAGTGTCGGTCTTTCCCCAAGTTCCTCGTTCTTTTCCGTCTTACCCCCACCACATATTTGTATTTTTCTATTTACTATATCGTTGCGTGTGCCTTATCATGACGATCTTCTCGTACATTGAACTTAGAATGTCACATATCTCCGTCTCGCTCTATAGCTGTCTCACTCTCTTCTGGATGTTTCTAGCAGGAAGCGGGATTCGCTGAAGTCGGCTCTGATTAAGGTCTAGTGGATTGGTGTGTAGTGTTCAGTTTATATTCACCCTGTGATTGTCCGGTTGGGGAGGAGTTAAAGGGTTTGCTTTCATTCATTTATTTATTCATTCATTCATTTATTTAATTATTCATTGGATGACAGTCGATAACAAAAGAACTCAAGGTATATTAAATGTGTATGTGAAAGTATGTTTTGAAAGGTCAAAAGGACCTTTAAATGTATAGAGGTTATGTTTGATGTAAATTCCCATCAAAATAAATTTAAGGGGGGGTATGTTTTGAGTGTACTTCCAAAAGAACGGAAATATGTGCTTACTCATTTATTCATTCATTCATTCATTCGTCTATTCAATTATTCAATCACCACAACCCTTCCTATGTCCCACTGTTGGACACCGGTCAGCTGCCTAGTCAAGTGCGGATTGGCAAGCTTCACATCCCTTTGAGATCACTATAAACAACTCTCAGGCATGCACGTTTCCTCGCGATGTGTCCCTCACCGTTGCAGCAGGTGACATTTGATTTCTTAAATCGCACATAACTTGAAAAGTCATTGGTGAATGCCACTTTTTTTTGTAATTCGCCACACAAATGTAATATTTGAATGTCTTGTGCCGAGTTCCGTTAATAATCATGTTGACCTACTTACCGACTGCATCACATATGACTAAAATATGTATGAGTTGGACGCTTCCATCCTAGTATGAACCCGGTTTCTAAGTGATTGTTGATTTTGGTTTTAAAAATGGTGCTTTGGTTTTGTGTGTGTGTGTCTGTGTATTTGTGTGTCTTGTTGTGGTGGTATTCGGTATTCATTGAATGACTCAAAAAATACATCTATACTAATATTATAAAGAGGAAAGATTTGTTTGTAATGTTTTCACAAAAAACTACTGAACAGATTTCAAAAATTCTTTCACCATTAGAAACGCGAGCGAAGCTGCGGTGTTTTTATAAGCATTTATAGTTAAAAACATTTTATTGCATCTCCTCACCTGTGGCTGTGGGTGAGACAACCCATAGGCGTCCCACTGCTGGACACGGGTCTCCCCCACAGACACAGCTGCTGGAGATCTAGAGCATAATCCACCACGCTGCTCCAATGCGGATTGGTGGAAGGGTTAATGATGGCCAACCCAATGATGAATGTGCTCAAGCCATCCACGTCTTCCACTAGTAACTACTTATTTTACTATGGTATTTTTTGTAAAGCAAAATAAATAATTATTGTAAGGCAGAAAATCGTGTCGTGATAGATATATGGGAGATAGATACCCAGGAGAATCTTATACAGATTCTACCACGCTCAATTGAAAGTTACATTAAAAAAAATAACTTACCTTTCCACCAACAGATTATTCAACCGAAACAAGCCGTCTAACGGCTGCCTGTTGCAAGAGGAAGACGACATGCTAACCGTCTCTTTCATACCCAAGCGGCCGACGCGAGAAGAGCCGAGCTTGAACGGATGAGTACAGTCGATAACAAAAGAACTCAAGAGATAGTATATTAAATGTGTATCCCCTTTCAAAAGGACCTTTAAATGTAGAGGTTATGTTTAATTTAAATTCCCATCAAAAGGACTTTAAGGTGGGGAGTATGTTTTGAGTGTACTTCCAAAAGGACATTGATGTATGTGCTCTCGGAGTGTAATGTAATCTTTATTGGTAAAGTGTTGTGTTTTGGTGTAAAAACGTGGTATAAAGTGGCGTCTCAGGACTGAGCGGTTGGCTGATTTCAGTCAATATTATCATGGTAATAAAGACGATGTAAATAATTGAATTGTGAGGGAAGAAGTCATAAGACTCGAATACGAACTGTTTTGCTGTGTCCTTCTAACAGTAAATAAATTTCTTAAATGTATTTTAATTTGTAATACTTTTGATAGTTGAAGTTACCGGCTTACTCGCGTGTGATTCAAGTCGGAAATAGGCCGACTAGTTTCGATCTATTACGATTATGTTGCTATTCAGGCGAAATGAAGAATAATCATAATTTTTCATTACTTCTCGTGACGTTCCGCGTACGACTGGAGTGGCTATCCGAATCCAAAACATATATAAACTACTCTGTTTAAGAGTAGTATTTGTGACTTCACTTTGCGATTGCGGTTTCTGGTTTTTATTCTGTATTTTTAAATTTGAACTTGTAAAAATGCTGTTTTTCCACAGTCAAGTCTTCACGAGTTGTAATGTACAAAACGAGACTTATAATATTATGGAACTTCAAAAAAGGTGTAACCGGAATTAACAGTTTTCTGTGTGAACAGAAACCTTTTTCGAATAATGTCAATTCGTGTTTCAAAGCTCAAATTAACGGCTGAACTAATAGATATACCTAAGTCTATTTTGTTTTTTTTTTCTGTTATTTGTTTAATACAGAATGTCTGAATGTCATTATACAACGGTAAAATAAAAATGCGATTAATGTGGACGCACCATTATGTGGAATATTTTAGCTTCCATTTTTGTATTTCATGTTTGTAGTTTTTACTGAGCTTTGCTCAAAGGCTGGTTACCAGTATTTTAGATTAACATTATTAATATTAAGTTTTGTTCATTGTTTATTACTATGGTATTTTATTTTTGAAATTTTACATATTCAGTTACAAAGCCTGTGTAGCTATAGTTAGCTAAGAGCTAAACTGCTACTCATAGACCCACCGCTGGGCATAGGTCTCCCCCACAGATAAAACTGCGGGAGGTCTAGAGCATACTCCACCACGCTGCTCCAATGCGGATTGGTGGAGGAGTTAGTGGCTAACCCAGTGTCGAATGTTCTCAAGCCACAGGAAGGTCTTCGACAAGGCTTCACAACTGTTTCCACCATTGGAAACAACCGGGACCGACGGCTTAACGTGCCCTCAGAAGCACGGTAACGTCCATGTAATTTTGCCACAAGCTGTCACCCATCCACAAACCGACCGCGCCTGTCGTTGCTTAACTCTGCCGATCACATTGTACCGACGCGGGCCAAAGTTAATTGATAGATAAATGTAACGATTTATACTTTAATGTTTGCTCTCGGGATTTGGTTGTTTGAAGTTTAGTTTGTGACATTGTTAGTATAATATCATAGACAGTGTATGTATGTGTATTTATGCATACATTTCTTGAAAATGAAATATTGTATGAAATTGTCATGTATAAAAATTAAAAATAAATGAGGCTTACATAATGACGTATGGACTGATTCGTGGTATTTAAATTCTTTGGTTTATAATTTTACCTCGTGAATGTAGTGATATGTTTTTGTGTTCATTTCTATTGCATGGATAAAAAATTTGAAATTTCAAAATGTGCCCAAAGATGATGTAAATGTAAAAATATCGTTGCCATTCTCGAAGTATGTACCTACGATAGTTTATGTATGAAATATTTTTACATCATTATAAATACATAATTCATTTATTAGAAATTAGTTATATACTCTCCTTTTTTTAGTAGTAATATAAATCAATGGTACAAAATATATTACCAGTTTTAATATACATACATATTTTTGGTTTTTGAACCTTATAAAATCGTTGTATCTTCATTATGATACTGTAAAGTCACGCAAACTGATATTTTTGTACAGTGTTTTGATAAGAAAATGGTTACAAAAAAAATCCCTTCTAACTCGAAAAACACCTTAATTTTTTATTCGCATATCCAAGTAATTTTGATTATCTACCTTGGAATTGACTTCTATGAGAAACGCTGCAAGAAATTCAGTGTTGCTCTTAAAAAATAAAATTGTCTACCATTTGGATCCAAACAGCATTGGGTTGCCAATGCGTCGCAACCACTTGGACTCTAAAAATAAATATCAAACAAGACTTATTGACTAAATTTTCTTACTGAAAAATCGGAAATCAATTAGGTACTTGCGTTACTTGCCAATGTTGACACGAGTTGGCGCCAAAACGTGTAGTTGGTTTTACTGTGTAACTGTGCCACAGAGCTTATACTTATGCTTTTTAATGATGTCTAGTTTCTAGTTAATTTATTTATAATTCTCTGTACATAATGTTATTTTATATAAGCTTTGCAAGTATTATATTTTTTTACCGAATATAATCGTAAATAAAGATATTAATTTGTGGTACAATTATGACTTTTATTTGTCCTTGCATGGCCCCTGACAAACAAATTTATTTTTTGATGCTCTCTAGAGAAGTTTAAATAGAATAAAGACTACTTAAAGTAGGTACAGAACTCCAGTCTTACGGTAGGCAGAGGTTTTCACCACCCAATACCTATTTTCACACCACCCAATTTTCGCCAGTAGGTAATAATAGGTGAGTAATGTCATGCACAAATCCTGACTCAGAGCTACTACTACAAATTTCATGTTAGAAAAACCCAATAATACTTTGCTAGACTTTTAGACTAGCTAAGAGCAACGAGGCAATAATCTATCAATAATAATATTATAAAGAGGAAAGATTTGTTTGTAATGTTTTCACGCAAAAACTACTGGACCGATTTCAAAAATTCTTTCACCATTAGAAAGCAGCATTATTATAGCCTATGTCATATAATAATATTACTAGGTGTAAACGAAACTATGTATTGTTATGTCTAATTCCACGCGAGCGAAGCTGCGGGCGTCCACTAGTAGTAAATAAATCATGTGCTTATGGTAGGTATTTAGGGTATGATGTATATAGAAGTATCGAAGGTAAGTAGTTGTAGGAAAATTCGACACCAACTAGATTTATAAAAAAAAGCTACATACCCAAATTTATTTATATATACAGACACAAGAATGTCTTAACAGTAAGAAAACTATAAAAAAATAACGAAATATCAAAGAAATAGTTAATTAAAGTAAAATAATGAATCTTGAAGAAATGTACGCGACTTTACGCGGGGCGAGCGGTCGAAATGGCGCGAAATTTGATGTGGTTTTAAAATGGTTTCGAGTGTGTGGCATTATTGATGACCGAATAATAACTGTGGATACATACACAAAATCATATTTAAGACTTTGTCCTAACAAGGAAGACTTAACTTTGGTTCAGTTCATACAATTGATGGGAATATTGGCGCGCGAATCAAGACGGGACGTAAACAACTTTTTAATTTTGTTCGAAGCTGTCAACCGAGAAATAATTAATAAAATTATGGCGGGAATCCCGAAAGATAAAAAATATGAATAAATTACTGTTTTCTTTAATTACCTGTAGCTGTCCGTAGACACATAATAGAAAGAAAGAAATCCAAAGAAATTAGAGCTGTAAGGCAGCTCCAATTTCTTCCTTTCTACATGCTGCTAACTACAGATTATGTAGCACAGTTACTTTGTTATATTTATGAAAGTAAGAATTCACCGTCGCCCATAGATAATAAAGAAAAAATCATCTGTAGTCGCCACAAGAGCAAAGTAGCAAAAAAATGCTAAATCTATGAGAGGACATTAGGCGGTTTTCCATTACCCGGCCCGGCACCGGCCCGGCACCGGCATGGCCGTCCACCGGCACCGGCACCGGGGCTTCGTTTTTCCACTGCGCCGGTTGTCGATGCCGGTGAGTGGTACAGTACTGTCATGGACTTCAGCACGACGACACGTACAACGCGTTTTACCAGGCTGTTTTTACAAAATGGTATCGTCAAGCCGTCGATTAAATTTGTTATATCTTTTACATCTACGACGCCGACACCGACGAAGAGACTTCAAATTTTGGATTCATCCAATACTAAAAGTCAGATACCTAGAAGGAACATATTATCCTTATTTGAAAAGTTGAAAATGGACCCCAAAAAATTTCGCTCCTCGTCCCCCTACCCGCCCCGCGCTTTCACACACGCACACGGCTTACATCACACATGCAGTTTTGCCGGGCCGGCACGACTGGGAAGCTTGCTGCCCCGGCGACGGCAACGGCGCCCGCGGGACTCAACGCCGGGCCGGCGCCGGTGCCGGTAGGTGTAAAAGCAAGCCATACATTTTTATACATTTTTGCTTCCCCGGCACCGGCACGGCGCCGGGGCCGGCGTCGGTGCCGGTGCCGGGCCGGGTAGTGGAAAACCGCCCATTAGGTACATTTTAAAATAACCACAGAGTACATTTTATATAACTGAAAAAAAATAACATATTTACTGGATCATCCAAGTCTCATCCTACTAGATTACGTACATGCGACGAGTTGTCATTGAGGAAGTCATTTTGAAATGTCTTACACTTTATTTACTATTTACGAACATACACTGAGCAAGTAATCACTACGTTTTTCTAACATATTATATGACTAGCTAAACATACCGAATAATGGAGGATGAATTTGAAAAATTAAAAAAGCAAGGAAAGAATACCGCGGATGGATTGGTTAAATGGTTAAAAGATTGTGAGTAATCTACATTGAGTTACTGATTTAAAACTATCATCATCACAACCCTTTCTTTGTCCCACTGTTGGGCACGGGTCTCCTCTCAGAACGGGAGGGATTAGGCCTTATTACCACGCCAAGTGCGGATTGGCAGACTTCACTTGCCTTCGAGAACTAAGAAGAACTCTCAGGCATGCAGGTTTCCTCACGATGTGTCCTTCACCGTTACAGCAGGTAGGACATTTAATTTCTTAAATCGCGCATAACTTGGAAAAGTAATTGGTACGTGCCACTTGGGTTTGAACCTGGACCTTGGCCGCTTAATAGCAGACGAGCTTTAACAATCCGCTGCCGCCCACGACAACTGTGACTGACTTTGAACAAGACGGTTAGACGGTTAGTCCAGTTAGCGGAGAGAATAAAAACATTAGTTGGTCAGTTCGTATGAGGACTGGGCGGGAACTGCTAGCGTCTTCTTCAAAGTTATACTGATTTGATAGGTTACGTCTATAAAAAATCAGGGTTCGTACTGAAAATCAGCGGTCGTGGCCACCACGGCTGATGCTGAGTACGGCCCCTTTTTGACAAATTCATACTTCGTTAGGTTAATTAGCTTTTTAAGGTAAATTTATTTTTATTTTTGTAGTAATTGTATGTAATTTTAACTTATTCTATTCTATTCTATTCTACTCCATTCTATTCTACTCTATTTTCTTAAAAGTTATACTGATTTGAGGTTATGTCTATAAAGATTATCTGATCGTAGCCAAAATCGTGGAAGATAAGAAAGCTGAAGACAGTATAAGAAAGACTTTGTCGGAAGTAAACGATGTGAAGAACATTGAGCTGGCCAAGTTCCAGGAGGCCCTGCAGAAGCTGGCCAGGGAGCAGCACAAGAACATCGAGGAGCTGATTGGGAAGCTGAAGGTACAGTACACACTCACTGAAGGTTACAGTACACACTCACTGAAGGTTACAGCACACACTCACTGAAGGTTACAGTACACACTCACTGAAGGTTACAGTACACACTCACTGAAGGTTACAGCACACACTCACTGAAGGTTACAGTACACACTCACTGAAGGTTACAGCACACACTCACTGAAGGTTACAGTACACACTCACTGAAGTTTACAGTACACACTCACTGAAGGTTACAGGACACACTCACTGTAGCAATATCGCGTCTTCGTATGACGGGCCCGTTGGCGCAATCGGTAGTGACCCTGCCTGTTGCGCAAGGGGTCGTGGGTTCGAATCCCACTCAGGACAAACATTCACGTGACGAACACTTGTGTTTGTTCTGTGTCTGGATGTTAATATTATCTATTTAAGTATGTATATAAAAATATCTATGTATGTATATCAGTCTCTGGCACCCGTAGTACAGCGGCCGCGTGTGAGAATGTCCAAGATATTTAATTTTGATTTAATTTAATAGTATGTATGTGATCAAGCGAGTCATGCACGGGCACGGGCGAGTTATCATTGGGAGGACGCTCCGGAGGGCACGTTAAGCCGTCGTTTTCAATGTAAAACAATCCTTAAGCCTTGTCGAAGACCTTCATGTGGCTTTAGAACATTCGACACTGGCCACTAACCCTTCCACCAACCTACCTTTTTTTAGCCCAATTGTGGGATAGAAGCTGCAACTCATAGTCTCACTGTCCCACTGTTGGGCACGGGTCTCCCTCACAGACACAGCTGCGTTCTAGACAATACTCCACCACGCTGCTCCAATGCGGATTTGTGGTGGGGTGAAAGGGTTGATGGTGTCCAAAGTAAACTCACTTTACAGCAATGGTTTCTTTTTTTTTTATGGATGTAAGGTAGCAAACGAGCTTGCAGCACAACCCATCTGTTGTCGCCCATGACAACTGTGACTGACTCAGAGCATAAATACATAAATACCATGGACATTTCACACACGGCCATCTGACCCTAAATTAGGCGCCAACTGTACTATGGCTGCCAGAGACATATACATACATAGATATTCTTAAATACATACTTAAATAGATAATATTAACATCCAGACACAGAACAAACACGTGTTCGTCACACGAATGTTTGTCCTGAGTGGGATTCGAGCCCACGATCCCCGGCGCAACAGGCAGGGTCACTACCGATTGCGCCAACGGGCCCGTCAAACTAAGACAACTAACAAGACTAATAGAGGCTGGGATGGTTAATCCAGTTAGCAGAGAAAAAGAGGTGGTCCCGCATGCTCGTTCGCTATCTTACATCCAATCTGAGCTGTTGTCGCAGGTGGAGGCCCCCCGTTTCCTCGACGCCGTGTCCGCCGGCGTCAGCGCGTTCAAAGACGCTCTGTCCGGCAAGAAGTGATCTGATGATAATAAAGTACTGCCTCTGTTACTATTGAAGTTTATTTTTTACTAGCTTGCCCCGCCGCTCCATCCGCATCAAATCAATTTTCGTGCAGAATTACTTCTACCATACAGGGATGGTTTAAAATATAGCCTTTATTAACGACAAGATGCACCAGATTATCTTCGCCCGTAGTTCATCATCAAAGGCCGAGATCGCTATCCGATTATAATCGAATAGATAGTAAAAGTATCATAAGTTATCGATTATAGTGGACCCGCAGCTTCGCTCGCGTGGAATTAGATGTAACAATAGTTTCGTTTACACCTAGTAATATTATATAGCCTATGTCACTCAGTGAAGATGCAGCTTTCTAATGGTGAAAGAATTTTTGATATCGGTTAAATTCTGTGACATCATTGCCTAACAGCAGAGATAATCTAGGTATAGACAAAAATGGCCGATAGCGTTTTCGTCTTTTCATCAAATTTCTATTTTAAAATGAAAGTCTATGAATGAATATAATGAAGAAAATATCTAGTATTCAGATTTAAAAAAAAATTTTTGGTCTCATTCAACAATTATTACCCATTTAAAATCAATTTCAAAATAGTGTATCTAGTCTATTGACTCTCCTTTGTACACGTAAATTACATAATTGACGCACTTTTAACAAAAATGCGGACTATGCATTGCGATTTCAAAAAACAAATTAACTGAAGATCTACCGGTGAAAACCGTTTTAAAATCGGTCTAGCGGTTTTTGAGAACTATTTCTGTACCACCCCACCTGACTTGAGCTGATCTGATCTGTGACCGCATGAATATAAATGTTTATGATTATCTATTGATTATGTGTTTACCTGAAATCTGTGTTCTGCCGGTTCTGCCGCCACTGAGCAAGTAATCAATGTACTCTGTGAAGTAATCACTTCTGCCGCAATGAAAGACAGCTGTCCAAAGTATGTCAATATCTAAAAATATTTTATTATTTTATTTACATATACCCTTTCATAATACTTATTATATGTATGTGAATCAGTAAATAATAATCTAAGCGTTAATTAATAACTATAAATATTTGAATATTGTTAGAAATACTTTTTGACTTAAATCCTTAGAAATTTACTGTAATAAAGAAATATTGTATTAAACGCAACATCAAATGGAAAAAGTATTTGAACTACTGAAAGGACAAGGAAAAAACAGCGTAGAAGGAGTCATACAATATCTGAAAGAAGGTAAGTACCTAATTGCTGCAATCATTGATCAAGAAGAGCAGATTCCATACAATTTAGTAGTACTAGGTAGTAGCAATAGAGCTGAATATGCTGTAGGCGGAAAAACATGACGCGTCGCGTCGATTCGACTCTGCGCCAGTGTGAGTCGACCCTTACAGGACTAACTACGAGTATCACCAACAGTCCCCAGCCCTCATACCCACTAACGAACTGACCAACTAATGTTCTATTTAACTCTCTCAGCTAACTAATGTTCTAAGCTAATGTTCTATTTAATAACAAAGGCATTTAACTTACTCGTAATAATCTGTAATAATATAATTAATTCGAGTACTTATTATATTTGTCAGTTGTCATATCCACTACAACCTCCATTCAGAATGGGAGGGATTGGGCCTTAGTCCACCACGCTGGCCAAGTGCGGATTGGCACACTTCACATGCCTTCGAGAAAATTATGAAGAACTCTCTTCTCTCCCTCGAACTCTTTTCTTATGACGTTATCACGTAAAATTATCGTCCGTAAACCGACTCTACAGACAACCATTAATTTTCTTTTATCCAGCAAAAATCCTCGACGACAGCACAGAGCAGTTGGCTCGGACGACGCTAGATGGCGTTGCGGATCCAAATAACTTGGACTACGCCAAGTTCCTCGAAGTCCTCGGGGCCATCGCCAAGGAGAAGGGTCAGATGTTTTATATATGAAAGAAAGAAAGAAAGAAAATATATTTATTTAACCACTTAACTACAGCAAAATGAACTTACAATTATAAACAATGATTACACAATTACGAGCATGTTTACTGGTGCAGCAGATAAAAATCACTGTCGATCACATACGATCGATGCAAGACACTGGACGCTTTATCTATACGCTATGACTCTCTATGATATAACATAACGAGAAATCAAACCTGTATTTTTTCCTAGGGATCGAATGACATTAGACAAAGTCCCATTCAAATTAAATCACATGTGCTTTGGTTTTAATTGAGCACCAATACATACTTATACGTATCTGCTAGTAACTTGATTATAATGTCAGTTTATTTTGACACATTACATACTTACTTGCGATGTCTGGAATCAAATTAAAATTGAAACAGTTCTTGATTAAAAAAAGAATAATAGTAACAGTTACCTACCAGCACTAATGCACTATAAGGGGCTTGGCATTTGACGTCGCGAAGGACCGCTAGTTTTCGGGTGACCCCGTATTTCGTGCAGTTTAAACGATTTGCGTAATCATTCTATTTTTATCTATCATGGCAGGTCTGGATGTAAAAAGTCTCACCAAGAAAGCAGCCAAGGCCTTTTTGGGAGGCCTGGGTAAATTGCTGGCATCCAAGTCTGGTCCATCCTCGCAACCTGGAGCGCCCTCTACTGTCTTTCCTGAACAAACACCAATCGAGGTTCGTCATGAGTCGGAACACTCACGTCAGGTGTCAGACCACGAGAATGATTTAGAAAATGATCATATTCAGTCCGATCACGATAATCATGAGTCTGACCAAGATAATCATGATTCTGACCACGATAATCATGAGTCTGATCGCGATAAGCATGAGTCTGACCATGATAATCATGAGTCTGACCACGATAAGCATGAGTCTGACCACGATAATCATGAGTCTGACCACGATAATCATGGCTCTGACCACGATAATCATGGCTCTGACCACGATAATCATGGCTCTGACCACGATAATCATGAGTCTGACCACGATAATCATGAGTCTGCCCACGACCAGCAGATGTCTGATCATGGTCATGACCCTAGTGCCGAGAATCGTGATAATTCGCGCTGTCGGATATTTTGAGTTATTGTATTGCTGCTACTACCCATAGACGTCCCACTATTGGGCATGGGTCTCCATCACAGACACAGCTGTGGAGTCTAGAGCATACTCCACCACGCTGCTCCAATGCGGATTGGTGGAGGGGTTTGTGGCCAACCCAGCGTCGAATTCGACAAGGGTTACCGATAGTTTTTACATTCATCCACAAATCGACCAAGCTCATCGTTGCTTAACTCTGTCGATCACATACGATCGACGCGAGCCATTGGGCTATGAACGCTACGAGTTACGCTAAGTTAGTTGTAATGTTGATAAAACACTAATAATAAATTCTTACTAATTCTTACGTGTATTATTTTGGTTTGTCCATCCATCCATCCATCCATTCTTTGCTAATCATTACCTGAAAGGCGACATAGGTAAGTGGTAGAGCCTATATGGAACCTATACATAATTGCCCGTTGCCGTTGTTTAACTCTTTCGATCACATAGTATCGACGAGAGGCATAGGCTATGGACACTACAATGCTGTGTTATGTAATTGGTTTATATTAAAATACTAGTGGACACCTTCGCTCGAATTAGACATAGTTTCGTTTACACATAGTAATATTATATAGCCTATGTCACTCGGTGAAGATGCAGCTTTCTAACGGTGAAAGAATTTTTGAAATCGGTCCAGTAGTTTTTGTGTGAAAACATTACAAACAAATCTTTCCTATTTATAATATTAGTATAGATATAACAAGGAAGTTTAAAATTATTAACATGCCTAATATTTCCTTAACGGTTTTCCTACTAACATTATAAGGAAAGAAGTTACCCACAGAGAAACAAGAATTACCCGAGCAGTCGGCTAGCAGGTAAAGTAAACGGTAAAGTTAACGATTGAACCGAATTATGCAAATATTAACCTAGCTATGCATTAGACAAATAGTTGACTGCAACTATAACTGCCTTTGAGGATAAAAACGATATTAAAATATCAAAACTAAATTGAATTATTTAAAAAAAAAATTTTTTTTAAAGCTTTTTATAAGTATTATTTTTTATTTATTTTCGTGCATCGTCATCGGAACCAAATATGTGTGCCAAATTTCAGCTCGATAGCTTCAGTGGAAGTGGGTGAAATATTGATTGCAAGATTCCAGGACATACATACATACGAGTGAAGTTAAATAAAAGCTTTTAAAAGTCATAAATAATAGTATATCTATATATAAATAATAATAGTATATATTGATAGGAGACCCATGCCCAACAGTGGGCTATTCAAAGGATTGCGTTATTTACTGTAATCCACATCAACCCTTTCTTTGTCCCACTGTTGGGTACCTACCTCTGCTCTCAGAATGGGAGGGATTAAACCTTAGTACACCACGCTTGCCAAGTGCGGATTGGCAGACTTCACATGCCTTCGAGAGCATTAGAAGAACTCTCAGGCGTGCAGTTTTCCTCACGATGTGTCCTTCACTTAAATTGCACATAACTCAGAAAAGTAATTGGTGCGTGCCGCTTGGGTTTAAACCCGGACCGCTCGAGTGAGAGGCGAGTTCGATAGCCACTGGGCTGTCACCGCTTATATGCTGTAGCACTCGCGACAAACAAAACCACAGCATCACGTCAGCACCACAAAATGCGATATTTCCACGAAAAAATAGGTTTTTTCGCCTTTTTTACGCTCGTGGGAATTAGATGAATTCATTAAAATAATAACAAAAAAGTATTTGAACTTAATTATTAAACAGAAACAATAAACCCAATTACAAAAACAATTGAGCAGAGAATTGATTGTAGCGTCCATAGCCCAATGGCTCGCGTCGATTCAATGTGATCGAAAGAGTTAAGCAACGACGGGCGCGGTCGATTTGTGGATGGGTGACCGCTAATGGCAAAATTTCATGGACGCTACCGTGCTTCGAAGGGCACGTTAAGCCGTCGGCCCCGGTTGTTTTCAATGCTGGAAACAGTCGTTAAGCCTTATCGAAGACCTTCGGGTGGTTTGAGAACATTCGACACTGGGTTGGCCACTAACCCCTCCAATCCGCATTGGAGTATGGGGATCAGTTAGACAACCAACGAGTTTGAATTCTATTTATTACTGTCTCAACATTACAATATTTCGTAATAATATAAAATACGATTACATACACTGCAGGAGAAGCGTGGTGGAGTATGCTGTAGACCTCCCGCAGCTGTGGGGAGACCCGTGCCCAGCAGTGGGACGTATATGGGTCGCACCTAAGGTCACCCATCAATTAACCGACCGTGCCCGTCGTCGCTTAGCTGTCGATCACATAGAATCGACGCGAGCCATTGGGCTATGGACGCTACCTATTGCCATAAATAATAACAATGCTTGAAACAGATTTAAACCAGCCGTTCTATATTCTGAATCTAACAATATTAATTCGGGAAGTGAATAATTAATTGCAAGAATAATATTTCAGTTTCTTTTGAGATTTCATGGATGCTGCATTCTCATTATTTAGTTTTCAAACGAGAACAATGGATCTGCAGACACTTGTAAAAAACTGTTTGTTGTGCCTGGCCACCGGAATACAGCTATTGCTAGCTAATCTTATTTAAGTGCCCTGTAGGACACGGAGCACGTGCCCCAGGAGGCAACCCAGTGGATCCGACTCGCCTCCCTCGAGTCCAGGATTAAATCCAATCCAATGACTTTTCGCAGTCATTTGCGATTTAGGGAATTAAATTTCACCTGTTGAGGAGACTTCGTGAGGAACCCTGCATACCTGAGAGTTCACCAAAATGCAAAAGGCATGTGATGTCTGCCAATCCGCACTTGGCCAGCGTGGTGGGTATTATGAAGTTTTATTCTATTTCTGAAAATGACAATAATTCATACATTCATCCCCTTTTTCAACGTCTTACAACACTTTTTTCCAATTAAAAAGTACCCTATGTACTTTCTCAGGCTCTAGACTATCTGTGTACCAAATTTCATTTAAATCGGTTCAGTAATTTTGGCGTGAAAGCGAGATGGAATTCGAACCCACGACCCCTGGCTTAACAGGCAGGGTCACTACCGATTGCGCCAACGGGCTAAATGCTACAGTCAGATCAACACAGCATTGATGAGACATGTACATGGAAATGACCACGGTCTTCCGAATCGACCAGCGGATCATATTCCAACCTCATTATTGTATCGTGGCTTTATCACTCACAACAGACCGCATGTGACACCTATTAGACCGCAAGTTATCGAGCACTTGACCCCATTAGCTGGCACGGGGCACACTGGCCACTGGTGTCCGTGCAAGATATTTCATCATCACAACCCTTTCTTTGTCGAACTGTTGGGCACGGGGACTCCTGTCAGAATGGGGTTAGGCATTAGTCCACAACGCTGGCCAAGTGCGGATTGGCAGACTTCACATGCCTTCGAGAACATTATGATGAACTCTCAGGGCAGGTTTCTGGTTCTGGTTTCGGCTTGACGTTGAGTTCTGGGACACCCTGTATAGCCTATGTCGCTCAGTGAAGATGCAGCTTTCTAATGGTCAAAGAATTTTTGAAATCGGTCCAGTAGTTTTTGTGTGAAAACATTACAAGCAAATCTTTCCTCTTTATAATATTAGTATATAGGTATATACGAGTTACTATTTCCACGCGAGCGAACTTTGGGCGTCTACTATTTATATATATATAAATTGTGAGCCGTCACGGGACGCCTGGCAGATGTGAAACATCGAAATTATTTTGTACAAGTAATATGCACGAAAGTACAGATTATGAGAAGAACTAAAACATATAAGAAAAAAAATAAAAAGAAAAAAAAATTAATTATTATGTTTTATTAATAAAATAATTTCCGACCGTCATTTGTCGGAACTGTAACGGAATATATATTCCATATTCGCTACGCTCGCCACGTTCGCCACGCTCGCCACGCCAAAAATTTGGTTTGCCCTCCGCTTAAATATGTTTCACATCAATAAAATAAAGTTACAGACAAAATATCAGTACTAATAAATCACTGGCAGACCTCAATGTGTACCCCAGTTACACTTATAAAGACCCGATCTGCCATTGAGGAGATAATTGGAACCATCAGCAGCGATTAGAGACTGAAGATGGTCGTTTTTATCGCAGAATGAAATGATTAATATATATACGTTCCTAGTTTAGTTACCCAGTTTGCTTTGACAGCCATTGGTAGACCCCACTTAACTGTAACTAAAATTTATATATTTTATTTTATTAAATTCTTAGTGTCGTAATAATGTAGAACCATTTAATTAATTTATTTTAAAGAATGTAATGCTTTTCTTAGAATAAATTTAAGATTTACTGTCCGAACTGCTCAACACACTGGGTTGCCCTGAAAACCAGCGGTCGTGGTTCGCCACGACCATAGCTGAGTGCGGCCCTGTTTCGGCAGATCTCACTATTATTTGTTATTATTTTATAGTCATATTTTTGTTGTAGGTACTTGTTTTAATTTGTCGAAATAAATTGCTATTCTATTCTATTCTATTCTTAAGAGAGCTTCTCTATGCGACCCATAGACGTCCGACTGTTGGGCACGGGTCTCCTCAGAATGGGATTAGGCCTTAGTCCACCACGCTGGCCAAGTGCGGATTGGCAGACTTCACATGCCGCTTATGAAGAACTCTCAGGCATGCAAGTTTCCTCACGATGTGTCCTTCTTGTTCTCGAAGGCCCATGAATTCTGCCAAACAGCTCTTGGCCAGCGTGGTGGACCAAGGCCTAATCATTCTTTCGTTATTCTTTTTTTGTAATAGATGTTAGTAATTATTAACAATGTTTATCTTCACCATACCCGAACTACGTGACAATGACGGACGCACCGAAAATCAGCGTCGCGGCTCTAGCACAGCCGCGGCAAAGCTGCATTCGTTATTCTCATAATTTTTCACGAATTTTTATTTTTATTTTTCTTTATTTCTTTATTTTTTTAAATGTTTTGTGTACGCTGCATTATGTAGAAATAAAAGTTTTTCTATTTCTATCTCTATTTCTAATCCCTCCCGTTCTGAGAGGAGATCCGTGCCCAACAGTGGGACAACTAAAGGGTTGCCGCTGACGCCCTTAAGGACTGACATAACGGCCTAAGGCCGCACCACTTCACCAGCCATGCCCACGCCCACGCCCACACGGCCACTTGAGACTGTCCACTTCCGCACTATTGTTTTCTAATTACACTTCCATCCATTTATCTGTAATTCAATTAATTTTCATTGTAATTTGATTAAAATACATTCAGCTGAGCTATTCCAATAATAGATGATTAAATTATTATAATTAGTTCCACTTGATTCTTAGAGACGCAATGAGCACTAACTTCGGGGAAAGTCTTTCGTAAGTGATTTTTATGGTAACGTAGCAAACGAATATATATACACCTATCACTACTGTCACTGCGATAGATTCGGAACAAGACTCATTGTAGGACTGGGGCAGTTAGTCCAGTTAGTTATGGGTATGAGGACTGGTAGGAACTGTTCGCTCGCTGCGACCCAAAGGCGTCCCACTGCTGGGCACGGGTCTTCCCCACAGACGCAGCTGCGGGAGGTCCATAGCATACTCCACCACGCTGCTCCAATGCGGATTGGGGTTGTGGCCAACAGTGTCGAATGTTCTCAAGCCACCCGAAGGTCTTCGACAAGGCTTAACGACTGTTTCCAGCATTGAAAACAACCGGGACCGACGGCTTTACGTGCCCTCCGAAGCACGGTAGCGCCCATGATATGTTGTCACTAGCGGTCACACGTCCACAAACCGACCGCGCTCGTTGTAATTTAAATAATCTGTTTCCTATCTATTGAGTTTAGCTGTGACATACAGACGAGTTCTAACGATTAATATTCGAATTCGAACTCGACAAGTTTCGTGCTACGTCTAAAGCTTAAATTATGTAAAACATCTATGTGTAAAACAGCAAAATAATACTCGTAATACCAACTATGTATTTGTTTTCAATTAACTGTTTAGTTAATCATTTGAATTAAGTAAACCAGTAATATTACCATTAAATTAATTCAAATATTTGCAATCAAGTAATGTCACGGTCTACTCCGACGTCACGGAACGTCATGGGACGGCAATAGTTACGTGTGCGGCTCGCCTTATTTCTGAATGAGGTGTTGCAGGCGAGTGGTCAAATCGGACACTTCTTGAAATATCAATTCAAACCACCAACGAACTGACCAACTGCTAATTGTACTAAAATCGGATTCTTCTTGAATTAACAGACAGACAAAACAGACAAGTTCCTTTATTGTATAGAAAAAAAGATAAAGATTCAACATACAACAAGTACATACAAAAATAATAAAATATTAGAATGGTAGTACAATTGGCGGTAAATATAAACTCAATTCTACCAACGAACTGACCAAATGCTAACTGAACTAACCTTCGATAAACATTGGTGTTGTTTATCGAAGGTACTAACCATCCCAGTTCTTATAGCCTTGATCAAAATCTGTTTTAGTTGTATTAGGCATTAGCTAAATTGCAAACTCGTTTGCAATATAACAATAATACTTTTCATTATATCTTAATACTATTTCTTGTATACGTGTGTATGACAGTGAACTCCTCCTAAACGGCTGGATAGATGTTGATGTAATTTTTTGTGTGTGTTCAAAGGGATTCGAGAATGGTTTAGATTCACAATTTGGTCCACTGGAAAATGTTTTTAAAACAATATTTTACGATTATTAACAATAATTTACATGTGTCGCGTCACTTTGACATTTCATATGGCAGAACAACGTTTGTAGGGTCAGCTAGTATTCTATATAATATAACTATTATACTTTTCGTTGTAGAACAGTACTCTTAATAGGGCATTAGAATTTTGGAATTAGACATTCACTAACTTCAAAAACGGCAAAGTTTCATACTAACTTTGCACCCCCGTTTTACCCCCTTAGGGGGTGAATTTTCAAAAATCCTTTCTTAGTGCTCCCCTACGTAATAAAAGGAACCCCTGTGCAAAATTTCAAGTTTCTAACCCTTATAGTTTATGCCCTGCGTTGATATGTCAGTCAGTCACCTTCTCCTTTTATAGATTTTAATTAACCTTTCGTACTGAAAACGTCGGTAACATTACGGTACATTCTCAAGCCTGGTCGTTAGTTGGAACATTATTTGTCATGTAAACTAAAGTCAATACAGTAGTACACAATATTGATTTAATAACCTGTCTGTGCTATGAAAGTCAATAAATATAAAGTATTATTAGATCAACGCTCTACGCGTCAAATCTTCCGTAAACAAGTGCTTTATAAAAAACGGTAAAGTCATTTCTAGGTCAAAGCCGCAGATGTAGCTCGGGACCAAAATAGCTCTAGTCTGTCTGTCGGCCAAAGATCAAAGGAGGAGGGCTTCTGGAGTCGCGGGCAGCAAGAGTGGGAGCTGGAACCGTCCATCCAGGGATCCCGGGGAAGAAAAACTGTGTTTTAAATGAGTTTTATTCATAAACATTAAATAATAGAATTCTGAAAACAATTACGTTATTTTACAGTACTTGATGTAGGAGCTTTCCTCACTCTATCATTTACTTCACTGCATTGGAATAAATCACAAAGTTAGCTCTTAACAGGAATCAGATGTCGTTTTATTTGAGTTAATACGAGTTTTAGAAGTATATAGCTTCGTCATTTATTTTGAGAAATTTTGAAAATTTATCACTTAAATTGTTATTTTAATCTACGATGCGCCGCCGCGCTTTCCGCAGCAAGCTTCCTTCCCTCTTTAACCTTCTTGAGGAGGCGAGAAAGAAGAATTCGTCGAAATACCACACCTTTACTACTTTACCCGACGCTCCCTCGATGTTAAGAGATCTAAATATTAGTTAAAACCCATAGACCTCCTAATGTTGGGTAACGGTCTCTCCTACAGCCACAGCAGGAGCAGCCCGAAAGTCTAGAGCATTCTCCACCACGCTGCTCCAATGCCGATTGGTCGAGAATTACCCCTTCATTAAAATTAAAAAAATAAAATTTCTCTACATACACAATTCGTTTATGAATTTGTTATAACATAAACATAACATTACGACTGTATTTCTCGACGGGTTAGGTTAGAATGGTCACTTTTCACCAGTTATTTTTAGGCTGTGAGTTGTTGTTGTTGCCAAACATGACAAATCCAAACGGACAGCTACTAAGAATTTCAAGGTAATTAAAGCTAAATAATATTTTGGGCGACTCAAGAATACAACCTTAGCGCAGTTGTACGCACCGCAGGGGTCGGCAACCTGCGGCTCGCGAGCCACACGCGGCTCTTTGGATGTGAAACTGCGACTGTTTAGGTCCATACGCAAGTATGAATGGATATTATTATTATGAATAAATAGATTGCTTTTTTTTTAATCAAAAAACTTAATTATGCAATCACTATTTATTGCTGGCACGAAATATTTTTGTGGCTCTTTGAAAACATTGAAGTTTTGTAATCAAAACTGATTGATTTGTAACAGTTAAGCCACTTCACGTTTCCCCGGATTCGGCGACTGGTCGGCGACATTCTTCAGGGGTTTCCCTCTGTCGAGAAAACATTTATTATACACCCGAGCGTTTTACCAGACCAGTACCGCATCACACTGCGACCAGGACGGTCGCCCCGTCATATCCTATGTCTGTGTAGGACCTCGCGGGTGTCTATAAGTAATTGTATAAGTTTCCATAAGTATCTGTAAGTGTGTATAAGTAAGTGATGAAGGGACAGGGGAAGCGGTTTGTGAACAACAAGGGGAAGGCGTACGACATGGGGTTGAAGAAACCGAAACCAGATACCGGGGATGATATTGGATTTTTTGGATTGGTGAGTGTTTGTTTTTATAACCCGCGGTTTTAGAGCGATTTTGTGAACGGCGTCTGTGTAAATAATGATTTTTAAAATACACTTTTAGTCAATACTAAAATTAGTTTTAAAATTTAATATAATTGATCAATACTCAATGATTTTTTAAATGTATACCTATGTAAAAAATTTTTTTAGAGATTTCTATTTTAAGAATGACAATGAATTTTCTACAAAAATAATACGTGAAATTTAAAATGTTTAAGCAGATAAGCATAAAAAAAATTAAAATGAAAAATAATATGAAATTTGAAAAATAATTTTCAAAATTCGTCAGGTCTCTATATAATACATATTTATAAAATTAATATTTTTTTTAACAAAAGGTAAGTAGTTAAGTAAAGTAGTTAGCTGAATACAAATGACTTGCTTCATTATTCTAAAACCTCTCGATGTATGTATTCAAAGCAAATAAATAAACTTGAAACTTGAAAAAAGGTACTTACTAACATTGTCGGAATATTTCTTTCTATTATTGTTGGAATCAAATTAAAATTATAACAATATTTCTACCGAATCTACGTCACAAAGGGCACTCTACATGTGAGACCACGCGAGCCTTCCAAATAACTCGTTTGTCTGTTTGTGTTCTCCTTGGTCCTAGATTCGATTCCCGGGGCAACAACTATTAGTTTTTTTCTAACTTGAAACGCCCGCTAGCAACTCAAGAGTCTAGATTTGTGCCCGGTGTATAAATATCATCATCAAATAAATAAATATCATCACACGGCCATCTGACCCCAAAGTAGGCGCGAGCCTGTAGGTACTATGGGTGTCAGAGACTGATATACCTACATACATAGATATTTTTAAATACATACTTAAATAGATATTATTAACATCCAGACTCAACAAACGCAAGTGTTCGTCACACGAATGTTTGTCCTGAGCGGGATTCCAACCCACGACCCCTGGCGTAACAGGGAGGGTCACTACCGATTGCGCCAACGGGCCTGACATATATATGGCAATAGGCTCACCACCAAAACATAACTAAAAAAGTGAGTGTACTACCACTGCCTACCCTTTCCGCAAAATACGAACGTAATAATATGTTTCTAACTTCTGCTAAGACTCATTAAACAATAATTTAGTCATGAGGAAAAATCTTCAGCAAAATTTGACGCCATTTCAAGAATGCGTATTTATAGGCTTGAGTAATAAATCTTTAATAAATCTTTAGAGTTTGGGACGAGTTTCATCTGGACCGTTCTGTATCGAGTTGGTACCGTATAGTACCGTTATGCGGTCAAATCATTTCTTGCACGGTATATCTAAGAATTTTAACGTTCTATAATATCTTTCTTTAATATCTCTATCTATCTATATATATAAAAAGAGAAGCTGACTGAGTGACTGACTGACTGACATATCAACGCAGGGCCTAAACTATAATAATAATAATAAATCTTTAGAGTTTGGGACGAGTTTCATCTGGACCGTTCTGTATCGAGTTGGTACCGTATAGTACCGTTATGCGGTCAAATCATTTCCTGCACGGTATTTCTTAGAATTTTTAACTTTCTATAATATCTCTATAGGTATGAATGAAACTAGTGGACGCCCGCAGCTGCGCTCGCGTGGAATTAGACATAACAATAGTTTCGTTTACACCTGTTTATCTGTGAAGATGCAGATTTCTAATGGTGAAAGAATTTTTGAAATCGGTCCAGTAGTTTTTGTGTGAAAACATTACAAACAAATGTTTCCTCTACAGCTTGAGCTGCATCTTCACTGAGTAACATAGGCTATATAATATTACTACATAGTTGTAAACGAAACTATTGTTATGTCTAATTCCACGCGAGCGAAGTTGTGGGCGTCCCCTTGTATTTTATTAAAGAGATAGAAGTGTTTTTAAAATTTCAAATGTTCCCCAATTCATTTAAATATGGATTTCACGAATGTCTACTGGAAGATGTCACATTTGAATTCGGAACGCAAGATTACATTTTTTTTTATGGTGTGTAATGAACTCATAGCGACAGCGTTGTGGCGTTTTTTTGAGGTTGTGTTAAAATTGCAGGATTCTAGCAAAATAATTAGCTCTAATAATTCCGTAAGCAAAAAACCTATTTTCGCGTGCTGCTTATGTGGGTGTACTTATCTTTATTACATAACACTTTTCATGGCGAACCTAGGATTAACTATCTGTATCCACCACAACCCTTTCTTTGTCCCA
Organism: Carterocephalus palaemon; assembly: GCA_944567765.1. Lineage (NCBI taxonomy): Eukaryota > Metazoa > Arthropoda > Insecta > Lepidoptera > Hesperiidae > Carterocephalus > Carterocephalus palaemon. Next base: position 544,935 of record OX155667.1, read on the forward strand.
CTGTTCGGCTCGAGTCTCCTCGGAATGGGAGGGGTTAGGTCCACGCTGGCCAAGTGTAATTGACAGACTTCACTTGTATTCGAGATCATTATTTATTATTTATTTATTTATTTATTTATTTAGTCAGCAATTTGCTTGCAGTTGTTACCAGACACAAATAAATAAGAATGAGATGGAAAATCATAAATCTATATATATAAAAGGAGAAGGTGACTGACTGACTGACTGACTGACATATCAACGCAGGGCCTAAACTATAAGGGCTAGAAACAGTCAGTCATTCAGTCTTCATTCGTCAGCTTCTCCTTTTATATATATAGATGTGTCATGTAAACTCTGTTTAAACGTAGTTTCCAAATGTCATTTTTTACGCATCTATATTAATTTCATAGTCTGTCGTATGATCGCGGTTTTTACACTGTCAACCATTATGCTATTATAATCTGTGACGGCAGCGGTTTGTGAAAAACTAAAAGCCAGTCAGTCAGTTTGTGTCAGTTTACCTTATTTTCTATTCGAATTGCAATGTTACTTAGTTAATTAAACTAGATACGGTTACTAAACTAAATACTATTCGCTGCGACCCATAGACGTCCCACTGCTTTGCACAGGTCTCCCCCACAGACAGCTGCGGGAGGTCTAGAGCATACTCCACCACGCTGCTCCAATGCGGATTTGTGGAGGGGTTTGTGGCCAACCCAGTGTCGAATTTTCTCGCTCCAATGCGGATTGGTGGTGAAGTTAGTGGCCAACCCAGTGTCGAATTTTCTCATGCCAGCCGAAGGTCTTCGACAAGGCTCAACGATTGTTTCAACCATTGAAAACAACCAGGACCGACGGCTTTACGTGCCCTCCGAAGCACGGTACTACTATTAATACAATACATTAGTGGCTTAGAAAACCCGGAGTGTGTTGGAGGCGCCTACCGGATTGTCATAAATTTTGGAACAAACCTTTACGCACGCATTACTTGCGGAGTAAGCTGGTGAATGCGTGACGAGAGCGTTACGAAAAGGGTGACGGCAAAAAGAACCTAATACATATCACTCCCTCAGGCCGACCACTCCACAGAACAGTTAAAAGAGGTTTTAACTGTTCTGTGGACCACTCCCTAGAGAGCTGTTGGAACTTTTTCTCCCGACCGTCAGGGGGGTATTAGCGACTAACTGCTAGCAGTACTTACCGCGAAGAACTGCCTCCCACGCTCATCCATCCATCCATCAGCCTTTTGAGGTCTACTGCTGGCCATAGGCCTCTCCTAAACCACACCACTCCGACCTCCTGTGCCTACTCCCACGCTCAACAGCGGGGAAGTCACCGCCGGGGCTTAAAGTGTATCTCCCGAACGAAACCTTTTCTCCTCTTCCGCGGCGCTGTGAGCGCTCCTGCGTGAGGGAATTCGGATGTAAGGATGGTGCTTCTATCCGGGGTAATTGCTCCAGGGATGAGCCCCGGCGGTGAAATGTAGGGTATCTCCCCTAACTCCGAACGTATAAGCGCTCCAGCGCGGCCGAAGAGGAGGAAAGCTGTCTGTCAAAACACACCATGACAGATGACATCTGTCACTTTGATTATAGTACGAGTTTGTATACAGCCTGATTTCGTATTTGCTATCAACTTGAACTTGACACACCACGGTCACACCACTTGACGACCAATTAATAGTAAATATTAATTAAATATGTAGGTACCAGTGAACCTGTTCGGTAACTTGTAACTTGTAATACGCTCACCACGTGTAAATTATAAAAACCAAGTGCGAGCCCAATTCGTGCACGATGGGCTCCGTACATTTATCTAAAAAAATTCTTGTGAAGAAATAAATAAATTGTTATTATTAAAAATTATTATTATTATCTGTAACTAATGGACGCCCGCAGCTTCGCTTACGTGGAATTAGATATAACAAGTTTCGTTTACACTTAGTAATATTATATAGCCTATGTAACTCAGTGAAGATGCAGCTTTCTCACGGTGAAAGAATTTTTGAAATCGGTCCTGAAATTTTTGTGTGAAAACATTACAAACAAATGTTTCCTCTTTATAATATTAGTATAGAAAACGGCAAAACAAATCATGTCTGTTGTATGGGATCCCCCCTTACATTTTGTTTTTTTCTGTTTTTTAGTATTCTTTTTTATAGTGGCAACAGATACATCATCTGTGAAAATATCAACTGTCTAACTATCACGGCTGTATCACATCTTCTTAATATAATAGTTCTTGTGTACCTACGTGTGTATGATTCCTCCTAAACGGCTGGATAGATATTGATGAAATATATAAAATCGTCTGGAAAGAATTTTTGTGGGTGTTCAAGGGTATTCGAGAATGGTGTAAGATTCACAATTTGGTCCACTAGAAAATGTTTTTTAAACACGGTTTTAGTATTTTTGTATTCATATGGCAGAACAACGTTTGCGGGGTCAGCTAGTGATATAATAAACGTCTAATATCTGGATACACAACCTGGTGATAGACAGATAGACGGACAGCGGAGCCTTAGCAATAGAGCCCCGTTTCACACTTTGGGTACGGAACCCTAAAAACAATTAATATCTACGTCTCTACAATTTAACGGTTGTATAAAACACGTAATTATGCAAATTTGTATACGCAATGAGCACAGTCCACTAGCGGCTGACTGCAGGATAGGGGCTTGCGCTGCGACCCATAGACGTCCCACTGCTGGGCACGGGTCCCCCACAGACACTGCTGCGGGAGATCTAGAGCATACTCTCCACCACGCTGCTCCAATGCGAATCGGTGGAAGGGTTAGCAACCAACCCAGTGTCGAATGTTCTCAAGCCACCCGAAGGTCTTCGACAAGGCTTAACGACTGTTTCCAGCATTGAAAACAACCGCGACCGACGGCTTTACGTGTCCTCCGAAGCACGGTAGTGTCCATGAAATTTTGCCACAAGCGGTCACCCACAAACCGACCGCGCCCGTCGTCGCTTAACTCTTTCGATCACATTGAATCGACGCGAGGATTAATAGGATGTCTTTAAAATTTAAACCCTACAATTTTTTACATCTTTACTTCAATGCGCTTCCTATGCAATTAAATAACTTTAAACATGGGATTTACTGTACAATAATAACATTTCCCACGACTAAATCAAGGTAAAGATTTGCGAGATTAACATGATGCCAAATATATAAATTAACTAGTGGACGCCCGCAGCATCGCTCGCGTAGAATTAGACCCATTCGCCATCTGTTAAAATCGTTTGGAGTTAACAGATAATTGTGAATGTCAAATAATTTGCAATAAAATAGTATTGCAGCTAAAACTAAGATGTAAGCTATCCTATCTTTCAAGTTGGATCAAACTGCAAATAAATTGATATTTTTATTCCAATGAATACCTTAATTTCAAATAACATAATTCGAAATGCCATTATATAGATGACATCTTATATTTATATTTCTGACATTTCATTACGACCTTATCCATACCATACTTTTATTAATTACTAGTGGACGCCCGCAGCTTCGCTCGCGTAGAATTAGACCCATTAACGACGTCTACCCGTCTAACGACTTCAAAAACGGCATAGTTTCATACTAACTTTGCACCCCCGTTTTACCCCCTTAGGGGGTGAATTTTCAAAAATCCTTTCTTAGTGCTCCCCTACGTTATAAAAGGAACCCCTGTGCAAAATTTCAAGTTTCTAGCCCTTATAGTTTAGGCCCTGCGTTGATATGTCAGTCAGTCAGTCAGTCAGTCAGTCAGTCAGTCAGTCAGTCAGTCAGTCAGTCAGTCACCTTCTCCTTTTATATATATAGATTTATTGACATCATGTATTAAGAAATTATACATTTAATTACTTTCGAAAATATTTGCATGCTATTTTAAAAGCTTTTATTTAACTTCGCTCGTATGTATGTTAAAAGCTTTTATTTAACTTCACTCGTATGTATCTATGTATGTATGTATGTCCTGGAATCTTGCAATCAATATTTCACCCACTTCCACTGAAGCTATCGAGCTGAAATTCGGCACACATATTTGATTCCGATGACAATGCACGGAAATAAAAATAAAAAATTGTAAAAGCTTTTTAAAAAAAAATTTTTACTTAGCAGTATAATTTTAGCTGAATACCATATACAGCTCGATATGTATTGTTTAAGCGTTTTTTCAAAGCAAATAAATAAATGACTAATAAGACTACTGTAAATAAGACTACTTCTGTGAGAGCAAATAAATAAAATCTCTATCTTTATACTACGAACGCTGCTTGGCAATTTATTTTTAGTTCATTCGGCTGGTATTTTCGTCAGTAGCGCTATTTTGATGGTTTTGGCTATAATCCATTTAAAACCACGGTCATTTATGTGGTAGACCCTATCATAAATATATTGAATACTAGCTGACCCCGCAAACATTGTTCTGCCATATGAAATGTCAAAGTGACGCGACGCTTCACGTCAATGGACGACGGTTAAAAATGAAAATACTAAAATAGTGTTTAAATACATTTTCCAGTGGACCAAATTATGATTTTTTTTTTTATGGATATAGGATAGCAAACGAGCTTGCAGCACCACCCATCCGCTGCCACCCATGACAACTGTGACTGACTTTGAACAAGACTCAATTAGGGACTGGGATGGTTAGTCCAATTAGTTGAGAATCTCGAATCCCCTTGAACACACACAAAAAATTTCATCAACATCTATCCAACCGTTTAGGAGGAGTTCACTGTCATACACACGTACACAAGAAATACATATATTAAGATGTGCGTCCGAGTTACCTACCACGACAACCCTTTTTGTTGGGCACGGGTCTCCTCTCAGACTGGGACGGATTAGTCCTTAGTCCACCACGCTGGCCAAGTGCGGATTGGCAGACTTCACATGCCTTCGAGAACTTTGTGAAGAAATCTTAGGCATGCAGTTTACCTCCGATGTGTCCTTCACCGTTGCAGCAAGTGACATTTAACTTCTTAAATCGCACATAACTTAATAGTAAGTCATTAGTGCATGCCGTAGTGCAGTGGCTATCGAACTCGCCTCTCGCTCGAGCGGTCCGGGTTCAAACCCAAGCGGCACGCACCAATGACTTTTCTAACTTAAGTGCGATTTAAGAAATTAAATGTCACTTGCTATAATGGTGAAGGAACGTGAGGAAACCTGCATGCCTGAGAGTTTTCTATAATTTTCTCGAAGGCGTCAAGTCTGTCAATACGCACTTGGCCAGCGTGGTGGACTAAGGCTTACCCCATTCCTAGAGTAGACCCGCGCCCAACGGTGGGACAACAAAAGGTTTCTGGTGGCTTACAGCATTCATTTCCATTAAAAAAAATCTTTCGAGTCACGCTTAAGTTTTCCGCGTATAAAAAAGGTTTCCATTGTATCTGATTGACTACGAAACTATTCTTGTACCCTTTCACTAATTCATTGCGGATTTTACTACATACCGGTAAATTTTTAGTTTTTATCGTCGAATTTTGACCATTCTATAAGTAGGTATTGCTAATCTCTTCGGACAAAGAGAGATCCTCATATAATTATGACTAGTGGACGCCCGCAGCTTCGCTCGTGTAGAATTAGACCCATCAACGACGTCTGCCCGCGTTCGGGTTGCCCACTTGACTTCAAAAACGGCAAAGTTTCATACTAACTTTGCACCCCCGTTTTACTTTTAGGGGGTGAATTTTCAAAAATCCTTTCTTAGTGCTCCCCTACGTTAAAAAAGGAACCCCTGTGCAAAATTTCAAGCTTCTAAGCTGCTACCCCAGATATACGCATACAATTGTCGGACATAATACCGCACTATAAAACAATGGCTTAGGTTTATATGCCTACCAGAAATGCACTCAAATTACTTACACGTTTTGTTTACACCTAGTAATATTAAATAGCCTGTGGCATTATACCTTACAAACGGATGAACAAATTTTGATGTGGTTTATGACGAGTTATCTTTGGAAGACCAGAACTTTCCTACTATTCGATATTGAAAATCATAAATATAATACTTATCACATTCTAAAAGCGTGGTCGAGTACTACATAATAACAGCTTCGGGTGTCGTCCTGTGAACTGGTTTGGCCAAAACTGCCAAAACGGGTCCTGGGGGCCTATTATCGAATCACTCGCTGCCCGACGAGCGAAAAAATCGAGTCATATCACTTTTTTTAAAAGCTTTTATTTAACTTCACTTTTATGTATGTATGTCCTGGAATCTTTCAATCAATATTTCACTCACTTCCACTGAAGTTATCGAGCTGAAATTCGGCACATATATTTGGTTCCGATGACGATGCACGAAAATAAAAAAAAAGTTATTATGGATATAAAACAGCCAGCCGCTGCCGCCTATAACAACTGTGACAGACTTGAAAAATACTCTAAAAGGGACTGGGATGGTTAGTCCAGTTAGCTGAGAGAGTCAATAAGAATATAAGTTCGTTAGTGGATGGGACTAGTAGTGAAAGTTAGTCCTTTTATTTGGTGTTAGTAATAGTCCAGTTGTTAGTTGTTAGTAACAGTCTAGTTCCAAGTCAGTCACAGATGCGTTGCTACGCTAAAGGACAAAGATGGTCGCCTCAAAAGAAGTGTAAGCGATCGTATTTCCGTATTTCTCAGTCACTATTCAATAAGTGTTATGAAACACATGGTGAGTAGTGACCATTGGCGATCGAGCGATTTAAAAATAGACCACCTGGGGTCGAACGTTGTAGGTGGGTGACGGGTGACGTTATTTTCTCGTCCGAGACGAGTCGTGGGCACCTGGTTCTCACAGGTATACCGGAGCCCTACACAAGCGGCCTTCTGAGGAAGCTATCTAGCTATATATCTATTCTACTTGTATCTATGTATTTTACTGTACCTAACTGCTGATGAAAAGTGAAGGAGATAAAATAATTTTCTTTCTTTCTTTCTTAAAAAAATAAAATAACAATAACAGTAGGTATATTAGTAGGTCCGAGTACAAATTTGAAAATCGAATGATAATATAAGTACCTACGTTTTAGTTATTTCGTATGCATGGCCAGTTTAACCATAGACAAATTTTATTTTCAATCCGATCAGTAGTAAAAATAAGATTGCGTGAAAGGGGTATAATTTCATTTGCGCTTCCGTGCCTTGCGGGGCACTAGCCGTCGCGCGTCGGTTCCAATTGTTATGGTAAAAGCGTATGATGGTCGGATTGGCCAGTGAACTATAAATAACACCAACTAATAGGACTAACTATCACTAACAGTGTCTTGTCACGGGTGGCAGCGGATGGGTGGTGCCGCAAGCTCGTTTGCTATGTTCGCTGCGACCCATGGACGTCCCACTGTTGGGCACGGCTCCTCTCAGAATGGGAGGGATTAGGCCTTAGTCCACCACGCTGGCCAAGTGCGGATTGGCAGACTTCACATGCCTTGGAGAATATTATGATGAACTCTCAGGCATGCAGGTTTCCTGGGCACGATGTGTCCTTCACCGTTATAGCAAGTGACATTTAATTTCTTAAAAAACTTAGGGGAAGCCCACACTAGGGTGAGGGACTGACTCACAGTGACTAACTTCGAGACTGCATTAATTATTTACACTGGGTAGTTGGTACGCTTGTTGAATTTTAAGTCGAAGTCTGTTCCCAAGGTACAATCCCGTACACTCTTTTATCAGATTGCTATGTTACTTCCATATAAAAATTATACTAGGATTTTTAAGTTAAATTTTCTTATAATCGTATTTCTAAGACACTTTTAAACAGTGTCTGTTTGTCATTAAAAATATTAATTAGTCTGACCCAGATGCTCCGCGCGTTTCAGATCTAGGTAAATAACTGAAATAATTGCAATAATTGTCATTTGGATCAAGGGCTACTAAACGAAGATGAAAAACCTAAGATATTTTTTACTCCTGCGACGTTTCACGTACATATTGGAATAAATAATAAGAACATCGTTTAAAAAAAATAAAATACGCTTTTTTTAATAACCGAACTAAAATGCAGATTTTTTAAAATTATTGCATTGTCATCGGTCCTTGATAAGTGTGCAAAGTTTCAAATTAATTCGACGTTTTGAAGTGGTCGGAAACCACGTTCAAAGATTCCGTTACATACATACATACATACATAAATATATACATACATACATAAATACATACATACATACATACCAAGCTAATAAAAGCGTCTCAATAAATTGAAAGCATTTCATTCATGTAATTTTTTGAAGATAGGCCGACTTGCATGTTCTATGTTATGGAATAAATTGCCGGCCTAACTAAATAGTACAGTTAAACTTAACAAGTTGAAATTCTTTGAATTTACCAAACATGATAAATTTAAAACGAAAACTGTCATTTTGACAAAATTGAATAAATTGTCTATGTCCATCTAGGCACAGCTTATAGAGAACGAAGGGGTCAATCGTTTAATAACCCAAAAATGGGAAGATTATACGAAAAATAATTAGAAACTTTTACTGAAAATTACATAATTGTGAAATACATCCATCCACTTAAAAACAACAGATTTACATAACGATCATAACATTTCCTAGTTTACAATGTTGTTAGGTATGTGTCCTTTTTGACACGCTTTTATTAGCTTGCTATAACATATATATCAATGGCTTGCTATGTATGTATGTATGTATGTATGAATGTAACGGAATCTTTGAACGTGATTTCACTTCAAAATGACGGATTAATTTGAAACTTTGAATACTTAAAAGGACCGATGACAATGCAATAATTTAAACTAGTATGTGATAAGTACAACAGAGTGTTTTTTAGTTTTTTTTTTTAAACGATGTTGTTATTATTGTTGGCTGAATGTGACCTTCGCCTGGTCGACTTATGTGGAAAAATGACAAATAAGTTTATGAATACTTTGCTTTCTCTGTGGTTCGTTCCTTCCCGCCTTTGCTGCTCCGCGCTGCCGTCGGTAAGTAGTATCTGTGAAGTCAGCTGTTTATGAGTACAAGTAGATGATGTTGATAGCGACCGCAGCGCCTCACTTAAGTTGTCCATACTATTTTCTACAGCGATCGTTCTATCTCTCTAACCTCCATGGTTACAATAGTAAATTACTTTTAAATTAAAACTAGTTGTACAAATCGGTAGTTTCATTTTCCACAATTACTATAATTTTATTCGAAGAGTGAGCTCAGGTGTTACCGATTAGCAATATTTCTACACTTTCGCTTCTTAATACGTTTAGTTTTACATTTTCCTCGTATTTCATAACTCGTGTGGTAGAACCGGTAAAGGTAGAACGATTCATAGAAAGTATTAGTGTTCGATAGTTCGAAGACTGCTCCGGAGCGCGGTGGTGAGAGATCCGGACTGCCGAACCGCGGGTCCCGGGATCGAATCCCGTGCGGGGTAGATATTTATTTCGCAGATAAATAAGTGTAATATTTGTTGTTTACTGTGTCCGCCGCAACCACTGCCGCAACAGTATTATGCCCACTGGATTTCGTTCAGAGCTAAACTTTCGTTACAATGTGTACAAGGAATACATAATACAAGGAATACAGTAAATGTACTTAATTGAAAGAAAAAAAATATTCAATTGAAGAGAATTTTGTGTTGGATCCGTGAATTTTTTTATGTGGAAAAATGTTACTCTAAAGTATTCCATTTTTTTATGTGGAAAAAATTTACTTTAAAAATTCTCTCTTCTATTCTCTCGCCTCGTTGGTCTAGTGATAAGCTAGAGCTCCCGGGTTCAATCCCCAGGTCTGGCAAGTGTTATTGGGTTTATTTTTAAATTCCCACTGCCCGGTGTATGGCAATAGGCTCACCACCTACATGAGACCAAAACAAAGCAAAACTGGTGAAAAGATAATATAATTGTTTACATTAGGAACCTTTTATAGAAGTGGTAAATTAAGTCATACATAAACATTTTATAGACGTTGTTTATTTACAAACACGGCACAGAACACAAAAAATGTCAACAAGTATGTCGTTATAGCAATATATTTGGCCCTGTAAGGAAATGGTAAAAAAAACGCGGCAGAACATTAGGCCCTTTATGATTTCCGTAGAAAAAAAACTGATTTAGGAACTACGCTTAAGTTTCCTGACTGCGCAGTTTACGGTTAGCCCACAGATTAAACAAGAACGCAGTTGATTTTTTTCATTATACATAGTTGGAATTATCTACGAAAACTCCTTGTTATGTCAGCTGAGTTAAAAAAATAATATGTTTATTGTCTATGAAATTAATCCAACTGGGCTTTGCAAGTTCGGATTTAAATTCGGAAACATGGAAAGTACGGGATTTGGTTTTAAATTTTTATTTTTTAAAAGTGGCATTTTTTTTTTAAATTAGCTTACTGGTCATACTGACCTTTACAGTGCCACCGAATAGGGCTTTGGTGGCATTGGTGTATGCACGCTCAGCCAGTGACAAGGCCATAGGTAAAGAGGTTCTCCTGGAATACAGAATTAATATTTTTATGGATTTTTCTCAAAAATTTTATTTTGTTGTTGTGTATTTTGTAAGATAAAGAAAAAAAAACTAAGTAGATAACTTTAATTTTTCAAGACGTTTTCCTGAGCTACTATTTCGTGTGTTCTCCAATAAAAAATAGGCGAGTTTGTATATTCCATGCATAGACTTCCAAAGATTTCCAGTTCTATACTAAGTATGTAGGTATTATCAAAATCTTGTCATAAAGAGTGATGATCTTATTAAGAATTAAACAAGTTTTTGTTCGTTGTGGCCGAATGCTTTCAAATGTTAGCCTTGGACTTCTTGGTTTTAAAAAGTAAAAAAGTATGTTTGTGTCATCGTCTCTCCACGGACTCTTATTTATTTATATCAACCAATAAAACAGTGTACTGTATTACATATATCGGTCGACCGAGTTAGGCAAAGACGGGCGCGGTCAGTTTGGTGACCGCTACTTGCTAAAAAATCTAACCAAATTTAGAAAATTTGTTTGTAACCTAAATGTAATGTAATTTTTGCGGACAATAATGATCCATGGATGTTTGTTTATAGAAGACTTAACTATGTTAGTAAAATAATACAAATACACATACACGATAAAAACATAAAATAAGATAAAAATAAAAATAAGCCAACCTACCTACCTATAAGGTACCTACATGATATACCTATTAAGGTACCTATCATGTACCTGCGAGGCGCTCCTTATTGACCCTTAGGAATATTTATATGTATTCAAAGTATTTTTAAATGACCGCGAATATCATACGAATATAAAATATTTTTTATGCAATGCAAATAAAATGTTTATACATACCTTTATTGATCGAAGATACATACAATTAATTTCTGAACGTGTCATTTTGATGCCTTAGTGTCTTGGATATCATAGATTACAAAACAGGATTGTTCCCTTCAAAATTCGTAACAAACAAACTCTATATTTTCCATAGATAAATGTAAAAACGGGCCAAAACGATTTACACTAGCTTCGTGTGTCCTGCTTACACATGTGACATGACAGAGGTGTAATTGTAATTGAGCAAATCGGCTTGTATAAGTACAGTGCACCGTCTGATTGACTAATTAGATGTTTTTTTTTATCAGTTTATAGTTAAAAGACGACCAAGTGTTAGCAGAAAACTGTTGGTTTCGGTTAAAAATATTTAAATAAAAAACTCTGTAGTGGGTAGTGTAATCATTAATAGACGTTTGAAGCTCTCAATTATTTTTTAAATTTTTGTACAAATCGATGTATGTACCTCGTCATGATTCTTTCAATAACCCTAAGTAATACCCAAATAATATTTTTTGTGAGACCCAAATCACAATAATTTTTTGTAAGATCAATATTTATTACAGAAAACAAACAAGTTTTTATGTCTGTCTCCATATACGATTGATGCTAGGGCGTTCACACAAGTTATGTAACGTTTTAATCTGGTTACTTCGACGTGCTTCAGGTCATTCTACTAAAACCTTTGCTTCATCAAAGTCAATACGAGTATTAAGATTGTGGTAGGGTCGTATGTACAGTTTAGTACCTTATCCATTATTGATGTGAAACATCTTTAGGCGGAGGGCAAACCAAATTTTTGGCGTGGCGAGCGTGGCGAGCGAGGCGAATATGGAATAAATATACTATACAGTTCAGACAAATGACGGTCGGAAGTTATTTTATTAATAAAATATAATAATTTTTTTTTCTTATATGTTTTAGTTCCTGTCATAATCTGTACTTTTGTGTACCATATTACTTGTACAAAATAATTTCGATGTTTCACATCTGCCAGGCGTCCCGTGACGACTCACAATTTTTTTTTCTCTTACAGTGGCGCCTGGCTTAGAATAGTTGCATTGGGTATCCTGTCAGATGATTTAATTTTGTACCCATATTTTTACCTAATTCATCACTATACATTAATATATTGTGTTTGGGTATAGTTTTAGGGACTACGGAGCTGACATTGACATTTTCTGTTTTATTACACATGAAGGCTTTGTATGAACTATGTTATAGCGTTGACATTCTTGATGTTGTACAAGAGATCATAAATATCAAGCTAAGCTACTACCCATCGGCGTCCCACTGTTGGGCAGTCTCCTACAGCCACTGATACTCCACGCTGCTCCAAAGCTGACCGCAGGCATTAGTGGACAACCAGGGTTGAATGTTGAGCCACTGGAAGGTCGACAAGGCCTATCGTTTTTTTTTCAATTGTAAACAACCAAGACATGTTACTAGTTCATAGTTCTTAGTTTTTATTGGTAACAATGTAACAATTACATGTCATTTTGGTACATCATATTATTATGTGTACAATTTAGTATAATAATTACAAAAAATCAAATTAAGAAATGTCAAAAGAAATAAATAAAAAATGTCATACGAATTAATGAAAATGTCTCATGTTGAGGGTGGAAACATATTCAATGTGTTGAGGTAATTATTACTAGCGATCCACATCAAAATACCGGCCGCGTCTGACGTTGCTTAACTCGTTCGATACAATATATTTTTTTATACACCGAAAAAGAACATGTTAAAAGTTAGTTAATCTAGTTATAATAAAGCAACTCTAACATTGACTCGGCGTTTTCACGGAACAGTCCTTTTAACCTCAGAATTAATTTAAGGCGTAGATATTTCCTGAAACACAGACAATTAATTGGATCTTCTAATGACAAAACGTCTTATTTCCGATCAATTGTCTTATTATTCAAACAATGATTTATTGAGTATGTAAATTTAAGGAAAACTGTAACAATCAGTATTGATACAATTCAGCAATTAATTAAACGTATAATGTTGGTTTCTAGAAACTGTGGGAGGGTTGCCAGGGAGACTATGTTAATATCGAGGTATTTACTTTTCACGTAGATCTACTCTAAAGATAATATTATAAACTAGTGGACGCCCGCAGCTTCGCTCGAGTAGAATTAGACCCATTAACGACGTCTGCCCGCGTTCGGGTTGCCCACTTGACTTCAAAAACGGCAAAGTTTCATACTAACTTTGCACCCCCGTTTAACCCCCTTAAGGGATGAATTTTCATAAAATCCTTTCTTAGTGCTCCCGTACGTTATAAAAGGAACCCCTGTGCAAAATTTCAAGTTTCTAACCCTTATAGTTTAGGCCCTGCGTTGATATGTCAGTCAGTCAGTCAGCTTCTCCTTTTATATTTTTTATAGATTACTAGGTGTGTATAATATTACGAAACGATTGTTATGTCTAAGCTGCATCTTCACTGAGTGCAGTGAAGATGCAGCTTTCTAATGGCTAAATAATTTTTGAAATCGGTCCAGTAGTTTTTGTGTGAAAACATTACAAACAAATCATTCCTCTCTAAAATATGTGGACTGGTGAAGTCTCCCCCTTCGAGGAATTAACCAACGTTCAATTCAATCTTATTTAACTAACGTTGAATTGAATTGTTATTAAATTACTCATATTTTAGCACTTAAAACACCCGTTTCAATGTCAGATGCATCGGAATTGTCAAATTATTTCTCACGTAGTAATTGTCTTATTTACTCACGCATGGGTCATACTAATAAAGACATTTGAATCCTACACGGAAACACGAAACACGACGCACGCACCTTAACGACCAAAATCTTTGTTGGCTTACTCACGTGTGATTTAAGTCGGAAATAGGACGACTAGTTTCGGTGCTTATCGCTAATTTTTAAATAATTGCGGGGATATATAAGTCAAAAACAAAACAGACTTCAAAATTGAACAGTAAACATATTAACTTCATTTATTTACGTACTATTTATTTCATATTAAAATTAAATGACAATGACGGCTGATTTGCTTATTACGTTGTCGCAAATTTAATTTATAAATTTATTAAGCATCTGCTAAAATTTTTATTCTATCTTGCTGTCTTGATTTGAAGTCATTTTTTTTAATTTTAATTGAAACATTTCAGTTCCGTATCTGGATTCATATTAAGCGTTGATAGGTATTATTAGAGAATAAAAGAAGTAATTTTTTATCTCCGAAGTTCTTTTTCAGAGTAATTTAAACGTTAAAACATTTTCTGAAAAAATACATTTTACCGCGCAAGTTCGAATCAGTGGGTTTTTAAATAAAGAAGGAAAAGAAAAGTAAAGATAACTGGCGCAAAAGTACGCCGCCTGCTCCTTCGGGAATGTCAATAATAGGCAATGTAATACTTGTATTATTATGTATTCTGTGGTAATACTTTAGTAGTCTGTCACAAAGGGTTGGATTATAATGATATCTGTGGGTTGGTCGCTCTTAATTTGTTGGTTATAATCTATGGTCTGTGTCGTTGTAACTTGTACGGTTATGGTGTATTATTTCAGTCAAAGTTCAAATAAAACCATTTCGTTAGAAGTAAAACTGCTTTATTCTTTATAAATCCATCAGGGAATTTACAGGCGTGATGTTAAGTTTACGTTAAAAAAAATCAAGCGAAAGCTGTGCTGTGAGTACAAAATATATAGGTGAGTCACAATGACGTCTATAGTTTCGCGGTAATCGAGGGAATACCGCCGCCACAGATTAGATCAGTAGTTATTCTACATTTGCATATTGTTTACATTTAACCGCCCAACTTTTCTACGAATAATTTTTATTGCTTGCTGCTTGGATCCACTCAATATTCTGTTATTTTGACAAAAAAAAATTTACTGGTAGGTATGGAAAATTTGGTTTTTGTATGGAAAAGTCATTTTTTTGTGTAAAAAACATTGGTTTTTTATTTATTCTATAAGTCGATAACATATATTTAAACACGGTTTTATTAGCTTGGCATAGATGTATGTAAGTATGTATGTATGCTAAGGGAGGGAAAAATTCTGTACGTTCTATGCACAAGCGTCGATCGTACACAAGAGCTCTATTTTCAAGTCACTCGCCACCTGACAAGTGATAAATTACGAGTTACGACTCTAGAATAATCATATCTCTATCGAAAGGGAAAATTCCATATTTTTGAGTCACTAGAACACGACGACTGGTATACTAGGCGGCCCTGCCCTAGGCTAGGTATCGTCTTATTTGGACCGTATTATGAAGGAGAAAGAAAGAAAGATAAGTAATTATTTAATTTTCATCAGCAGTTAGGTACAGTAAAATACATAGATACAAGTAGAATAGATTTATAAACGTTTAAACGGATGAAAATTGGACGCCCTCAGCAAATGGCCGTGGTAAACCAACAGTCGCTGATTTTCAGGGCGACCATGACCATTGCTTATGCGCATTGATACACCATGCGCATCTATCCCCTACAAATCAACAACCGCTGATTTCCGCGCCATTACGCGCATTGATACACCATGCGCATCTATCCCCTACGAATTTCAGATATACACTTTCGACAGTTACACAGTTACACAGCCGACAGTTATACGCCCAGCCCTGAACTTGCCGAGGCAAGCGCGAGGGCAGCGCACGCGCCGTCCGTAGACATATTACAACGCAAAATGATTACGATCTGAGTTACGTATGACTGCTTGAATGAATGAACCGTTTAAACACTACAGAAATTAAATCCATTTAGGCTACAGAGCGTGAGAAAGAAATAATCGCTGCGACCCATAGACGTCCCACTGCTGGGCACGGGTCTCCCCACAGACTGCTGCAGGAGGTCGAGAGCATACTCCACCACGCTGTGACAATGCGGATTGGTGGAGGGGTTAGTGGCCAACTCAGTGTCGAATGTTCTCAAGTCACCTTCGAACCTTGACAAAGGTCTTCGACAAGGCTTAACGACTGTTTCCACCATTGAAAACAACCGGGACCGACAGCTTAACGTGTCCTCCGAAGCACGGTAGCATCCATGAAATTTTGCCACTAGCGGTCACCCATCCACAAACCGACCGCGCCCGTCGTCGCTTTACTCTTTCGATCACATTGAATCGACGCGAGCCATTGGGCTGTGGACGTTTAAACACTACAGAAATAAAATCCATTAAGCAGTTTAGGCTACAGCCCCTCCACCAATCCGCATTGGAGCAGCGTGGTGGAGTATGCTCCCGCAGATTTGTCTGTAGGGGAGACCCGTGCCCAGCTGTGGGACGATGGGATGCAGTAGTGGTGGTGATAACATCTCGCATCTATTTGCATATCTTGCATATTTTTATCAATTTCTGAATTCAACAGAGGCTGTACCAAACGATCTTTCGTACCAGTTACATCAACGACATTCCCGGCGAGGTAGCTAGGGTTGTCACCTTATTTTATTTAACATTTACAAGAAAAACTAAGCTTGGTCCTGAATTCGATGTCCGAGTCGGGGAAAGTATTATTGCGGTTATCTATCTTGTTTCTAACAGTAGCTTGGGGTATGTATGGCAATGAGTACCACCTCTGTCCACCCTTTTGGAAATCATACTTTTTTTTATAGTATAGACGGGCAAACAGACATACGGGTCACCTGATGGTAAGTGGCCACCGTCGTATTTATTAAAGTCTTTTTTAAAAGCTTTTGTTTAACTTCACTCGTATGTATCTATGTATGTATGTATGTATGTCTTGGAATCTTGCAATCAATATTTCACCCACTTCCACTGAAGCTATCGAGCTGAAATTTGACATACATATTTGGTTCCGACATTGCACGAAAAAAAGAATTTAAAAACCTTTTTATAAAAAAAAATATGTTTTCAATGTTTAATTCACTTCTAATTGGCTATCGAAGATTCATCAAAAATAATAACACCGGGCACAAAATTCGAGATACTGGGAATTTCATGTTATAAAAACCCAATAATACTTTTCCTGATCCGAGAATCGAACCCAGCAGCTCTAGATGCAGAAAGTCTGTGATGTAAACCTGCACAAGTAATACTGTTTTTTTAGTGATGGAAAGCGCGACGCAAAGGGTATTGTGTTTATCAGTCTGTCTGTCTGTCTGTTCCTCTATGACGTTCTAGGGACCAAACGCTTTTTTTTTTTGATAATTCTTACGTCAAACTTTTCTTCCTATTATTTCTTGTTTTAAATAACAGTCTATGATATATAACGATTTATTTTATTTATTTGCTTTGAATAGGTACATGTTATTAATTAATTTAGGTGTGGTATTCAGCTATATCTTAATAATAGCATGCAAATACTAGATATTTCAATATATTATAATATTAGATATTTAAAGTTGGTTATCAATCTTTCTCGCTAATTACCTTATTTAAATCATTTGGTTTGAGATCGTTTTTTTTTTAAATTATGCAACTTGTACCATAAAGCATTGTTTTTAATAGAACTCCTATCTACTACACTGTTAACAGTAATATAAACTGTTATCAGTATAGTTGACAATAAACTGAAACTGGGAAAATGTCAGGAAGAATAAGAAGAAGAACAGTATAGTTGACAACCCTAATGCAACCTGTTTCTACCTTCGCTTCGCCACCGAGCGGTCAAGTCCGAGGCACTAAGGGTAGCGCACACTGAACCGCTAGCGATAAGCCCACGAGAAAAACATAGCTTTAGCTAAATATTCACACTTTCCCACAATGCGTGTTCATGTCAATACCATTTGACGCCCGCAGCTTCGCTCGCGTGGAATTTGTTATAACAATACATAGTTTCGTTTACACCTAGTAATATTATATAGCCTATGTCACTCAGTGAAGATGCAGCTTTCTAATGGTGAAAGAATTTTTGAAATCGGTCTAGTAATTTTTGTGTGAAAACATTACAAACAAATCTTATACATTGTTGCAAATTAAATTAAAACTAAGTTTATAACAATGAATTTCCGAAAAGCAACCCTTGATAACTATCTATCAAAACCTCGGTTGTGCGGAACTCTACGTGTGCGAATCCGACTTGCACTTGATCGATTTTTAGAGTTCCATACCCAAAGGGTAAAACGGGACCCTATTACTAAGGCTGTCCGTCTGTCCGCCTGTCACCAGGCTGTATCTCATAAACCGTGATAATTAGACAGTTGAAATTTTCACAGATGATGTATTTCTGTTGCCGCTATAACAACAAATACATAAAAAACAGAAAAAAATATTTAAGGGGGCTCTCATGCAACAGACATGATTTTTACCGTTTTTATCGATGGTACGGAACCCTTAGCGCGCGAGTCCGACTCGCACTTGGCCGGTAACATTTTTAACATTTGAGGCGAACGTGCGATTGTGCGAAGCGATACTGTAATCGCTTTGTCTTAGCTACGCTACAGGTGCGTAACAATCCCAAACCTCGCCCAGACAGGTTGAGTGGAGAGGAGGCTTGTAATCAACTGGCGATAAATTAGCAGACAAAATAATAATTGCTTCAATGTATCTATGTCACTACGAAGTGAATAATATTTAGTATGTTTATAGTATAAAAGGAAAATAGTATAAATCTCGTCTTTCTGAGCCAAACTGAGCTTCACTCGCGTGGAATTAGACATAACAATAGTGTCGTTTACACCTAGTAATATTATATAGCCTGTCAGTCAGTGAAGATGCAGCTTTCTAATGGTGAAAGATTATTTTGAAATTGCTCCAGTAGTTTTTGTGTGAAAACATTACAAACAAATCTTTCCTCTTTTTAATATTAGTATTTAATATATAATTTGCCATAAAAAAAAGCGCTGATGCGCGCGCATCGTTAATTTGTGAACAATTATAAATTATTCCGTGCGCTTTTTCTTTTCGTTGTATTGTTTTTATTTGAAAATGTCGTCTAGTAATGATGAATTTATTAATTTAATATGATAATAGTATAAATCTATCAAATCATATACAGGAGGGTACTTGCTAGCATACGAAGCGGACGTGTTTCTCTTTACTTAATTAGAATTCCTTACTAAAAGCACAGAATAATTGCTAAAACTAAAAGTGAAATTACTTTACTAATGTAAAAGTAAAATTTTACTCACAGTTTTTCGATGAAGTTATCAATCCACAACTACGAGTAGTGTCACTATCAAGCAAAGCGACTAAGTACAACTTTCGATCACTACTATAGCGACGTAAATTGTTATTCACTGCAACACGGAATGAGACTATCAACACTGAGACAGGCATGCAGGTTTCCTCACGATGTGTCCTTCACCGTTATAGCAAGTGACATTTGATTTCTTAAAAAACTTAGGGGAAGCCCTCACTAGGGTGAGGGACTGACTCACAGTGACTAACTTCGAGACTGCATTAATTATTTACACTGGGTAGTTGGTACGCTTGTTGAATCTTAAATCGAGCTCTGTTCCCAAGGTACAATCCCGGACACACTACACCATACCCTGTCTTTGCCCCACTCTTCGCTTCGTGCAAAGTCGCGTGGATTTAGACTGCGGTAGTTTCTTTTAACTAGTGGTAAAATGTCATGGACGCTACCGTGCTTCGGAGGGCACGTAAAGCCGTCG
Organism: Carterocephalus palaemon; assembly: GCA_944567765.1. NCBI lineage: Eukaryota > Metazoa > Arthropoda > Insecta > Lepidoptera > Hesperiidae > Carterocephalus > Carterocephalus palaemon. The sequence continues at coordinate 564,708 of OX155667.1, forward strand.
GTCCCGGTTGTTTTCAATGCTGGAAACAGTCGCTAAGCCTTGTCGAAGACCTTCGGGTGGTTTGAGAACATTCGACGCTGGGTTGGTTACTAACCCGTCCACCAATTCGCATTGCGTGGTGGAGTATGCTCTAGACCACCCGCAGCTTTCTGTAGGGGAGACCCGTGCCCAGCAGTGGGACGTCTATGGATTGCAGCGAGTTTATTTTATGGTTGCTACCTATTTTAGTTTATTTAAATAATAATGTAACTTGATTAAATTATAGAAATTGTAAATTTTGAAAAGAGTAACTACCGAGTTTCAAAATACTATTTATAATGAAAATAAATGATCTGAATCTGAAAAGAAAATCACGGATATTACTGGACAAACTCTACCCAGTGAAACCTATGGAAACTTAAAACATCTTATCACTTTAGTCAGAATTTTGAATAGATTGAAAATACAAAATCGCTGAATTTGTATTGGAGATCATATATTTCCGTATCCGTAGACAGACAGACAATATTTTTGAAAAACTCAATTTTGAGTTCAAACTCGTTTATTTATTAAAATTTAGAAAAAATATTCAATGTACAGAGTTCCTCAACAGTTTATTATAGAATAGATAATGAACGTCATAAATGAAATATTGTTGTTAATAAAATTAATCAACTGGTTTACGCTAAGCCTTACTTAGAAACGACTACCGACATAGCGACATACCTACCATCATCTGAATACCAGGCAAAGCAACTCTCCTACCAACATTATAAATGTTAAAGATTGTATGTTTCGATGTTTGTTTCTCAATCACGCAAAAAACTTAAAAATTTCGATGAAACTTGGCGCACAGGTAGATGATAATCAAGATTAGAACACAGGATACATTTCATCCCGGAAATATGTTACCGTGGGATGCTTCGTAGGTTTACGGGTGAATTTCAACGACGTTTTTCACGGACACGATGGACGTTTTAATTATTTGATTTATTGAAATTTTAACTGTGGTTTATTGCTCCTGAAGTTAGTAATGATCATAGATAATGCCATCAAAATACCTTAACGAACTTGTGAGATATACGTGTTAAAAATTATGATGCTACCGAAATGAGACAGTCGTTCACCGTGTTACGGGTTCTTAATATAACTACTTAGGTACATAATAAAGAAGCTTATATTATCTAGATATGAGGGCGCCAGGAGGGTTTTTTTAATGTAAGCGGAACCCTGCCAAAACCAAGCTACAGCCACGGTAATAGAATCATACTACAGCTCTTCAGGGAACATTTGATGTGTATCATAATCTGCCGGATACAATAAGGGCGTTTCCTTAAGCTAAAACAACAATTAATTATGTTAATTACTACTGTACCTACTGACAATTGAACTACATACATTTTCTGATCTTTTGATAAAATTTAACTTACCCCTTTCACGCACAATCGAAACAACACACAACTTTACTATTTTTAATACAATGTGACTATATTTAAATCATTACAAGCTATTATGCAATTTTTATAATAATTTGCCAAGCTTTAGAATAGCGGTATCAATTGCAATGACGTAAAAACATTTTCTGTCTCTTTGACATTTAGTATAAGTTTTTTGATTTTACCTACATTTTATTTTTATTTATTTTTTCTACCTACATGTATTTTTTCTACCTAAATGAAATAACTAGCCACAGAAATGATCTTTCATTCCGCTGGATACATTCTTACCTATCCATCATAATAAATTCAATAAATTAGAATGTCCTGAAGGTAAATTGTAAAATATTAGGTAAGTGAAAAATTGATCAAGTGATCATTATTCTACTGAAGTTTTTTATGAGTTTTATACAAAAAATACATTGACCTAACTTAAAACTGAAAAAAATGGCCATAAGTAATTTATAAATTTTGCTCTAAGTAAATTAGAAATTTCTAAGTAATTTAGTAATTTAGAAATTTTGCTCTAATGTCAAAATACTTGAAAATAATGCCACGGAAATGAAACAATTAAGCACTGATTCTTAACACCCACCGAATTTTTATCATTTGGCCCGCCGAGTGGGGCCTTGACCAATACTGCTGCGAAGCGCTTCTACCACGTCCAAGACCGTTCCGAAGCGCTTCGACTTTTTGGTGAAGCTTCTGTAAATAACAGTCAACCGAAGCCACGTTCTAAACCATGTCTAACAAGGAAAACTAGATCGCATATCGCTAGCATGTATCACACCGGTCAGATAGATTGTTGAACGTAAATTCCATTGATTTATGTGCATTCTGCAATAAACGTTATGCTAAACAAAAGTCGTTCATTTCATGCTTTTAACAAGTTGCTTAATTAAAATAGAAAAAAAAACGACGGTTATTGGTGTTTAGCCAACATTAAATCGTTATAATATCCTAAAGTGATTTATTCAATCCACCACAATAGACCCAATATAGTTTCCATTCCTTTGCAATAGTTCCTGTACATATGGCGGGGCCCACCTTCGGGTGTACTAGTTGATGGTGCAGTCGATCGAGGGTGGTATCCGCCACGTGTGCCACATCACAACTCATTAAAATGTCTCGAAGCCTCGGGTCCCTGTGTCCCCACGCAAGCCTTCCAAATTACCGGGTCGACATATGGACCCGTGAAATTTAAAGAGATACATAATAATAATATAGGATAAGTAGGTACTTTTCATCTCGGTGATTTCCACAAGAATGAAGTTCAAAGATCGATAGTGTCTTTGAAGAGGGTGGCAACTAGGTGTAAACGAAACTATTGTTATATCTAATTCCACGCGAGCGAAGCCGCGGGCGTCCACTAGTCTATCAATAAAATCCGCCACATTCCTTCAAAGCAGTGGTTTTTTGTTTAAACTTTTGAGCTTCACCTTAATAAACCTTCAACGCATTGAAAGCTCCGCTCGGTAATCTTGCGAGTATGAACGGTCGTAAACCCGTTATATACGCGAGGTGAAATTGTTGGATGTACCGGGGAATACCCACTCTCACATCGGCTGGGAATTACCCGGCCCACATGCATAACTCAATGCTTGCAAATTGTACGTAGAAAATTATTTAATAATAACCTTAAACTAAAACAAAGAAATATTTAAAAAGAAATAATTACAAAATAAAAATGTCACAATCAACTATGATTAACAATTATTTATTAATAACCTTAAACTAAAACAAAGAAATATTTTTTAAAAAAAATATGTCACAAGGCCTGTTTCTAGATGACATTACGTAGAAAATATAATAATAAAATAGTTTTTCTATGTTTTAATCCATACTAATATTATAAATGGGAAAGTGTGTTTGTTTGTTTGTCCGGCTTTCACGTCGCAACGAAGCTATTATATGGTATGGTGGAGATAGTGAGGAGGGTGGAGAGTGACGTAGGCTACTTTTTACCGCGTTAAAACATCCCCATGGGTAGATATCGATGTTTTGTTATTTGCTAGATATTTAGTTCCGGATGTTGTTAATAGATGGCGTACCTTACGTACCCTTTATCTGCGGTCAGTATCTTTTAATCGTGGAACTGTCATTATTTATCCACCAAAAATATGATAAACAACTCATTGTTAATTCCCTTTGACCACGCGGGCGGAGCCGCGGGTAAAAGCTAGTTAGTTATAAAGAAATTTTCGTTTATAGTTCCTGTCCTTCTCAAGGAAATAACCGGAAATTCTCTACCCATTGAAGTTCAAATAGAAGGGTAATAACAGGGTGATCCGTCCATCCAATATAATAAATACTTGGACAACACATACTCTAATAACAACACCGATTCAAAAAACTAAAAACTCGCTTTGTATGTAACCGAACTAAAATGTAATTATTTCTTTAAATATTAGTACCTATATTGACAATATTTTTTCAGTTGTCGCAGTTGGGTTTTTTTTTAATGTAATTTTTTTTTAATTTCCGTATTAAATAGATTTAAATTTTTTGGAAGCTCTTGAAGATCCCCTTTGTTTTGATAACGGACTGAATTAAAAAAATAATTATAACATAATATGGCCCCAAAAAATCGTCCAGGTTAACTTTCATAATTTTGACGAATCTAACGACGCCTCTAAAATCCATCAAGCCGTGTAGGTTACAGAGCGTGCCAAATAAATATACATACATACACACACATACACATAATAGGTACACAATATACATACAATAACATATCGTACACTCGAAAAAAAAATCCCCCTGGATAGAAAACAATTACATACTTAAATGTATTCATATTAGTCGTAGTTTCTACAAATCATTATTATATGTAATTCAATAGAGTTTTGTGAGACGTAAACATGTTTTCGTGTTGTACTTAAGTTCTTGCTAAATAGACCTAAAATCTAAATTAAAGACCTATGGCAGTGACAAAAAAGTTTATTTTTATGGACCGTTCAGCATTAAGCTACAACGCATAACGCATTTCACTCTTGCGGAGCGAATGTTGCAACATGGTGCAATATGACATTGTTCAGCCGCGTGGTAGAAGCTCAAACGAGTTCGAGAGCGGTCGATAACCCAGAACGAGTTGTGGGTTCACCACCACCACCTTCTTTGTCCCACTGCTGGGCACGGGTCTGCTCAGAATCGAAGGGATTAGGCCTTAGTCCACCACGCTGGTCAAGTGCCGATCGGCAAACTTCACATGCCTTCGAGAACGTTAAGGAAAACTCTCAGGCATGCAGGTTTCCTCAAGATGTTTCCTTCACCGTTGCAGCAGGTGACATTTAATCTCTTAAACCCAGCAATTGCCAAGTCCCACTATTGGGCACGGGTCAGTAGTAGTCATTAACATATTATTCAATCAGTGGGCAGATTTGACTTTAAATTATTTTCAAATTATAGCTACTGTAAAAAAATATTTTTTTAACAAGCTTTTACAACTTTTATTTTTATTTTCGTGCATTGTCATCGGAACCAAATATGTGTGCCGAATTTCAGCTCGATAGCTTCAGTGGAAGTGGGTGAAATATTGATTGCTAGATTCCAGGAGATACATATATACCTATACCTACGAGTGAAGTTATAAAATAAAAGCTTTTAAAAAGACATGTTTTTGATAAACAAGTGAATATAAATATTTGTTGAATTCCTATTTTTAACTTTTAAATAAAATTAATAATAAAAAAAACATATTTAATTTAATAATAAAAATAAAAAATAAAAAATATTATCTGTATGTCGGACTCTCACGCATGCACGATCTCTCCGTCTTATGCTTGTACGTTGTGAATAAACTTAAATAAAGTGATTAAATTTCAAAGCTAAACACTTTCATTAGTCAATGTTATTATTTATCTGTGAGTGACTAACCGCGCTACGACGCCACAAAGCGGGAAGTCTGTATTTATCAAATTACTAACTAACTAACCATAAACATTTGAACGTACTCAGTACATTTCCAATCAATATTTTTTCCGCTCAGTTAGCCTACTTACGTAGAATTTGTAAATACGAGTATATACGTACCCACTTACAGTAGCGTCGTAATATTAATTACTAGTGGACGCCCGCAGCTTCGTTCGTAATTAGATATAACAATAGTTTCGTTTACACCTAGTAATATTATATAGCCTATGTCACTCGGTGAAGATGCAGCTTTCTAAAGGTGAAATAATTTTTGAAATCGGTCCAGTAGTTTTTGTGTGAAAACATTACAAACAAAATAATGTTTCCTCTTTATAATTTACTAGTGGTCCGCCCCGGCTTCGCACGGGTATTTTATATAAAAATCAAAATTATAATACACACACATAAACCCTATTTGCGTCAGGTTACTAAAAAAATAAAAATTTAACACGACTTTATTTTACATAATATAGATTATAACAATAGTTTCGTTTACGCCTAGTAATATTATATAGCCTATGTCACTCAGTGAAGATGCAGCTTTCTAATGGTGAAATAATTTTTGAAATCGGTCCAGTAGTTTTGGCAGCGCACGCTAGAATAGCTCGCAGATGGTAGATTTTTTCCTACTTATCTACTTGACACTTATCGTCATATTTTGGACCATTCACACTGTTATTCTGATGTATAAACTATATTATTGTAAAGTTTCATTAAAATCCATTCAGTACTTTTTACGTGAAAAAGTAACACACATCCATCCATACATACATACATACTTACAAACTTTCCCCTTTATAGGATAGGATTAGTAAGGATTATACCTTATCAACAGCCTAAAATTTAAGTTTTATGCTTCTAGTTCTGTAAATAACAATACTTTCATACAACCTTTCATCTCCCTTTTCAACCTTCAATGTCCTTTGTCAGGCTCTAGACTGTGCACCAAATTTCATTTAAATCGGTTCAGTAGTTTTGGCGTGAAAGCGAAACAGACAGACAGACAGACACTTCAAAACCAAACGTCCAATTTTAATCATTCAAAGACCAAATATTATCTACATAAACTGTAAATGTAGTCCAAAAAAAATTCAAGATAAAAAAATGGTTGTTGTGCCTCACTCGACATAGATAGGTATAGTGTATCGCGGACTTTTTTATAGATATTTATAAGATCTACAATTAATTAGAACATTTTATGGTTCTATCTTTTATAGTTTAGGCAGCGTACGCAAAATAAGTAACTTTTCTGGTTGATTTTTTACACCTTGTGTCCGAAAAACCCAAATATCTTACGGAACCCTATTTTTTTCCAAAATAAAATTTAGCCTATGTCACCCGGGGATAGTGTAGCTTTCCAACAGTGAAAGAATTTTTCGAATCGGTTCAGTAGTTTTGAAGCCTATTCGATGCAAACAAACAAACAAACAAACAAACAAACAAACAAACAAACAAACAAACAAACAAACAAACAAACAAACAAACAAACAAACAAACAAACAAACAAACAAACAAACAAACAAATAAACAATCAAATCTTTCCTCTTTATAATATTAGTATAGACTAGTGGACGCCCGCAGCTTCGCTCGCGTGGAATTAGACATAACAATAGTTTCGTTTACACCTAGTAATATTATATAGCCTATGTCACTCAGTGAAGATGCAGAATTTTGCACAGGGGTTCCTTTTATAAAGTAGGGGAGCACTAAGAAAGGATTTTTGAAAATTCACCCCCTAAGGGGGTAAAACGGGGGTGCAAAGTTAGTATGAAACTTTGCCGTTTTTGACGTTATTCGAATGAAATTCAGTACCTATGAAGGTTTTTTATTGAGTTTCGAAAATCATCTCTTAGTGGGGATAAAAGGGGGGTGCAAAGTTAGTAGGTATAAAAGTTTTTCGTATATACCTACATTATTTCAATGAAATTTTGTATTTAGGTTATGTTACGTCTAATTCCACGCGAGCGAAGCTGCGGGCGTCCACTAGTTATTAATAATTATCAATGAATGAAATCGTTCAAATCTAGATTATGAGTTTCAATTTAAACTCATCATTAACAGCCTTATTTTCCTCGTCTGTACTTGAACTGAAATAATTACAGTCAAACTAATTATAAATATAATTAATAATTAATGTAATTGTAATCATCGGAATCCATTCATGAAAATTGGAAAGGAAAATATTATTCTGTCCTAATTGGTTTAATTGAGCAGGCTGTAGCGTCTAAACTCTAACCGATGGCTCGCGTCGATCGTATGTGATCGAGTTAAGCAACTTCTTTCGGGGAAATGCAGGCGTCGCTGCGACCCATTGACGTCCCACTGCTGGGCACGGGTCTCTCCCACAGACACTTCTGCGGGAGGTCTAGAGCATACTCCACCACGCTGCTCCAATGCGGATTGGTGGAGGGGTTAGTGGCCAACCCAGTGTCGAATGTTCTCAAGCCACCCGAAGGTCTTCGACAAGGCTTAGCGACTGTTTCCAGCATTGAAAACAACCGGGGCCGACGGCTTTACGTGCCCTCCGACGCACGGTAGCGCCCATGAAATTTTTGCCACTAGCGGACACCCATCCACAAACCGACCGCGCCCGTCGTTGCTTAACACTTTCGATCACATTTAATCGACGCAAGCCACTGGGCTATGGACGCTACACCAGTTGAAATTACCACAGAACAGATAAAGGAGGTTAGAAAGGCCATCGAGTCAGTTTTGAAACAAAACCACTGTCGCCAGTTACCCACACTTAGATACACGTTATTATTACCTTTACATAAAATATTCATCAGCCATTGGTCAAATTGCACGAGAATCGCAACTTTTAAAAACTAAACTTAGCATTAAATCAATAAGGATACTTTTTGCTCGCGTCAAGCTGTAGAATTGTGCAAGTTTTGACCTTGTCGACACTTAATGTTGCCAGTAAGTGTTTTGCACAAATTTCGTGCAATAATAAGATTTTAGAGGTTCTTCATAGGATTCATAATGAAACTCGTGATCTGTCCGATTGTCGAATGAATAATTTATTTGTAAAATCACCTATTTATATTTACATTTTCTTTCATACATACTACACTATTTAAAACACTATTTTGACGACCGCGTATATGTTTCATATTAACAACGTAGGTAACTGGTAACTGGTTCGAAGGTATGAGGTATCCGTGTGAGGTATTCTTGAGTTATTCGGAGGTATTCGGAGGTAAGGTAACTGGTAGGTACTGAACCACTACAAGATTAGTAAAATAGAGTATATTTTATTTTACTGTATTATTTAATTATTTATTTAACCTTTATTGAGCCAAAAGATGCCTAACGGCGGTGAAATTAATAAATAAAAGTTAAGAAACAAAATTTACTGCATATTTGAGAAAATTGATCGTGCAATTTTATATGTTATTTACTGGTAACCCAACTAGAGATGTAAACATATTTATCGATAAATATATTTTGAAACTTGTTTAGAGTTATGTAGGTACCTATAATGCTACATCCGCATAAATGACTTTTTTTAAAACTAACACTGAAAACATATGCAACTTGAGTTTTGCTTCCTTTAGGTGTTGCGCCTGTTCCATACATCTTATTAACATGCATTTTTTTTATTATCTTCACATGAAAAATTACATTATAATTATTTATTTTATTAAAAAGTTTCAGAGTGAGTGTACGTACTTAAATAAATACACAGGTACAGTTTTAATATATACAGTTGCGCGACGAATGTACTTGTGCAGAGCAAAGATGGGGACTCTTTTGTATTCGAATTTTTTACAATAAATTAATGCAATCTTATATTTAAATTATTTTTCTTTAATAGCTTTGGTAAAGTCTGTAATATGCTTCTCAGTAGAATATAATACAATCTGATGATAACTAATGTTGCTAAATAATTGAGTTCCGACAAAGTTGCGCAAAATCGAGTACAGTTGTTCAAAAGTGGTACATTGTTTTTTAGGGATCCAAATTTTCTACCCGTTACATTTATCCAATGCTGGTTATTAGGATCCTTTGGAAACCTAAAATAAATACATAATATAAATTAGTACTAAATTACTTATTTAGTACTACACCTACTCCTTGAAATTAAGTATTTACACCTGAAACTACTTTAATTACGTACTCAAGATCAAGCCTTATCGAAAAATTTATCTTATACTTTCACAACACTATCTCGCTGCGAACGAACTCGACAGAACATCGTGACGTCATCGCATTCTGTAGGACAGAATACATTGCGCACGAACTATGTGTTCACGTGGATTACTTGCGTACTTTACCGGCAATGTATATTTTTCGTGCAGCTCTTCGCACCACCGCAGTCCGAAAGCGACTAAAAGTATGCACGCGTGATTTCAGTTGAAGTATGATTGTTTAATCATACTTGTTGGCGCGCCTGTCACGCCCACATTTCCATTCTATCCTCCTTTACTGTTCTGTGGAAATTACCAAGTCGGAAACAGGCCGACTAGCTTCGGTCGATTACGACGACCATCTTCAGGAGTGAACGCGCTCGCGGCGTATAACGTTGTTATTTCCATTCCATGGAACTGGGTAAAGATTCTGTAATGTCTTCCGCCAACAAAAGTTACGATACTGCCGCAGTGTAACGCGAGCGATGTCGCGGGCATCTACTAGTATCTAGTCAAAGTTAGGAGCTAAGGTTTGTTGGTGGTAGAGCCTATAGGGAACCAAATTTTTATAAGAAAAGAACCAGGTTTCATAAGAAATCTATTTTGATCTCTATAGAGTTCGCCCGGGCAGTACCACCACCCGCCACGGTACCTATATAGTACCATTTCTACCGTGTAGTAATTGTTTTTAAAACAATTATGGTCCGGTTGGAAAGGTGTGGATTCCGGTTACACTTCTTTAGAGGCGACCATCTTAGTCCTCAAGGGTAGCAACACATCTGTGACTGACTTAGAACGAGACTCCTACTAACAAGTACTAACCGGACTGTTACTAACACCAACTAACGGGACTAACTATCACTAACAGTCCTCATGCCCACTAACGAACTGACCAACTAATGTTCTAATTAACTCTCAGCTAACTGGACTTACCATCCCAGTCCCTAATTGAGTGTTGTTTAAAGTCAGTCACAGTTGTCATGGGCGGAACGGTTAGGTGGGGCTGCAAGCTCGTTTGCTATCTTGTATCCGTAATTAAGTAACATTAAGTTAAGTTCACGCGTGCCCTGTACCTACTAATTAACCTTTACAAAGTGTTATTTTTGAGGTTGCCAAGGTTACGTGTTATTGCGGTATGGTCACCATCAAGATTAGGAAAGCACCACTTCCGCTAGTAATTTAGTTAACATAAAAACAACATAATATCTCGAAAGGGTGGCGGAAGTGTATACTACACCCAAGCTTTGCCAGTTATGTTCGCTGCGACCCACAGACGTCCCACTGCTGGGCACGGGTCTCCACCACAGGCGCAGCGGGAGATCTAGAGCATACTCCACCACGCTGCTCCAATGCGGATTAGTGGAGGGGTTCGTCATAATATATACATAATTTTATTTAAGTAATTTTAATCATTTTAATTGGTCATAATTAATAATTTGTTCTCGCGAGGAATGTTTCATTAAGCCGCTTGACTCAGTAATAATATCTTAATGTATTCTTGACCTATAACAATAGTTTTCAAAATCAAGGTCGGCCCAATGTCACGTCCAAGTTCCTCTTAACAATGCATAAACATCACGCTCGCACTTTCCTGAAGGTGTCGGCAGACTGTGCCTTAGACCTTTTTTTCATCAGTTATGTTTATTAATTACTAGTGGACGCCCGCAGCTTCGCTCACGTGGAATTAGACAACAATAGTTTCGTTCTTAGACGTTAGACATAACAATAGGCTCTTCCACCTATTTATTTATTTATTTGGGAAACAAACAATGTTACATTAACACATAGATAATACAAAAAAAATGGACGCACAGTCAATTTAGTTTCCTATGCGTTGGTTCCATATCACTTCGACCATAGACGTCCCACTGCTGGGCACGGGTCTCCCCCACAGACGCAGCTGCGGGAGGTCTAGAGCATACTCCACCACGCTGCTCCAATGCGGATTGGTGGAGGGGTTAGTGGCCAACCCAGTGTCGAATGTTCTTAAAGCCCTTCGACAAGGCTTAACGACTGTTTCCAGCATTGAAAACAACCGGGACCGACGGCTTTACGTGCCCTTCGAAGCACGGTAGCGTCCATGAAATTTTGCCACTAGCGGTCACCCATCCAAGCTGACCGCGCCCGTCGTTGCTTAACTCTTTCGATCACATTGAATCGACGCGAGCCACTGGGCTATGGACGCTACGCATTGGTTCCATATAGGCTCTACTATCACTACTACAACGATTTTAAGTATTTTGTTAAAATATTTCGCACCCAAATCACTGTCAAGGCAATGTCAATGTCAACAGATAAAATATTGGCGGCAAAAATTATTCCGTGGCATAGACAAATAGATAAATCCTTGCAAAGGCTATGGGAACCATAGACAATGGTCGCGGTATCTGTTACAAGTTTACGTATCTATTACCCACTTATTGTCAATTTAGTTATCAAGATGAAGGTTATGTTTAAATTAGGTAGGTGGTAGAGCCTATCAGGAACCTTCATGGGTTACGTCTGCCAATTTCACTATGTCCCACTGTTGGTCATGAGTCTCCTCTCCGCTGGCCAATTGCGGATTGTCAGACTTCACATGCATTCGAGAACATTAAGAAGAACTAAGGCATGCAGGTTTCCTCACGATGATTCCTTCACCGTTACAGCAAGTGACATTTAGTTCCTTAGTTAGTGCTTTGATTTGAACCAGGGTCGCTTCTGTGTGAGGTGAATTCGATAGCCACTGGTCTGTCAACGCACTTCTCCACCAATCTGCAGTGGAGCAGCGTGGTGGAGTATGCTCTAGACCTCCCGCAGCTGTCGTGTTATCTAGAGTCCTCTATGAGTGACATTAAACGAGACTCTTAAGAGTACCGTTCAATCTATCACAGTTGTTATGGGCGGCAGTGGATTCGCATCTTATATCCTTATACTATTTAGTTTAATGAAATTCTTTGTCACATTTCCTTCTCGGCTGTTCGTCACGCTTGTCATATTAATTTTGTACTTAGAGGAATGAAAACCGTTGCACTATAATGAAATCTAATCAATTTGACATGCTGCTTTCGTCGTTCCACCAGTTTATACACAAAAACAATCCTAGATGGCAGAATCTGTGTAATGGTCAAAAATAATTTAATCGTCGCGACACCACACTGTTCAAGACGAAATAGAAAGACGAAACGGAAATAACTGGCTTGCTTTCTATGAAAGAGAGAGAGAGACATACAGAGAAACAAGCGCACGCCGCACGGCTTACAACTATAGCAAAAAGTGTCGTTACAACTTTTGGTCTTAATTTTTTCCGTCTAGCCTCCTTTCGCAACGCGTGATAAGGAACTTCGTTCCAAAATTAATTTAAATAAATATATAGTATAAAATAATTAATCTATACATATCTTGTACAACCGCACAGGGTTTCTGTCTTAGGGAGCATATTTGACACTGAACCATCTACCAACTACCAACAGACTGCAATAAAGAATTTGAATTTGAATTGGATGAATTAGTTAAGTAAGAACTAACTGATAGTAATTATAAGGAAGTGAAATCGTTAACGCACTAAAAGACCTCTTGACCAACATCTACAACGATCAGTTTTCAGTGCGATCTGGTCGATCTGGTCTAATTGGCTGTTACAGCCTACAGCGCAATCAATCATTTATTTATCTGATTCCAGTGGCGGTACGCGACATGGGTAGAGGTGTTGGCCACCGCGCTGGGCGTGGTGCTGGGCTGGGTGTGCTCCGGCGGGCTGGTGGGGGCGGTCCTGATCTACGGGGAGGTGACGGCGCTGTTCGTGCAGCGGCACACGGCCGAGCCGCCGCCGGACGACGTGGCCGTGCTGGGGCTGTTCGGCGGCGGGAGGACGCTGTGAGTACTGGAGCCCTGCCCACCGCTGGGCCGGGTGTGCTCCGGCGGGCTGGTGGGCGCCGTGCTGATCTACGGGGAGGTGACGGCGCTGTTCGTGCAGTGGCACACGGCCGAGCCGCCGCCGGACGACGTGGCCGTGCTGGGGCTGTTCGGCGGCGGGAGGACGCTGTGAGTTCTGGAGCCCTGCCCACCGCTGGGCCGGGTGTGCTCCGGCGGGCTGGTGGGCGCCGTGCTGATCTACGGGGAGGTGACGGCGCTGTTCGTGCAGCGGCACACGGCCGAGCCGCCGCCGGACGACGTGGCCGTGCTGGGGCTGTTCGGCGGCGGGAGGACGCTGTGAGTACTGGAGCCCTGCCCACCGCTGGGCCGGGTGTGCTCCGGCGGGCTGGTGGGCGCCGTGCTGATCTACGGGGAGGTGACGGCGCTGTTCGTGCAGCGGCACACGGCCGAGCCGCCGCCGGACGACGTGGCCGTGCTGGGGCTGTTCGGCGGCGGGAGGACGCTGTGAGTACTGGAGCCCTGCCCACCGCTGGGCCGGGTGTGCTCCGGCGGGCTGGTGGGCGCCGTGCTGATCTACGGGGAGGTGACGGCGCTGTTCGTGCAGCGGCACACGGCCGAGCCGCCGCCGGACGACGTGGCCGTGCTGGGGCTGTTTGGTGGAGTGAGGACTCTGTGAGTACTGGAGCCCTGAGTACGGGCTGGTGGGCTCCCGTGTGTATACCCACCACAACCCTTTCTTTGTCACTGTTGGGCACGAGTATCCTCAAAGAATGGGAGGGATTAGGTTCACGGATTAGGTCCACCACGCTGGTAAAGTGCGGTTCAGAATGGGAGGGATTAGGCTTTAATCCACCACGCTGGCCAAGTGCGGATTGGCAGACTTCACCTGACTTAAGAACATTATGAAGAACTCTCAGGCATACATGTTTCCTCACGACGTGTCCTTCACCATTACAGCAAGTGACATTTACATTAAATCGCACATAACTTAGAAAAGTCTTAAGTAACTTTTTTTATTGATGCTTCAGTAAATATACTTACTTCTTTCGGATAGCAAACAATAACCATAGCAATTTTTTGCCACTGGTCATCGTTAGCCATCGTTTTGTCACTGTTAGTCATTGTTAGTCATTGTTAGTCATTTTTAGTCATTGTTAGTCATTGATAGTCATTGTTAGTAGCCTGCCTAACAGACCCCCTTGTCCGCAGCAAGAGCCACAACCGCTCAGACCACATGGACGCACTAGTGGAAGACTCCATAGCCTTCGCATGGGCCAGCGTGGCCGTGATGGTCTGCCAGCTCGCCGCCGCCGCCGGCGCTGTGACCCTGGCCAACTGGGCTGCCGCTAGAATGGTGAGATTCATCTGCATTCTCCAATGACCGACGACTCAGTGGTTGTGAGTGATCCTGGCTGTAAACCAGATACGGTTTCATCGAGGCTGGACCAAATATAATTAAGAAGACTCATATAAATCCATACTTAATATTATAAATGCGAAAATAACTCAGTCTGTCTGTCTGTCTCGCTTTCACCCCAAAACTACTGAACCGATTTAAATTTAATTTGGTACACAGATAGTCTATAGCCTGAGAAAGGACATAGGCTACTTTTTAATTGGAAATAAGTGTCGTAAAGGGTTGAAAAGGGTGATGAAAGGTCGTATGAAAGTATTGTATTTTTCAGAACTAGAAGCATAAAATTTATATTTTTGGCTGTTGATTAGATGTAAATATGGCATTCAAAGTTTGTAAAAATGTAATTGTTGGGATAACACATTTACGGATTCATTACGTGGAGCTAAAGTAAAAGCTTTATGAAGAATCTATGTCTAATTCCACGCGAGCTGCTGGGCGTCCACTAGTATAACTATAATATAAAGACTCATTACTCTGTTTACATTCCAGATATCAAGGTTAAGATGGAAGCTGCTTAGATCAGTGCTGAGCCAGGAGACCGCCTTCTTCGATACAAACACTACAATGAATTTCGCATCGGCACTCACTGAGTAAGTATCATATTCAGATTCTTTGCATTACCATACACGGTTGTACAACAAAGTAGACATATGGTCCCTGAATTACAAGGCGTACCATGGAGTCTTCATTACCGATTACGTGACCAAAGTACTTTAAGATTCTCATGCGGATCGTGGATGACAATCTCTCCATTATCATAAGTTCCAAGATATTGGTGTGATGGCACATCGATCGTCTGATATTCTGATAAGGCGCCTCCAAGTCTCACCACATCTTTAGAGCATCTATTTTCCTTTGGTCTCAAAGCCGAAATGACCAGGTTTCCACAGTATAGAGGAAGACTGGAAAAACAAGCAGATGAGATTATTATCTCTCGGGCGGTCTAGAGCATACTCCACCACGCTGCTCCAATGCGGATTGGTGGAGATGCTCTAGACCTCCCGCAGCTGTCTGTGAGGGAGACCCGACAGTGGGACGTCTATGGGTCCCAGCGATTATCTGTCCAGTCGCTACTCTTCTTGCTACAGCTTCATTAATCTTCTAACACCATGTCTTCCATCTTCTTACGTTAACCATCTTCTTCTCTTCTCCCAGAGACACAGACAAGCTCCGGCAAGGCGTCGGCGAGCACGTGGCCATGACCGCGTACCTCGGCGGCAGCGTGGTGCTGGCGTCCGCCGTGGCGCTGGTGAACGGCTGGCAGCTCACGCTGGCCGGGCTGGCGGTGGTGCCGCCGGCGCTGCTGGTGGCCGCCACCGTCGCCAAGGTAACGACAGCGTGGTTTTTTTTTGAAGTGAAAACTTCTTTAGCGGCGTTGAGCACTTTTTCTGTAATGGGTATAAAATCTTAAACTCGCGTCAGGACACGTGACCTGATCGAAAAAGCGTAAGACGGATGGAGAGTAGACAGCTATCCCCTCTCTACGGCGTGGCGAAAATGTATGCCTGGGCCTACTGTTAATAATCAAGTTTTCACTTCTGCCGGCACTCCCGGAGTGCAACCCGTCTTTTTTTTTTTATGGATACAGGATAGCAAACGAGCTTGCAGCACCACCCATCCGCTGCCGCCCATGACAACTGTGACTGACTTTGAACAAGACTCAATTAGGGACTGGGATGGTTAGTCCAATTAGTTGAGAGAGTTAATTAGAACATTAGTTGGTCAGTTCGTTAGTAGGTATGAGGACTGGGGACTGTTAGTGATAGTTAGTCCTGTTAGGTGGTGTTAGTAATAGTCCAGTTAGTACTTGTTAGTAGGAGTCTCGTTCTAAGTCAGTCACAGATGTGTTGCTACCCTTAAGGACTTAGATGGTCGCCTCTAAAGAAGTGTAACCGGAATCCACACCTTTCCAACCGGACCATAATTGCTATAAACAATTATTACACGGCAGAAATGGTACTAGGTACCGTGGCGGGCGGTGGTACTGCCCCGGGCGAACTCTATATGGAACCAATTAGCTTTCATATAAAACCTATTTGGTTCCCTATAGGCTCTACCACCTGCTCGGGCGGACGCTGGTGAACTGCTGGTTCACACTGCAGCTCTTCCAGAGTAACTTGTCAAACGCATTTTGAATGGCTCGTGGCGCAATCGGTAGTGACCCTGCCTGTTGCGCCAGGGGTCGTGGGTTCGAATCTCGCTCAGGACAAATATTCGTGTGACGAACACTTGTATTTGTTCTTTTCAAGGTAAAGGGGGATCTTTTTCGAACTATTAAGTTTTTGAAGAATGCCTTTGATAACGTTATAGATACCTAATTCTCAGAAAAGTAGGTTTCCTCACGATGTTTTCCTAATAATTACCTATATTATAATTTAAAAATAAGATAAGATAAATATAAGATCATGAACTAGAAAAGCATGACTTTTTGTATGACCATTCAAATTCAAATTAAAATTTAAATAATTTATTTCGCTATGAGGTGATTACACACGCTTAACGAAAGTCTAGGTAACTACAAACTACTTAAAGAAAAGAGATATAATGCTATTCTAAACTGATTAATATAAAGCAAAGGATGAGCTATTGATCCTTGAATGAATAGCTAATCCTACACAGGTGCCTAACCTGCGCTATTCCAGTCCAGCGCTACTGGACTGGAATAATGTAAACCTGCATAATACAACATTCAATGTTTTATGTTTCCAGTACCAAACCAAATGTTCATCAGAGGAAGTGGAGGCGTACGGCGTGGCTGGTAGAATAGTGGAGCAGGCGCTGCAGGCGATACGCACCGTGCGAGCGTACGCGGGGGAGAAGCAGGAGGTCGAGAGGTATGTTGAGCGTAGACCGGCCTTTGCATATAATAACTTTAATTCCGATTTTAGATATTTTGTTACCTCGTGGTAACAATTATGGAAGCGTAATTTTTGTTCGTAAGTTGATACACAGGCGTATATAAGTAAGTAACTGTAAGTAGGTACTTTGTTTTACTCGCTCGAATGAATTCCTTTCAAATAAATTGTCCTCTGCCTGTTGCTCCAGGGGTCGTGGGTTCGAATCCCGCTCTGGACAAACATTCGTGTGACGAACACTTGTGTTTGTTCTGTGTATGGATGTTAATAATAGGTATGTATCATCATTTTTTTTTCTTTATTTTTTCAAGTTTCTGTATGTTTTTTTCTTAATTTTTTTGTGTACGCTGCATTTTGTAGAAATACACGTTTTTCTTTTCTTTCGGCACACACATTAAGTTCCGATGACAATGCACGAAAAAAAAAGTTTTCCTCACGATGTGTCCTTCACACCGTGTCCGTGACAGCAAGTGACATTTAATTTCTTAAATCGCACATAGCCTAAAAAAGTCATCGGTGCGTGCCACTGGGCGGGGGTAATTTTAATCCTTATTCCATTTAATTGTTCCTAACTAATGAACTTAAAACTAAAAAAAAACTTAAAAATAAACCTAAAATTTACTAAAATATATCATTAAAGGAGTCCCTTTAGGCAAGGTTCCGACGATACTGGCAGCGTTCCCCCTTTGAATAGCTAGGCTAATTCTTTGACCTAGGTAGCTGCCAGCTCTTCGGTCTCCTGTGATGTATTAATCATGTATGTCTTGGTGTACAATAAAGAGTTAATACTAATTAATATTTATATTATTAACTAGTGGACGCCCGCAGCTTCGCTCGCGTAGAATTAGACCCATTAACGACATCTACCCGTCTAACGACTTCAAAAACGGCAAATTTTCATACGAACTTTGCACCCCCGTTTTACCCCCTTAGGGGGTGAATTTTCAAAAATCCTTTCTTAGTGCTCCCTTACGTTATAAAAGGAACCCCTGTGCAAAATTTCAAGTTTCTAGCCCTTATAGTTTAGGCCCTGCGTTGATATGTCAGTCAGTCAGTCAGTCAGTCAGTCAGTCAGTCAGTCAGTCAGTCACTCACCTTCTCCTTTTATATATATAGAATATAGAATTATTAATACTGTAAGTATGTATGAACAGGTTCCAAGAGGCGCTCCAGCCCGGCATGGCGGCGGCGCGCCGGCGCAGCGCGTGGGCCGGCGGCGGCGCGGGCGCGGGCTGGCTGCTCACCTACACCCTCAACGCCGTGGTGTTCGCGTACGGCGCCGCGCTCATAGTCCGGGACATGCAGCACGCGCCCGAGGACAGGGACTACCACCCGGGGGTCATGGTCACGGTCAGTCACCACACCACCGCTACTTGACCACTACTGCAGGATCTGAGGCAAAAGTCTGCAAAACAGTTATGTGCTCTTCGACCAGCGTATGGTCTTCAGTATGTATAACAGCGCCATCTAGTAAACATACAGTAACTAGATGAATTGTTATCGATCTACATTTGAAGTAGATGGAACCATACTAGATGGCGCTGTTAACGTACAGCCTCAACGCTGCAGTGTTCGCGTACGGCGCCGCGCTCGTAGTGAGCGATATGCAGCACGCGCCCGAGGACAGGGACTACCACCCGGGGGTCATGGTCACGGTCAGTCACCGCTACTTGACCACTACTGCAGGATCTGCGGCAAATCAGTTATGATTATGTGCTCTTTGACCAGGGTATGCTCTTGAGTATGTAAAACAGCGCCATCTAGTAATCAGGATCTGCGGCAAAACAGTTGTGTGTTCTTCGGCCAGGGTATCCTCTTGAGTATATAAAACAGCGCCATCTAGTAAACATACAGTAACTAGATGAATTGTTAACTATCTGCATTGGTAGTAGACGAAACGGTTTACCGAATTTATAATAGATAGCGCTGTTAACGTACAGCCTCTACGCTATAGCATAGTGTTCGCGAATGGCGCCGCGCTCGTAGTGCGCGACATGCAGCATGCGCCCGAAGACAGGGACTACCACCCGGGGGTCATGGTCACGGTGAGTCACCGCTACTTGACCACAACTGCGAGATCTGCGGCAAAACAGTTGTATTCTTCGGCCAGGGTATCCTCTTGAGTATGTAAAACAGCGTCATCTAGAAAACATATAGTAACTAGATGACTAGTTACCTAAATTTGTAATAGATGACGCTGTTCAGCAACAGATATACAATAGTTTGACAGATTTCTCATTTCTCTTTGCCTCCGACACCGACGGGCGGGACGGATAACAACACAGAGTAGGTACTTTAAATATAGTGGCTGTTCATGGATATAAAATTTTACCGGAACATACCTAATCTCTGAAAAGGTTTAAAGAAAATAGGCACCACTGAAACCAGTGCTGTGGCAATACAATATTGCCACAGCAAAATGTTGAGTGAATGCCTTTTTGGGACAGGGATATGCAGAAATGAGATAAATAGGTACCTTACCTACTACTAGGATAAATTAAAATTATAAGTAGTTTTAAGGTAAGTGTAAGGAATAATATTTACAATACAAAGTAATTTGTTGTAATTCCTGAACCATATAAATTTATTATATTCTATTCTATTCTATTATATTATAAAATGTTGTCCCCAGGTCCTCTTCTGCACCTTCATGGCGGCGCAGAACATCGCCATGTGCCACCCGCACCTCGAGATCTTCTCGGCGGCGCGCGGCGCTGCCAAGTCCCTCTTTCGTCTTCTAGAACGAAAGTCCAGGATCGACGCGCTGCAAGACGTCGGCGCCAAGCCTGAGCACTTCAAGGGAGACATTGTGTTCGATAGCCTGTACTTCAACTATCCTTCCAGACCTGATGTTAAAGTGAGTTATTTGTTAGTTTTTGAGTGGGTTTTACTGGGTGGAAATCCCACATAACCCGGCGTCGCTCCCACGATGTCGGGTACCTTTAAAAGGTTTCCTAGTTGTAAAACAAAAAAAAAAGGTATTTAAATAATACTTACTGTAACTTCACCTGAAGTTGACAGGCCCGTTGGCGCAATCGATAGTGACCCTGTTATTATTAATATTTAATAATTATTATTAATAATTATAAAATAATTATTATATTTTAATAATAATTATTTCCGACTGTCAACCCTCACCTTCGGCTACGCCACGGCTCGGGTAGACATATTTTGTTGGAGTCGGAACTGTATAGTATTTATATTCCATCATAATATAGCGTGGCGAAGCGTCGCGACGTATTTCCAGGCCAAAAGTCTGGAATACCCTCCGCCTAAAGATGTTTCACATCAAATATCTATGTATGTATATCAGTCTCTGACACCCATAATATCACAGGCTCGCGTCTAGTTTGGGCTCAGATGGCCGCGTGTGAGAATGTTCAAGATATTTATTATTATTTATCACCTTCTGCCAGGTGCTCCGCGGCCTAACCCTCCGCGTCAGGGCCGGGGAGACCGTAGCCCTGGTGGGGGGCTCCGGCTGCGGCAAGTCCACGCTGCTCCAGCTGCTGCAGCGCGCGTACGAGCCGGACAGCGGCAGCGTCACCGTCGACGGCCAGCGGCTGGAGAACCTGCATCTGCACCACTTCAGGAAGAGCATCGGTGAGTAATAATGCTAGGACTCGCTGCGACCAATAGAGGTCCCACTGCTGGGCACGGGTCTCCCCCACAGGCAAATCTGCGGGAGGACAAGCATACTCCACCACGCTGCTCCAATGCGGATTGGTGGAGGGGTTAGTGGCCGACCCAGTGTCTCTGCTCTGGAGAGCTGCTGCTGAAAGAGATTAGGTGGAACCTAATCTCTTCCAGCTAACCTGTCGAGTGAGAAGAAATCTTGATATAGGAGGATAGTATCAATATCTTGTACACACTGCTACTACAGCAATAAATGGAGGTGCTTTGTGCGTGACAGTAGGTACACACTATCAATACGCCTTGCTAGCAGAAATTTGTACTTAAATAATAGAGCAATAGAGCTGAATATGCTGTAGGCGGAAAAACATGACGCGTCCCGTCGCCTCGACTCTGCGCCAGTGTGAGTCGACCCTTAGTTTATAACAATGGCAAGTAACGTTTGATACAATTAACTAAACATATAAAATTGTATGTGCCTCTAAGAATACGCTTCTCGTTCCCCAGGCGTGGTGGGCCAGGAGCCGGTGCTGTTCAGCGGCACCATCCGCGAGAACATCACCATCGGGATGGAGGGCGTCAGCGAGGAGGAGATGGTCGCTGCGGCGAAGACTGCGCACGCGCACCAGTTCATCACTAAGCTAGTCCATGTGAGTTAGAAGAAGAAGAAGAAAACATTTATTTCATAAATAGACAATACAAATTAACAACAACACAATTTATAAACGACTAGAGGACGCCCCCGCAGCTTCGCTCGCGTAGAATTCGACCCATTAACGACGTCTGCCCGCGATCGGGTTGCC
Organism: Carterocephalus palaemon; assembly: GCA_944567765.1. Classification (NCBI taxonomy): domain Eukaryota; kingdom Metazoa; phylum Arthropoda; class Insecta; order Lepidoptera; family Hesperiidae; genus Carterocephalus; species Carterocephalus palaemon. The sequence goes on from OX155667.1 coordinate 586,731, forward strand.
CACTTGACATTTTTGAAGTTAGTTTCATACTAACTTTGCACCCCCGTTTTACCCCGCCAGGGGGTGAATTTTCAAAAATCCTTTCTTAGTGCTCCGCTACGTTATAAAAAGAACCCCTGTGCAAAATTTCAAGCTTCTAACCCTTATAGTTTAGGATAATACGTATTAGACGTAACATAACCTAAATACAAAATTTCATTGCAATAATGTAGGTATATACGAAAAACTTTTATACCTACTAACGTTGCACCCCCCTTTTCCCCCCCTTAAGAGATGACTTTCGAAACTTAATAAAAAACCTTCATAGGTAGTACTGAATTTGATTCGAATAACATCAAAAACGGCAAAGTTTTATACTAACTTTGCACCCCCGTTTTACCCCCTTAGGGGGTGAATTTTTAAAAATCCTTTCTTAGTGCTCCCCTACGTTATAAAAGGAACCCCTGTGCAAAATTTCAAGTTTCTAGCCCTTGTAGTTTAGGCCCTGCGTTGATATGTCAGTCAGTCAGTCAGTCAGTCAGTCAGTCAGTCAGTCAGTCAGTCAGTCAGTCAGTCAGTCAGTCAGTCAGTCAGTCAGTCAGTCAGTCACCTTCTCCTTTTATATATATAGATAAAAAATAAAATTTAATTTGCTACTTGATGAAAAGGGGCCGCACTCAGCGGTTACACATATCCTACACATATCATTACATATGGGCTCTTTCGCTTTGTTTCGCGTCAGTATTTGTCTTCTGTACTAACTAGTGGACGCCCACAGCTTCGCTCGCGTAGTATTAAACCCACAGAACAGATAAAGGAGGTTCTGTGATTAAACCCATTAACGACGTCTGCCCGCGTTCGGGTTGCCCACTTGACTTCAAAAACGGCAAAGTTTCATACTAACTTTGCACCCCCGTTTTGCCCCCTTAGGGGATGAATTTGTGCTCCCCTACATTATAAAAGGAAGGAAGGAGGAAGGATTATATTATAAAGAGGAAACATTTGTTTGAATGTTTTCACAAATACAAAACTACTGGACCTATTTCAAAAATTCTTTCACCATTAGAAAGCTGCATTTTCACTGAGTCACATAGGCTATATAATATTACTAGGTGTAAACGAAACTATTGTTATGTCTAATTCCACGCGAGCGAAGCTGTGGGCGTCCACTAGTCATGAATAAGGAGTATAAATATAATAAAGTACAAATATAATAAAATTTTGTATGCTCTAAAGAAACTGTACATAGCGGAATAGTAGTGTAGTACTCCGCGTCATAAAAGGCGTTAATTAGCTCGTTACCACACCAGTGCGCCAGTAAACGTCCGTTCTCGCCCTTGGCTAATACGTGACTGCACAGAGTAGGTACATTATATATACTGAAACGTGACTGTTTACCCCACCCACCCCCGTGTGCTCGAGACAACGTCATGTTTGTGATCTATATGCCCGGTTTCTGAAAGGCTGATCAGCAGAAAAATTAACTAATCGGCTGTCAAATTTCTTGTCAAGTACCATTTGGGTTGCTAGAAGCTTATTCATAGATTTGATTTGATCGGATTGTCAGTTGACAAGACAGTCAAATCATGCGCCAGAATTCTAAGTCAACCGCAATTTTGAGTTTCTGAAACGCTTGTTACGTGATAAAAGACAACCGAAATTCAAATCAAATTAATCATAGATTAGTAAATTTTTCACTGATCAACGTTTCAGAAACCGAAATTGATTTGACAGCGCTGTTAAGTTAACAGAGCTGTTAGTTGATTTGAATTTTGATCAGCCTTTCAGAAACCGGGCATATAGATCACAAACACTACAAGAAGGCAGCTTGATGTATCTCTTCCCACCAGGGCTACGACACGGTGCTGGGCGAGCGCGGCGCGCAGCTGTCGGGCGGGCAGAAGCAGCGGGTGGCCATCGCGCGCGCGCTGCTGCGCCGGCCCGCCATCCTGCTGCTGGACGAGCCCACGTCCGCCCTGGACCCGGCCGCCGAGAGACAGGTACCGCTGCAGTCCCCACAGCCAGCAGCTGTCGGGGGGTCAGAAGCAGCGGGTGGCCATCGCGCGCGCGCTGCTGCGCCGGCCCGCCATCCTGCTGCTGGACGAGCCCACGTCCGCCCTGGACCCGGCCGCCGAGAGACAGGTACCGCTGCAGTCCCCACAGCCAGCAGCTGTCGGGGGGTCAGAAGCAGCGGGTGGCCATCGCGCGCGCGCTGCTGCGCCGGCCCGCCATCCTGCTGCTGGACGAGCCCACGTCCGCCCTGGACCCGGCCGCCGAGAGACAGGTACCGCTGCAGTCCCCACAGCCAGCAGCTGTCGGGGGGTCAGAAGCAGCGGGTGGCCATCGCGCGCGCGCTGCTGCGCCGGCCCGCCATCCTGCTGCTGGACGAGCCCACGTCCGCCCTGGACCCGGCCGCCGAGAGACAGGTACCGCTGCAGTCCCCACAGCCAGCAGCTGTCGGGGGGTCAGAAGCAGCGGGTGGCCATCGCGCGCGCGCTGCTGCGCCGGCCCGCCATCCTGCTGCTGGACGAGCCCACGTCCGCCCTGGACCCGGCCGCCGAGAGACAGGTACCGCTGCAGTCCCCACAGCCAGCAGCTGTCGGGGGGTCAGAAGCAGCGGGTGGCCATCGCGCGCGCGCTGCTGCGCCGGCCCGCCATCCTGCTGCTGGACGAGCCCACGTCCGCCCTGGACCCGGCCGCCGAGAGACAGGTACCGCTGCAGTCCCCACAGCCAGCAGCTGTCGGGGGGTCAGAAGCAGCGGGTGGCCATCGCGCGCGCGCTGCTGCGCCGGCCCGCCATCCTGCTGCTGGACGAGCCCACGTCCGCCCTGGACCCGGCCGCCGAGAGACAGGTACCGCTGCAGTCCCCACAGCCAGCAGCTGTCGGGGGGTCAGAAGCAGCGGGTGGCCATCGCGCGCGCGCTGCTGCGCCGGCCCGCCATCCTGCTGCTGGACGAGCCCACGTCCGCCCTGGACCCGGCCGCCGAGAGACAGGTACCGCTGCAGTCCCCACAGCCAGCAGCTGTCGGGGGGTCAGAAGCAGCGGGTGGCCATCGCGCGCGCGCTGCTGCGCCGGCCCGCCATCCTGCTGCTGGACGAGCCCACGTCCGCCCTGGACCCGGCCGCCGAGAGACAGGTACCGCTGCAGTCCCCACAGCCAGCAGCTGTCGGGGGGTCAGAAGCAGCGGGTGGCCATCGCGCGCGCGCTGCTGCGCCGGCCCGCCATCCTGCTGCTGGACGAGCCCACGTCCGCCCTGGACCCGGCCGCCGAGAGACAGGTACCGCTGCAGTCCCCACAGCCAGCAGCTGTCGGGGGGTCAGAAGCAGCGGGTGGCCATCGCGCGCGCGCTGCTGCGCCGGCCCGCCATCCTGCTGCTGGACGAGCCCACGTCCGCCCTGGACCCGGCCGCCGAGAGACAGGTACCGCTGCAGTCCCCACAGCCAGCAGCTGTCGGGGGGTCAGAAGCAGCGGGTGGCCATCGCGCGCGCGCTGCTGCGCCGGCCCGCCATCCTGCTGCTGGACGAGCCCACGTCCGCCCTGGACCCGGCCGCCGAGAGACAGGTACCGCTGCAGTCCCCACAGCCAGCAGCTGTCGGGGGGTCAGAAGCAGCGGGTGGCCATCGCGCGCGCGCTGCTGCGCCGGCCCGCCATCCTGCTGCTGGACGAGCCCACGTCCGCCCTGGACCCGGCCGCCGAGAGACAGGTACCGCTGCAGTCCCCACAGCCAGCAGCTGTCGGGGGGTCAGAAGCAGCGGGTGGCCATCGCGCGCGCGCTGCTGCGCCGGCCCGCCATCCTGCTGCTGGACGAGCCCACGTCCGCCCTGGACCCGGCCGCCGAGAGACAGGTACCGCTGCAGTCCCCACAGCCAGCAGCTGTCGGGGGGTCAGAAGCAGCGGGTGGCCATCGCGCGCGCGCTGCTGCGCCGGCCCGCCATCCTGCTGCTGGACGAGCCCACGTCCGCCCTGGACCCGGCCGCCGAGAGACAGGTACCGCTGCAGTCCCCACAGCCAGCAGCTGTCGGGGGGTCAGAAGCAGCGGGTGGCCATCGCGCGCGCGCTGCTGCGCCGGCCCGCCATCCTGCTGCTGGACGAGCCCACGTCCGCCCTGGACCCGGCCGCCGAGAGACAGGTACCGCTGCAGTCCCCACAGCCAGCAGCTGTCGGGGGGTCAGAAGCAGCGGGTGGCCATCGCGCGCGCGCTGCTGCGCCGGCCCGCCATCCTGCTGCTGGACGAGCCCACGTCCGCCCTGGACCCGGCCGCCGAGAGACAGGTACCGCTGCAGTCCCCACAGCCAGCAGCTGTCGGGGGGTCAGAAGCAGCGGGTGGCCATCGCGCGCGCGCTGCTGCGCCGGCCCGCCATCCTGCTGCTGGACGAGCCCACGTCCGCCCTGGACCCGGCCGCCGAGAGACAGGTACCGCTGCAGTCCCCACAGCCAGCAGCTGTCGGGGGGTCAGAAGCAGCGGGTGGCCATCGCGCGCGCGCTGCTGCGCCGGCCCGCCATCCTGCTGCTGGACGAGCCCACGTCCGCCCTGGACCCGGCCGCCGAGAGACAGGTACCGCTGCAGTCCCCACAGCCAGCAGCTGTCGGGGGGTCAGAAGCAGCGGGTGGCCATCGCGCGCGCGCTGCTGCGCCGGCCCGCCATCCTGCTGCTGGACGAGCCCACGTCCGCCCTGGACCCGGCCGCCGAGAGACAGGTACCGCTGCAGTCCCCACAGCCAGCAGCTGTCGGGGGGTCAGAAGCAGCGGGTGGCCATCGCGCGCGCGCTGCTGCGCCGGCCCGCCATCCTGCTGCTGGACGAGCCCACGTCCGCCCTGGACCCGGCCGCCGAGAGACAGGTACCGCTGCAGTCCCCACAGCCAGCAGCTGTCGGGGGGTCAGAAGCAGCGGGTGGCCATCGCGCGCGCGCTGCTGCGCCGGCCCGCCATCCTGCTGCTGGACGAGCCCACGTCCGCCCTGGACCCGGCCGCCGAGAGACAGGTACCGCTGCAGTCCCCACAGCCAGCAGCTGTCGGGGGGTCAGAAGCAGCGGGTGGCCATCGCGCGCGCGCTGCTGCGCCGGCCCGCCATCCTGCTGCTGGACGAGCCCACGTCCGCCCTGGACCCGGCCGCCGAGAGACAGGTACCGCTGCAGTCCCCACAGCCAGCAGCTGTCGGGGGGTCAGAAGCAGCGGGTGGCCATCGCGCGCGCGCTGCTGCGCCGGCCCGCCATCCTGCTGCTGGACGAGCCCACGTCCGCCCTGGACCCGGCCGCCGAGAGACAGGTACCGCTGCAGTCCCCACAGCCAGCAGCTGTCGGGGGGTCAGAAGCAGCGGGTGGCCATCGCGCGCGCGCTGCTGCGCCGGCCCGCCATCCTGCTGCTGGACGAGCCCACGTCCGCCCTGGACCCGGCCGCCGAGAGACAGGTACCGCTGCAGTCCCCACAGCCAGCAGCTGTCGGGGGGTCAGAAGCAGCGGGTGGCCATCGCGCGCGCGCTGCTGCGCCGGCCCGCCATCCTGCTGCTGGACGAGCCCACGTCCGCCCTGGACCCGGCCGCCGAGAGACAGGTACCGCTGCAGTCCCCACAGCCAGCAGCTGTCGGGGGGTCAGAAGCAGCGGGTGGCCATCGCGCGCGCGCTGCTGCGCCGGCCCGCCATCCTGCTGCTGGACGAGCCCACGTCCGCCCTGGACCCGGCCGCCGAGAGACAGGTACCGCTGCAGTCCCCACAGCCAGCAGCTGTCGGGGGGTCAGAAGCAGCGGGTGGCCATCGCGCGCGCGCTGCTGCGCCGGCCCGCCATCCTGCTGCTGGACGAGCCCACGTCCGCCCTGGACCCGGCCGCCGAGAGACAGGTACCGCTGCAGTCCCCACAGCCAGCAGCTGTCGGGGGGTCAGAAGCAGCGGGTGGCCATCGCGCGCGCGCTGCTGCGCCGGCCCGCCATCCTGCTGCTGGACGAGCCCACGTCCGCCCTGGACCCGGCCGCCGAGAGACAGGTACCGCTGCAGTCCCCACAGCCAGCAGCTGTCGGGGGGTCAGAAGCAGCGGGTGGCCATCGCGCGCGCGCTGCTGCGCCGGCCCGCCATCCTGCTGCTGGACGAGCCCACGTCCGCCCTGGACCCGGCCGCCGAGAGACAGGTACCGCTGCAGTCCCCACAGCCAGCAGCTGTCGGGGGGTCAGAAGCAGCGGGTGGCCATCGCGCGCGCGCTGCTGCGCCGGCCCGCCATCCTGCTGCTGGACGAGCCCACGTCCGCCCTGGACCCGGCCGCCGAGAGACAGGTACCGCTGCAGTCCCCACAGCCAGCAGCTGTCGGGGGGTCAGAAGCAGCGGGTGGCCATCGCGCGCGCGCTGCTGCGCCGGCCCGCCATCCTGCTGCTGGACGAGCCCACGTCCGCCCTGGACCCGGCCGCCGAGAGACAGGTACCGCTGCAGTCCCCACAGCCAGCAGCTGTCGGGGGGTCAGAAGCAGCGGGTGGCCATCGCGCGCGCGCTGCTGCGCCGGCCCGCCATCCTGCTGCTGGACGAGCCCACGTCCGCCCTGGACCCGGCCGCCGAGAGACAGGTACCGCTGCAGTCCCCACAGCCAGCAGCTGTCGGGGGGTCAGAAGCAGCGGGTGGCCATCGCGCGCGCGCTGCTGCGCCGGCCCGCCATCCTGCTGCTGGACGAGCCCACGTCCGCCCTGGACCCGGCCGCCGAGAGACAGGTACCGCTGCAGTCCCCACAGCCAGCAGCTGTCGGGGGGTCAGAAGCAGCGGGTGGCCATCGCGCGCGCGCTGCTGCGCCGGCCCGCCATCCTGCTGCTGGACGAGCCCACGTCCGCCCTGGACCCGGCCGCCGAGAGACAGGTACCGCTGCAGTCCCCACAGCCAGCAGCTGTCGGGGGGTCAGAAGCAGCGGGTGGCCATCGCGCGCGCGCTGCTGCGCCGGCCCGCCATCCTGCTGCTGGACGAGCCCACGTCCGCCCTGGACCCGGCCGCCGAGAGACAGGTACCGCTGCAGTCCCCACAGCCAGCAGCTGTCGGGGGGTCAGAAGCAGCGGGTGGCCATCGCGCGCGCGCTGCTGCGCCGGCCCGCCATCCTGCTGCTGGACGAGCCCACGTCCGCCCTGGACCCGGCCGCCGAGAGACAGGTACCGCTGCAGTCCCCACAGCCAGCAGCTGTCGGGGGGTCAGAAGCAGCGGGTGGCCATCGCGCGCGCGCTGCTGCGCCGGCCCGCCATCCTGCTGCTGGACGAGCCCACGTCCGCCCTGGACCCGGCCGCCGAGAGACAGGTACCGCTGCAGTCCCCACAGCCAGCAGCTGTCGGGGGGTCAGAAGCAGCGGGTGGCCATCGCGCGCGCGCTGCTGCGCCGGCCCGCCATCCTGCTGCTGGACGAGCCCACGTCCGCCCTGGACCCGGCCGCCGAGAGACAGGTACCGCTGCAGTCCCCACAGCCAGCAGCTGTCGGGGGGTCAGAAGCAGCGGGTGGCCATCGCGCGCGCGCTGCTGCGCCGGCCCGCCATCCTGCTGCTGGACGAGCCCACGTCCGCCCTGGACCCGGCCGCCGAGAGACAGGTACCGCTGCAGTCCCCACAGCCAGCAGCTGTCGGGGGGTCAGAAGCAGCGGGTGGCCATCGCGCGCGCGCTGCTGCGCCGGCCCGCCATCCTGCTGCTGGACGAGCCCACGTCCGCCCTGGACCCGGCCGCCGAGAGACAGGTACCGCTGCAGTCCCCACAGCCAGCAGCTGTCGGGGGGTCAGAAGCAGCGGGTGGCCATCGCGCGCGCGCTGCTGCGCCGGCCCGCCATCCTGCTGCTGGACGAGCCCACGTCCGCCCTGGACCCGGCCGCCGAGAGACAGGTCGGTATCCACGCGATACTCTCCCCATACACGGTACCAGTGGCGGATTTACCAGCAGGCTGAGTAGGCTGAAGCCTAGGACGGCAGATTTTAGGGGGCGGCAAATTTAGTCCAAATTGTTTTGTCAAAAAAAAAAATATAATACATAGAGAAAATGAATCTCGAAAATTTAACAAAAATATAATATTTTGTATACCTACATAAAATAAGTGAACACTGTGACGTCTAAATATGAAAAATTACAAAACGCTCTATAAAATATAATTAGAGCACTAAATAAAATGTTGCAATTTCATTGACACAATTACTACATAATTTGCAAACTATTATCGAATTTCGGAGGTTAGTAGGGTCGGCAAAATCTGAATAGCCTACTGGCGGAAAATTTGTAAATCCGCCACTGTACGGTACAATAAATTAATTGATCTGTATGAATGAATTAATGAATGAATAATTTATTCATACAAAATACAACAGCACAAAGAGTAACATAAAATTATACAGAATATATAAGACATACAGAGATACAATAAACAAAATTTACATATGCCTGTAAATAATGAATATTATTTTAATAATAAACACAGTATCAGTATTTTGTGCTGCAGCATTTTGCATAAAAAGGAGCTCACTCAGCATATAAGCTGGAAAACAGCACTGACACAAGTTGACAGCAAATAAAAAAAGAAAGAAAAACTCAAATTAAATGTAAAAAAATAACAGCTTACATAATACAATAGCTTACATATTACAAATAAAATACATAGATATTTCATCAACATCTATCCAGCCGTTTAGGAGGAGTTCACTGTCATACACACGTACACAAGAAATATATATATATTAAGATACACCATACACCGCCCCGCTGGCGGGGACGAAGACACTTTCTAACGGTCAACACGAGGTATTCCCGAGTGATTAGTCGATCCCCTTCTATACAAACACAGCGTGTCCTAAGCCGAGCCTAAGAGACCCCAGGGGCACCCTTGGATCAATCGCACCCACACACTTGAAGAAGTAATCCTTTGCCTTTTGATTTGAGCTCTTTGAAGCTTACCACCCGATTCGGTGACGCCGCAAAGGTCTTTATGACCACAGCAAAAGTCGATTCGAGAAAAAGAAAACCTGGACAGTATTTTAATATCAGAAATCTGTTCCCAGGTCCAAGCAGCTTTGGACGCGGCTAGCGATGGAAGAACTACTCTGGTGGTTTCGCATAGGTAAGTTGAAGCCTTCCACCAATCCGCATTGGAGCAGCGTGGTGGAGCATGCTCTAGAACTCCCGCAGCTGTCTGTGGGGGAGACCCGTGCCCAGCAGTGGGACGTTTATGGGTCGCAGCGAAATTGAAGCAGTCAACGCGACTGCTCAGTTGGAAGTCCTGGGTTCAATCCTCGGGTCAGTCAGTCGGTCAGCTTCTCCTTATATAAGTATAATATATAGATTATATTATAAAGAGGAAACATTTGTCTGTAATGTTTTCACACAAAAACTACTGGACCGATTTCAAAAATTCTTTCACCATTAGAAAGCTGCATCTTCACTGAGTAACATAGGCTATATAATATTACTAAGTGTAAGCGAGTGACATAGGTTATAATATAATATTACTAGATTTAAACGAAACTATTGTTATGTCTAATTCCACGCGAGCGAAGATGCGGGCGTCCACTAGATAGTGTTTTATAAAACTAAATCATCCTATATCATCAAACTAATCATCAATACCAACTTCCTCCCAAAGGTTGTCGACAATCGTGAACGCATCCCGGATAGTGTACATCGAGCAGGGCGCCGTGCTGGAGCAGGGCACCCACCAGGAACTCCTGGAGCAGAAGGGGGCCTACTGGAAGCTGGTGCAGTCGGACATGACTCATCGGTGAGTACCACATTCGCCCAGTAAAGGAATGCAAATGCGATCTTTATTTATTTATTAACTCTTTATTGTACACCAAGACTATAAAAAAAAAGACTATACAGGAACAATTACATTATAATACCTTAAAATAAGTACAATAGGTTGCCTTATCGCTAACAAGCGATTTTTTCCAGGAGTTAGAGAAAGTGTCTTATTTTATTTTTGTGCACCCTACCTGGGTGCACAAAAATAAAATAAGAACACAAGGTTACAGTAAGTAAGGTATACAGGAAAGCAAGAAAAACATATTGATAACTAGTACCACGATTTTAAAAATAGATGAAAGAGGAAGAAGGGGAAGAATGGTATGATTAGATTTGTAGGATTTTATATAGGTATTTTTTATATTTATTTACAAAGACTTAACATTCCTAACAGACTTGTCCAATTCGATTACTTGGTAAGTGATTAAAGATACTTTTTAATACAGTTGCTCAAAAAGTGGCTTATTACAGGGACGTTTAGCGTTCGGGAAGTGAGCTATTACACACTCGTGCTTTTTCTTTACCTTTTCCGAACTCGTGCGTTCTCTTTCCCAACTGTCAAAATAATGTCTATTAAAAAGAAAAAACCAACCACGAAGTTTTTACTAAAAAAAAATTCATAGAAGTTTTTATGATTCATGCAAATATTTCTAAAAAGAAGCTACTAATTTGTTTCAATATCAGATTTAATGATTTGATTCAATGATTTCACTTCATTTCATCGCATTAAATTTCATGTCAATAAAAAAATTCTACTGAAGACTTGGCTGTATGGGCATAGTTCCCTTTGCCTACCCAGAATGGGTGAAGAAAACAAAAAAAAAATCTCTGCAATACTCTGTATTCTTTTAAGGTTGGCGCCATTTTCCAAAAATGTTCTTTGCGAGTTTAGTTTGTGTTTGTATTATTTTATTAAATTGCTTCATTTTTTCGCAACTGTATTAAAAATAGTTGTTCAGTACACGTGCGGAACCGTCATTGCAACTTGTTCCGACTGTCAACCCTCGCCTTCGGCTCGGGTAGACATTTGTCGGAACTCTTTGCAATGACAGGCTTTCCGCACTTGTAGCGAAATATATTATTTTAACACAGTTGCTCAAAAAGTGGCATATTACAGGGACGTATAGCGTTCGGGAAGTGAGCTATTACACACTCGTGCTTTTTCTTTACCATTTCCGAACTCGTGCGTTCTCTTTCCCAACTGTCAAAATAATGTCTATTAAAAAGAAAAAACCAACCACGAAGTTTTTACTAAAAAAAAAATCATAGAAGTTTTTATGATTCATGCAAATATTTCTAAAAAGAAGCTACTAATTTGTTTCAATATCAGATTTAATGATTTGATTCAATGAGTTAGGTTAGGTTTCATTTCATTTCATCTCATTAAATTTCATGTCAATAAAAAATTCTACTGAAGACTTGGCTGTGTGGGCATAGTTCCCTTTGCCTACCCAGAATGGGTGAAGAAAACAAAAAGAAATCTCTGCAATACTCTGTATTCTTTTACGGTTGGCGCCATTTTCCAAAAATGTTCTTTGCGAGTTTAGTTTGTGTTTTTATTATTTTATTAAATTCCTTCATTTTTTTGCAACTGTATTAAAAATAGTTGTTCAGTACACGTGCGGAACCGTCATTGCAACTTGTTCCGACTGTCAACCCTCGCCTTCGGCTCGGGTAGACATTTGTCGGAACTCTTTGCAATGACAGGCTTTCCGCACTTGTAATGAAATATACTATTCCCGCTGCCCTGCGAAACACGGCAATAGGTGGATAAATGATTGAAATTAAAAAAAAAAACGCCACATAATTTTACTATTCAAGACCTTTCATTTGATATCCTTATTGAGGGAGGGAGTTGTTAAAAAATATATATGCCGCCATTTTGTGGCGGCGGCCATCTTGGACTGATTTTCATCAAACATAGCTAAGACCACTCCCGACTAATTCACCTTTCAAACAAAAACAAACAAAATCAAAATCAGTTCATCCGTTCGGGAGCTACGATGCCACAGACAGACACACACTCAGACACGTCAAACTTATAACACCCCGTCGTTTTTGGGTCGAGGGTTAATTATATCAATATCACGGTCCCAAGCCCCTAAGCCGTTAAGCAAGCCCAGAGCCTGAATCAATGGACTCTCCTTTACCCTGGCCAGCCGTGATACTGGAACCGCGAACAATTTGACAAATATGTCTGGGCTCGACGCCTCTCTCTAATACCGCTGTATTTATATTGATATTTCTATTGTTTTCTTTCCCAGGAGTATAGCGCAAAGTCAAGCGGAAGCCGACGACGATGTACTTCTAGGAGACACTGTGGACTGCCGCACAGAGAGAGAGAGACAGCGAGATCTGCGGCGCAGCAGTAGTGTTTGCTCCTCGGCCAGAGGTAGGATACCTTGTAAAACAGTGCCATCTAGTAAACATACAGTTACTAGGTGACTTGTTAAAGATCTTCTTGCCTTTGTGAAACAGCGCCATCTAGTAAACGTACAGTTACTAGGTGACTTGTTAAGATCTTCTTGCCCTTGTAAAACAGCGCGATCTGGTAAAAATACAGTTACTAGGTGACTTGTTAAAGATCTTCTTGCCTTTGTAAAACAGCACCATCTAGTAAACATACAGTTACTAGGTGACTTGTTAAAGATCTTCTTGCCTTTGTAAAACAGCGCCATCTAGTAAACATACAGTTACTAGGTGACTTGTTAAGGATCTAACAGAATCTAAATTATTTCTGGTGATTATTTCCAGAAAGTCCGTTCACGAGAGACAGCTTCGTGCGCGGCAGCATGCGGCTGGCCCCAGGGTTCCCCGCCATGCCGATGGGTACTGAAATGCCCGAAGAAATGGTATGTTCTTCATCAGATTCCAGGGTAGTCATAGTCAGGGGTCATAGGTAGTAGCATTCTGCTCAGCATGCTAAAGCTAAAAATACGCAATGTCTTGTCTCTTGACAATTTTATGACCGTAAAGTCAAAGTCAAAGTCAAAGTCAAATAATTTATTTCGCTATGAGGTGATTAGACACGCTTAACGAAAGTCTAGGTACCTAACTAAAAACTACTTAAACTACTAACTGATCTATATAAGGCAAAGGATTAGCTATTGATTATTGAATGAATAGCTAATCCTACACAGGTGTCTAACTTGCCTTAAGATAAATTTACAATAATTACCTACCACTAAGCTAAGCTCTAAGTCACGATAGACTATCTATATGGTCATCGGCTTTAGGAAGAATTTACAATATTCTTATCCTATGCCCTAGTGTAGGCCGAGAGAGAAAAAAGCCGGAGGAAAAAACTCTCGGTACTCTTTTAAAATTCAAATTAATTTTTACAGAAAAATGCACAGTATGACCATGACATGATTAAGTCAGACACGAGACAGCCAATCGTGTATGCCAAGAATCACCCCATATGCCACCTGCTTACAATTTTTAGTATAATTAATACAGAAGCATAGTGATAGCCTGTCAGAGTTTAATTCAGTCCCATGCCTTTATATCATCCAAATACTCCTGAATATTATAATAAGCTTTTCGACATAATGTTTGTTTGATGGTTTTTTTAAACCTTTGTAAAGGCAGAGACTGAACCGCAGCCGGGACTTTATTGATTAAAAATATGTTTTATATTATGCTGGTGGAGTATGCTCTAGACCTCCCGCACATTTGTCTGTGGGGAAGTCAAGTCCAGCAGTTGGACGTGGAGCAACAGCAGGCTTACTTTGACGCAGTAAATTCAGTTTTTTCCCATTATCAGCTTAAGGCAGTTTAGGCACCCGTGTAGGATTAGCTTTTCATTCAATGATCAATAGCTAATCCTTTGCCTTATTACAGCTTAGAATGGCATTATATCTCTTTTCATTTAAGTAGTTCGTAGTTACCTAGACATTCGTTAAGCGTGTCCAATCATCTCATAGCTAAATAAATTATTTGACTTTGACTTTATCAATAGATTCAGATTCAGATTCATTTATTTTTTTCATTATATGGTATTTTGTATACGCTTAATGAACGTCATAACATTTTTTATCTACCGCCGGTTCACATAGTTGATGCTACCGAGAAGTACACGGCAAGAAACTCGGTAGTTACTCTTTTCAAAATTAATTACAATATTATTACATTATTATTGAACAAGTGGAGCTGTAGATACATCGCACCAAGCATTTCTATCGTTCAAGTAGTTATTAATTTTATACAAAGCTTTATTAAGGAGGTTTTGTTTAATGTAAGATTTAAATTTATTATCTGAGAGACAAGTAATATTTCCGGGTATTTTATTGTAGAAGCGAACACAGTTCCCCATAAAAGATTTTGATACTTTACTTAGTCTAGAGCTAGGTACAATAAATTTATCCTTATTTCTTGTACTAAAGTTATGCCTCCTATCCTATCCTTTGCCTTATTACAGCTTAGAATGGCCTTATATCTCTTTTCTTTTAAGTAGTTTGTAGTTACCTAGACATTCGTTAAGCGTGCCCAATCACCTCATAGCGAAATAAATTATTTGACTTTGACTTTGACTTTATCAATATCAATTTATAACAACGGTGTTCTCAGGCCGCGCCGCCATCAGAGCAGGAAGCAGCGGTCTCCACGTGGCAGCTGCTCCGCCTGAACGCTCCCGAGTGGCCTCTGCTGCTGGGCGGAGGGCTAGCGTCTCTGGTCATCGGCGGGACCATGCCAGTGTTCGCGCTGCTGTTCTCCAAGCTGTATGGGGTGAGTTTCTCAAACCAGCTTCAAGATAGGAAGTCGGTTCCAAGAATGTTCTAGAATCCCTCTCTGACTAGGTCTTTTTAGAAAGGAAGAAAGAAAATCTTTATATTATTATTGTCCCGAAGGTACTATAAAAAAAAAAAAGTAAAATATAAGCCTAAGTTACAGAGAGACAAAATAGGACTACTCTCAGCCTTGGTACTGACCGCGGCTGGTACTGACCGTACTGACCGCGGCTGCTGGTTTTCAGTGTAGCCCTTTTCTTTTATTTTTCCCGAGCAGTCGTATTTGCGGTATAACAACAAAAAAGAACGACGAATTCTTTCAACCAGCATTAAAATAGGAGATGGTATGGAGGTTGGATCTAAGAGAGAGAAAAGCTCTTTATGGTTCCTCAAAGCAGCATTAAACTCAGGAAGTAGGTGGTTCCAATAATACTGTAGGATCCCCCTCCGATCGTGTTTTACAGGCTTTACAATAATGTGCGCTCCTACGATCTTGAAGATGTCATGTCAGGAACTTGAACATGAAAATGACAGCAGTTTCATAGATCATATTTACCTACATAGAATTGTGCCAAAACCATGACGATCAAATGGACTCTGTAGTGTATGCGCCGGCCTCAGTCACGCGCTAGCGGTGAGCCAGTACGGACGCATTACCTTCTTCACCTATTGAGTGATCAAAGGCGTGTTTTATTTACTATAATGGACACCCAAACACTACAGACTCATTGTCACTTGTGACAAGATATATTATGTGCGGAAAAGATACTACAACACATCGTCTTGTACTGTACATCGTCTTGTACTAAGACCTCTTGTCCACGAACGGTTTATCGCCGTGAATTCATCGGTTAATTCGCCGCGTGTAGGCACGGTCGTCAGTGTTGTATGGATCACTATGTTTTGCCGTGTCATGTACAAGCTCGTACGGTTTTTTAACCGTACGGCTAACACGCCGCACGGTTGAAAAACCGTGTCGTGGACAAGAGGCCTAAGGTTTCCAACACAGATTTATAAGTATAGTGGTTTCCAAGTGAACCACGCGCCCTCTATCAGTGTCAATACATACCACACAGCTACAGCATAGTATAAAGCGACTCTTTATTCTATGGCTACAGTCCATCAATCTAAGAAATGTTTTGTGGACTTAAAGAGCAATCAATATATTGAACAGTCTGATTATGGAACACTTTTAATCCTCCCTTCCAGGGACGGATTTAGAGGTGTGGAGGCCTCGGGCAACAAAGGAGTGGAGGCCCCCCTGGCCCCAAATTATTCTCCAAATGAGATAAACAACTTTTTTCAGTCGAGTTTTTCAATCAATAATTTACCTACTGTGAAACCGAGTAGATTATTTTAGTATTTAACAAACATATAAAAATATAGATATTCTGTTAATATTTAAGAACAATAATTATAATCATGTTTGTACAAAGATAAGAAAAAAAAACAAAAGAAAATTTGTTTAATAAGTTTGTTAAAATAAATTTTGTTACTAGTGTTTAGTAGTCGGAATATAAAACTTTTTTTTTCCGAAGTCTCTATTGTCCTCTAAGTCCTTTTTTGTAGAGGCCCGGGGCTGTAGCCCCGTTTGCCCTCCCCTAAATCCGGCCCTGCTCCCTTCTACCTTCCCGTATTCACATAAAATGTTCCTTCCAGATGTTCTCCTGGCCCGACACGGCTGAGATCCTCGCCAAGTCCCAGTTCTACGCGGGCTTGTTCGCCGGCGTGGCGGCCATCAGTGGCCTGGTGACCTTCCTGCAGGCCTGGCTTTTTGGACTGGCAGGGGCCAAGCTCACTGAGCGGCTGCGGGTGAAGACGTTCAGCAACTACCTGGTCCAGGTCAGTACCATCAGTAACCATCCTATAAGCCTGGCTTTTCAGGCTTACTGAGCCGCTGTTGCATATGATGGTCTGGGCTATTGAAACTTTCATGAAATAGACGATAAAACTAATGTAAATTCATTCGAATGAGCCTTCGTTGTGACCGGTTCCCGCTCAAGGTACCGAAGTGTTTTGTCCCCCTGGAGCGATTGAGCTGGTAGTGGGACTAAAACCCGAATTCCCTAAAGCAAGGCGACCACACCGCTGCGAAAGAAGAGAAAAGAGAATGAGTTCAGTTCATAATTAGCTTCTTTGAATTATACAGCGGTGTTATTCTCCAAGGAATCTTACATCTATATATATAAAAGGAGAAGGTGACTGACTGACTGACTGACTGACATATCAACGCAGGGCCTAAACTATAAGGGCTAGAAACTTGAAATTTTGCACAGGGGTTCCTTTTATAACGTAGGGGAGCACTAGGAAAGGATTTCTGAAAATTCACCCCCTAAGGGGGTAAAACGGGGGTGCAAAGTTAGTATGAAATTTTCCGTTTTTGAACTCAAGCGGGCAGACGTCGTTAATGGGTCTAATTCTACGCGAACGAAGCTGCGGGCGTCCACTAGTCTTTCATATAAGTCAAATGAAAATGAAAAATAAATAAATTTAGTAAGCAACCCACAGGTACAATAATTACAGTGCCACTAGCTCCCACACTAGGATTCCCTGTGTTGTGGGATGCTAGGATTCCCCCTTTCGTTAATACACAATTAAATTAATGTAATGTATAGGAATGTGTAATTAATGTATAATAATGGTTAAGCCTCGCCAAAGACCTTCAGATGGCTTTAACATTCGACACTGGTTTGGCCAGTAACCCTTCCACCAATTCGCATTGGAGCAGCGTGGTAAAGTATGCTCTCGACCTCCATCATCTGTGGCTGTGGAACCCCATGACCTACAGTGGGAAGTCTGTGTAGCTTTTTCTAACCCCAAAATCCAATCATCAATTTTTTTAGACATAGACATAGACAAAATTTATTTCGACATACATGTGAAACAATACATTTTTAATTTTTGTTACAGGAGCAAGGCTGGTTCGACATCCCCACCAACTCGGTGGGGGCACTGTGCGCCAGGCTGGCCACCGACTGCGCCGCCGTGCAGGGTGCAACTGGTAAATAATTTGTTTGATATTTAGTTGTTATTAACTCACTTATAAGCGGTGACAGCCCAGTGGCTACCGAACTCGCCTCTCACTCGAGCGGTCCGGGTTCAAACCCCAGCGGCACGCACCAATGACTTTTCTAAGTTATGTGCGATTTAAGCAGTTAAATGTCACTTGCTATTACGGTGAAGGACACATCGTGAGGAAACCTGCATGCCTGAGAGTTCATCATAACGTTCTCGAAGGTATGCGAAGTCTGCCAGTCCGCAATTGGCCAGCGTGGTGGACTAAGGCCTAATCCCTCCCATTCTGAGAGGAGACCCGAGCCCAACAGTGGGACAAAGAAAGGGTTGTGATGAACTCACTTATTTTATTTATTTAATAAGTTACACCAACAAGATAAACACCAACACAATAACTTAAAACATGCACTGATTCAAACTAAGTTATTTGGTAATTCAACTTTAACCGTTCGGTACCACAGAAATTTATCAAGATAGAACGGCGTTCACGTATTATTTTGATACAAACGATGCGTGTCTTTTCTCGTCAGCCCCGCCCTTCCCGCCTATTATGTGACGTCACACTATAGTAATTAGTGAGGTGACACTCGTTTCAGTTGTAATCAAATCTATCGATAACGTAACGTACCGTAACAAGTATGCGTGCTGACGGAACTTGCGAGATATCTTGCAGTATATTGCGAGATATCTTGCAGTATATTGCGAGATATCTTACAGTATATTGCGAGATATCTTGCAGTATATTGCGAGATATCTTGCAGTATATTGCGAGATATCTTGCAGTATATTGCGAGATATCTTGCAGTATATTGCGAGATATCTTGCAGTATATTGCGAGATATCTTGCAGTATATTGCGAGTTTATCTTGCAGTGTATTGCAAGATTGCGGCACGGGGTATACGCCCAGTTCACCGTTCTATCTTGATTAATTTCTGTGGTTCGCACCATAAGCTGATAGTAGAATTGGGTAGGTTCGTCATTCCTGATTTTGTCGGTTATTTAATTACTAATTAATTAATTGCTCTCCAGGCACTCGACTGGGCACCATGCTGCAGGGGGTCAGCACCATGATCCTGGGTGTGTCGGTCGCGATGGCCTACTCCTGGAAGATGACCCTGGTCAGCCTTGTGACGGTGCCCTGTGTAAGTATTGCTTATCTATCCACCACAGGTGGTCGACAAGGCTTAAACGACTGTTTCCACCATTGAAAACAACCGGGACCGACAGCTTTACGTGCCCTCCGAAGCACGGTAGCGTCCATGAAATGTTGCCACTAGCGGTCACCCATCCACAAACCTACCGCACCCGTTGTTGCGTTGTTGCGTTCTGTCGATCACATAGAATCGACGCGAGCCATTGGGCTATGGTCGCTACTCCTTCTAGACTTTGTAAAGATATATGTATCTAGACTATCTTTAATGGGGAACTGGTTCGCTTCTACAATAAAACACCGGAAAATATCACTTGTGTCAAAAAACAAATTTAAACCTTACATGAATGAAAAGCGTTCTACAATATAAATTACTATTTAAATGATAAAAACTTGTAATGCCAAGTATCACCAGCTCCATGGTCTGTGCCAAAATTTGAAATAGCTAACTTTGAAAAGAGTAACTACCCAGTTTCCTGCCGTATTCTTTTCGGTAACATCAATTCTGTGAACCCGTGGTAGATAAAAATCTACCTATTGACATTCACTAAGCATACAAATTCCATTACTATTAAATTTATATTTCTCTCTCTATCAGGTGATAGGCGGTATCTGCTTAGAGGGCTGGGTGACGAAGCGGACCGAGGCCCAGGAGCGGAAGGCCTTGGAACAGGCCTCCAGAATGGCCACGGAAGCCGTGCTTAACGTCAGGACTGTTCACAGCTTGGGTGAGTCATATTAGCTACAACCCATCCCACTGTTGGGCACGGGTCTCTCACAGCGACAGCCGCGGGTCTAGAGCATACTCAACCACGCTGCTCCAATGCGGATTGGTGCCCTCCGAAGCACGGAGCTGCGCATGAAATTTCGCCAAGGAAAATTTTTGGAACATCTCCTTTAAAAAATATTCAATACTAGTGGACGCCCGCAGCTTCGCTCACGTGGAATTAGACATAACAATAGTTTCGTTTGACGTCACGGCTCAGTAAAAATTCACCTGTCGCTTGGGCTTCTGCTATAAATGCAGCGGTCTGTCATAATACCGGCGTGACGTCGAAACGGACGCCATGACACCTACGAGCGTTTTCTCGCTAAATTCAAAGTAAATAGGAAAAATTGCAATAATTTGGTTTAAAACTAAATTTATTGCTTAAATAATGATTTATTCCGAAATATTGGATGTGTTATGCACCTACATTACTGAAGGCAATTTCAAAATCCGTCATAATGCCTATTGTTATAACTTATAGTTAACCGTCAGTCTAGCTAGAGTGTACCGAAAGTATACTAAATCGTCCCGCGGGAGGGCGCTGGTGAACTGTACCACAGGTTTTTGCAAACCTACCTCAGTCACCAGGCTCTCACAAAGTATGGTTTGAATATGTACACAACTTTAAATACTTAAGACTATTGTCTGCTGCGACCCATTGACGTCCCACTGCTGGGCATAGGTCTCCCCCACAGACACTTCTGCGGGAGGTCTAGAGCATACTCCACCACGCTGCTCCAATGCGGATTGGTGAAGGGGTTAGTGGCCAACCCAGTGTCGAATGTTCTCAAGCCACCCGAAGGTCTTCGACAAGGCTTAACGACTGTTTGCAGCATTGAAAACAACCGGGATCGACGGCTTTACGTGCCCTCCGAAGCACGGTAGCGTCCATGAAATTTTGCCACTAGCGGTTACCCATCCACAAACCGACCGCGCCCGTCGTTGCTTAACATCTCGATCACATTGATTCGATGCGAGCCATTGGGCTATGGACTCTAAGACAAATAAAAATCTTTCTTTCTTTCTTCTTTCTTTCTGTTAGTGTCTTTCTAAATTTTCCACGCATGCCCAGGCGTGGAGAGGACGATGCTGGCGCGGTACCAGGAGGCCCTGGAGCAGGCGGAGAGGCAGGCCAGCGGCGCGCGCTGGGTGCGCGGCCCGGTGTACGGGCTGTGCCTCTGCGCCCCAACGCTGGGCTACGCCGTCTCCCTGGCGTATGGCGGGTACCTCATCGCCAGGGAAGACCTGCAGTATGAATACGCTATATTGTGAGTATTATTCATTGTAGTAAGTGGTACCAGGAGGCCCTGCAGCAGGCGGAGAGGCAGGCCAGCGGCGCGCGCTGGGTGCGCGGCCCGGTGTACGGGCTGTGCCTCTGCGCCCCAACGCTGGGCTACGCCGTCTCCCTGGCCTACGGCGGGTACCTCATCGCCAGGGAAGACCTGCAGTATGAATACGCTATATTGTGAGTATTATTCATTGTAGTAAGTGGTACCAGGAGGCCCTGCAGCAGGCGGAGAGGCAGGCCAGCGGCGCGCGCTGGGTGCGCGGCCCGGTGTACGGGCTGTGCCTCTGCGCCCCAACGCTGGGCTACGCCGTCTCCCTGGCATACGGCGGGTACCTCATCGCCAGGGAAGACCTGCAGTATGAATACGCTATATTGTGAGTATTATTCATTGTAGTAAGTGGTACCAGGAGGCCCTGCAGCAGGCGGAGAGGCAGGCCAGCGGCGCGCGCTGGGTGCGCGGCCCGGTGTACGGGCTGTGCCTCTGCGCCCCAACGCTGGGCTACGCCGTCTCCCTGGCCTACGGCGGGTACCTCATCGCCAGGGAAGACCTGCAGTATGAATACGCTATATTGTGAGTATTATTCATTGTATAGTATAGTATATAGTACCAGGAGGCCCTGGAGCAGGCGGAGAGGCAGGCCAGCGGCGCGCGCTGGGTGCGCGGCCCGGTGTACGGGCTGTGCCTCTGCGCCCCAACGCTGGGCTACGCCGTCTCCCTGGCGTACGGCGGGTACCTCATCGCCAGGGAAGACCTGCAGTATGAATACGCTATATTGTGAGTATTATTCATTGTATGGTATAGTATATAGTAGCGTCCATAGCCCAATGTAGCGTCCATAGACCAATGTAGTGTCTATAGACCAATGCAATGTAGCGTCCATAGCCCAATGACTCGCGTCGATTCAATGAGATCGAAAGAGTTAAGCAACGACGGGCGCGGTCGGTTTGTGGACGGGTGACCGCTAGTGGCAAAATTTCATGGACGTAGGGAGTCCCGTGCCCAGCAGTGGGACGCCTATGGGTCGCAGGATTTCAGTATTTTTGTATGAACAATATCTAAATATTTCAACCGTCGCTCGTTGACGTGAAGTCATTTACATGGAGTGTCGCGTCACTTTGACATTTCATATGGCAGAACAACGTTTGCCGGGTCAGCTAGTACCTTGCTTGCTGCGTGGGTTTGAACCCGGACTCCTCGAGAGGCGAGTTCGATAGGCTGTCACCGCTGTGATACTCATAGGATCTACCACTCCTCTCCAGGGTGTCTGACGCCCTGACATTTCTTATGGAAAAAAACGTTTGTCGGGTCAGCTAGTACCTTGCGTGCTGCGTGGGTTTGAACCCGTACTCCTCGAGAGGCGAGTTCGTGCTGTCACCGCTGTGATACTCATAGGATACACTCCTCTCCAGGGTGTCCGAGGCCCTGATCTACGGCGCGTGGATGCTGGCGGAGGCCTTGTCCTTCGCGCCGAGCTTCGCGGCTGCTCGTCGGTCCGGGGCCCGTATCATCCAGGCCCTGAACAGGAGGCCGCTGGTGGTGACCGAGGAGACGGCCGTTGAGGATCCTAACTGGGTGAGTAGCCGTAATTAGTAGAGAACTTGTAGTAAGCTATTGGAGTATAGTAAGGGTGATTAGCCTTGTCTATTAGCTTTATAATTAGTCTAATAATTACTACGTTTTAACACCCTATAGTAGCCTATGTAGCGTCCATAGCCCAATGGCTCGGGTGAATTCAATGTGATCCAAAGAGTTAAGCAACGACGGGCGCAGTCGGTTTGGATGGGTGACCGCTAGTGGTAAAATTTCATGGACGCTACCGTGCTTCGGAGGGCACGTAAAGCCGTCGGTCCTGGTTGTTTTCAATGCTGAAAACAGTCGTCAAGCCTTTTCGAAGACCTTCGGAGAACATTCGACACTGGGTTGGACACTAACCCCTCCACCAATCCGCATTGGAGCAGCGTGGTGGAATATGCTCTAGACCTCCCGCAGCAGTCTGTGGGGGAGACCCGTGCCCAGCAATGGGACGTCTATGGGTTGCAGCTAGAAGCTAAAGAGATACATGTATTCCAGTCAGCAACCGGCGACCTCTGCTTCGAAGACATCCGCTTCCGCTACCCCACGAGGCCTGACGTCCCGGTGCTGCGGGGGCTGAGCCTGCGGCTGCCCGCGGGCCAGACCCTGGCGCTGGTGGGGGCCTCCGGCTGTGGGAAGTCCACCCTGATGCACCTGCTGCTGCGAAGCTATGACCCTGAGGGCGGGAAACTGGTGAGTCAATGGTTTATGGTTTACTAGCTTTTACCCGCGGCTCCGCCCGCGTGGGAAAAGGGAATTAACAATGCCATCTATTAACAACATCCGGAACTAAATATCTAGCAAATAACAAAACATCGATATCTTCCCATGGGGATGTTTTACCGCGCTAAAAAGTAGCCTACGTCACTCTCCACTCTCCTCACTATCTCCACACACAAAAACCATACCATATAATAGCTTCGTTGCAACGTGAAAGCCGGACAAACAAACAAACACACTTTCCCATTTATAATATTAGTATGGAATGGATGGTGGTGGGCTCCGGTTTCCGCAATTAGCTCTTTATAAAGAGCCGTTTTGCGGCATTGCCGGCTAGGTGTCTAGCAGGCCTAGCTCCGCCCAGAAGCGCAGGGTCCTCCTGGTGTCCCCACAGGCCTCGCGGAGCGACCTCGGTGTTCCGAGGATTTCAGCCCGTTGTTTAGCCACGCCTACGCATTCCAGGATTACGTGGGCGGCTGTTTCTTCTACCGACAGGCATGCTCTACACAGAGGGCTGTCGGTCGTACCTAGAACATATAAATGTTTGTTATGTGGGCAGTGTACTGGCGAGTCAAAGTCGACGTTAAATGAGCTATGACTCTGACACCTAAAGGCGACCATTTTAGTCCTCAAGGGTAGTGTACGGTACGGTACGGTACACCAAGAGAGTTTGAATGAAATATGTTACTGCTGTATGATTGATTTATTGACTGATAATTATGGTAAACTGATATAGACTGATTATGATGTGAGAACACGCCATGCGCGGACGCGTGAATAACGTGAACTGGTCGGCAGTGGCGGAAACTGCTGAGTTGCACTTGTACGTGAACCGTACATGCTCCCGCCACTGGGAAAAAGGATGATTTAAGCTGTGATAAGATGATTAACAAAAGTGTATGATTGTAGCAATGATGAGACAATTTCCTGGATATGATGACTGAATGATTCTTATATAATGACTGAATGATATGAGATGATGAATGATACTAAATTCTAGTTTACAATGATTTATACAAGAATCACGATTGTCTTTAAGAGTCTATTTCAGAGTCAGTCACATTTTTCGGGGTATTGATTGGTTTGCGAACGATAGGCGACGACGCCTTATTAATGAAACGCGCACTACCGGGTGTCCCGGGTTTGTATTGCACACTAATAACACTGCTGTTGCCACTTTCGCGACGGTGAGACTTAGGAGACGCCGGCGGGTGGAGGCGCGCGCGCCGGCCTCGGCGCCAGGCGCGCCACGCGCCAACCGCTCCGATCGTGACGAGGACTCCGACGACCACGTAGATGGCTGCGTAATGATGGACATCGTGGTATGATATTTCTTCGATTTGACCCTTCTCTGTTTTTAGTTGGTCTATTTGGGTTCCAAGGGTCTTGAGATAAGACTGCAATTCGTCTGTTTGGTTCCCGGGGTCCCATTTGCTAACTGCTATGTTTAAGACATGATTGATGGGTGCCGGCTCGTGGATGTAAACTTCCGGTCGCGCTTGAATTTTGTTTGATAAATCCTTGTGGGGGTGTAGAGTGAAATCTTCGCTCTTTATGATGCAGTCGGAACTCATACTGATTATTCCAGCTCTACTGATGCTTTCCACAGAAATATTCTCACCGCATATAATTCGTATAGAACTTTGATTGCAAATGGAATACAGAAAAGAATTTGGAGCCTCCAACTTCTTCCACATATCTCGGCACGGTGACGTTTCTGATAGGCAGTTTTCTTGGCCGCGATGCTTTATGCAGAGACTGTGGTCGGTTCTGAGATGATAAATAGGCCCGTGGTTGTGGCACAGGTATGTGTTTGGCTCCGAGAGCAGACACTCTTTTACATCTGGTGATGGCAGGTAAGTATCCTTTTGCAGGTTGATTGCTAGGTATTCTGATACTGGTGTTATACTTATTGTGTTTGTGCCGACTTGCTGTGGAATTGGGATCGCGTTGAAAATTTCAAAAGTTTCTCTGCTGATGAGTGGGATTTTCACTTCGAAAATTAGGTAGGACTTGGTCATCCTCGCTTTAACTCGCAGGAGATGATATATGTGTCTCAGGTCAGTTTGTATGTTGGCAACGGGTAACGACAGGTCCCTAGGCAGTTGGCCAGCGATGATGTTCAACTCTTCCTGCAGTTGTCCTGGTGTTAACAAATGGACGTTGAGCTTGCCGTTGTAAACGTTTGTTATGATGTCGATTATTGCTTCCTGAATGCTGCTTAATTTTGATAACATATTACTAGCAATAATGGCTGACAATATAAAATCGTTCACGGTGTCCAATTTTTGAAGCTCCGAGGTTATGAGATTCGTGGCTTGTTCCAAGGCGTTTATTCTATTATTGATGGTTTTGTGTTGTTTACTCATTAATTCTTCCATTCTCTTTAGAAGATTGTACTCCGCTTCGATGACTGATGATTGATTTTTCCACAAGAGAGCAAGATGTTTCTGATTTGTGTTTACAAGTTCTATGTCTCTCTTGTATTTTTCCGCGAAATCGTCATCCAATACTCCGAATAGCGAGTGTAAGAGATAACCGCCCCCGTTGAATAGACCTCGCCCCGCACGCCGTCTGTCGTACGCTGTGAACTGCTGATCGAGCAACATTCGATCGTAGTATTGTAGCTCGGAGAAACCTAATCTCAGCTGCGTTAGTATGATGTTACAGTGAACGAGGACAGCGTCCTTTGAGTATTCACACGACTTAGAGAGGGCATCGTAGTACTTATTTAGAGCTGTTAGACCTTCCCAGTACGGGTCCATGTTTTAATACACGATTACTTTCCACTCGTCTCGAATGATCTGCATATTAGCAACCTTGTCGAAGTAAAGTCCCTTTGTAATGTTTAAATGAGATATGTCGTATGATCCAAATACCAGAGTAAACAAGTTGAAGAATAGAAAGATAGATGAAAAATAGCTTGTTTTAGATTTAGTTTTCATTGTTTTGGTTGGTTTCTTCACTGCTTTAGGCTCGTCTGACGTTTCAGGTTTATGGGGTTCCTCCTTATGCTGCTCTACTGGTAAGACTGATAATTCGATAATAGGCCTTTTGAGAAATACATTTTTTGTTTTTAATGTAACTACACGTACGTGCCCGTCCGCCCCGGGATGAAGATCGACCACGCGACCGAGGGCCCACTTTCCAGCTGGAAGATTATCGTCGTGAATGATAACGATATCGTTTAGCTTCATGTTCGGTTGCGCTGTTATAGCTGATAGCTGAACAAGATATTCGGTACGCCACCTGCGCCAAATATCACTAAATATTAACAGTGCCGCCTCTAATTCTTCACAACTCAGGTACGATTGTTTACTTCGATTACGCGGTATGGCTCGGATTACCCACGCGAGTATTCGAGTTAGCCGCGTCAGACTGCTGTACTTGCTAATTAATAATGAAAGACTGCTATCTGTTGTATCTATGTTTGTTTGTATAACATGTGACTGATATTTTTTCATTTCTAAGTCCGTGGTATGAATATTTGAATGATTATAATTTTGAGTGTCGAAGGATTTGAGCCATGCTGGCCCATTCCACCACATGTCAAAGTGCTGCAACTGTTCCACATTCATACCACGACTGGCGCAATCAGCAGGGTTCTCCTGCGTATTAACGTAGCGCCAACAGTGTGAGGGCATGACTTCGGTTATTTTTCTCACTCTGTTCGCTACAAATGGCTTCCAACGGTTGGGCTCGCCATTAAGCCATCCGAGGACTGCAGTTGAATCGCACCAACCGTATATCTGAATATTATGTTCCTTTAGGGCGCCTATCATTTTCTGCATCAGCTTAGATAATAAGTGCGCACCACAAAGTTCCAATCTAGGCAGGGAGACTTGTGTATTCGACGCTGTTGACTTTGATGTCGGAACTAGTTTGGTTTTGGCCGCGAGAAGGACTACGGATGCTGTATCTCGGTGCTGGACCCTGGCGTATATTACACAGGCGTATGCTTTTTTGCTAGCATCTGCCATCAGGTCTAACTGTAATTGCTTTTTCGATTGTACGCTGAAGCTCCCAGTGAGGAGATCGTCCATATAAAATTGCTCTTGCACTGCTCGGGCCGCTTCCGGGAACTGATGACCTTCGTCGACGGCCAGCTGCTGATGGGCTCCCATGGCCAAAAGGCCAGCGACCTTGGACCCATACGTGACGGTTACCATCTCGTACTCACTTAGGGGCTGATTGTCAGCGTCGCGCCATATGCTTTTTTGGTACTTGCGATCATCTTCATGTACCAATACTTGCCTAAACATTTTCTCAATGTCGGCCGTGATAGCGTATTTATACTGTCGCCACCTCGTCAGGAGTAGCATAAGGTCCTGCTGTAAATTAGGGCCCCTATACATAAGGTCATTCAAGCTTAATCCACTTGAAGTGGGTTGCAAACAATTAAATACTACGCGTAGCGATGTTGTTGGCGAGTCAGCGCGATGAACACAATGGTGCGGCATGTAGTACCCGAGTGTCCGATGGCTTAGTGATAACCGCATGTGTCCCAAGTTCAGATATTCCTTTATGAATGATTTGTAATCAGCTGATAAATCTCCATGTTTATTGAATTTTCTTTCCATTTGGTAAAACTGTGCCAATGCCTTTGGCCTAGATTCACCAAGCTTTTCGTCTACATTGGGATGCAGTGGAAGGCGTACTACATACCGACCGTCAGAGTTACGTGTTGTTGTTGAATTGAATAACTTTATACCTCGACTATCTTCTTCGGACATCTCGCTGCTGTCATGAATGTCTTCGACCGCCCTAAGGTGACGTATGTCATTGACATCCACCATCACTACGTTGCATTGGTATGATTTCACGTTTCCACATAGGATCCATCCTAGGCGAGTCTGCTGCGCAATCGGCCCCGATTGCTCGGAGTTGATGATTCCCCTCATGATGATGTATGGATAAACATCAGCACCTAGTAACAGATCGATGGAACGGCTGCGATAAAATTGCGGGTCTGCCAACTGAATGTTCTCGATGTATTGCCAACTCGGTTTGCAAAAGGACTGATTTGGTAAGTTGTTTACTGCGCGGTTCATAATAAAAACATCCACGTCGACGGAAAAATCGTTGTATAATGATTTTATGCAGATGTTACTAACGCCTTTGCAGTTGTTCTCCCGTGCTCCTACGCCTATGATGATACCCTTGCACGGTTTCCTGCGTAACCCTAACAGCTGTGCGGCGTTCTCGGTAATTAACGAAGTTTGGGACCCTTGGTCTATCAAAGCGCGTAATGTGACATCGGTGCCATCAGCTGCTTGTACCTTGATAAGGGCCGTTGCCAATAATACTTCTTGCGTATCTTCTTGCAAAACGCTCATGCTATTTTTTGAACTGTTTGTTTCATTGTTTGAAGTACTTGGAATTTCGTTTATTGGTGTCATACTGTATGCCTCGTGTAATAACGTATTATGCTGATCCTTACAAACACGACATGTTCTTGTAGAGAAGCATTCCTTGCCCTCGTGCTTGTGTAGGCAATTTTTACACAATGATAATTGAATTATTGTTTGTCGTTTTACCTCAGGTTGAAATTCTAGGAAGGTCTTACAATTGAATATGCCGTGATTTTCGCCACAAACAATGCATTTTTGAATCGTTGACCTGAATATTTTATGATTGGAATAATAAGTTTTATTAGGTATGTTCTGATAATTGTTTGCAGGTTTGTAATAATGAGATTGTTTTCTAGGGACGTAGTGTTGTAATTCTCGATTCCTTTGTTGATACTGTTGATGCGATGGAGCTGTACCTTTTCCGATGTCTGATTTTCTTTTTGAAGATTCAAGGGCGGTGAATTTTGACTCTAAAAATTCTAAGAAGTCTTGAAGAGCTGGTAAATCACGTGGGTTCTTGAGAGACTCGATGTATTCCTTGTGCGTATCGGCATCTAGTTTTTGAGCAATTAGGTATACTATCAACGGATCCCAATTCGATATATCCACGCCAAGGTTTTTTATTGCATGTAGGCATTCATTTGTTGTGTCATGGATTCTTTTTATGTTTGCTGCTGACTGTGATTGCATGTTGGTTAAACTCATCAAGATATTCATGTGGGAGTCAAAAATTAATTTTATGTTGTTATAGCGCTGGTTTAAAATGTCCCAGGCGACTATATAGTTGTCTG
This sequence comes from Carterocephalus palaemon, assembly GCA_944567765.1. Classification (NCBI taxonomy): domain Eukaryota; kingdom Metazoa; phylum Arthropoda; class Insecta; order Lepidoptera; family Hesperiidae; genus Carterocephalus; species Carterocephalus palaemon. The sequence goes on from OX155667.1 coordinate 615,823, forward strand.
ATGTTATATGTAGATGCTGAATAAGTTTCTCGGGCTCGTTACGCAATTTAGATTTTAAATACTGTAATTTTTGTGAGTTCGACATGGACCTATTTTTATGGATAGTTTCGGTAAATAACTCTTTAAATGATACCCAACTATGGAAACTGCCGCTGAAGGTCGGAATATCTACATGCGGGGTGGCTCGCTCCCGGCTACATTCCGACCACATCCTGCTGTTGATATTTTTCCTTAAATTATTAAATTTAGCTTCATACCTGTCATACTGATTTTCGTATTGTGTATCTTCTCCATCCATCTCACTTATGATGTCCCAATGAAGGGAATCTATAATTGACCACCTATTTTGAATAGATCTAAGTGCATCGTCAAACTCCCACTTTTCAGTGAGAAGTTCGACTTCTAAATTGGCCACTGTCCTATCGAACGCCTTAAGGTTGGCACACTGCTTTTTCAACATCTCGTCTATCTTGCTAAATGACCCCCGGGAACGTACCGGGACTGTTACCTTCTCGGAAGGGGACTGCTCGCTATCAGCGGGACCTAACGGGGTTTCGGCGGTCGCCGTTACTTCACCCTGCTTCAATGCTGAGAGGTGTTGATTGAACAAAGACCGTGTTGAGTTGTATAATTTTTGTGTGAGTTCGTACTCAGATTTCACAAAATATTGATGACTCCTGCTCCCTATTGATTGAATACGGTCGTGATTATGTTCGAACTCGGACCAATACTGCTCTATGAGCTGTAAGCGCCGCTGATAATAGTCAGCAGTCTTACGCTCTTTGCTGTCCTTTTTAAAGTTACGCAATAAGGCGTTAAAAGCTTCAATAATTTCCAGTTGAGATTTGTAGAGCTCCTCCATACTGGTTATAGACAGTAAAAAATGGAAAGGGCTTACTTCTTGATACTGCTTACTGCTTACTGCTCTCTGAACTGCTGCTGCTTCTAGAGCGAGAGGTTACTGCTGCCAGTGAAGTAACCACTGCTATCCACGCACTGGACTGATTCTTGCACTGATTCCCCACGTGAGCCGTGTGGCCGGCCGCACCACGAGGTTATCCGACACGCGCACGAGGTCCCGCAGGTTAAGGCTCGAAGGACCAATTTGATGTACGGTACGGTACACCAAGAGAGTTTGTGTTTGTAATGAAATATGTTACTGCTGTATGATTGATTTATTGACTGATAATTATGGTAAACTGATATAGACTGATTATGATGTGAGAACACGCCATGCGCGGACGCGTGAATAACGTGAACTGGTCGGCAGTGGCAGAAACTGCTGAGTTGCACTTGTACGTGAACCGTACAGGTAGCAACGCATCTGCGAGTGACTTGCAACAAGACTCTTAGTAGCAATTACTAACTGGAATATTACTGACACCAAATAACAGGACAAATCTTGTTAGCGATAGTAAGTTCCCAGTCCTCATACCCACTAACGAACTTACCAACTAATGTTCCAATTAACTCTCTCAGCTAACTGGACTAACCATACCAGTCCCTATTTCAGTCTTGTTCAAAGTCAGTCATAGTTGTCATGGGCGGCAGCAAACGCATAGTTGTCATGGGCGATAGCATCGAGAGCAATACAATATCCATTAAAAAAATATGTCACAGTCACATTCAAAGGACATTAGTCAACACCACAAGCCTCTTCTAGTCCAGGCATGCAGGTTTCCACACTATGTTATCCTTCACCGTTACAGAGGGTGACATTTAATCTCTGGTGCATGCCGTGCATTCCTTAAGCGCATTCTGCAACTGCATTCTTTAAGTGTGTGCGTGTGTGATCAGAAGAACGTTTTAAAATCAAGCAGTTTCCAGTAGGCATGATTCAGATTTTCTGCAGCAGATTGTCGTTATAGTAATCCCAATCGATATTTAGTCTTGTACCATTAGAACTCATTTATATTCTCATTGGAGTTGGTAAATCGTTCCAAATTTTTGCTACAGAAAATCTGAAACTCCCCTGGCATCGTGACGTTTTATGAGTCGTATAAACATGGCTCTTACGGAGGTTCCTTAGCGTTATATCCTTGATCCACACCACACGAGTTTCTCGAATAGATTCAGGCTTTTTACTCCATATAACTCTTTGAACAAAATTAGCAACTGTTCGTCTACCCCAGACGCTGGACGGCAAGGACATCAAACGAGAGCTGACGCTGGCCCAGCTGCGCGCCCAGCTCGGCCTGGTGCAGCAGGAGCCGGCGCTGTTCGAGCGGTCCGTGCGCGACAACATCGCGTACGGGGACACGGCGCGCCGCGTGCCGCTCGACGAGATCATCGAGGCCGCCAAGCAGGCCAACGTGCACGGCTTCGTCGCTAGCCTGCCGCTGGTGAGCCCATCCATCCATCCATCCATCCATCCATAGCCGGGGCCGGTGCAGCAGGAGCCGGCGCTGTTCGAGCGGTCCGTGCGCGACAACATCGCGTACGGGGACACGGCGCGCCGCGTGCCGCTCGACGAGATCATCGAGGCCGCCAAGCAGGCCAACGTGCACGGCTTCGTCGCTAGCCTGCCGCTGGTGAGCCCATCCATCCATCCATCCATCCATAGCCGGGGCCGGTGCAGCAGGAGCCGGCGCTGTTCGAGCGGTCCGTGCGCGACAACATCGCGTACGGGGACACGGCGCGCCGCGTGCCGCTCGACGAGATCATCGAGGCCGCCAAGCAGGCCAACGTGCACGGCTTCGTCGCTAGCCTGCCGCTGGTGAGCCCATCCATCCATCCATCCATCCATCCATAGCCGGGGCCGGTGCAGCAGGAGCCGGCGCTGTTCGAGCGGTCCGTGCGCGACAACATCGCGTACGGGGACACGGCGCGCCGCGTGCCGCTCGACGAGATCATCGAGGCCGCCAAGCAGGCCAACGTGCACGGCTTCGTCGCTAGCCTGCCGCTGGTGAGCCCATCCATCCATCCATCCATCCATCCATAGCCGGGGCCGGTGCAGCAGGAGCCGGCGCTGTTCGAGCGGTCCGTGCGCGACAACATCGCGTACGGGGACACGGCGCGCCGCGTGCCGCTCGACGAGATCATCGAGGCCGCCAAGCAGGCCAACGTGCACGGCTTCGTCGCTAGCCTGCCGCTGGTGAGCCCATCCATCCATCCATCCATCCATCCATAGCCGGGGCCGGTGCAGCAGGAGCCGGCGCTGTTCGAGCGGTCCGTGCGCGACAACATCGCGTACGGGGACACGGCGCGCCGCGTGCCGCTCGACGAGATCATCGAGGCCGCCAAGCAGGCCAACGTGCACGGCTTCGTCGCTAGCCTGCCGCTGGTGAGCCCATCCATCCATCCATCCATCCATAGCCGGGGCCGGTGCAGCAGGAGCCGGCGCTGTTCGAGCGGTCCGTGCGCGACAACATCGCGTACGGGGACACGGCGCGCCGCGTGCCGCTCGACGAGATCATCGAGGCCGCCAAGCAGGCCAACGTGCACGGCTTCGTCGCTAGCCTGCCGCTGGTGAGCCCATCCATCCATCCATCCATCCATAGCCGGGGCCGGTGCAGCAGGAGCCGGCGCTGTTCGAGCGGTCCGTGCGCGACAACATCGCGTACGGGGACACGGCGCGCCGCGTGCCGCTCGACGAGATCATCGAGGCCGCCAAGCAGGCCAACGTGCACGGCTTCGTCGCTAGCCTGCCGCTGGTGAGCCCATCCATCCATCCATCCATCCATCCATAGCCGGGGCCGGTGCAGCAGGAGCCGGCGCTGTTCGAGCGGTCCGTGCGCGACAACATCGCGTACGGGGACACGGCGCGCCGCGTGCCGCTCGACGAGATCATCGAGGCCGCCAAGCAGGCCAACGTGCACGGCTTCGTCGCTAGCCTGCCGCTGGTGAGCCCATCCATCCATCCATCCATCCATCCATAGCCGGGGCCGGTGCAGCAGGAGCCGGCGCTGTTCGAGCGGTCCGTGCGCGACAACATCGCGTACGGGGACACGGCGCGCCGCGTGCCGCTCGACGAGATCATCGAGGCCGCCAAGCAGGCCAACGTGCACGGCTTCGTCGCTAGCCTGCCGCTGGTGAGCCCATCCATCCATCCATCCATCCATCCATAGCCGGGGCCGGTGCAGCAGGAGCCGGCGCTGTTCGAGCGGTCCGTGCGCGACAACATCGCGTACGGGGACACGGCGCGCCGCGTGCCGCTCGACGAGATCATCGAGGCCGCCAAGCAGGCCAACGTGCACGGCTTCGTCGCTAGCCTGCCGCTGGTGAGCCCATCCATCCATCCATCCATAGCCGGGGCCGGTGCAGCAGGAGCCGGCGCTGTTCGAGCGGTCCGTGCGCGACAACATCGCGTACGGGGACACGGCGCGCCGCGTGCCGCTCGACGAGATCATCGAGGCCGCCAAGCAGGCCAACGTGCACGGCTTCGTCGCTAGCCTGCCGCTGGTGAGCCCATCCATCCATCCATCCATCCATAGCCGGGGCCGGTGCAGCAGGAGCCGGCGCTGTTCGAGCGGTCCGTGCGCGACAACATCGCGTACGGGGACACGGCGCGCCGCGTGCCGCTCGACGAGATCATCGAGGCCGCCAAGCAGGCCAACGTGCACGGCTTCGTCGCTAGCCTGCCGCTGGTGAGCCCATCCATCCATCCATCCATCCATCCATAGCCGGGGCCGGTGCAGCAGGAGCCGGCGCTGTTCGAGCGGTCCGTGCGCGACAACATCGCGTACGGGGACACGGCGCGCCGCGTGCCGCTCGACGAGATCATCGAGGCCGCCAAGCAGGCCAACGTGCACGGCTTCGTCGCTAGCCTGCCGCTGGTGAGCCCATCCATCCATCCATCCATCCATCCATAGCCGGGGCCGGTGCAGCAGGAGCCGGCGCTGTTCGAGCGGTCCGTGCGCGACAACATCGCGTACGGGGACACGGCGCGCCGCGTGCCGCTCGACGAGATCATCGAGGCCGCCAAGCAGGCCAACGTGCACGGCTTCGTCGCTAGCCTGCCGCTGGTGAGCCCATCCATCCATCCATCCATCCATCCATAGCCGGGGCCGGTGCAGCAGGAGCCGGCGCTGTTCGAGCGGTCCGTGCGCGACAACATCGCGTACGGGGACACGGCGCGCCGCGTGCCGCTCGACGAGATCATCGAGGCCGCCAAGCAGGCCAACGTGCACGGCTTCGTCGCTAGCCTGCCGCTGGTGAGCCCATCCATCCATCCATCCATCCATCCATAGCCGGGGCCGGTGCAGCAGGAGCCGGCGCTGTTCGAGCGGTCCGTGCGCGACAACATCGCGTACGGGGACACGGCGCGCCGCGTGCCGCTCGACGAGATCATCGAGGCCGCCAAGCAGGCCAACGTGCACGGCTTCGTCGCTAGCCTGCCGCTGGTGAGCCCATCCATCCATCCATCCATCCATAGCCGGGGCCGGTGCAGCAGGAGCCGGCGCTGTTCGAGCGGTCCGTGCGCGACAACATCGCGTACGGGGACACGGCGCGCCGCGTGCCGCTCGACGAGATCATCGAGGCCGCCAAGCAGGCCAACGTGCACGGCTTCGTCGCTAGCCTGCCGCTGGTGAGCCCATCCATCCATCCATCCATCCATCCATAGCCGGGGCCGGTGCAGCAGGAGCCGGCGCTGTTCGAGCGGTCCGTGCGCGACAACATCGCGTACGGGGACACGGCGCGCCGCGTGCCGCTCGACGAGATCATCGAGGCCGCCAAGCAGGCCAACGTGCACGGCTTCGTCGCTAGCCTGCCGCTGGTGAGCCCATCCATCCATCCATCCATCCATAGCCGGGGCCGGTGCAGCAGGAGCCGGCGCTGTTCGAGCGGTCCGTGCGCGACAACATCGCGTACGGGGACACGGCGCGCCGCGTGCCGCTCGACGAGATCATCGAGGCCGCCAAGCAGGCCAACGTGCACGGCTTCGTCGCTAGCCTGCCGCTGGTGAGCCCATCCATCCATCCATCCATCCATCCATAGCCGGGGCCGGTGCAGCAGGAGCCGGCGCTGTTCGAGCGGTCCGTGCGCGACAACATCGCGTACGGGGACACGGCGCGCCGCGTGCCGCTCGACGAGATCATCGAGGCCGCCAAGCAGGCCAACGTGCACGGCTTCGTCGCTAGCCTGCCGCTGGTGAGCCCATCCATCCATCCATCCATCCATCCATAGCCGGGGCCGGTGCAGCAGGAGCCGGCGCTGTTCGAGCGGTCCGTGCGCGACAACATCGCGTACGGGGACACGGCGCGCCGCGTGCCGCTCGACGAGATCATCGAGGCCGCCAAGCAGGCCAACGTGCACGGCTTCGTCGCTAGCCTGCCGCTGGTGAGCCCATCCATCCATCCATCCATCCATCCATAGCCGGGGCCGGTGCAGCAGGAGCCGGCGCTGTTCGAGCGGTCCGTGCGCGACAACATCGCGTACGGGGACACGGCGCGCCGCGTGCCGCTCGACGAGATCATCGAGGCCGCCAAGCAGGCCAACGTGCACGGCTTCGTCGCTAGCCTGCCGCTGGTGAGCCCATCCATCCATCCATCCATCCATCCATAGCCGGGGCCGGTGCAGCAGGAGCCGGCGCTGTTCGAGCGGTCCGTGCGCGACAACATCGCGTACGGGGACACGGCGCGCCGCGTGCCGCTCGACGAGATCATCGAGGCCGCCAAGCAGGCCAACGTGCACGGCTTCGTCGCTAGCCTGCCGCTGGTGAGCCCATCCATCCATCCATCCATCCATAGCCGGGGCCGGTGCAGCAGGAGCCGGCGCTGTTCGAGCGGTCCGTGCGCGACAACATCGCGTACGGGGACACGGCGCGCCGCGTGCCGCTCGACGAGATCATCGAGGCCGCCAAGCAGGCCAACGTGCACGGCTTCGTCGCTAGCCTGCCGCTGGTGAGCCCATCCATCCATCCATCCATCCATCCATAGCCGGGGCCGGTGCAGCAGGAGCCGGCGCTGTTCGAGCGGTCCGTGCGCGACAACATCGCGTACGGGGACACGGCGCGCCGCGTGCCGCTCGACGAGATCATCGAGGCCGCCAAGCAGGCCAACGTGCACGGCTTCGTCGCTAGCCTGCCGCTGGTGAGCCCATCCATCCATCCATCCATCCATAGCCGGGGCCGGTGCAGCAGGAGCCGGCGCTGTTCGAGCGGTCCGTGCGCGACAACATCGCGTACGGGGACACGGCGCGCCGCGTGCCGCTCGACGAGATCATCGAGGCCGCCAAGCAGGCCAACGTGCACGGCTTCGTCGCTAGCCTGCCGCTGGTGAGCCCATCCATCCATCCATCCATCCATCCATAGCCGGGGCCGGTGCAGCAGGAGCCGGCGCTGTTCGAGCGGTCCGTGCGCGACAACATCGCGTACGGGGACACGGCGCGCCGCGTGCCGCTCGACGAGATCATCGAGGCCGCCAAGCAGGCCAACGTGCACGGCTTCGTCGCTAGCCTGCCGCTGGTGAGCCCATCCATCCATCCATCCATCCATCCATAGCCGGGGCCGGTGCAGCAGGAGCCGGCGCTGTTCGAGCGGTCCGTGCGCGACAACATCGCGTACGGGGACACGGCGCGCCGCGTGCCGCTCGACGAGATCATCGAGGCCGCCAAGCAGGCCAACGTGCACGGCTTCGTCGCTAGCCTGCCGCTGGTGAGCCCATCCATCCATCCATCCATCCATCCATAGCCGGGGCCGGTGCAGCAGGAGCCGGCGCTGTTCGAGCGGTCCGTGCGCGACAACATCGCGTACGGGGACACGGCGCGCCGCGTGCCGCTCGACGAGATCATCGAGGCCGCCAAGCAGGCCAACGTGCACGGCTTCGTCGCTAGCCTGCCGCTGGTGAGCCCATCCATCCATCCATCCATCCATCCATAGCCGGGGCCGGTGCAGCAGGAGCCGGCGCTGTTCGAGCGGTCCGTGCGCGACAACATCGCGTACGGGGACACGGCGCGCCGCGTGCCGCTCGACGAGATCATCGAGGCCGCCAAGCAGGCCAACGTGCACGGCTTCGTCGCTAGCCTGCCGCTGGTGAGCCCATCCATCCATCCATCCATCCATAGCCGGGGCCGGTGCAGCAGGAGCCGGCGCTGTTCGAGCGGTCCGTGCGCGACAACATCGCGTACGGGGACACGGCGCGCCGCGTGCCGCTCGACGAGATCATCGAGGCCGCCAAGCAGGCCAACGTGCACGGCTTCGTCGCTAGCCTGCCGCTGGTGAGCCCATCCATCCATCCATCCATCCATAGCCGGGGCCGGTGCAGCAGGAGCCGGCGCTGTTCGAGCGGTCCGTGCGCGACAACATCGCGTACGGGGACACGGCGCGCCGCGTGCCGCTCGACGAGATCATCGAGGCCGCCAAGCAGGCCAACGTGCACGGCTTCGTCGCTAGCCTGCCGCTGGTGAGCCCATCCATCCATCCATCCATAGCCGGGGCCGGTGCAGCAGGAGCCGGCGCTGTTCGAGCGGTCCGTGCGCGACAACATCGCGTACGGGGACACGGCGCGCCGCGTGCCGCTCGACGAGATCATCGAGGCCGCCAAGCAGGCCAACGTGCACGGCTTCGTCGCTAGCCTGCCGCTGGTGAGCCCATCCATCCATCCATCCATCCATCCATAGCCGGGGCCGGTGCAGCAGGAGCCGGCGCTGTTCGAGCGGTCCGTGCGCGACAACATCGCGTACGGGGACACGGCGCGCCGCGTGCCGCTCGACGAGATCATCGAGGCCGCCAAGCAGGCCAACGTGCACGGCTTCGTCGCTAGCCTGCCGCTGGTGAGCCCATCCATCCATCCATCCATCCATCCATAGCCGGGGCCGGTGCAGCAGGAGCCGGCGCTGTTCGAGCGGTCCGTGCGCGACAACATCGCGTACGGGGACACGGCGCGCCGCGTGCCGCTCGACGAGATCATCGAGGCCGCCAAGCAGGCCAACGTGCACGGCTTCGTCGCTAGCCTGCCGCTGGTGAGCCCATCCATCCATCCATCCATCCATCCATAGCCGGGGCCGGTGCAGCAGGAGCCGGCGCTGTTCGAGCGGTCCGTGCGCGACAACATCGCGTACGGGGACACGGCGCGCCGCGTGCCGCTCGACGAGATCATCGAGGCCGCCAAGCAGGCCAACGTGCACGGCTTCGTCGCTAGCCTGCCGCTGGTGAGCCCATCCATCCATCCATCCATCCATAGCCGGGGCCGGTGCAGCAGGAGCCGGCGCTGTTCGAGCGGTCCGTGCGCGACAACATCGCGTACGGGGACACGGCGCGCCGCGTGCCGCTCGACGAGATCATCGAGGCCGCCAAGCAGGCCAACGTGCACGGCTTCGTCGCTAGCCTGCCGCTGGTGAGCCCATCCATCCATCCATCCATCCATCCATAGCCGGGGCCGGTGCAGCAGGAGCCGGCGCTGTTCGAGCGGTCCGTGCGCGACAACATCGCGTACGGGGACACGGCGCGCCGCGTGCCGCTCGACGAGATCATCGAGGCCGCCAAGCAGGCCAACGTGCACGGCTTCGTCGCTAGCCTGCCGCTGGTGAGCCCATCCATCCATCCATCCATCCATCCATAGCCGGGGCCGGTGCAGCAGGAGCCGGCGCTGTTCGAGCGGTCCGTGCGCGACAACATCGCGTACGGGGACACGGCGCGCCGCGTGCCGCTCGACGAGATCATCGAGGCCGCCAAGCAGGCCAACGTGCACGGCTTCGTCGCTAGCCTGCCGCTGGTGAGCCCATCCATCCATCCATCCATCCATAGCCGGGGCCGGTGCAGCAGGAGCCGGCGCTGTTCGAGCGGTCCGTGCGCGACAACATCGCGTACGGGGACACGGCGCGCCGCGTGCCGCTCGACGAGATCATCGAGGCCGCCAAGCAGGCCAACGTGCACGGCTTCGTCGCTAGCCTGCCGCTGGTGAGCCCATCCATCCATCCATCCATCCATCCATAGCCGGGGCCGGTGCAGCAGGAGCCGGCGCTGTTCGAGCGGTCCGTGCGCGACAACATCGCGTACGGGGACACGGCGCGCCGCGTGCCGCTCGACGAGATCATCGAGGCCGCCAAGCAGGCCAACGTGCACGGCTTCGTCGCTAGCCTGCCGCTGGTGAGCCCATCCATCCATCCATCCATCCATCCATAGCCGGGGCCGGTGCAGCAGGAGCCGGCGCTGTTCGAGCGGTCCGTGCGCGACAACATCGCGTACGGGGACACGGCGCGCCGCGTGCCGCTCGACGAGATCATCGAGGCCGCCAAGCAGGCCAACGTGCACGGCTTCGTCGCTAGCCTGCCGCTGGTGAGCCCATCCATCCATCCATCCATCCATCCATAGCCGGGGCCGGTGCAGCAGGAGCCGGCGCTGTTCGAGCGGTCCGTGCGCGACAACATCGCGTACGGGGACACGGCGCGCCGCGTGCCGCTCGACGAGATCATCGAGGCCGCCAAGCAGGCCAACGTGCACGGCTTCGTCGCTAGCCTGCCGCTGGTGAGCCCATCCATCCATCCATCCATCCATCCATAGCCGGGGCCGGTGCAGCAGGAGCCGGCGCTGTTCGAGCGGTCCGTGCGCGACAACATCGCGTACGGGGACACGGCGCGCCGCGTGCCGCTCGACGAGATCATCGAGGCCGCCAAGCAGGCCAACGTGCACGGCTTCGTCGCTAGCCTGCCGCTGGTGAGCCCATCCATCCATCCATCCATCCATCCATAGCCGGGGCCGGTGCAGCAGGAGCCGGCGCTGTTCGAGCGGTCCGTGCGCGACAACATCGCGTACGGGGACACGGCGCGCCGCGTGCCGCTCGACGAGATCATCGAGGCCGCCAAGCAGGCCAACGTGCACGGCTTCGTCGCTAGCCTGCCGCTGGTGAGCCCATCCATCCATCCATCCATCCATCCATAGCCGGGGCCGGTGCAGCAGGAGCCGGCGCTGTTCGAGCGGTCCGTGCGCGACATACATCGCGTACGGGGACACGGCGCGCCGATCAATCCATCCACAACTCCATTTCTGGATACGAGTATAAGTGTCCAGTTATTAGTCCTACCATAACGTGTCCACTTGTCCAGTTATTAGTCCTACCATAACGTGTCCACTTGTCCAGTTATTAGTCCTACCATAACGTGTCCACTTGTCCAGTTATTAGATCTACCATAACTTGTCCAGTACTCAGTTCTAATTAATCATATGACACTCGTACACCCCAGTGAATCTATCCATCCATCCATCCATTCATCCACAACTCCATTACTGCATACTTTTATAAGTTGTCAGTTATCAGTCCAAATCAATCATATGCCACTCATACCCCAGTGAATATATCCATCCATCCACCTTTGTTTTGTAATTAAACTACAATCTATATTATAAAAATGAATCGCAAAATGTGTTGGTAAGCGCATAACTCAACAACGCCTGGACCAATTTGGCCAATTCTTTTTTTTAAATGTTCGTTGAAGTTCAAGGATGGTTTTTACGGCGTGAAAAATTCCCCTAAGGGGGTAAAACGGGGGTGCAAAGTTAGTATGAAGCTTTGCCGTTTTTGAAGTTAGTGAATGTGTAACGCGAGCGAAGCTGCGGGCGTCCACTAGTATTTTATAAAACGAATCGTTTTTATGTGCCAGGGCTACGACACGGTGCTGGAGGCGGGCAGTGCCGCGCTGTCTGGCGGACAGAAGCAGAGGGTGGCGATCGCGAGGGCGTTGCTTCGGAAGCCGCGCGTGCTTCTGTTGGACGAGGCCACGTCTGCGCTCGACGCTACCAGCGAGAAGGTAGGCCTGGCCACTGGCCACTGCACTATGGTAAAGAAAACTATAAAATACCGTAAAACAGGGTGATATAAGGTGGTGACAGGGTGGGGGATAGAGTATCAGGGGGGAATAGGGTAGGAACTGAGATTTTTGCTACCTACAAGACTTCGTGTTCCTGCTGTATAGTGGAACCATCTCATGCCACTTCAAAGCCATCAATTGCATCTGTTGCAAAAAAATATTAATTACTTGGACATCTTGCACATTCTCACACGCGGCCATCTGACTCCAAACTAGACAGAGCCTGTACTATGGGTGTCAGAGACTGATATACATACATAGATATTTTTAAATACATACTTAAATAGATATTAACATCCAGACACAGGACAAACACAAGTGTTCGTCACACGAATGTTTGTTCTGAGTGGGATTCGAACCCACGACCCCTGGCGCAACAGTCAGGGTCACTACCGATTGCGCCAACGGTCCCGTCTAAAATGTATGTATGTATGTATGTACTTTTATCGCTGTTGGATTGCCTAATAAATTAAATAAATATTCAATTCAATTCAATTCAAATAATTTATTTCGCTATGAGGTGATTACACACGCTTAACGAAAGTCTAGGTAACTACAAACTACTTAAAGAGAAGAGATATAATGCTATTCTAAACTGATTAATATAAAGCAAAGGATGAGCTATTGATCCTTGAATGAATAGCTAATCCTACACAGGTGGCTAACCTGCCTTATGGCTAATTTACAATAATTACCTACCACTAAGCTAAGCTCTAAGTCACGATAGACTATCTATCTGGTAAATAAATGTAAATAAATGTATGTGTGGGGTGTGACTGTGTAGGAACATAGGAACCGAGTCAAGGTCATAACAACTAAAGCCAACTATGTCCATGCATGTTGGCAGACGGTGCAGGCAGCGCTAGAAGCGGCGTCGAAGGGCAGAACGACGGTGATCATAGCGCATCGGCTGGCTACGGTGCGGCATGCGCATATCATCTGTGTCGTTGACAAAGGTGAGTTTTGAAGACAATCTAATATATATAATATACTTGTCACGTTGTTGGACGTTAATGGACGCCTAAACTACTTAACCGATTTTAAATTAAATTTGCACACCGTGTGCAGTTTGGTCCAACTTGAAAGATAGGATAGCTTACATCTTAATTTTAGCCAAAATATTATTTTATTGCAAATTATTTAATGTAGGTAATTTTATATTTGAAAACGTCTAACTGACATGCTTTACAATACTGTCATTTCAGCCATCGCCACTTCGTATTACTTTTGACACATGACGTTGCCATTGACGTTGACATGGCCAAGGCGTACACATTCACAAAAAAATATTTTATTGCAAAACAACGTTTGCCGAGTCAGCTAGTCTAATATATAAAATTCTCGTTAAACAGTTTTCGTTGCCATACTCCTCCGAAACGGCTTGACCGATTTTGATGAAATTTTTTGTGCTTATCCGGTATCTATGAGAATCGGCCAACATCTATTTTTCATCCCCCTAAATGTTAGGGGTAGTCCACCCCTAAATTTTATTTTTTATTTTTTGGACAAAATTTTTAATTTCTATTTTTTTATGATACAGCATTAGGAAATACATACCCTAAATTTTCAACCCTCTACGATCATTATTTATATGGCAAAACAACGTTTGCCGGGTCAGCTAGTTAGTTGATAAAATAATTGTATCAGGCGTCACTTTGCGGAACTCCATTTACGCTGCGACCCATAGACGTCCCACTGCTGGGCACGGGTCTCCCCCACAGACACAGCTGCGGGAGGTCTAGAGCATACTCCACCACGCTGCTCCAATGCGGATTGGTGGAGGGGTTAGTGGCCAACCCAGTGTCGAATGTTCTCAAGCCACCCGAAGGTCTTCGACAAGGCTTAACGACTGTTTCAAGCATTGAAAACAACCGGGACCGACGGCTTTACGTGCCCTCCGAAGCACGGTAGCGTCCATGAAATTATGCCACTAGCGGTCACCCATCCACAAACCGACCGCGCCCGTCGTTGCTTAACATCTCGATCACATTGATTCGATGCGAGCCATTGGGCTATGGACGCTACATTATTACATACCAAGGATTAATCGCAAAGTCTGCGATTAACCGTCGCGGAGTCTACTTACCCTGAGGATGCCTTGTTTTGGGGCGAAACACGTGTTAGTGTGTGTTTTTACTAATCGCGTGTGCATGTTTCCTGTGTGGGAGGGAGGTGCTGCGTGCATGAAGGTATACACCAAGATACGTCTTTGTTCGCGGATTGTTGCAATGTAGATTAATGCTTGGTTTGTAACAATTATTCAAGTCAAGATAGAACGGTGAACTGGGCGTATACCCGGTGCCGCAATCTTGCAATATACTGCAAGATATCTTGCAAGTTCCGTCAGCGCGCGTCGATTACTAAACTACGTTACGTTATCGATACATTTGATTACAACTAAAACGAGTGTCACCTCACTAATTACTATAGTGTGACGTCAGTAGTAGGCGGGACTTGGGCGGGGCTGACGAGAAAAGACACGCATCGTTTTTATCAAAATAGGTAACTAAAGAAAATAACTTGCTACTGCTGCTGAATATTGGTAGCAATTTATGGATACAAACTGGTGAGAATTACTTCAAGGTGAAACCACCACCACAACCTTTTCTTTTTCCCACTGTTGGGCTCGGGTCACCTCTCAGAATGGGAGGGATTAGGCCTTAGTCCACCACGCTGGCCAAGTGCGGATTGGCAGACTTCGCATACCTTCGAGAACGTTATGATGAACTCTCAGGCATGCAGGTTTCCTCACGATGTGTCCTTCACCGTTACAGCAAGTGACATTTTTAATTTATTTAAAACGCACATAACTTAGAAAAGTCATTGGTGCGTGCCGCTGGGGTTTGAACCCGTACCGCTCGAGTCAGAGGCGAGTTCGATAGCCACTGGGCTGTAACTGCTTGTCAAGGTGAAACAAATAGATTTAATTGTTATATATTTATTATTAATTGACTCCAGGTGTAGTGGCGGAGAGCGGGTCCCACGAGGAGTTGGTCCGCAAGCGAGGGCTCTACTGGGAGCTGCTGCAGCAGCAGGGGCCCGCGCCGTCAGCTGACGCGTGACCGCCATCTTGTAACCACAGCGAGGTGTGACCGCCATCTTGTAATCGGTAGCCACAGCGGGGTTATTGCGTAAAAGTTTCTATGAGACGGATTCATTCATATCGTACGATATGATTTGTCAAACAGATAATATACGAAAAGAAAAAGTATGTCATTCGTTCATATGATCCTATCAATTGGATCGTTATTTTCTTTGATCTAATAAAGACTTCTGTGTAGCCACAGCGGCGCTATTGCGTAAAAGTTTTCACGGATTCATTCATATCGTACGATATGATTTGTCAAACAGATAATATACGAAAAAAGTATGTCATGTAAGATCCTATCGATTGGATCGTTATTTTCTATGATTTAGTACCTAATATGATTTTATTTCATTTGCTTGGGATTTACAGCAAAGTCGAATTGTCTAAAGTTTTTAATGATGACAAATTCGCTATCAAGAATTCATCCAATCTGTGTATTGTTCTGTGGCGCGGTTTCGAGGTAAGTTGGAATAATTCACCTGTCACTTTATGGTCTTAGAAGAATTTGAATCACAGATTACTATATTAGTAGCTAGTTTGAATTGTCGTAGCTGTATAGCATCGTAACCCCATAGAAACTTTTAAGCAATAGCCCGGCTTTATGTAGGAAAAAGAAATGGGTATCTGAAACGAGAGGAAGATTTAAGAAAATAGGTACCTTTGAGTTACTGCGAGTAGGTACATCGCACACGCAATTGTAAATTGCAAAACTCGTCGCATTATATCGACTAATCACAGTTCCGATTTCATTTTTTATATTATGACGTCAAAATACATTAATGACGACATCAATCCGAAGTACAATTTGTTGTTTAATGTGTTGGGACAGAAAGTTTTGAGGTCTTGAATCCAGCTTACAAGTTAATGGATTTGTAGATGCAGAATTTTCAATCTTAAACCTTAAAAACAGATTTTTGAGTGTCAAAAACTCAACATTATTGACGTAATTGCACAGTTTTTGTGCTTGTCTAAAATCTTTTTATAAATAAGGAGTTTATTTAATCTAGTATTTTTGACAAAATCAGGAATACCCAACGTGTCAGACGAGTTGATGTGGCATTTATGTAAGATACATGTACTATTTAATTATATTTTCCTGAAATGCTAGTGATGTTAATAGGTTAATTATTATTGATGAACGAATGGGAGCGAATTAATTAATTAATAAGTAATACAGAATGAATAATCACTCAAGTGTAGCTCTTTATGAATGAAATAAGGTGTTTCACAAAATATAAAATTTTAATTGGCCATAATATAAATGCAGCTTGCTTTAAATAATTTTATTTAAGTAATTAGACTCAGAGTCGCTGCCATGACAATTTTTTTACGTAACTAATCTACCTATCTGAGGATTAAGTGTTACTGTACTTACAAGTAGGTTGTCTATAGTGTAAGTTATGGGAATTAAAAAAAAATGAATCTTCAAACCATTAAGTAGGTTAAATACATTTTATGTATCTGTATTCTGTGACGATCTGTGCCTTGTCTGCTTAAATTAAGCTAATTAATAAAAATGTTAAATAATAATTACCAAAAATTTAGGAAATCTCATTTGAGTTCATAGTTTTAATAATTAAAGTGTAGTTAAATTTCTACGTTTTTGTATTAATTTTATGACTGTGATTATGATATAATAAGTAAGTGCTTAGTTGTAAGTTAGTGATGTCTCTCTCAAATTAAGTTTTAGTCAAGTTAAGTTCGTATGAAAAAGTCCTTTTATGAAATCTAGGTGAAACTGACAGGACACGTTTCTTAGGTAAATATTTTGTAATTGTTACTATTTTCTCACTAGATAACAGTAGTATTACATAGTTGTTAATAGTTTTAGTACTTACTAATTAATATTTCTTTATAATAAAACTAGTTCTCTGGCTTTTCATGCCGTGTAAAATAATCGGTCATTAAAATAAATGGAAAAAAATCCCCTAAAGGTTTGACTATCTATATTATAGAACCATTCAAAGGCCTTCGATGCCCACTGCTGGACATGGGCCTCTCCTAACCGACGCCACTCCGACGGTCCTGTGCCTTCCGAATCCAGCGGTTTCCCGCCGCCTTCTTAAAGTCGTTAATTAATACGGGCGTAAGCATAGAACAGTGAGTGTTTAAATTAATTAATTGAATCCGTTTGACAGGTTTCGTATGTCTGTCAAAGTCAAGAGTTGTCCCAGTCTCAGAAAATATTTGACACATTAAATCGTGCGTTTATTGCTGTCATTAAGATACGATTAGCTTACGCAATTACTGTCATGTTCGCCAATTGCGTTACTTACCAATTAACGTTTGACACTTACGATGGGAAGTGTCAGTGTCACAGTGACAGGTTTTATAAAGATTTTACAGTGTGTTCATTCTTAATTGCAGGAGAGTATTCCATGTAGATATTTTATAAGCCCAAGGACTCTTCCCAACAGACTCTATTAATTATAAATGTACTAAATTGTGATAAAAATTAATAAATAAAAAAACATTTTAATTTTAAATTTTGTTTTATTTCGTATTTAATTGAACTATTCGTTGGTAATCATAATCATAATCATAATCATAATCATTTATTTGCATTATTACAGGTACATAAGTAAATAGTTGTTACAAATATTATTTGTCCTCTGTAAATTCTGTAATATACCTAAAAGGCGTGCAAAATTTAAAATTTAATTGTCATATTATTATTATTAACAAATCTTAGTTAAAATCTGATACATAATATTATTGTTAATAATTTACATGTCATACCTACAATTTAAGTTTAATGTCATAATCGCCTAGTTGCTTAAAGATAAAATTATAATGTCAAATAACTCTATAATGTCAAAATTCAAAATATTCTATGTGAAATTGTCAGCAAAGTAATCTTTAAGGTCATAATAACATTTATGTAGTAGCAATATTTTTAGTTTATTTTTGAAGCGTGTCAAACTTAAATTCTTTAATTCGTCTGGTAGGTGATTGAAAATGCTGGGTCCCATTGCGTAAATACTCTTACCAAACCAGTTCGTTTTCGTATTTGTGTGTGCTAGTACATAAAATGTTTTCCTTGTTTTTCTCGGACATTTGATTGTTTTTATGTTGTACAAGTGAATGTTTTGTTTCACAAAGCAGCATACTTCTTGTATGTATAGTGATGGCAATGTTAACATTTTTAATTCCATAAATAATTGTTTACAACTATGTTTTTGGCCTAAATTGAATATAGCACGTATACATTTTTTCTGCATTCTGAATATTGAAATTATATCCACTGAGTTTCCCCAGTGAATAAGTCCGTATCTTAAATTTGATTCAACGAATCCATAATAAGCTGTAATGGCAGATTCTCTAGATACATTTTGCGCTAACTTTCTAAGAGCAAAGACGAATCGACTGAGTTTATTGCATAAGTATTGTATGTGAGGTTTCCAACTGAGGTGGGTATCTAAAATTAAGCCTAAAAATTTATGCTCATTAACTTGATCGATAATATGTTGATTATTTTTTACTATTAACTGTTTTCCTCGAGATTGATGTAGATGAAATTGCATTAACTTTGTTTTATTGAGATTTACTAAGAGATTATTCTCTTCGAGCCACGTGATATTCTGGTCAAGAGCACAGTTAGCTGTATATTCTAATGTCTCAATATTGTTTTCTTTTATAATTATGGTCGAATCATCAGCAAATAATATCATTTTTTGTTTTGTACTGTCTGGTAGGTCATTAATGTACATTATAAACAAGAGTGGACCTAATATGCTTCCTTGAGGAACCCCGTACTCTACATTTTGCAAAATGGATTGAGCTTGGTATTCGCGTTTACTCGCTTCGTCTAAATAGTTTATTTCCGTGTACTGTTTTCTATTTTTAAGATATGATTTAATTAGTTCGTAAGCTTGTCCTCGTATTCCTTGGTACAGTCTCGTTTAATTGTAAAATCTGTAAGGCGTGAATAGTGGCAGTATAAAGACGTTGATATCTGTATTATCTAAACATTTGAAAGAAAAGAAAGAAAGAACGAAAGAAAATACATTAAAACTAAACAACACTAAGATTTAATTGCAACAATTTCAACATTTTACTTCGGCGACTGGCCGAAAACAAAAACGATAATATAACATTCTTTATTATAATTTTAAAATTCTAACCTACAAAAAGCCGTTAAAACGCGCAATACTTACTGATTCGTTGCTGTACATTAATGGTCTTTATTACTTGTGCAATTGAGCTTAATCTAACGAAGGCTAAAACTAAGGCCTCTGTTTCCGAATAGGACAACAATTGGTCTATCTGACTAAACTAACTAACTAACTTATTTTCTATTTATTGCCTCATTTTATGAAACAACAAAATGAGTAGTAACTAAAATAGAGTATTTTTTAAAATATTTTAATGAAGGTGAATTTATAAAATTTACAAAAAAAATTAAATCATTTTAAGGGTTCCGTACCCAAAGATTCCCGCCCTATTACTTAAGGCTCCGCTGTCCGTCTGTCCGTCTGTCAGCAGGCTGTATCTCATGAGCCGTTATAGTTAGACAGATGAAATTTTCACAGATGATGTATTTCGGTTGCCGCTATAACAACAAATACTAAAAAACAGAATAAAAAATACAACAGACATGATTTTTTTGGTGTCTTAATAGATAAGGATTCCCCTTAAGAGATATGAGTCGACACTTTTTCCATACAAACGTAGTCCCCTGTTTCCTCCTAGGATAAAGAAGTTACAGAATAAAAAAAAATACCATACGATTTATACGTACCTCTGCCATGCCTGTACGTTTTGTTTTTTTTGATAATTTGCTTAATAGAAGAGAAAAAAAATCTTTTAAAATCAAAAAAATCGACTTTTTTTACATACATTTTCAAACATCAAGCAAACTGGTAATTACTAACATATCCCAAAAAAGCAAAACGTACGGGCATAGCTTAGACCCTGTTCTACATTTTAACTGAAAGAAATATTGAAATCGGTCTAGATTTCGAGGAGGAAACAGGGGATTACGAAAGGACGATTTTCTTAATTTTACGTAGGTAAAATCAGTTCGAGACTGCACTTCTCTCTATCGCACGCTAAGGGGTAAGGTTGGGGGTCAGCGCGACGGCAATATTTTTGGTAAAAACCTATTCTTCAAAAGTGACGGTCGACTGGTGTCCTCTTAATGCGCGAGTCGAACTTAGAAAAAATGTTCAGCAGTGACAGAAAGACGAAATAATTTTGTTTAAAATTTGTGTTACGAATATTTTTAACAGCCACATTTCTGGGTTCGATACCCGAGTTGAGCAAAATATTACTTGGTTTTTCTAACATGAAATTCCCATTAGTAACACGTAGTTTTAATTTATGGCCATGTTGTACTATTAAGTATTCTGTGCCATGGGGCTTAAACACAACTGGTTGGGTATATTATACCCTACCAACCTACCCATTCGAGGAAATACAGGCGTGATCTTACATAATTTTAGGCAAAGATTAAAATTTAAAACTATATAACGTTTATAATTTATTACGTATACTATTTAGCGTGTTTATCACAACCAGTTATTTTGTTACTGAATGTTTGATTCTAATCCATACTAATATTATAAATGTGAAAGTGTGTTTGTTTGTTTGTCCGGCTTTCACGTCGCAACGAAGCTATTATATGGTATGGTTTTTATGTGTGGAGATAGTGATGAGGGTGGAGAGTGACGTAGGCTACTTTTTACCGCGGTAAAACATCCCCATGGGAAGATATTGATGTTTTGTTATTTGCTAGATATTTAGTTCCGGATGTTGCTAATAGATGGCGTTAGTAAAATTAATTTGCAAGTTTTAACCTTAGTATCTTTTGATCGTGGAACTGTCACTATTCATCCACCAAAAATGTGTCATGTATGATAAACAACTCAATGTTAATTCCCTTTGACCACGCGGGCGGAGCCGCGGGTAATAGCTAGTATTATATACATTACAAGAGGTAGATACGCCACCAACGCATCAAACGCGTGCCGTGAATTGGTGTCAATTGTGACCATTGCAGTCAGTCGAGATGTGACCTGTCATTGTGAGCGTGCGATAGCTGTCTCTTTCACTCTTACGCTTTGTGTATTTCCTGTCGCACTTATAGCGTGCGTGTAGATATACAATGTTATTAAATATGTATGTATGTGTCGCGGAACGATTATGTTATGCGTGCAGTATGAACGTGACGTATCTTTCTTATAATATCATTGGTTTGAGTAAGTTCTTTCAACTATGAATGTCTACTCAATAATTCATAGTTGAAATAACTTTCTCGGTCTCACTCACTTACTTACTCACGTGTAATTTAAGTGGGAAATAGGCCGACTAGTTTCGGTCAATTACGACGACCTTCAGGAGTGAATGCGCTCGCGGCGGGCACGGCAACGAACGGCGGGAATGGTTAGTAATAGTCCAGTTAGTAATTGTTAGTAGGTCTCGTTCCAAGTCCCAGATGCGTTGCTACCCTTGAGGACTAAGATGGTCGCCTCTAAAGGAGTGTAACCGGAAACTACAGCATTCCATATCGGTCGACACTTGTCTGTTTGTGTTAGGTAAGTCGTTGTGTGTGCCCTACCGGGGCAGCTGGTCGTCGGGCTCCTCGGGGTACACAGCGGCTAGCAAAAGAGCCTGCGCCGGCGCCAGGAACACGGAGGGCAGCTGGGACAGCCCCGTCGGCTTGCAGGTCGTCGAGTACTCCCAACCTGAAGACAAACATACATAACAGACATCATACCTGTATGTCCACAGGGTAGGCAGATGTATGTCAGGGCCGGATTTAGGGGAGGACAACCGGGTAAAGCGGTGACAGCCCAGTGGCTATCGAACTCGCCTCTCACTCGAGCGGTCCGGGTTCAAACCCCAGCGGCACGCACCAATGACTTTTATAAGTTATGTGCGATTTAAGCAATTAAATGTCACTTGCTATAACGATGAAGGACACATCGTGAGGAAACCTGCATGCCTGAGAGTTCATAACGTTCTCAAAGGTATGCGAAGTCTGCCAATCCGCACTTGGCCAGCGTGGTGGACTAAGGCCTAATCCCTCCCATTCTGGAGGAGACCCGAGCCCAACAGTGGGACAAAGAAAGGGTTGTGATGATGATGATGATGATGAACCGGGGCTACAGCCCGCCCAACTAACAAAAATTGCTCTTGTTGTGGCTTATATAACCAAAAATAATATTCTTATAAGAGCCGCATTATCGCTAATAAGGGTGCGTTTGGGCACAAATTATAAAGACTAAAACCTTATACCCTTCTTATAGTTGCTTTATTATCCGCTTATTGTCCTTATACGTGTTATATTATGACAAGGAATAAGGAAGTTAAACTTATAAGTGCAAGAAAAAAGCTCCTAAAAAGCCAATACAGTTATAAGAAACATACGGATAGCGTTAATACGGGCGATCACCCATATACGTGTTTCATTATGGTCCGGTACAAGGGAGTTAAACTCATTGCGGCAAATCAAAGGCTCTTAAAAATTCGTTGGCCCTCATAGCCGTCTATTTATGATTCTACTATAAGTATTTTTGTTAGATTTACCTACATTTTCGCAACAGTTTGGCGAAAAAAGAGAAACGTCAACCATTTTACTGAAAAGTGAACGGTAAGTTATTATTTTATGTAGTTTATTTACGTGATTTATGTGCTCGTTTATAGTGAAGAGTGTATGGGAATTTAAATGCATGGTAAAATGTGGTACGCTGCGTGTTGTAAGATCAACCCGCCCTTGAATTTAAGCTGTTTTTGTGCCTAAAACGTTATTAATTATTTAATCATGTTATAACCAGTGCTACTATAAGAGCAAAACGATTCGCACATCGTTTACAAGGTTTCTATAAGAGTGAAGACTTATAATGGCAACGATTGTTGCTTATGGTATCGCCATTTTACATATCGTTAGGGTTCCTTGCACACAAACTAAATCGTACCTAGCTTGTCTTTTCCCATAATATAAAATTTATTTTTCACTATAGTTGGGTTGGCTGGGAGATATCTCTTTATAGGGATACTTTGTGCACTAATTTTAGATTGAAATATAATAATACGTAATAGTAGTACACAAAAAAGAATATAATTCTATATCATAATATGTTTGTCCGCAGATATTGCAATGGTAGTATACATATTGGCAGATGTTGACAAATTTCTACAAGGAAAATATCTTAATTTACATAATTTGCGATGCCCATGGAAGTCGACACATTTTATTCTAAGAAAGGAATATTTTAATAGTACTATATATTATAATATATATCCGACCCTTTCTGGTTTACCTTTACACTTTGTGAGAGTTCGTGAAAACATAGGTTTAGCAACGATTCTCTTTCATTTTGTGCTAAAATTGTATAGTAATTACTAAATAATTAAATGTTACTTTAAATCGGCAGGTTTTGATTTCCCTTTCCTTTCCTACTATTCCCACCACGATAGGTGATATACTTTTTATTTCAGCTCTTCATTTAATGATATGTCTATATCACTATCACTATCGCTACAATTATA
This sequence comes from Carterocephalus palaemon, assembly GCA_944567765.1. NCBI lineage: Eukaryota > Metazoa > Arthropoda > Insecta > Lepidoptera > Hesperiidae > Carterocephalus > Carterocephalus palaemon. Next base: position 639,149 of record OX155667.1, read on the forward strand.
TTCATTCTCATTGCTTTCCTTTTCATTCTCATTTTCTATAAAATAATCATCTACGGAACCACTGACTGATTCGTTGGTATCGGCTTGGTAATTTTGTATTTTTTTTTAATACAAATTCCGCTCCGTAATATGGCGGATCTACTTATGTAAAGCATTTTAATATAACCTTAAAGAGAATAATATCTTTATAATCATTGTATAAGATAATATGGATTGCTTTCATCCTTGTTAAGATCATATAAAATGTTAGAATTCGTTTGTTGGATAGACGTCTTATCAAATGCTCCTATAAGTTGAAAAGCATCATAGATACCTTGTGCATTACTTTTATAAGAATAATTGACCATATTAAAAGCCTTTATATGACTTTGAATATTATACGGCTAAAAAGCAATGTAACTAGCCTCTATAAGAAGAACACATTTCGAACCCTTATTGTAGCCGTATTAATTGGATTTATTAACGTTTACCCAGCCAAATTATAAGAATAAAGGTAATATTAGCCAAATCTTCTAATAATGTGCCATTATAAGGAACATTGACATAACGCATGCTCTTTTAAAACAAGTATAAGAGTTAAGACCTTATAGACTTAATTTTATAAGCCTAGTTTGTTTGTTGGGCGGGACCTCCTCAAAAGAGGGGCCCGCACAATACACTTTTAATTTGCCATTTCTTATGGCATGCAAAATTAATTACATTTGTATTCGTTTAAATGTTAATTTACAATGTAACTAGTGGACGCCCGCAGCTTCGCTCGCGTGGAATTAGACATTCACTAACTTCAAAAACGGAAAAGTTTCATACTAACTTTGCACCCCCATTATACCCCCTTAGGGGGTGAATTTTCAAAAATCCTTTCTTAGTGCTCCCCTACGTTATAAAAGGAACCCCTGTGCAAAATTTCAAGTTTCTAGCCCTTATAGTTTAGGCCCTGCGTTGATATGTCAGTCATTCAGTCAGTCAGTCAGTCAGTCAGTCAGTCACCTTCTCCTTTTATATATATAGATGATGCTACCAGACTTACCGGCGTGGGTGGACTTTGGCAGCGCGGTGAGAAGCAGCGCCCTGGCCTCGGCCGCGTTCAGCACGCCACAGCGTAGGTAAAGACTGCTGGATGCCGCCACCGCGCAGATCCAGCTTAGCTCTGCGGAAATCAGGAGACTGGATGTCACAGGCTCGTTTGCTACGCGGACGTTTGGTAGATTCAGATTCGGATTCATTTATTTCATTATACGCTTAATGAAGGTCTATACATTTTTTATCTACCGCCGGTTCACAATGTCGACACAGGAGTTTAAATATGTCACAGATGTCACTCGCTGGCTGAAGCCGCACGTTCTTTGCTACGCTGCCCTTGCTACTCTATGCTGTCCCTTGTCACAATCTTGATAAAAGGTTGTCACCAATGTGACAGATGTCACAAGGTTCAAAGGTTGCGTGGAGTTGCACGCTCGTTCATTCCCCTATCTAGCATCCACAATACAATCTTGTTAGCGGTTTGTCACAGATGTCGCCGATGTCACATACCGAGGAACAGCGTAGCAAGCACGTCCCAAACCCCCAGCATGCCCTCGGCGTCCCTCAGCAGCACACAGCATTCCGAGTACAGCAGCAGGAGGGCGGACAGCTTGGGCCGTGCCAACCCGCTGCGCCAGGCTGGCCGGTACGTCCCCAGCGCCAGGGGAGGCGCTACCGCCAGCATCGTTACCACGATGCCCAGTATTGGGGTCACTGGGAAGCGACCACACTGAAAAAAACAGAATTACTGCAAAATATTTCTATACTAGTGAACGCCCGGAGCTTCGCTCGCGTGGAATTAGACATATCAATAGTTTCGTTTACAACTGGTAATATTATATAGCCTATATACTAGTGGACGCCCGCAGCTTCACTCGCGTGGAATTAGATATAATAATATATGTTTATTTTACACCCTTACATAATTTTTACAAACACAGCCTATTCTAGTTCTGAAAATGACAAAACTTTCATAGAACCTTTCCACCCCCGTTTCAACCCCTTAAGACATCTTTTTCCAAATAAAAAGTAGCCTATGTCCTTTCTCAAATTTCATTTAAATCGGTTCAGTAGTTTTAGCGTGAAAGCGACACAGACAGACAGACAGAGTTACTTTCGCATTTATAATATTAGTATGGATGTCACTTTCTAAAAGATGCAGCTTTCTAACGGTGAAATAATTGTTGAAATAGGTCCAGTAGGCTTATAAAGGCTAACCTAACCCATAGGGCATGCAAACTTTATACTTAATCTAAATACAATTTAGTTTCGTGCATTGTCATCGGAACCAAATATGTGTGCCAAATTTCAGCTCGATAGCTTCAGTGGAAGTGGGTGAAATATTGATTGCAAGATTCCAGGACATACATACATACGAGTGAAGTTAAATAAAAGCTTTTAAATCCCTTCAAGCCCTTCGGAGAGATACAGGCGTGATGTTACGTCAATGTTATGTGTATCCATCCATCCATCCATCAGCCTTTTGAGGTCCACTGCTGGACATAGGCCTCTCCTAAACGACACCACTCCGACCGGTCCTGTGCCTGCTGAAACCAGCGGTTTCCCGCAGTCTTCTTCAGGTCGTCTGTCCACCTTGTCGAAGGGCGACCTGTGCTCCTTTTTCCGAGTCGTGGTCTCCATTCGAGGACTTTTTTCCCCCACCGGTTGTCAGTCCTTCGAACGACGTGGCCTGCCCATTGCCACTTCAACTTACTAACTCTGCGTTGTTATGTGTATGCTGTTGTAATACGGAAGCCTTACCAGCAGCAAATGGCTGAGCGGCACGATGACCAGCGCAGCGACGTAGTTGACCGCGACGAGCGCCGGCGCGGCGTCGCGCGCGCTGACCGCCAGGGGGAGCCACACGCACGGCGTGCCGGCGCTGGCCAGCATTGCCCTGGGAGGAGCCGACAAAACATTTCAAAAAAAAAATATTTATTTATTTATTACATATTTATTTACTACAAATTTATTTATTACATATTTATTTATTACAAATTTACTTATTACATATTTATTTATCACATATTTATTTATTACATATTTATTTGTTACACATTTATTTACTAGTGGACGCCCGCAGCTTCGCTCGCGTGGAATTAGACGTAACATAACCTATATACAAAATTTCATTGAAATAATGTAGGTACCTATATACGAAAAACTTTTATACCTACTAATTTTGCACCCCCTTTTACCCCCCCTTAAGAGATGATTTTCGAAACTCAATAAAAAACCTTCATAGGTACTGAATTTCATTCGAATAACATCAAAAACGGCAAAGTTTCATACTAACTTTGCACCCCCGTTCTACCCCCTTAGGGGGTGAATTTTCAAAAATCCTTTCTTAGTGCTCCCCTACGTTATAAAAGGAACCCCTGTGCAAAATTTCAAGTTTCTAGCCCTTATAGTTTAGGCCCTGCGTAACCTGCGTTGATATGTCAGTCAGTCAGTCAGTCACCTTCTCCTTTTATATATATAGATTTGTTAAATATTTACAAGTCCTCACCCCTCAATGACGCGGTAGTCCAAGGCGGCGTCCCTCAGCGCGGTCACCGCGGCCAGGCAGAGCGCGGGCGCGGCCAGGTGCGCGTGGAACACGGTCAGCGCGTACAGCCGGCGGCGCGGGGGCGGAGCCCGGCCGCCGCCCGCCGCGTAGTATATGTTCGAGAGGGGGAGGTAGATCAGGTATTCGGCGTGAAGGAGACCTGGAAACATATATATATCTATATATATAAAAGGAGAAGGTGACTGACTGACTGACTGACTGACTGACTGACTGACTGACATATCAACGCAGGGCCCAAACTATAAGGGCTAGAAACTTGAAATTTTGCACAGGGGTTGATTTTATAACGTAGGGGAGCACTAAGTGACTGACTGACTGACTGACTGACTGACTGACTGACATATCAACGCAGGGCCTAAACTATAAGGGCTAGAAACTTGAAATTTTGCACAGGGGTTCCTTTTATAACGTAGAGGAGCACTAAGAAAGGATTTTTGAAAATTCACCCCCTAAGGGGTAAAACGGGGGTGCAAAGTTAGTATGAAAATTTGCCGTTTTTGAAGTCGTTAGACGGGTAGACGTCGTTAATGGGTCTAATTCTACGCGAGCGAAGCTGCGAGCGTCCACTAGTATAGTATATATTACTAGTGGACGCCCGCAGCTTCGCTCGCGTGGACTTAGACATAACAATAGTTTCGTTTGCACCTAGTAATATTATACGGCATAAGTCACTCAGTGGAGATGTAACTTTCTAATGGTTTCACCATTTTTTATTTTGTAGTTTTTGTTTGAAAACATTACAAACAAATGTATCCTCTTTATAATATTAGTATAGAAAGAAGTATAGATTGTAGCTGCATTACAATACAATAGAAACATAATATATATAAAAATAAAATAAAGAATGCTTAAGAACAAAATTAAAACTGCACTGCAGTGACTACTGACAAAAAGGTCTGCGCTCAGCGTAACTCTAGCAAACTACATCACTGATTTTCAGTGCAGCCTCTGCTGTCGAATCTTCAATCAGATATCGCATTAGGAACGCAACAAGCAAGGCACTAATTCCAGGACTTGTCTTAGTATTAAATGGTATAATTGTTGAGATATGCAAATATATGTTATGTTAGTATAAGATTATGGCACAATTTTATTTGTACGTCATTTCGTCCGAAGTACTCGGGTCACCCTGAAAATCAGCGGCTTTTGATTTACCATGCTGAAGGTGTCCGTTTTAATTTTTATATTTTTTTATACTGTAAAGCTGCAACTGCAAGTGACAAAAATAAAATAAACTTTCTTTCCTTCTTCTTTCATTAGTAGTTCAACATCAACCACAAACCACAACCCTTTGTCCCACTGTTGGGCACAGGTCTCCCCGCAGAATGATGGTTAGGCCAACATGCCAAGTGTGGATTGGCAGACTTCACAGCGGCACAGAACAATGACCAGGGACAGACTCAGCAATGTCTCAACATCCTTTTTTAATTTGTACTTAAATATTTGCTGTAGTCCCATCAACTCCTAAATTAACTAACTCACTAATAGAATGTTTGGTCAAACTAAACGACACCATAGCAACAGAACTATGATGTGTAATCAGGAGTTGTTTTTCAATGTCTTTCAGTATAGTGTAGATAGATATACTTATTAAAAAAAGTGGAAAAATGGACGATCCATTTTTTATGTTGTTACTAACTACAGTAGTTTATTTAATAATTCAGAATGCAATAGTAAAACAGTTTCCTTTCAAATTTGACAGAATATGTGTAAGATAACATAGTGGCAAAAAGTGTCAAAAAGTTTAATTACATGGCCGAATGAGGTGCAATGAGTTCTAGAATGATCTATAAGTGAGCATGCAGAGTAGTTGCCTCCAGGAGCCCCTAGACTCGGCGCGGCGACCGCCCCCGCCACTGACACCAAAACACCCAACATGAACCACCGCTTTTTCATTTCCCGCCACATATCCACATTATAATCACTTCTATATCGATTATTATTGACCACAGGATCCTGGACTAGCCCTGTAGTCTCACATAAGCACTCTTTTTCAGACATTTTTATGAGAAATGTTAATTTTATTGAAATAGCCGTTGAATAAAGGAACTCTGATTTTGAAGTTTAAAACACTTTGAGAACTGTACTAAGACTAAAATTAATGCAGTTAACACGGATGGAAGGTATTCGGAAGACGTTGGTTTTAAAATATGTCGTGTAAGGACTGTAAGGAAAATCAATCACGCGGCTCGCATTTTGAAATTCCGCGCATCTGCAGTGCCGTGACGCAGATGATTTGTATCAATGTCACAATATGTCAATGCCATGGAGGTTAGAGAAAAGGAGAACGATCCCTGTGCTAAAGCAATAGCCCGCCTGTCCCTAAAAATTTGTAGAATTAATCCGCGCTGCCGTCGGTAAATAGTATCTGTGAAGTTAGCTGTTTATTGAGTACAAGTAGATAAAGTTTTAAATTAGCGCACAACAGCACTTTTATTGAGACAACTTTGCGATCGCAGCGCCTCACTCATTTTGTCCATATTTCTGGGACACTATTTTCTACAGCGATTATTATTATTATTTGTAGGACAGGGGTGCACGGGTGTGGGCAGTTATGCCCATAAGCCACTGCGACCTAAAGAAATCTATTGTAGCTAGCCCCCCCAAGGTTCAAACCTGATCCCAAAGGCCAATCACTCGGATAAATCCCAGGATGCCTTTGGAGTCAAGTTCCTTGATTGTACAAGGTGTGACTAGGCTTCCGCCCAGTTTGCGACCTCTGTCATGAGCCACTACAGGGCAGTCGCAGAGGATGTGGATGGGTGATTCCTCCGCCTCATTACAGAATCTACAGGCGCCAGTGCTGGCTCTTCCTATCGTATGTAAGTGTTTATTTAACCTAGAGTGTCCAGTGAGGAGTCTAATTACAGCGATCGTTCTCCTTCTCCCTAACCTCCATGGTACCTACCTTGGCAACTTGACATTGACACTTGACTGCTTATGATGTATGTACGCCATAGAGTATTAATCTGTGGATGACTCGTGAATTCTGAATTCTCGAAAACAAATTCTATTGTCGTCAGTAATAATATTCAAGTAATGCAAATAAAAAACATGGACAAACCTAAAGTAGATCTTGGATTACTTGAAGAAGATGATGAATTCGAAGAATTCCCCACTGAAAGTAAGTAAAATATACTGCATCATAACAAAACCACTAACCTATGACTTATGCCGGGTCCAGAATGTATCATTTGCCCGATCCGGTCCCCGTATCCCGTATCTAATTATGGACGCCTTTTGTTTACCTGCAACCCATAGACATCCCACTGCTGGGCTCGGTTCTCCTCCACAGACAAATCTGCGGGAGGTCTTTAACATACTCAACCACGCTGCCCAATTGCTGATCGGTGGAGGGGTTAGTGGCCATCCCAGTGTCTGATGTTCTCAAGCCACCTGAAGGTCCTTGGAAACTTAACTTTGACAGCTTTTGACATCATAACCATTGTTTTCTCCATTGTAAACAACCTGTACCAACGACATAACGTGCCCTTCGAAGCACGGTAGCGTCCATGAAATTTTGCCACTAGCGCTCACCCATCCACAAACCAACCCCATCAAATGAATCGCACCTGCAGTGAATTCTTTCAAGGTAAAGATTTGAATAAACCATATTAAACTGTTCTACTGAATGTTGTCTCCAGACTGGGGTACAGAGGACCAAGACAGTGAAGACGTCTCCGTCTGGGAGGACAACTGGGAGGATGATGTGGTTCAGGATGATTTCAACAAGCAGTTAAGGTATAAACAATCTTATCTTAAACCAAATTTTTTTTACCAAGTCTTCAAGCCTTTTTTGTTACCTAATTTAAGTCAATAGTTTTAACTTTAAAACTAACTCTGTAAGTGTAGTGTTTGGGTGTCCATTATAGTAAATAAAACACGCCTTTGATCACACAATAGGTGAAGTAGGTAATGAGTCCGGCCCACGTCCGTACTGGCTCACCGTTAGTGTGTGACTGATGCCAGCGCATACACTACATCAAGTATGAAAGGAATTAAATTTAAAACATTCTATTATTACTAGACTTGTTACACTTGTTCAATTTATTTATTCATAAATGCTTTATTATACCATAATGCATGAAGGTACAAATAGCAGACATAATGCTTATAGCATTTTCTGCTAGTCAACTTATGGGCTAAGTAGAGAGAAGCAAAGGTATTATATTATATTACCATACTGAACAAAACTTAAAATAAATTAAACCATCATTTACTAAAAATTATATAGCATCAGAACCCTACTGAGATGCTTATGCAACAATTAAAAACAGTATCAGATCTTTGGTCAACCAAACTGCTACTTGCATGTCCCACTGCTTCTTGTCAAAAATTAAAAACCACTGCTACTTTTAAGTATGTAACTACTCTTGTATGGAAATGCCCATGAAATTTTGCCACAAGCAAGTCTCCCATGCAAATATCGATGACTGACACCCAATGTTGATAATTCGGTCGATTACATACAATCGACGCGAGCCGTAAGGCTGTGAGCGCTTCACAGAAATAATGAACACTATTGTTGCAGGATTCAAATTGAGAAAATGAAAGAGCAAAATATGGACACCAAGTAACTCTTCATCATAAGCTTCTCGCAAATACACCACACTGTGAACATAACTAGGAATTTATTGACCATCTAATAGGAAAAATCTTGTGCACTGGCAACACTGTCAGGTCACTGTCTCTTCTGTTGGCCCTATGGAGATTTCAATAAAACAGAAAAAAATTGCAAAATGTTTCCACTGCCTTGAATCCTAGGTGTATTTTTTAATTTGTAGGGTCTCTGATTAAAATAAATACTTTAATTTTCTACAATTTGTTTTATTGTATTACCAAGCAACGATGATGACGCAATCACTTGTTAACAACCTACAGCTGATTAAGCTCGAGCCAACAACTCCAAATAATAATAACAACCTACGGATGACTCCCTACGTCATATACTATTGAAACTATTGATTATGAATCCATTTCTTTTTGTATCATCTACGTGTTCATGTAACATTGTTTTTTTCCCAAATAAATAAAATACAAAACACATCTTATGTACACCATCACCGCCGGCTAGGACGAAGACAAAATAAATTTCGAACGGTCAACACGAGGTATCCCCGAGTGATTGGATGATCCTAGCGATGAGCGTTGAATCAACGAACTCGTTGAATCAACCGTTGATCTCCTGTCAACGTATTAACGTTAACTGTTTATGAATCAACCCGTTGAATTCGTCTACGACGTTGAATTTAACTCGTGCGTCTCATTCGTTAATCGAGAACGCAAACGAAACTTAACGAAATGACAATGTCAACGTCAACTGAGAAAATTAAAAAACGAACGTTGAAAATAACGTCATTGCGAGCGACGGTCATATCATACAATTTGAACTCTAAGTATCATACAAAAGAGTTGATTTTCGAATTAGTACTTAATTACTTATCACTATTTTGGTGAAATGGCGCACCCCGCTCGTGCAGCCCGAGAGAAACATGTTTAAACTAGTTTGGTTGTTTACGTTTACGAACGAAGTTCGCTTTCTTTAATATTTGATTGAGAGTTTGTGACAGATTGTGACTAGTTGTAGTTGCGCGGATGGATGTGTACATAAAATCATCAAAATCAAAATAAAAAATATGAAAAAAAAACAGGAAAACAAAATATATATCTATAACAAAACTGTAAAAAAAATATTGTAAATAGTAATTGATTTGTGTACATAGAATCAGATAATCTTTTAAATACGCGTGAGTAGAATAAATGGTTTATATTAATAGCTACATATTTATCGTTCACATAATTACAATCGAACATTACTATGCTCGTTTGATTGTAAATTCTATTCAGTCAGTCCTAAGCCTGAAGAAAAAGTATGAAGGGAAGGTCATCTAAGTAGAACCATCAATCAAACGTTTTCGGATACTTGATTAAAAACCCGAATAAACCGTTCAACGAATGAAAGTTGTAAGTTGACGTTGTGGTTGACATTAGTAGTAGGTACGTTAACTCGTTGACGAATTCAACGAGTTGATCAACTCGTTGATGAATGGGAATCAACGTTAACGTTTCGTTAACGGAAAAACCGTCAACGACCCATCGCTAGATGATCCCCTTCTTTAGTTACAAAGGGAGATGAGGGGAGGGAAGGAGGAATCTGTCAAAGTCAAAGTCAAATAATTTATTTCGCCATGAGGTGATTATACACGCTTAACGAAAGTCTAGAACAAACAAACTACTTAAACAGAAGAGATATAATGCTATTCTAAACTGATTAATATAAAGTAAAGGATGAGCTATTGATCCTTGAATGAATAGCTAATCCTACACAGGTGCTTAAGGCTAATTTACAATAATTACCTACCACTAAGCTAAGCTCTAAGTCACGATAGACTATCTATCTGGTCATCGGCTTTAGGAAGAATTTACAATATTCTTATCCTATGCCCTAGTGTAGGCCGAGAGAGAAAAAAGCCGGAGGAAAAAACTCTCGGTACTCTTTTAAAATTCAAGTTAATTTGTACAGAAAATGTACAGTATGAGGTTCATACCCCAAGGGCAGCTTTGATCAGTCACCCACACAGTTGAAGGAGTTAATCTTTTGGTTTGAGCTCTTTGAAGCTTACAGTGCTCCCCTACGTTATAAAACGATACCTTGAATCTCAAATGGCGTAATCACCAAATCGTCATTTTTCAGGAGAGCCGAAACAAAAAAAAAATCTAAGATTAAAATTCATATCTTTTCAACTAATAATGCTATTTAAATGAACATTGGATGTAATTAACTTATACAGGGAGCTTTATAACACAGTAATACGGTATTAAAAATTCAACCAATATTTGCAAAAATGATTTGTGATTACGCCAAAAAAAATTTGCTAACTTGGAGTTTACGACCCAAAAAAAAGACTGTTCAGTAAAAAGTTACGGTGTAAGAGCCTAGTTGCCTTATAAAAAACAATTTTTAAATAGCTATTTTAGGTTATTAATAAAAAAGCACTATAAGGAAGATGCAAGAAAAGAAACAAATACAGGTAATTTGATTATTCCAAAATGAATAGCATGTGCAACAATGAAATAGATTTTATTAGGTACTTCAACTATCCAAACATAATAATTTTGGGTTGCAGTTCAAACTAAAATTATTGTATGTATTATTGTATGTAGGTATTATTATTAGATGATAGAATCATTAAAAAAAAATTACAATATTAACCACTTTGTTTAAATAAAATTATTGTGTAGTATAGTAATTCTGTTTTGTTTTTAAATCTAAAAATAGTATAATATTATGTCAATCCTAATTAGGATAGACATATTATTATACTTCGCATGAACTAAGGCTACTTACTAAGACACTGACAGGAGTCTTGCTTAGCGCCTAGATTCTAGATAGTCTTCTAGTGTGTAAAGAAATAAAACGAACATTTTAAAATGTTAAAGGTAGGATCTAAGATCTGCATAAGATTTAGGCGCTAGCAACACTCCTGCCACTTGTGGTCAAAGAAACATTATTCTCAAAAGAAATAACATTTCACTGAATGAGAGTATAAATTAACATTACGTTCACTTGTTGTGTGCACACAGTTTAAAGTAAAGATGAGTTTTGGGTTGATAAATTAATATTTATATTATACTTATGCCTAGTTAATAAGAGTAAACAACAGCTTATGGTCGGTAGTTTGAAAAATAAAATATAATTTAGGTACTCGGTACCTACTCGTACTAGCGATAAGTGAGTCAACCAGCGCGGCACGGAACACTTCGTTTATCTTTCAGGTTTTTCCTGCAACTAAACAATCTTCATTACGAGTCGTATTGGGCAAAATAAATAAAACTCGTCAATTTCACTATACTAACTAGAATTTAATGAGTTTAATTATAAATCACAGACTTAAATTATCGTCAACATGAACCACCATGAACTAACATGAATATGAAACTGAGTTTTCTTCATATTCACCTTCTACGTCCTCTTCATCGGTTTCTGCTAATAAGTCGAGTACCTTTTTATCTGAAGGCAAACGACGATACTCTTCGTGAAATATTATTTCTAAAAATTATGTGGCGTAAGAGCCAATTCATTTTATAATACAGATTTTTTTGGCGTAACATTTCATACAACATGGTTGATAAGACTAAAGTAAAAAACATATTTTAAAGTTCCATGGGTCGTAAACGCCATATTAAATGCAATTCTTAAAATAACTTGAGTCGTAAACGCCACAGTTAAACATATCGGTCCTATACGCCTAACTCGATAGTCAGTATTTTTCACATAATTATAATTTTAACTGGTGTATCGACCGAAATCTTAATAATTATTTTTTTAAAGGTATTTACGACTAAACAATAAGAAAATTCTTGTTTATCGACGAAAAACACGTGGGCTGTAATCACCACTTTTTTGCGAATTTTAAAACTCTGATTGGACAGATCGATAGAGAAAAAAAAATGCAGTAAGACAGCATTCAAAAGTCATTTTGGCCAAAATGGTGATTACGCCATTTGAGATTCAAGGTATCGAAAAGGAACCCCTGTGCAAAATTTCAAGTTTTTAACCCTTATAGTTTAGGCCCTGCGTTGATATGTCAGTCCAGTCAGTCAGTCACCTTCTCCTTTTATATATAGACTAGTGGACGCCCGCAGCTTCGCTCGCGTAGAATTAGACCCATTAACGACGTCTACCCGTCTAACAGCTTCAAAAACGGCAAAGTTTCATACTAACTTTGCACCCCCGTTTTACCCCCTTAGGGGGTGAATTTTCAAAAATCCTTTCTTAGTGCTCCCCTACGTTATAAAAGGAACCCCTGTGCAAAATTTCAAGTTTCTAGCCCTTATAGTTTAGGCCCTGCGTTGATATGTCAGTCAGTCAGTCAGTCAGTCAGTCACCTTCTCCTTTTATATATATAGATGTACTGTTTAGCACAGAGTCGTACATTTTACATACTGAACTCTGAAGCCCTCCCTGTGAGTATATTTATTCTGTGACTAACTAGTTAATGGTCAACAACACAGAGTACATTTATTCTGTGGTCAATGATTTGACAATATTTGTGTCACTGTCATTTATATTTTTATTGCTCAGTGGTCGCCGATATTACCGACAAATTCCCTATTTTGTTCATTAGTTTTGTATTCTTATCGTCTTTAATTACAACATATCAAGTTCTAAAGTGCTGTAAAATGATAGCAAATAGAATAAGTAAAGTTACTAGACGATCCCCACAAATTTTGAGGTTAGAATGTGTTTACAAATAAACGTATAACCCCTGAGATTTTTTATGACTATCACAAAAGACGTATATGTATATTGAATAACACATTATAATAACGTTTTCAAAACACTGGAGTGCAGTCCTCGTGGCTCTCACGGAAGAACTACAACAAGCAGATATTTTTATTAAAAATTAATTTTTATTTCAGTTGTCGACAGAAGGCAAGGGCAGCTTACGATGGTGAGGGAAAAACCACAGTGCGTGTGCTCAACCAGGACCCAGATTCCGGACTTATGATAGATTCATACGCCACGGTAAATTATTCTGATCAGGCGACCACAGGCGTTCCACTTTTGGGCACAGGTCTCCCTCACAGACAAATCTGCTCCAATTTGGATTGGTTACTGTTGGATGGTTCTATTTGATGTGTTCGGACTCTGGAGGAGAGGGGCTATTTAAACACACTCACTTCATGATATTATATATTTTATACACTGCACAGTTACACTTTTATAATACATTTACAATATTTTATATTTACATGTCATGTAAATCTGTTAGTGTTCGTGTCTAGGAGAGAAGTACGTCACAACCGAAGACGTTCTTTTATGACGTTATTTTAAACATTCTAATATTCGAAACCAACTCAGTTCATGTGTACAAGTGTTGCCTGCCAATACCAATACCTTACACAATTAAACTCCAAGAGTTACGGTTAGTGGCCAACCCAGAGTCAAATGTTCTCAAGCCACCCGAAGGTCAAGGTTTTAGGATGCTTTTTTTACCATTGAAAAGAACCAATACCAACAGCTTAACGCCCTCCAAAGCTACGAAGTGCCCATGAAACTTTTACCACTAGAGGTCACCAGTCCATAAGCTGACAGCACCTATTGTTGCATAACTCTGAGGTACGAATTGAATAAACACAAGATATTATATTATAGTTATGGACAATACACTTAAACATTCATAAACAACATGCTATTCTTAAGTTCCACTCGCAACTCATTCAACTCCTCACCTTACTCTTCCAAGGTTAGACAGGTCAATTGAGAAGGGTTCAGAGGGAATGGGAGGAGCAGGAAGCTGTACCAAACTACATAGCACTAGTTCGGTACTCCTAAGTAGCACAAAACTGCAGTATAAACGATGCCACTAAGGTCCACATAGATAACTTTATCCCTGTTGCAGTGAGTGCAACAAAATTGTCTACACTCATTATGCTGTTGGCTCCGAAAAAATAACCAACAGCGCTGATTTTCAGTGCAGCCTACATTGGGAGAGAATAGTTTGGCCAAAAGAAAAACCTACATAACTTTATTCCATATTTGTATTATTTTGTATTTACTAGTGTATTAATTATATTTATATTAATTGTATTTTTCTTATTTCCAGTACGGCTTCAGATTAAATAATGGCATTACAGTCCTGGGACCTATGGCTATATTTCCCAGGTAATTAGCAACTTGATTCATCTTATTAACTGCTGTCTTGTCAACCACTACAACGGCATCATGTATGTATGACACACTAGCTTTCCCTGCGGCTCGAAATCATCGAAATCATTTTCCGTGCAGAATTACCTCATCAGGGGATGGTTTAAAACATAATAAAGTAAAGCCTTTATCAACAAGCTGCGAGCTGCCCCAAAGATCACCTCTTTTAAACCCTAGTTTCACCCTCGGTTCATAATTATCTTATTTATTTATTAAATCTTTACTGTACCCATTGTTTTGTTTTGTTTTATCTTATCAAATTAGGTACCTACAAAGGTGGACTTAATGCTTAAAGCATTCTTTGCCAGTCAACCTTTGGGCAGTCTTAAAATTTTATTTATATATATTAATCTTTTTTCAGAATACAATTCATAGTTTCAAGAGAATAGTTTTGTATATTTAATTTCCGTATTCTGTATGACTAATGACTAGCTATCGCCATCAATTGATTAAAAATCTAATGATTATTTCATCATTTATTTCATTTCACAGGAACCTATCAATTTTGCTGCACCTATGCAAAAAATCTCATTGATCCATTCATTGAGGAGGAGGACAAAGAAACAATCACACTTACTTATTTATATATCTATACTTCTATACACACTAATATTATAAAGAGGAAAGATGTGTTTGTAATGTTTCCACACAAAAACTACTGGACCGATTTCAAAAATTCTTTCAGCTGCATCTTCATGAGTAACATAGGCTATTCAATATTACTAGGTGTAAACGAAACTATTGTTATGTGTAATTCCACGCGAGCGAAGCTGCGGGCGTCCACTAGTTGTGAATAAAGTAGTAGTTAGATGACTTTGTTGGTGTGTACTGCTGGGCCTGCTGGGATTTGAACCCAGGACCCTCTAATATAATCTGTTCCAGGGCAGTGCTTTCATGGCAAGTTAAAAATTCGGATGAAATAAACGAAGGTTCACTGAGGTTGTTCAAACTACTTGAACCCAAAATCGACTTATTGGTGAGTACCTTATTAAATAACTGTAGATATTATTAAGACCACAATCCATTCTTGTTTGTTGACGGCTTAACGTGCCCTTTAAAGCATGGATGCGCCTATGAAATTTTGCCACTAGCCCAGCCCATAAAGTATTCTGTGCTAGCAGTCCCATCCACAAATCATTTACGCCTGTCGTTGCCTAAGTCGGTTCACCACCTACTTGAACTTATCCTAAATTATTGTAGTATTAGCTATTCATCCAATGATCAATAGCTAATCTTATACGTTAGAGTCGCTGCGACCCATAGACGTCCCACTGCTGGGAACGGGTCTCCCCCACAGACACAGCTGCGGGAGGTCTAGTGCATACTCCACCACGCTGCTCCAATGCTGATTGGTGGAGGGGTTAGTGGCCAACCTAGTGTCGAATGTTCTCAAGCCACCCGAAGGTCTTCGACAAGGCTCAACGTTAGAGTGTTTATAATTAAATAAATGATTAGTTTAAACTAATATTATAAAGAGGAAACATTTTGTTTATAATGCTTTCACACAAGAACTAGTTGAACGATTTCAAAAATTCTTTCACCATTAGAAAGCTGCATCTTCACTGAGTGACATAGGCTATATAATCTTACTAGGTGTAAACGAAACTATTGTTATGTCTAATTCCACGCGAGCGAAGCTGCGGGCTTCCACTAGTGTAGTATAAAATATAAAAGTAAATAAATTTAGTTCGAAGCAAAATTCTTCGAGGACTTTCATAACATTAGTGGACGAAGCTGCGGGCGTCCACTAGTTACTTTATATAAATCAAATTAGAATAGCATTATATCTCATCCATCCATACTATCCATACTCCATACTATAATATTATAAATGTGAAAGTGTGTTTGTTTGTTTGTCCGGCTTTCACGTCGCAACGAAGCTATTAAATGGTATGGTTTTTGTGTGTGGAGATAGTGAGGAGGGTGGAGAGTGACGTAGGCTACTTTTTACCCCGGTAAAACATCCCCATGGGAAGATATCGATGTTTTGTTATTTGCTAGATATTTAGTTCTGGATGTTGTTAACAGATGGCATTGTTAATTCCCTTTTCCCACGCGGGCGGAGCCGCGGGTAAAAGCTAGTTTCTTATAAGAAGTTGCCTAGACTTTCGTTAAGCGTGCACAATCACCTCATAGCGAAATACAGTACTCCCAAATTAATAATGCGCATAGAAATCTTCGTTACTGTTCGGCAAAGGTCGTATTCCCCGAGCGTCGGAAAACGATATGTGTATAGAGTGGTTAAGTGCATTTTCTTAAAAATGGTTTTCAAACACAGGTTTACATTAAAATCTAATCATTATAATCTCAGTTCAAAAGTATTTACAGCACTGATCATTCCAGAATAATATTAAAATTACAAATAATTAATCAGAATCAAGGAGGATCTCTATTCCTGACATCCTAGATTCATCAGAACTTTCATTATGCTCTTGTTCATTTACACTTTCCCCACTGCTATCACCCGTGTAAATAATCATTTCATCGGAAAATCTATCGATTCTTGGGTCAAATTTTCTATATTCATCTTCGCATTTAACAGCGTGATCACAAACTTTTTTCCATTCTTCTGATCCTATATTATTGATTTTTTCTAATATAGCATCTTTAACTGACTTGACAGTCATTGCAATATTTTTTTTGGCTACGTGATGCTTTATTTGGGACCAAATATTTTCAATGGGGTTAAAATCGGGATGATATGGTGGCAATCGTATAATTTTATGCCCATCCTCCATTATACGGTCTATGGCGAATTCTGTATATTCTGTATATTCTGTATGTTATTTTACAAAATAAACTATTTCAATTTGAGTAAGATAATTAAAGTTGAAATTAAATTCACCTTTGAAAACAAAACCAAGAAGGGTGTGTAATAGCAGCTCTTTAAAATTCACCAGTATATAAAGACGACTGACGGACCTTTGACTGACCGGCGACAGCCGCCGACCAACCGAATTGTTTTCAATTTTTTCACATGATTTGACATATGACTTTGACTCCTGTTTCTTTCGAACAAGGTGCAAAATGCAAGTGCATTGTTGAGGGCTTTCTCCGATTCAATGATTCGGGTGTTTCCGGGAATACGACAATTAGCGAAGATTTGCATGCGCATTATTAATTTGGGAGTACTTGTAAATGATTTGACTTTGACATTAGTCACCTGTCCATCTTTGCAGGTAATTGGACTCGAGTCGAGCGAGCGAAGCACACTCAACAGGGTGTTCCGTCTGGCTAAAGAGGCGAAGATTAACATCGAGATGCTGCAAACAGAACACGCCTGTTCCACATTCAACTTCCTGAACGCTGAGGGGAGGTGAGTATTCAAATTTCAAATTCAAATTTAAATAATTTATTTCGCTATGAGGTGATTACACACGCTTAACTAAAGTCTAGGTAACTACAAACTACTTAAAGAGATGAGATATAATGCTATTCTAAACTGATTAATATAAAGCAAAGGATGAGCTATTGATCATTGAATGAATAGCTAATCCTACACAGGTGCCTAACCTGCTTTAAGGCTAATTTACAATAATTACCTACCACTAAGCTAAGCTCTAAGTCACGATAGACTATCAGATTCAGATTTAGATTCATTTATTTTTCATTATATGGTATTTTTTATACGCTTAATGAACGTCATAACATTTTTTATCTACCGCCGGTTCACAAAGTTGATGCTACCGAGAAGAACACGGCAAGAAACTCGGTAGTTACTCTTTTCAAAATTAATTACAATATTATTACATTATTATTGAACAAGTGGAGCTGGAGATACATCGCACCAAGCATTTCTATCGTTCAAGTAGTCATTTATTTTATAGAAAGCTTTATTAAGGAGGTTTTGTTTAATGTAAGATTTAAATTTATTATCTGAGAGACAATTAATATTTCCGGGTATTTTATTGTAGAAGCGAACACAGTTCCCCATAAAAGATTTTGATACTTTACTTAGTCTAGAGCTAGGTACAATAAATTTATCCTTATTTCTTGTACTAAAGTTATGTACACTGCTTTTTTTGTCAAAGAAATTAACATTTTTCCGTACATACATAATATTTTCATAAATATATTGGCATGGGGCAGTTAAAATATTTATAGACTTAAACAGTTCTCGCAGGGACTCACGCTTTTGTAGGCCGTAGATACTCTATCTATCTGGTCATCGGCTTTAGGAAGAATTTACAATATTCATATCCTATGCCCTAACTTAGTGTAGGCCGAAAGAGAAAAAAGCCGGAGGAAAAAACTCTCGGTACTCTTTTAAAATTCAAATTAATTTGTACAGATTCAGAATTTGATTCAGGGAATATATCCTAACCTATTGAAGTCCACAGCTGGACATAGGCCTCTCCTAAACGACGCCACTTTGACCAATCCTGTGCCTTCTGAATTCAATACCGGGCCGTTGGCGCAATCGGTAGTGACCCTGCCTGTTGCGCCAGGGGTCGTGGGTTCGAATCCCACTCAGGACAAATATTCGTGTGACGAACACTTGTATTTGTTCTTTGTCTGGATGTTAATATTATCTATTTAGGTATGTATTTATAAATATCTATGTATGTATATCAGTCTCTGACACCCATAACACAGGCTCGCGCCTATTTTGGGATCAGATGGCCGCGTGTGAGAATGTCCAAGGTATTTATTTATTTATTAGATTGCTGAATTGCATACACCTAGTTAAAGGTTTTAATAAGAAGTTTAAATGAATAAATAAGATTAAACAAGACTACCCACACCGGGCTTGTGTATTTGTACCTTTTAATATTAATTTTTTTTTGTCATGTAAGTGATGTTTGTATCTTAATGAGAAATAAAGATCTTTCAACCGAATAAATAAGATCACTACTAATTATAATGTGACATATACTGTAATGTTTCAGATCCATCGCCGGAGCTCTCATCCCCCCCCTGGCGGTGACGATGAACGAGGACGACATGCTGGAGTCCAGACTGCACTACCAGGACCTATACAACAACCCCCGGCATACCATGTAACTTTGTATACAGTGTGTTTTTTAAATGTTCAAAAATCCTTGGCTCGCTTCATCACAACCCTTTCTTTGTCCCACTTTTGGGCTCGGGTCTCCTCTCAGAATTTTCATTTATTTATTCATTATTTATCTATATATATAAAAGGAGAAGGTGACTGACTGACTGACTGACTGACATATCAACGCAGGGCCTAAACTATAAGGGTTAGAAACTTGAAATTTTGCACAGGAGTTCCTTTTATAACGTAGGGGAGCACTAAGAAAGGATTTTTGAAAATTCACCCCCTAAGGGGGTAAAACGGGGGTGCAAAGTTAGTATGAAACTTTGCCGTTTTTGAAGTGAAGTGGGCAACCTGAACGCGGGCAGACGTCGTTGATGGGTCTAATTCTACGCGAGCGAAGCTGCGGGCGTCCACTAGTTCAATATAATTAATAAGAACGGATCACCCAATTACACTTATTAATAAATTTGTCAACAGTTAGAAATTACATTATAAAAATAACAGTCAAATCAAATGTCATACACAATACATTTAAAAAAATTAAAATTAAAAAAATAAATGTTCACAAAAATAATTAGAATAGGTAAATAAATAATAGTTAAATCGCACATAACTTAGAAAAGTCATTGGTGCGTGCCACTGGGGTGTGAACCCGGACCTCTCGAGTGAGAGGCGAGTTCGATAGCCACTGGGCTGTCACCGTTTTAGCTTTGGTTCGCGTGCTCTATCCGTAACTCTGAAGACCTTCACGACTGTAGTTTATTTTTAAAAGGAAGTTTTATTTCCCATACAAAATAAATCACGATTTATTTTCTCAAAAATATAACTTGTAACACTGTGGCACTAAGCCGCAAATGTTCTGAAGAATGGATCGAACATAAGCTTCTATTTAATAAAAGTTTACAACTGGCTCGGTAATTTTTGAACAATTAAAAAACAGCCTGTATAGTTCGGTCAGACTTATCTATACTTCTATACTAATATTATAAAGAGGAAAGATTTGTTTGTAATGTTTCCACACAAAAACTACTGGACCGATTTCAACAATTCTTTCACCATTAGAAAGCTGCATCTTCACTGAGTGACATAGGCTATATGATATTACTATGTGTAAACGAAACTATTGTCATGTCTAATTCTACGCGAACGAAGCTGCGGGCGTCCACTATCTATACTAATATTATAAAGAGGAAAGATTTGTTTGTAATGTTTTCACACAAAAACTACTGGACGGATTTCAAAAATTGTATTGTATTGTATTATGTATTGAACAATTTATGCAATTATAACATAACTAGTGGACGTAACTACTACTAATATTCATCGGGAAGTTCTTGTCTTAGAAATGTAGGTGGAATTAATTGTTGCACCCCGATGTTTTCAACTGCGAAACCTAGTTTTGAATTAAACATATGCTTAAGGCTACTTCTCTCCCTTCTATTACTGGTGAGTCTCACCAAAGCAATAGTAACTACATCATGTCTTAGACACTACTAATTCAGATTTTTTTATGTATTGACGTCATCCCATGAGTTTATTCTACGCACGTTTTTATACCTACACAAAATTTGAATGAATTGTACATAATGTCTCGTTTATTTATTTGTTGGATAGATGTTATCTGTTATAATTTATATTTAAGCTGTTAACTTTGTTTTAGTCATAATAAATAATTAGATAATCATTCAGTTTTTGGTGTTTAATTTTTCCATTTATGAGTTCTGTGTCAAAGAAATTATTAGAATTTTACTACAAAGTTAACCACTAACATTTTAACGTTAAAATCTTAACAGACAACTTGGTTGGTGGGTGCCAGATTAGACAAGAACTAGTAGACGAGCGAGTAGCGTCCATAGCCCAATGGCTCGCGTCGATTCAATGTGATCGAAAGATTAAGCAACGACGGGCGCGGTCGGTTTGTGGATGGTTGACCGCTAGTGGCAAAATTTCATGGACAATACCGTGCATTGGAGGGCACGTAAAAGTTGTCGGTCCCGGTTGTTTTCAATGCTGGAAACAGTCGTTAAGCCTTGTCGAAGACCTTCGGGTGTCTTGAGAACATTCGACACTGGGTTGGCCACTAACCCCTCCACCAATCCGCATTGGAGCAGCGTGGTGGAGTATGCTCTAGATTTCCCGCAGCAGTGCCTGTGGGGGAGACCCGTGCCCAGCAAAGGTGCGTCTATGGGTCGCAGCGAGTAGACGATCCCCACCTAATCGTAGTAATTGTTGCCTATATTATTCATCGTTGGCTCGGCAATGTGGAGAGAATGGTAAAGGATCGCGCTGATGATCGACGTCCTGTCGACGAAAGTACCATTTCCTGGCAAGAGATTTCAAGTATCTGGGACCAGTGACGAGCTCTCGTGGCGGAGGCCAAGACTCATTTTGTGTCGCTGCGCGCCAAAATTGGTAGTTGCAGAATTTCTGAGCAAGCGGCTTTCTACGCTGTAATAAAGTGGGTAAACGAAAGGGCACAGACCTATTGGTATCAAACATGTGAAGTGTTTGCTAGTTTCATTGATTTACGCGGCACCAGCCCGGCCCCAGTGTCTTCGCTATGTGAGCATTTAATTTTCGAATGGACTTTTGCTGTGTGGTCCCATCGACCTTTTCAGCGTCACCGAACGGTGCGCAAGAGCTCAATAAAAAAAGTAAAGGATAAACTCCTACAGAAGTGGGAAAAAGTGATTGGCCTAAGGGTCTACCTATATTATGTGCGGAACAGCGTGGGGGCGCGCGACCTTGCGCATAGTGGGTATGGCGTCTTTTACCCCACCTTACGTATGTGCGCCTTTAGCTCGGCTCTATAACGGCACGAAACATATCCCCCATGATACATTCAACGAAAGACATTGATCTTACTTGAGAATCTGCTCGGGTAACAAGGTAAAACGTAGAGACCCGTAGACCCCCCCACTCTCATTATCGCATTACTTCTGCTAAAATGCGTTCATTCAATCGATATTCGCCACAGATCTACTACTCGCTACCATATCATACATGGAGACTTACTTTTCACTTTATTTTTAGCCTAGACGCTACCAAGTAGTATCTCTACCTAGTCTATGACGCTACCTCTTCTGCCTGCACTACTGGCACTATACTCTTATTCTAGCCATTTATGTTTTGATTTAAGCTGTGCACAGAGTACATTATACATTTTATATACAGGGTTGTCACTCACTTGTCAGTGTCACTTCACTTTATTACAATAAAATCAGTGGAACCAAAGTAAATAATTCCATATAATAAACAAAAATCCAAATAATTCTTAATTATGTACACAGAAGTGGATGTTTTTGTCAGCAATTTCACATTAATAGACCCCGAGATATACCAGCTATGGATTGAAGGCTGTTCCTGTGAGTATGTGTTAAAAATAGATTTGTGTTTTATACAAATGAAACGATAACATCCTACCTATATAAATTATTTTGCTTAATACGCCTGTGGATTGTACAAAACTTGTATGGATAGCTATCCTGTCTGTTGGAGTTGTAGTCATGGATATAACCTTCACTAAGTACTCACAATTTCTTTGGATATAACCAATTTCAATTTTAAAGAAAGCCTCCACCAAACCACATTGGAACACGGTGGAGTATGGTCCCGCAGCTGTGACTGAGAGATTCCTACCTATGGGACTTTTATGGCTTAGCTTTGTTTACATCTCACTACAAGCTTAGGTAGGTGGTACTTTTGTAGGTGGTAGAACCTATAGGGAACCAAATAGGTTTTATATGAAAGCTAATTGGTTCCATATAGAGTTCGCCCGGGGTAGTACCACCGATCGCCACGGTACCTAGTACCATTTCTGCCGTGTAATAATTGTTTTTAAAGCAATTGTGGTCCGGTTGGAAAGGTGTGGATTCCGGTTACACTTCTTTAGAGGCGACCATCTTAGTCCTCAAGGGTAGCAACACATCTGTGACTGACTTAGAACGAGACTCCTACTAACAAGTACTAACTGGACTATTACTAACACCAACTAACAGGACTAACTATCACTAACAGTCCCTAGTCGTCATACCTACTAACGAACTGACCAACTAATGTTCTAATTAACTTTCTCAACTAATTGGACTAACCATCCCAGTCCCTAATTGAGTCTTGTTCAAAGTCAGTTACAGTTGTCATGGGTGGCAGCGGATGGGTGGTGCTGCAAGCTCGTTTGCTATCCTGTATCCATAAAAAAAAAAAAAAGGTATTGTATCTAATGTTACCGAGTTACCTTAAAATAATTAATTTGCCCGTATCTGATGTGGTTTCTTTCAGCAAGTGAAGCAGTGTCTACTCTGAACCAGCGCGCCTCAGCCAAGAACACTGGCGCCACCGTCGATCTGATTGCCAGTGATGTGTTGGATCACTATAGGTATGTGGACACACACCAACATGTGTTTAATGACCGAATTAATTCCAAACTCGTCTCTTGACTATGTATGGATATTGTTGGGCTCTAAAGTACTATGACTAAGCGGTGACAACCCAGTGGCTATAAGTGGTGACAGCCCAGTGGCTATCGAACTCGCCTCTCACTCGAGCGGTCCGGTTTCAAACCCCAGTGGCACACACCAATGACTTTCCTAAGTTATGTGCAATTTAAGCAATTAAATGTCACTTGCTATAACGGTGAACACATCGTGAGGAAACCTGCATGCCAGAGAGTTCATCATAAGTTCTCGAAGGCATGTGAAGTCTGCCAATCCACACTTGGCCAGCGTGGTGGATTAAGGCCTTTTCCCTCCCATTCTGAGAGCAGACCCGTGCCCAACAGTGGGACAAAAAAAAAGGGCTGGGATGATGATCATTATCAAATGATAGTAGAGAAGTGAAGGAGATACTGATACCTAATAATGACGATACAGGAGATACATCATTATTGTTGCTTAACTCATTGTCCGTATTAATTGTTGCTTAACTCTACCGATCACATTGAATCGACGTGAGTCATTGGGCTATGAACGCTACAGATAGTATGATTAAAATTAATTAAGTTAAAGGGTTCTGTACACAAAGAAAAAAAAAACAGTGCAGATATTAAGTACTTTTTTTTCAATTCCAGGACATTCGCACTTTTGGAGAGACTCCTGACGGTACCCTCGAAGCTTTCTGAGCAGATGATATTCCAAATCGACGAGCCAACGAAACAGATGCTGATTGAAAAGTAATGTTTCTATTTAGTCTATGTATGTAGTGAGTCTGATGTCTCCTCTGTACAGTTGGTTTAATCTATATTGCTTAACTACCCGCAAGCAAGACGTGTGTTGGTGTATACTTTCTGTGAACTTTGACGAGGTGGACTGATGACCTGAAGAAGACAGCGGGAAACGGGCAGATTCAGGCAGTTCAGAGGATATAGGATCGGGAGGAGTGATGTCGATTGAGGGAGGCCTATGTCCAGCAGTGGACCTTGAAAGGCTGATGGATGGAAAAATGAATGGATACACGAACGCAAGGCAATATTTTGTTTATTTTATAAATTATAAATCTTATTCTAAAAGTTTTTCATTGTTTTTAACATTTCAGGTATTATGACTTGGACGATGCGGTGATACGAGAGTTGCTCGGACGGAAACTGTCGTCCAGGCATCGGAAGGATTTGGATGAGGTTAGTATAACTAGGTAGTTAGTGAATTAGTTTATAGCGTCCATAGCCTATTGGCTCAAGTTTTGGTGGTAAAACAATCGTTAAAATTGATTTCTTGATTATTTGATGACTATTCAAAAATATTAATTTATTAATTAAAGTAGAATAATTAAAATATTTGTGGAGAAATAGTATAATATGTAGGTAGATGGAGCTAAAGAAGTATTACTTCAGTCGTGTGGTCTAAAGCACACTCGATATAATTTTATTTTTAATTTTTATTTTGTGCGACTGCGACCCATAGTTGTCCCACTGCTGGGCACGGTTCTCCCCCACAGACAGCTTCGGGAGGTCTAGAGCATACTCCACCACGCTGCTCCAATGCGGATTGGTGGATTTTCTGCCTTTATTTTGTAATTGTATGTAATTTGTCAAAATAAACTTTTCTATCCTATTCTATTCTATACTAGTGGGCGCCCGCAGGTTCGCTCGCGTGGAATTAGACGTAATATAACCTAAATACAAAATTTCATTGAAATAATGTAGGTATATACGAAAAACTTTTATACCTACTAACTTTGCACCCCCCTTTTACCCCCCCTTAAGAGATGATTTTCGAAACTCAATAAAAAACCTTCATAGGTACTGAATTTCATTCGAATAACATCAAAAACGGCAAAGTTTCATACTAACTTTGCACCCCCGTTTTACCCCGTTACCGTTACCGTTTTTAGGGGGTGAATTTTCAAAAATCCTTTCTTAGTGCTCCCCTACGTTATAAAAGGAACCCCTGTGCAAAATTTCAAGTTTCTAGCCCTTATAGTTTAGGCCTTGCGTTGATATGTCAGTCAGTCAGTCAGTCACCTTCTCCTTTTATATGTATAGACTAGTGGACGCCCGCAGCTTCGCTCGCGTGGAATTAGACATTCACTAACTTCAAAAACGGCAAAGTTTCATACTAACTTTGCACCCCCGTTTCACCCCCCTAGGGGGTGAATTTTCAAAAATCCTTTCTTAGTGCTCCCCTACGTTATAAAAGGAACCCCTGTGCAAAATTTCAAGTTTCTAACCCTTATAGTTTAGGCCCTGCGTTGATATGTCAGTTAGTTTTGTTATTTCCCGCCAGGTGGCGGAGCGGTCGGGCGCGCCGCTGCGGTGCTGCCGCCGTCAGTTCGACAACGTGCGTAGAGTGTTCAAAGCTGTAGAGGAGATGCCGGGCAACGTCGTCGCTAACATCCGCTCTACGTTCCTTATCTCCGAGCCGCTGGCCAAGTGAGTTTTTTTCTATACTTCTATCTATATATATAAAAGGAGAAGGTGACTGACTGACTGACTGACTGACTGCCTGAATGACTGACTGACTGACTGACATATCAAGGCAGGGCCTAAACTATAAGGGTTAGAAACCTGAAATTTTACATTTATAACGTAGGGGAGCACTACGAAAGGATTTTTGAAAATTCACCCCCGAGGGGGTAAAACGGGGGTGCAAAGTTAGTATGAACCTTTGCCGTTTTGAATGTCTAATTCCACGCGAGCGAAGCTGCGGGCGTCCACTAGTTGTATACTAATATTATAAAGAGGAATGATTTGTTTGTAATGTTATCACACAAAAACTACTGGACCGATTTCAAAAATTCTTTCACCATTAGAAAGCTGCATCTTCACCGAGTGACATAGACTATACATGTATAATAATACTAGGTGTAAACGAAACTATTGTTCATTCATTCAAAAATCCTATAATTCTTTGTCTTCTAGCTTTTTGTATTTATGTTAAAAAAAAACTTTCCTCGAAACCGTTAAAATGGTCGAATGCTTTATTTGATTTGACGGGCCCGTTGGCGCAATCGGTACTTATGCCTGTTGCGCCAGGGGTCGTGGGTTCGAATCCCACTCAGGACAAACATTCGTGTGACGAACACTTGTTTGTTCTGTTTCTGGATGTTAATATTATCTATTTAAGTGTGTATTTAAAAATATCTATGTATGTATATCAGTCTCTGACACCCATAGTACAGGCTCAGCCTAGTTTGGGGTCAGATGGCCGCGTGTGAGAATGTCAAGGATATTTATTATTATGATATTTATTTCCAGAAAGTACGGAGCTGTGGTGTTCATCGCATGCATGCGGTTTGAAACGACCAAGAGGAAACTGCAGTATCTCTCCTTCAACGACTTCTATCATTGCGCTCAGGTATTTTATTTTATTTTTTATTTTATTTTATTAGCCACGCCAACAACGTTACATACATAACATTTACAAATAACATATCAGAGGTATAGGATAGGTATGAACATCAATTACAGGCATGTACAACATTCACACAAATACAGAATTATTACCGTACCAAGCAATAGTATTCTTAACTCATTACTTATAAATAACTTCTTACTAACGCAATAAGCATACATATTAATTTTAATTTATTTTATATTTTTAATTTCATAAATACAACCAAAACTACGAAAAATTATAAATGAAAAATGAAAACAAGGTATCTTATATCTAGCAAAAGGTATCTTATATCTTTACAAGCTTGTTCAGCGACTCAGCTCGATTATATGTCGGTTTTCAATAAATATATCTCGACACCTATTCTAAAACTTAAGGCAGGGGTTGCCAACCTTTTTCAGTCCGTTTTTTTAAGTTTAATTATTTGTGTTTATAGTTTTGTTTTATCTCGCCTGGCTAGTCGAAATAGATAGGCACTAATAGGTAGGTAGAAATAGAGCGGTACTGGTTAGTTAAGCAGACAATAAATATCTTGGACATTCTCTCACACACGGCCATCTGACCCCAAAGTAGGCGCGAGCCTGTAATATGGGTGTCAGAGACTGATATACATACATTATATATTTTATACCTTTTACCTGCGGCTCTGCCCGCGTGGTCAAAGGGAATTAACAATGAGTTGTTTATCATACATGACACAATTGTATAGTGTATAATTTGTTAGCGAAATTCAGATCTTGCAAATGAATTTTACTAACGCCATCTATTAACAACATCCGGAGCTAAATATCTAGCAAATAACAAAACATCGATATCTTCCCATGAGGATGTTTTAACGCGGTAAAAAGTAGTACGTCACTCTCCACCCTCCTCACTATCTCCACACACAAAAAACATACCATATAATATGGATTTTAATATTATCTATTAAGTATGTATGTAGGATTGGGGGCACTTTTAAATAAAACGTCTTCTAAGTTCGTCTTTACTCTTTATTCGCTTCTAACAAAATTCGTCTTAAATTAAATATTAGGGATACGGCTTTCCCCTTTCGCGACTTCCGTCCGACCCCCTCTTATTCTCATTCCCTCGCTCGCGTCCTATCACTCTTCGTACATCCGTCGGCTCGCTCTCTCTCTAAACCAAACACATCCTTGCTTCTCTTTCATTCACAATACGACTCATTCACTTCATTCATTCCATAACAGATAATCAAACGCTTACTTTCAAGTCCAAGATTTACTCATTCATACTGCCAATCATCCATCCTATCCTACATGTATTTAATAATATCTATGTATGTATATCAGTCTCTGACACTCATAGTGCAGGCTCGCGCCTACTCTGGGTCAGATGGCTGCGTGTGAGAAATAAATAAAAAATGTTCTCAGTAGAACAATGTTCCGTTGGCAGGCTATCATGACCGGCTGGACGTACAGCTGCACGGGCCCGGAGTACTACGACACCGAGATGGACCGCGAGTTCCTGCTGGAGCTGCGGGAGCTGCGCATCCTGCTGGACAAGGAGAAGGAGCACAAGCAGTGAGTCACCACCACCACCACCACCACCACCACCACCACCACCAGTACCAGCTGCACGGGCCCGGAGTACTACGACACCGAGATGGACCGCGAGTTCCTGCTGGAGCTGCGGGAGCTGCGCATCCTGCTGGACAAGGAGAAGGAGCACAAGCAGTGAGTCCCCACCACCACCACCACCACCACCACCACCACCACCACCAGTACCAGCTGCACGGGGCCGGAGTACTACGACACCGAGATGGACCGCGAGTTCCTGCTGGAGCTGCGGGAGCTGCGCATCCTGCTGGACAAGGAGAAGGAGCACAAGCAGTGAGTCCCCACCACCACCACCACCACCACCACCACCACCACCACCAGTACCAGCTGCACGGGGCCGGAGTACTACGACACCGAGATGGACCGCGAGTTCCTGCTGGAGCTGCGGGAGCTGCGCATCCTGCTGGACAAGGAGAAGGAGCACAAGAAGTGAGTCCCCACCACCACCACCACCACCACCACCACCACCACCACCACCACCAGTACCAGCTGCACGGGGCCGGAGTACTACGACACCGAGATGGACCGCGAGTTCCTGCTGGAGCTGCGGGAGCTGCGCATCCTGCTGGACAAGGAGAAGGAGCACAAGCAGTGAGTCCCCACCACCACCACCACCACCACCACCACCACCACCACCACCACCACCACCACCAGTACCAGCTGCACGGGGCCGGAGTACTACGACACCGAGATGGACCGCGAGTTCCTGCTGGAGCTGCGGGAGCTGCGCATCCTGCTGGACAAGGAGAAGGAGCACAAGCATCGAGTCCCCACCACCACCACCACCACCACCACCACCACCAGTACAGCTGCACGGGCCCGGAGTACTACGACACCGAGATGGACCGCGAGTTCCTGCTGGAGCTGCGGGAGCTGCGCATCCTGCTGGACAAGGAGAAGGAGCACAAGCAGTGAGTCCCCACCACCACCACCACCACCACCACCACCACCACCACCACCACCACCACCACCACCACCAGTACCAGCTGCACGGGGCCGGAGTACTACGACACCGAGATGGACCGCGAGTTCCTGCTGGAGCTGCGGGAGCTGCGCATCCTGCTGGACAAGGAGAAGGAGCACAAGCAGTGAGTCACCACCACCACCAGTCGTTAAGCCTTGTCGAAGACCGGTGGCTTGAGAACATTCGACACTGGGTTCGCCACTAACCCCTCCACCAATCCGCATTGGAGCAGCGTGGTGGAGTATGCTCTAGACCGCCGCAGCTGTGTCTGTGAGGGAGTGCCCAGCAGTGGGACGTGAATGGGTCGCAGCGACACATGTGCTAAGACCCCGCCACACAACTTCCGAACCGAACGGCCAATACAAGGTGTCCCCGAGTCAAAATCAATGTCAAATAATTTATTTCGCTATGAGATGATTGGACACGCTTAACGAAAGTCTAGGAAACTACAAACTACTTAAAGAAAACAGATATAATGCTATTTGATATGTCCCTAACATTACGGGTACCAAGTCCTGAGGGAGTATTTGGGGAACACAATAAAAAGCTGTTATCCGTTACTTGAGTATGTAATCCAAGTGATTAACGAAGGTAGGTACACAAGCAATGTACAAAAAGTAAACATTGGTAATTACCTACAGTTGCTTACATATTTATATTTTCCATACATCACACTATTCTAAATCTATATTTCTTTCTGATCAATATAAGGCAAAGGATTAGCTATTGATCCTTGAATGAATAGCTAATCCTACACAGGTGCCTAACCTGCCTTAAGGCTAATTTACAATAATTACCTACTACTAAGATAAGCTCTAAAGTCACGATAGACTATCTATCTGGTCATCGGCTTTAGGAAGAATAATTTACAATATTAATTATTCTTCGTTGTAAATATAATTTTAATTTGTTCCAGTTTAATCTGCATGCGTCTGAAACCGAAACTGCTGGAGAAGTCGTATCAAGAGCTGGAGTTGAACTTCAGGTATACTTACCGGCATGAAAGTCTGACCTTGAAAGCGCAGAATTTAGGTATATGGCGCGGGGCGAGCGGGTGGTCAGTCGTAAGCGCTGATTAGCTCGCCAGCCGTATTATGTCCCCCGCACTGATACCCCATGCGTAGCTTTTTTTTATTTATATGGATAGAAGATAGCAAACGAGCTTGCAGCACCACCCATCCGCTGCCGCCCATAACAACTGTGACTGACTTTGAACAAGACTCAATTAGGGACTGGGATGGTTAGTCCAATTAGTTGAGAAAATTAATTAGAACATTAGTTGGTCAGTTCGTTAGTAGGTATGAGGACTGGGGACTGTTAGTGATAGTTAGTCCTATTAGTTGGTGTTAGTAATAGTCCAGTTAGTACTTGTTAGTAGGAGTCTCATTCTAAGTCAGTCACAGATGTGTTGCTACCCTTGAGGACTAAGATGGTCGCCTCTAAAGAAGTGTAACCGGAAACCACACCTTTCCAACCGGACCACAATTGCTTTAAAAACAATTGGTTCCCTGTAGGCTCTACCACCTTGCAACAACAACGTTTGCCGGGTCAGCTAGTATTAATATATATTAATCAACCGCCTAAAATATAAATGTTATGCTTCCAGTTCTGAAAATGACAATACTTTCATGCAACCTTTCATCCCCCTTTTCAACCTCTTACAACACTTTTTTCTAATTAAAAAGTCTAGTCATACTATCTATACTTCTATATCTATCTAATATATAAAATTTCCGTGTCACAATGTTTGTTGCAGTACTCCTCCGAAACGGCTTTACCGATTTTTACCAAATTTTATATGCGTATTCAGTAGGTCTGAGAATCGACTAACATCTATTTTTCATCCCCCTAAATGTTAAGGGTAGTCCATCCCAAATTTTTTTTTTTTAATTGTTAGATACATTTTTATTTTTGTATTTTTTTATGATACAACATTAGAAAATACATACAACCCTGAATTTTCAACCCTCTACGATCAACCAAAAATTATTTATATGGCAAAACAACGTTTGCCGGGTCAGCTGGTTAATATTATAAAGATAAATTATTTGTTTGTAATGTTTTTACACAGAAACTACTGGACCGATTTCAAAAATTCTTTAACCATTAGATAGCTGCATCTTCACTGAGTGACATAGGCTATATAATATTACTAGGTGTAAACGAAACTATTGTTACGTCTAATTCCACGCGAGTGAAGCTGAGGGCGTCCACTAGTTAGAAGATATAAATAAATATGGCATTCAAAGTTGGTAAAAATTTTGTTCTTTTTACAAAATTTTTAAACATAGGGGATAACACATTTACGAATTCATTACAAGTTTGTGGAGCTAAAGTTAACGCGTTAAGAAGAATCTATTATTATTTGTTCGCTATCAATATCCGGAATCCATCTTGAGTCAAGCACCTGTCTTTTTACCTTTTGTCAGCTTGTCTTGGTTCCTCTCCGATAGTGGCGCCCTCTAGGTCCGTGATTTGAGCTTACTTCCTCTGAGCACCAGGTAGCATGGTTCGTCATTATAGCGTCGTCTTTTGTGCCGTACGCAAGTCAGCGGTCTAAATCAAGTGAATTCTTTTTCCTTATCCTTTAACTAAATAAGTGAATAAGTCTTTACTTACAAATATATCCTCTCCGTAATTATGGAAGATGAAAGTGTAACGAAAACGAAGAAACGTGCGTATTCTCCGGTACAAGGCAAGAAGGAATTCGCAAACCGTGAGTTATGCTTATTTTGAACTATTGTCGCAACAAGTTCAGTATCTTTGGTATCTTGTAGCCAATAAAAATAATAACGAAATAAGTATCGAATATTTTACTTTGGTAAACATGAATATTTCTAATTCCATTTAAAATAATTTACCGGTAAACGTCGAAAATTCAACATCGGTTTCAAACGACGGCGTCCTATATATACTTACACAAGTGGGTACAACGGTTAAAGATCCGATTTATGCGAATGATGAGGGTAAATTCTAATCGAAATTAAAATAGGTATTTAGCTAACCCCGGTTTCGTAAAACTCGACGTGAACGTCGCGACGAGTTGAAATCGAATCATTCGTTTGCAACGAATTGTTCGAATTGTTGTAGCTGCGATGTTGCAGGATGATGCCCTTCCTATTTATTAGGACGTTCCTTCGCTTAACTAATACCCTACTCACATTAACACCAAATACATTATTTGACAAAATCGAAACATTACTCTCCAAGGTTTGTTCTACATACAGTAAAGTGACTGTAGATTTGTTGCAAAGTGTTTGTGGGAGACGGGCCGATTTAGTTAATACACGTCGTGAGTCGTTACTATGTCTAATTTCCGGAGAATTTCATCAATATTTTACATGAAATTCCTCCTAGATCCGGGAGACTTTTAATTATGTACTTATCTGTTTAAAAACAAATTGACTTAACGAAATCCATTCCTCAAAGTCAGTTTAAAGACAATTTCGATTTCCACCAAAAACTCTCTACTAGTTAACAAGCAGACTCATTTTTTCGTCGGAATACTGGCTCAGAGAGAGGTAAACGTACCCCACACTACCCGTGATAAGCAATCGTGGAAATAAATCGCATGCCGAACTTTCTTTAAAAATAACCGTTGGGAATGACACAATATCAACATATATCACATGGAGCAACTAAAACTGCTCCAGCAAACTCGACAGTTTTTATTTTATTTTAGATTTTGTACGACCTCAACATATATCTGATAGCTCAGTATTTTCCAGGCATATTCAATGCAGAGGTTGACGCCATGTCGCTGCAGATAATTTGCCCACAATGGCATTTAACGGCGATTGCATCCTTTGTTTATAATCTGTAAACGGCGGTTGCAACATCAATGATATTTCAGAGGTGGGGAGCATCGGAGATAGACCTGTTGGCTACGACTGCTCACGTAGTTCAGAAAGGACAGGGAGGACAAACAGGCTCAACATCACAACGCCTACTGTCATCATTGGCACTCCGACCTGGTTTGGTTGTTTCTTCCGCCAAATCTTATCCCCAGAGTACTCAGCTACTTACAGAACACATCCAGCGGTCGGGACGTATCAATTGCCCCGAGGTGGAACAAAGGTCAATGTTCAACGCAGGGCACTCCACTCTCTTTATCTGATTCCAGATCTAGAGAATTGTCTTCTTGACACCAAAACAGGTACACACCCGCCGGAGGCCCGCGAGCTTCACTTAGAAGCATGGTTGATTTTGAGATGTTAACAGAGTGGACTGATCAAGAACAAGAACCTTTAATGTCCAGCTGGCGAAAATATACGATGAACAACTACCGACCAGATGGCAACAGCGGTGTGAGTCTCACTCAATAAATTATAATTACCCTAAACCTGAACAGCTCACACGCTATTTAGCACATTTACATGGTAATACAGGCTTAGCTTATAAAACCATACTGGTCCATAAGTCTGTAATCACGAGATTCACTAATTTATCGTCATAAATTGATTTTTCTTAAAATTTATTTGTAAAAACGTGTTAAAAGTTATATCAGTTGCCCGAAACAACAAAGCCATTATCGGAAATCAATTTCCTATTGGAATTCAATAAGGATTAACCTAAAGATTTAGGATAAACTATATAATATCCTATAATCTTGATAGAAAAAATAAGTATCGGGACAAACACCCACACTCTGCTTTCGTGTTCAGGCCGACGAGTTCATAAATTGACATTAGTTACGCATTCATAATCAAAGTTTAATCGATGAAAATAATGTCAGGATCTTGTGGCCAGCTTTTGGTTCTAGGGCTGACTGACAATTTAAATTATAGACAGTCTGGATGGAAGCCTTTAAAACACCCTGCTGAAAGGCAAATTCTCTTTAACCCTGGATCGTACACAAAATTTCAATTGGTTGTTTATTTCAAAATTGGAGTAAGATCCATAACTATAGTTGGTGGTTGGGTATAATCGCTCATGAAAGAAGCAGGTACCTATATAGGTAACTCAGGGTTCAGTTAGATCAGCAGTAGTTTTCCTCAATTTTGTTGAAAATGTTCCTATTGATCAAATTTTAGCAAATGGTAACTATGAAACAATACATACTTTCCAAAATTAATCTCAAAGGAAGTTAATATATAGACTATAGTAATTCAGTTCAATCAGCTTCATTACAGATTACTTTGTTCCTATGTAGTCTAGTCCTAGTGTGTGTAATTAATTTTTTGTAATTATTTCTTAAAGATTGATTACAGGTTCATTTGATTAGAGTAATTACATCATTAGGTCAACTTTTTAATAAAGTCCTTGCTAGAAATCAAGTATGGACCTTTTACCACAATAAATACACATTATAGCGTCCATTGGTCTTTAGCACCAGGTGATAACAAACACATCACTCAAGATGGATTCCGGATATTGATAGCGAACAAATAATAGAGAGTTTTACCTACAAATAAAACTTACCTATTATTTTTTCATCAATATCCGGAATCCAGGTAAGGTCTACCTGGTGCATCATGAGTTCCATAATGACGAACCATGCTACCTGGTGCTCAGAGGAAGTAAGCTCAAATCACGGACCTAGAGGGCGCCACTATCGGAGAGGAACCAAGACAAGCTGACAAAAGGTAAAAAGACAGGTGCTTGACTCAAGATGGATTCCGGATATTGATGAAAAAATAATAGGTAAGTTTTATTTGTAGGTAAAACTCTCTATTATGTCTAATTAGTGGACGCCCGCAGCTTCGCTCGCGTGGAATTAGACATTCACTAACTTCAAAAATGGCAAAGTTTCATACTAAATTCGCATCCCCGTTTTACCCCCTTAGGGGGTGAATTTTCAAAAATCCTTTCTTAGTGCTCCCCTACGTTATAAAAGGAACCCCTGTGAAAAATTTCAAGTTTCTAACCCTTATAGTTTAGGCCCTGCGTTGATATGTCAGTCAGTCAGTCAGTCAGTCAGTCAGCCACCTTCTCCTTTTATATATATAGATTCTACGCGAGCGAAGCTGCGGGCGTCCACTAGTACATACACATATTATTATAGATTATCAGTATCACTATAGCGTGTCATAGTATGCTATCATAGAGTTTGTCCGCAGACTGTACACGCGCGCGCTGGTGGGCGTGGCCTGCAACCTGCACAGGGGGCGCGAGCTGCGGTCGCTGTTCATAGACCTGCTGGAGCGGTGAGTTTATAACAAGACATTGACAATCTTTATAAAGAGCCAATTGCGGAAACCGGAGCCCACCATACATACATACATACATACATACATACATACAAGACATTGTTACGACGTCGCTAAACTGAAAGCTCTGCGTTCATTAATCTGCGGAAATACCGATATGCTGCTGGAGAGGTGAGTTTATAACAAGACATATTGTTACCATTCGGAAATACCACTGCATAAACTACTCTTTAATCTTGCTGTTTTAGGTAGTTTCATATATTTTATATCTACATATACAGGGTGGAAAGATCGAATGCCAAATGGATGGCAACTACCATAAATATTGTAAATAGCACATTCTGTTTAAAGGAGACATTCCTTTATTTTCAAAAACAATAAATTCTGCATTTATGGATTTATGAAAAATCACCTGCCTCAGTCGGGACTCGAACCGGTCAAATGTGACAAAAAATAAAGTGACGTATTTTATGATGCAGATTGAAAGGGTTACTGATAGGGTTTAGTTTTCTCAAAATAACAAATACAATTAAAATAACGGAAGGCCACGAATAACTGTACACGCGCGCTGGTGGGCGTGGCCTGCAATCTGCACAGGGGGCGCGAGCTGAGGTCCCTGTTCATCGATCTACTGGAGAGGTGAGTTTATAACAAGACATTGTTACGACTGTTTATTATTCTATAAATAGTTATCTGTATCGCTCTGCCTGTTGGCAACACTGTGTCAAAAGCACCAGTCGTGTGTGTGGTGCTCCAAAATGTATTGTGAACTATTGTGAAGTTATTACAATAAATAGCTTATAGAACCAGTGCATTTCAATATTAAACAACGACGTCGCTAAACTGAAAGCTCTGCGTTCATTAATCTGCGGAAATACCACTGCATAAAGTACTCTTTAATCTTGCTGTTGTAGGTAGTTTCATATTTATATCTATATCTATATATATATAAGGAGAAGGTGATTGACTGACTGACATATCAACGCACAGCCAATACTATAAGGGTTAGAAACTTGAAATTTTGCACAGGGGTTCCTTTTATAACGTAGAGGAGCACTAAGAAAGGATTTTTGAAAATTCACTCCCTAACGGGGTAAAACGGGGGTGCAAAGTTAGTATGAAACTTTGTCGTTTTTGAAGTTAGTGACTGTCTAATTCCATGCGAGCGAAGCTGCGGGCGTCCACTAGTTTATATATTAAATGTAAATGTAATGTAACCTACTGGTTGAATAAAACATTAAAAACAGTTGTCATCCGAACGGGCTTGTTTCTATGTCACAACACTTGCGTTTCAAATTCAAATGTGTTCTTCCAGTAAGCTTGTGAAACGAGGTATACGAGCTATACTAACGTACCCGACGTTCGAAATTTCAAAAACACTGTTATTACAATTATTTTCGAGAATGTTCTAAGTTCTAAGGGGTATATATGCCGATCTGTGATCAAGTGCGATAAGTTAACAACCGGGGAAGTGAAACGATTGAATGAAGTGAATGTCCAAGATATTTATTATGTTTCATCATCATCATCATCACAACTCTTTCTTTGTCCCACTGTTGGGCACGGGTCTCCTCTCAGAACGGGAGGGATTAAACCTTAGTCCACCACGCTGGCCAAGTGTGGATTGGCAGACTTCACTTGCCTTCGAGAACATTATGAAGAACTCTCAGGTATGCAGGTTTCATTAAGGTGTGTCCTTCACCGTTACAGCAACGTTATTATAACATTTAATTTCTTAAATCGCACATAACTTAGAAAAGTCATTGGTGCGTGCCGCTGGGGTTAGAACCCGGACCGCTCGAGTGAGAGGCGAGTTCGATAGCCACTGGGCTGTCACCGCTGTACAGAATATCAATATTATATTTATTTATAATGAAATGAATTGAATCTGTTTCTCTCCTCCAGGTGCGTGGAGCCGCTGCGGCTGGGCAGCTGGCCGCGCACGGACCTGGCGCAGTTCCTGTGCGCGTACGAGCAGTGCGCGCTGCAGATGGACGTGCTCAGGTGGGCGTGTAGTAGCCTATGTTGTAGTATCTTGTAGTATCTTCCTTCCTCCCTTCCCCTATCCATTCGCAATGCCCCTTCTTTGAATTCCTTCAAAAGTCAACTAAAATCCTATTACCTACAAATATAATATTACTATTCTTCCCCTTCTTCCTCTCTCATCTGTTTTTAAAATAAAGTTTGTGGTTATTCGTTATCTATATGTTTTTCTTGCTTTACTGTCTTTATTTCTTTCTATATATTTCCTAATTTATTTTTGTGCACCCTACCATATTTAGACTCTTTCTCTAACTCCTCAGCCCAAGGTTGCCTGGAAGAAATCGCTAGTTAGCGATAAGGCCACCTATTGTATGTAGTATTTAATCCTTATTCCATGTAACTGTTCCTGTATGTCTTGGTGTACAATAAAGAGTTTATCTATCTATCTATCTATCTTGTAGCTTTCTACTACAAATGGCACGCACTTAGGAATGCGAAGAAGACGGTGGAGAACGCGCCGACGCCAGAGGCGTTAGTGTGTCGTCCAGCCCCTACGGGGGAGTCGAGTAGAAGGGACAAGGAAGTAGAAAATAATTTGTACGGAGCTTGCTCCCATGATTCGGCCCTCACGACATGAGGTCGGTGGGGCCATGGGTGGTTGGTGGGTTGGCCCGCCGTGTTCCGTCCCCCGCTACCGTGCTTCGGAGGGCACGTAGAGCAAGTCCCGGTTGTTTTCAATGCTGGAAACAGGCGTTAAGCCTTGTCGAAGACCTTCGGGTGGCTTGAAAACATTCGACACTGGGTTGGCCACTAACCCCTCCACCAATCCGCATTGGAGCAGCGTGGTGGAGTATCCCCTATGTTTATTTTACACCCTTAAGGGTAACATTTTAACAAACTTTGAATGCCATATTTATTTATGTATATCTAATCAACAGCCTAAAATATAAGTTTTATGCTTCTAGTTCTGAAAATGACAATACTTTCAAACAACCTTTCATCCTCCTTTACAACACTTCACAACACTTTTTTCCAATTAAAAAGTAACCTATGTCCTTACTCAGGCTCTAGACTATCTGTGTACCAAATTTCATTTAAATCGGTTCAGTAGTTTTGGCGTGAAAGCGAGACACAGCGCGCGCGCCAACCTCTTATTGTTTGTGAAAGTTTTCTTGCATTCTGTTGATTAATTCTTACAAAGGTTTTCTTTCTTTCAGGGAAGCCGACTTGAAAAGCGTGTGGGAGAGATACATGCGCGTCGTCAGCCAATGTTTACTGACTATGTACCATTTATAATATTAAATGTTTAATTTATGGTATAACGTTATGTAGAATGCTTAATAATTCAATAGAATAAATTGACATGGCCTTAATATGTCACTTTGTAATACAATGTTACCATTTCGTGTGTACAAATGTCAACTAGCCATAGTGTCATTTTCGCAGTAAACTAAT
This sequence comes from Carterocephalus palaemon, assembly GCA_944567765.1. NCBI lineage: Eukaryota > Metazoa > Arthropoda > Insecta > Lepidoptera > Hesperiidae > Carterocephalus > Carterocephalus palaemon. The sequence goes on from OX155667.1 coordinate 678,405, forward strand.
CTCACATAGATAAGTTTACCTTTGTAGAATTTTTACTTTTTTCAGTTAAGCAGAAAAACGATTTGTAATAACATTTATATTTGAAATGCCACAGATACAATATTTTGCCACAGTATGCGTTGTGTCAAGATATTGATGTCCATATATATATACCTACATTATGTAAAAACTTCGAACTCGAAACTACCGACGGTATAAAGTCACAAGTTACGTACAATTTATGAAATTCTAGTTTAAAAATATGAATTTAGATTCACAACACAATGATTTAGTGATTGAGGCAGATTAGTGCAGTTAAATTTGTCGTTGGCTGAGCGTACCATTCGCCAATGCCATAAAGAGAAAAAAAAACAAAAATTTTTTGGCCAATCGATCTGTCAGTTAATTTTTTTTTTCCGTGATCAAAGGTCACAGCACTATTTTTTGTCTGCATAATTTGGTAACACTGTAAATGTTACTCTATTGAATTAATGATGCGTCATAAGTAAGGCCAATTTAATACATCACATTTAACATATAACTGTCTTATAAAATAAAAGTTACTTAAAAATATTGATTAAACTGAATGAATCGGTAGGTACTTCAAATATCTGTGAATTGAGTACAGTTATCGGTAGTCCATGCGCAGTTTTCTCCTCCGGATTTCGTTCAGAGCTTGACTTTCGTGCCGCGAAGAATACAAGGTTTCGTTGTTGAATTTTGATGAAGTGTCAAGTGTGATGTTATCTACACAATCTTTGCATATAATATACTAGTGGACGCCCGCAGCTTCGCTCGCGTAGAATTAGACCCATTAACGACTTCTACCCGCGTTTGGGTTGCCCACTTGACTTGAGTTTCATACTAACTTTGCACCCCCGTTTTACCCCCTTAGGGGGTGAATTTTCAAAAATCCTTTCTTAGTGCTCCCCTACGTTATAAAAGGAACCCCTGTGCAAAATTTCAAGTTTCTAGCCCTTATAGTTTAGGCCCGGCGTTGACATGTCAGTCAGTCAGTCAGTCAGCTTCTCCATTTATATATATAGATTGTATTATCGCCATTATGTATCGCCTTACATTTTAATGTAAATAATAAAAATATTAAACCAATTAGTAGAACCTATATGAAATTTGGTGACAGCCCAGTGGCTATCGAACTCGCCTCTCACTCGAGCGGTCCGGGTTCAAACCCAAGGGGCACGCACCAGACATTTTTTTCAAAGTTATGTGCGATTAAAGAAATTAAATGTCACTATAACGGTGAAGGACACATCGTGAGGAATCCTGCATGCCTGAGAGTTCATAATGTTCTCGAAGGCATGTGAAGTCTGGCAATCCGCCTTTGGCCAGCGTGGTGGACTAAGGCCTAATCCCTCCCATTCTGAGAGGAGACCGGTGCCCAACAGTGGGACAAAGAAAGGGTTGTGGTGATGATGATGATGATATGAAATTTATACTGACACAATTAGTTCTGCAGATTTTATTTTTGTCCATTCTAGTCCCAGTAGGAACGCATCTTTGACCTGTTGGTCACTGATCCATAGTTTTCTTGCCCTTATGTTTAAATTTAATTATTGATAATTACTTATTGTATAACATAACATAACAATCACGACTGTATTTCCCCGAATTCGTAGGCAGGGGTTTGTATACTCACTGTATATACAGGGTGTCCCGGAAGTAGACATCACCCGATTCCGTCTGATAGGTCAATCACCCGATCAGTCATAGTATGTAGTAAAAATGTAAAAAAAAATCATTGCTATGTATTTTAAAAATTACAGGCATTTATAAAAAAAATCGAGAAAATGTACACCCTAGTCTTTACCTCCTGTTGCTACAAATTATAACTTTTTTTTTATTTTAAGAGCGTCACATGGTGTAGATTTTCTCGATTTCTTTACGTCGACTTCCGGGACACCCTGTATCCACTATAATTTGCACGCCTCGTTGGGCTAAGATAACAGTTCGTTTGTTAATTTTATTAAGACCTAATATTGTAACTTATCTTGTAATTAAGATTATTTGATTTGTATTAGGTGAGCCTATTGCCATACACCAGCCACAAATCCGGACTCCCGAGTTGCTCCGGGCATTTCAAGTTAGAAAATCCCATTAGTTAGCTCGACCCGGATATCGAAGCCAGGACCTCTAGCTTAGACTTTAACCTAGACCAGGAGTCGACAACCTGCGGCTCGCGAGTCGCACTCTTTGGATGTGATCTCTTTAGTTCCATACGCAAGTATAAATAGATATTTTTATTATGAATAAATAGATTGTTTTTTTTAATCAAAAAACTTTATTAATGCAAGTACTATTTATTGTAGGCACGAAATTTTTTTGTGGCCCTTTAAAAACTGAAAGGAGATTGCCCAAGTGACTATGGAACTGAGTATCGCTATCAAATCTATTGTGCCATAATGTAATTGAGCTTAAATATTAGTATGATTTTAGTACTTTTAAATACATATAAAAAAAAATTATAATTCTCGGCATTCAACAGCAATATGGTAATGAAGGATCAGTAAAATTAGAATTTTCGAAATTGTTAATAAGTCGTTAAGTGCTAAATTACGTTTTTCTGAAATATTTCGCTATATTATATAATAGTTGCAAATTGGAGAAAAGCGTTCCAGCCCCTAAAGAGTGGATATCATAGAATGAAAGCCAATTTAAGCCACTGAGCCTTACATATATTTTTATCCATTGAAGGTTAGTTAAGAAATGTAATTTTTATTTCATTAGTAATGCAGCAATGTATATAGAATTAATTAAGTAGCTTTCATTTAGCTATGACCACTCAAATAGAGGAACCCTCTAGGAATTGAAAATACAAAAGTAGGTAAGTATTTAGCATTTTTATTCGTTTTCATACATAACAATATTCTTCAAATATAGAATCTAAAAACTGTGCCGGCGCTTGTCGGGCGGATGTCGTGATGCCGATCCCAGCTCAGATACCAAGTGATGGTCATCACGAGTGCACAGCACCCTACTGTTGTTCATCATTAAGTTCTCTCAACGACTGCCAGCGTAAATATCGCAGTCGGAGGGAACAATTAATGCACCGACGAGATGGATTTTCCATAATTACTCGCTATCACTACTTAATTAGTTTTTATTTGAAATAAACACGATAACTTAAATGGAGTCTTTTATCTCGCGATTTCGTCAAATAGGTATTAACACAATAACTTAACTAATGGAGTATCTGTCTCGCTATCACTTTGGCTTTCATTTAATGGAAATTGAAAGAACAAAACGAATCAAACACGAAATAATACTTAATGAATTCAAAATGAGTTCAAAATTAACTGTCGGGGACGGGAAGTACGGGAACTTCACTTCAGACAATAATTATTAATTGTCATTTGTCAGGCAGGTTATGATGGATGTCAAACTGAGATTGATTTATCGAAGAATCGATTTAGCATGTTGATCTGAAATCGATCGACAGATCGATCTTGAACGCTACATCGTTTGGATGAATTCTTTTAAATCGGACTGTTTTAAGAACCTAGTGACAAAATTCCATATGCGTGCCGAGAATTCTCGATAGTATTCGGCACCGTCGGCACACATCAGTCCGCTGAAAACTGCTATATTTATACCATATGGAAGCGATCGCAGCGCCACTTTTGGAGACCATTTTTTAAACACTATAACCGTTATCCTTGTACTATGCAATCCTTAATTTATTATTAATTAATTAATTATTAAATCCTATCACTAATTAATTAAGGCTTTAATATTAATCGGGCGGTTAAAAACGAAAATATTGACTATTGTGAGTAGTAGCTTATCTGCAATAAATCGAAGATCGATATTAGTGAAATCGTATACATACAGACTAAACTTCAATAACCTTTTTCTTGGTCATTTAAGAATAGATTTTAAAATGTTGTCAGTGGCTTAGTAGTTGTAAACTATTATTTTTAATCCATTGCCTTAAATATAGTAATAACAGCACCATAACAAGTCTCTATCATAATGCTCCACTAAAAGTTATTGTAGTAATCGATTTTATCATCGATTGCTTATTCATCATATTACATGAATAATCGAATTTCACCTAAACTTATCGATTCCTTGATCCACCACTAATCGTATTTTTGCAGTGGCAATTGGCAAAGATGGCGACAAAGTAAATGGTCAAAAGCAAGACAACGTCTTTTAATTTGGTCAGTTAATATCCGGAGAATTTGTTATTTTGTAATAGTTACAAAAATTGTTTAAATTAATAATAGGAATTACTGATTTCATGAAGTAGTGACACAACTTAGATTTTAGCGATACTGTCCGTGGGCATTCTCCTTTTGTATTTGGAAACTTGACTCTCCCGACTCAAAAGGTTGCCGAACCCTGACCTAGACCAACGAGCAGTCTTACTTTTTTTTTTATAGATTTTAGCCAAACGAACAAATGGACGGGCCACCTGGTGGTAAGTAGTCACCGTCGCCTGAACATAAGCAACACCAGAGGAGTCGCGAATGCGTCGCGGCCCTGAAGGAGAGCTCTTTTTACGCCCTTTTTGAAGAACCCCATGTCATAGCCTATATTATTACTTATCGTATTCCTAAGATTCTTGAGATATCTACTGTACAGGGTTATTTAATTAATGGTAATAAGTTTAATCTCTGGTAGATGATTTATGTTGAATAATTCATACTGTATTCTAGAAATCGCCGTGAAGAATTCATGTATCTAGGTACATACATACTTAGTTCGGTTACTTTGGTTGTAAATAAAGATTTTAACTGTTTCTAGTGTTTATTTCCTACACCATATTATAACAATTCAAATAACAATAAGCTATAACACACTCCACCACGCTGCTCCAATGAAAATTGATAGTGGAGAGGTTACTGGCAAACGAGAGCTTTAATTTTACTAAGGATTGTTTTACAACTGAAAACAACGGCTTATCATCTGGAGAACGGAATTACGGAAACGCCACCACGCTGCTCCAATGCGGATTGGTGGAGTTGAGAGGTTAGTGGAATTTACAATATCTCTCTCTGGTTTATTGATTCCGCGGGCAAAAGCTACATAAATCATGCAAACGAGGAATATATTACTCTTACAGAATGATTTTGGTTTCTTGATTCAAATCAGACGTTCAAATCAATAGAGAAGGATATGATTTAGAATTCTAGACCACAAATTTAATATCCATCACAAAGAAATTGGATTATTAGGGAACTAGGGAAACTCCAATTTCTTTGATTCATTACAACACATCAAACATGACAATGACATTTCTATCAAAATTCCAGTCTAATAATTTTTTAAAACAAATAAACAAGTATGTATCTTTATTAGAGAAATATTTATTCATCACAGATAAAAACACAACCGACGCAGGTAAGTCTTTATTGAATCGCTGCGACCCATAGACGTCCCACTGTTGGGCACGGGTCTCCCCCACAGACGCAGCTGCGGAAGGTCTAGAGCATACTCCACCACGCTGCTCCAATGCAGATTGGAGGAGGGGTTAGTGGCCAACCCAGGGTGGAATGTTCTCAAGCCACCCGAAGGTCTTCGACAAGGCTCAACGACTGTTTCCAGCATTGAATACAACCGGGACCGGCCTTACGTGCCCTCCGAAGCACGGTGAATAATTCCAACCAAATGGTCTCTATTATATTTGTCTCGTTGGTCGATCCCCGGTCCGGAAAAAATACCACTTCAGGTATTTTGAGTTCCGTACCTAAATGGTAAAAGCGGAACCAATTAATATGCCTTCGTTGTCTGTCTATAACAGGGCTCTATCACTTGAATGGCAATAGGTGAGATACTTGAAATGTTCACAGAATGCGTGTTATTGTGCCTGTGGTCGCTATCACAACAAATAAAAAGTTGGATTACAATGCTTGTGGTTCCAAGGGTTGTTGGCTTACTTTTGGTTATTTAATTTTTTTACTTACCTACCTTAACCGTTAAATACCTACTTATTTATTTAGTTATATAAAAATATTATTTATTATTTATAGCTGTGGAGAATATACCTACCTTATGACGATGTTCATCATATTCGCCATTCTCTCGTTTCAGATGTCAAGAAAAATAAATTAAATTAAATGATATCTCGCCACGTTACCTGCAATATAAAACTGAGATCAAAAAGTTGTTTTAATATCATACTAACGTTTTAATATAAATTAATGAAAAAGGAGTAAAAATGAAACCTCACAGAGTAGATTTACAAGAACTTAAAAATCCATCAACGAGCAGTTCCGACGAGGAATCACACCCGCGTTCCCGCCAAACATTCACGAGAACGAGAATGCATCACGACCACAGACTGCGACTCGTCTCTTCATCTTCGACCACAGACAACAACTCTACAAACTCAAAGTTTTCCTTGCGTTCAGCCATATCTAGGTATATATTTTCTTTCACAGATTTCACTCTATTTACATATTGTGTAGACAGTAAAAGCGCTCATAGTCCATAGATGAAATATTAGTAGGTAGTAGCATTAACTATGAGTATATTAGTTACCTACGTAATAGTAACTTTTTAGCAATCTGTAGCAATAGAGGAGGAGATAATTAACGCAGATAGCAAATACACAGGAAAATGTCACATAAATAATACGTACTTATAGACTTACCTAATTAGTTAAGCCAAGACAGGCGCAATAAGGCGCAGTGGGTATTTTGATGGGTACGGAGTAGATTTTCGCTGCGACCCATAGAAGTCCCACTGCTGGGCATGGGTCTCCCCCACAGATACTTCTGCGGGAGGTCTAGAGCATACTCCACCACGCTGCTCCAATGCAGTAGATAGAAGAATTAAATTGCGTATCTACTAAAGTTTTTTATCCGAATCCCGCAACATTGGTTCTCATCTGCAAGCAGTCATTAAAAATCTACGATTTTTGAGAATTAATTAATCAGCAAATACTTAAATCTAGTATGTAGTAAATACTTAACGAAACACGAGTTGTTGTTCGAAGATTCCACTGTCGGACACCACGGTCTGTTTAAGGTTTATGCATATTTTATTTATGCTCAGATCAGAGCTTAGCTTAGCTTATAACAAAGTGTTCGTCACACGAATGTTTGTCCTGAGTGGGATTCGAACCCACGACCCCTAGCGTAACAGGCAGGGTCCCACTGATTACGCCAACGGGTTGCCAATCTATCCCCTCCGAATTTTATTCAGAGCTAAACTTTCGTTCCGCAAGAAATATATACTACTAATGGACGCCCGCAGCTTCACTAACGAATATGAACAATAGTTTCGTTTACACCTACTTAGTAATATCTAGTAGTAGTAGTAGTAGTAGTCTATGTTACTCAGTGAAGATGCAGCTTTCTAATGGTGAAAGAATAGATTAACAAATGTATGGGATTGACATTCGCTTACGACTTATATGTCGTAAGCGAATGTCTATCTATCTATATCTATCTATCTACTACTACCGTATCTACTAGCGTTTTTGCCACTTGTCTTGTTCTTTCACCATCCAAAAGTTACTTTCAGTATTTTTTGTGTGAAAACATTACAAACAAATGTTTCCTCTATAAAATATTAGTATAGATTGCAGTCGTCGTCCTCAGATTCCGCACCGATTTCGACGAGTTCAAATGCAAGATGAGAATATTCGGCGAATCGCTCAGCCTGTGCCGCTGTATCGCTGACGACTTCCAGAAGAAACTCGGCATGATGGAGAAGAGACTGGGCAACTTGGAGAAGCGACAGACTCTGACGGTAATCTTATTATATGCTAGTGGAAGCCCGCAGCTTCGCTCGCGTAGAGCGTTGCCCACTTGACTTCAAAAACGCCAAAGTTTCATACTAAATTCTCACCCCCGTTTTACCCCCTTAGGGGGTGAATTTTCAAAAATCCTTTCTTAGTGCTCCCCTACGTTATAAAAGGAACCCCTGTGCAAAATTTCAATTTTCTAACGCTTATAGTTTAGGCCCTGCGTTGATATGTCAGTCAGTCAGTCAGTCAGCTTCTCCTTTTAATATTGGTAGATAATGGCGACGGTTCGGTACTTAGATTTTTATCAGAAAACGTTTCATAATCATAATGGCAATAAACACATGAGAACACTTCAGATAAGATAATGTACCTATCTGTAACTAAGTAAGCAAATATTGAGGGTTCACAATCGTGTATTGCTTTGCAATTAACGTCAGTACTTGATGTTCATTTCGAAGTTCTTGCTAGGTGGTAGAATCTGTTTAGAGTTTGGTGGACTCATCATCTCACGACCTTTTTTTTATGGATACAAGATAGCAAACGAGCTTGCAGCACCACCCATCCGCTGCCGCCCATGACAACTGTGACTGACTTTGAACAAGACTTAATTAGAACATTAGTTGGTCAGTTCGTTAGTAGGTATGAGGACTGGGGACTGTTAGTGATAGTAAGTCCTGTTAGTTGGTGTTAATAATAGTCCAGTTAGTACTTGTTATTAGGAGTCTCGTTCTAAGTCAGTCACAGATGTGTTGCTACCCTTGAGGGCTAAGATGTTCGCCTCTAAAGAAGTGTAACCGGAAACCACACCTTTCCAACCGGACCATAGTTGCTTTAAAAACTATTATTACACGGCAGAAATGGTACTAGGTACCGTGGCGGGCGGTGGTATTGCCCCGGGCGAACTCTATAAGGAACCAATTAGGTTTCATATAAAACCTATTTGGTTCCCTATAGGCTCTACCACCTAACAATTATTACACGGCATATTGTTATTTTGTTCCAGAGTAACAGCAACTACTCGGCGATAATATGGAAGAACAAAAAGCTGTCGGTGAATCTCCGCTTAGATGCCAAGGTTAGTTTTGTCTCAGGTTCGATTCCCAGGCTAAGTATATGCCGCAATGCATAATTGCATTTCCCAGGGATAAAAAAAGGCTAAGAATAGGCATGATGACAGTGTTAAAAAAATAAAGATTAAATGGGTGTATATACTACTCTGTCTTTCTTGACAGAGTAGTATATACACCCGGAAAAGATCAATAATTACACAAAATGTTTGTTAATCATTCAAATTTATTTTATCACCTTCTGTATGCTCTTTCAGAAACGATACTTACTGTAGTGTTTGGGTATAGTAAATAAAACACGCCTTTGATCACTCAATAGGTGAAGTAGGTAATGCGGCCGGCCCACGTCCGTACTGGCTCACCGCTAGCGCGTGACTGCCGCCGGCGCATACACTACACTTACACTTACGCCAACGAACAATCCAATCATCAAAACATTTTTTAATCCCTGTTTCCGGAATTGAGTTCAGTTCTCGCCGTGAATTCTCCTTTAGGTCTTCTATCTACCGATTGAAAACGGGTGCCACGAAGTGGTAATTTGAGTTTAGGAAAAAGAAAGAAGTCGGCTGGAGCCATATCTGGTGAATATGGTGGTTTGCTGCGACCCATATATAGACGCTGGGCACGGGTCTCCCCCACAGACATAGCTGCGGGAGGTCTAGAGCATACTCCACCACGCTGCTCCAAAGCGGATTGGTGGAGGGGTTAGTGGCCAACCCAGTGTCGAATGTTCTCAAGCCACCCGATGGTCTTCGACAAGGCTTAACAGAAAAACAACCGGGACCGACGGCTTTACGTGCCCTCCGAAGCACGGTAGCGCCCAGAAAATTTAGCCACTAGCGGTCACCCATCCACAAACCGACCGCGCCCGTCGTCGCTTAACTCTTTCGATAACATTGAATCGACGCGAGCCATTGGGCTATGGAGGCTACAATATGGAATATGGTGCTAGATGGTATTTGTTGACAAGTAGGTTTATTGTACACTTCTGTCGACCCCTTCAGCAAATACATTACGCTTGAATTATTCAATAACACCAGCTATGCTAACGACCACCAACTTAACCAATTAAATAATTTTAAATACGTTAGGGCTATGCCCGTACCTAAGTTAGGTAAACCCGAAGTTTTTCCTTAAACCAAAGTCAATTTTCAATATTTTTTAATGACAAAAAATGTAAACATTACAGATTTTTTACCTAAATCTCGATATAAATGGAATCTTTTTATGTTTTCACGTGATCGTCGAGTGGTTGCATACAAAATGCATAAAAACCTTTTTCTCGGGAACAATAGTGTTTCCGAGAAAACGGTTTTGAGAGACTGCTTTTAGTACTTGTACTATTAAGTATTCTGTGGTAATCTATTCGAATTACAACAGTTACAAAACAGCCTAAGACATTTGAATGAAAATTTACAATAAGCAGATAAGTTGCTTCTCAATTTGATAATTTTATAGTAAAATCTTAAGCCTAGGTCAATGATGTAATAACGAAAAACTAAGACGCTGCGAAGCGGCGAAGAAATGCCAAGCATTTAATTTTATGCCTTTGGCAAATTTTTTAGTTGAGGTGGAATTTTGTTAAAAAATATTATGTACATACTAGTGAACGCCCGCAGCTTCGCTCGCGTAGAATTCGACGTCTGCCCGCGTTCGGGTTGCCCACTTGACTTCAAAAACGACAAATTTTCCTACTAACTGCACTTTTACCCCCTTAAGGGATGAATTTTCAAAAATCGTTTCTTAGTGCTTCCCTACGTTATAAAAGGAACCCCTGTGCAAAATTTCTAACCCTTATAGTTTAGGCCCTGCGTTGATATGTCAGTCAGTCAATCAGTCAGTCATTCAGTCAGTCAGTCAGTCAGTCAGTCAGTCAGTCAGTCAGTCAGTCAGTCAGCTTCTCCTTTTATTTAAATAGATGTACCTACGTAATTCGTAAATTTGATCAAATTAAGTTATTCATCACTCGCGTCGATTTAATGTGATCGAACGAGTTAAACGACGCGCGCGGGTAACCGCTAAACTGGGAATTAGATTAATTAATAAAATATTTTATTAACATCAAACCAAGTCGGAATCAGTGTTGCCACTTAAACGTTAGAAAATATTTGCAATAATATTGGGAAATCTTCCCAATATTATTTTCCTATGTGTATTTTAATGGTATTATTCATAAACAGTTCGTATGGATGTATCCAATAAATTTTACTGGGATTATCTTATTTGCATGTAGTCATAATGTATTTCAGTCAGTGACAATGACAAGCTTCCTATGATTAGTTGTTTCTTTAATAAGATTTTAATTAAATGCATATTGATGAAGTCGCGAATTTTTACAGTACCTATCCCATGAACAACTTTTATGGAACTAGATGAGCAAATGTGCATGTAACAGTAGACTTACCTTTGAGGGACTATGGATTAAATCCGTGCTTTAAAATCTATCCGTGCTAAAAAAAAAACGCTTTGATCCGTGGCGGGAAATAAATAGAAAATCATTGTTTTTTTTAGCAAATTTAAATCGCCTCTCGAAAAGTGTAATTGGAAACCACACCTTTTCAACCAGAACACAATTGTGAAAACAAAATGTTACACGCAGTGGTGGTGCTGCCTTGTTTGGAATCTCAATTGAAGCTAAGTATATAGGTTTTGTGTTCCTATAAAATCTCTGCCACCCAGTGAGTCTGTAAAAATCTAGTTGCGCAATTTTAGTGAGTGCCGAGAGGAAGATGGATGTTGGCACCGGATCAAACAGTACGTCAGAACATTGTATAGTAAAAGCGAACAAAAAATATGTAACATCAAAGCCTGAAACTGCACGCTACATTATTGATTTGTGTCGGCGGATGCATTAGGCTCTATTCACATGCACTGACGCCGCAGAGGCCTTACATTTACTCTCAAGAAATAGTCTAAAATCTTCTTTAATCCATCTTGATTAAAAGGCGTAAGTGACTCTTTTATTAAGGGTACAAACCTTTCTTTTCAGTACTTTTGAAGGAAATTTTTAATTTAGGCTCATCTCAGATTGCTTAATAGAGATAGTTTACGGACGTGATATTATATCACGTGTTGTGTCATGTTTTTAATTTAGGAAAAGAATATTTACAAACAATGACAGCATTCTAGACCGCCTTTTAAACGAATGTTTATAGTACATCCCTTATGCTGGCTAATTATTAAGGCTCAAAAATGAATCAATGAAATCCAATCACTAACCTTTCGAACATATTATCCTGGACTTTTTACTGGATGTCGCCATTAATCAAAACAAGGAAAGAGCATGTGGTGCTATTCCAATATTGAAAGTAAGTCATACAGCTAACACAGAATCATCAAAGGCCTCTCATCTTGTCAGATGATTTATGCAGCGTCATTTTGAAGTTAAGGCTGTATAGCCTTGGTGTGTATACACCACCATCATCAATGTACATCCACCCTAGTAAGAGTCTACCCAGGTATGTACAGCCTCAGTATCTTTCGATTTCAGCTTTTTATATCTCATAGTAGGTATTTCACGCATCGTAAAGGTCGGCTGTCCAAAACCAAAACCTAGTAAGGGACATTTTTATTCAAACACGTTTTCTAAAACCAATATTTCCAAAATTTTTTGCTACGTCTATGGCAAAAACAACTGTATTTCTATCATAAACAGAATCAAAGTTATGAACATGCTTAAACCTAGCAAGTGACATTCGTACTCGGAGGTTACAAAATCAAAAAGCTAGTAAGTAACATTTCCAAGTTCAAAATCCTATCAAATACTATACATGCTAGGTTTCTGAATTTGCGAATTGACTTACTAGGCTTTTGAATTTGAAATTGGTCTTATACTAAGTTTTTAATCTTGGAATTGTCCCGTACTAGGTTTTTGATTTATGAAACTACTGTAGTATAGTACAAGATTATCAAATCGTGTCTATAGCAAAATAATAGTAAGTCAATGTCGGCGCGCATTATAATGCGTATGCGGCGGAGAGGGAGGCACTGCTCCCGCGACTCCGCCGCCGGCCGGCTCGACAAGTTTTGACTCGCTCAACTGAAGCCTTCGCGAAGCACCCGAGATTGCTGAGGGCAATCCGCGAATTAGTCCGAAGTATCCTCGGGGACCTACATCTTAGGCTGCTATATTGGAACCCGGGGGGACTCACACCCCACGCCCGTAGCCTTCGGTCACTCGTCCGGGAGCAGAACGGTCACGTTGTGCTGCTGGGCGAGACCAAACTCCGTCCGAACGAGTCTTATCGGCTGCCCGGTTACTTCGTGTACCGCCGCGACGACATATCTCCCGCTGGCATCGCCTATCGAGGCACAGCCATAGCGGTCCGTCGCGATGTGGTGCACGAGGAACTGCCTCTCCCGGACTTCACTTGTCTGCGCTCTATAGGCGCAGCAGTGAGCATGGCCTGTCGAGAACTTAGGTTGTTTGCTGCCTACCGCCCTCCCGGTCCACAATTCTATCCGCGGGACGTCGATTAAATTATGTCGGGTAGGCGTGCGTCTGACGCGACCCTCGTAGCCGCGGCGAACCTCAATGCCAAACATACGGCTTGGGGTTCCCGAGTGGTCACGCCAGTAGGCCGCCGCCTATACGACGACGCGGAGGCCAAGGGGTACGAGGTGCTTGGGCCCGAAGCACCCACCCACTTGCCATCAAACCCCCGCCATTTTCTCGACGTCCTTTACAAAGTTCTGTGCAAGAATATTAACTGCCCGGTTAATTTGGAGGTGCTGTATGACCTCGACACACAGCATCTTCCCATACTTATTACGCTTTGCCTTGGGGTGGAGTGCACGAGCTTCCCCCGCCAGATGCGGGTAACTGACTGGCGAGCTTACCAAGCCGCCTTGACCGACTTCCGGTATAGTGAGCTCACCACGCCGGGAGGAGGAGGAGGAGCACCGCGGGATCGCGTGGGAGACGAGGGTCGACCAGGCCAAAGAGTCTGAAGCGTCGCTCCACCACCTCAACCGAGCACTCGCTCAAGGCCTGCTGTTAGCCCGCTCTATGATTGGGCGGGTGACCAGCACTTTTCAGCACAAGGCCGGGCGGATATACTTGCACAGCACTTGGAAGAGCAATTTGCTCCAAACCCCGTTGGCACCGCTGCAGCGGCTGAACACTGCGAGCGTGTGGAGGCGCGTGTAGCGGACTTCATCAGTGGCCCGACACTGAAGCTTGAGGGATTTGAGTTCATCTCGCACTCGGAGGCTCGGAAGGTCGCTAGGCGTTTACCCAAACTAGGCACTAACTATGCTCCCCCAAAGGGCTCTAGTCAGCTTGACTAGGCTCTTCAATGGCATCCTGCGCACGATATGACAGAGAACACAAGACCGATTTTTATTGGGCAATATCTCGGACCAATTTTTATTTCAGATAATGCTCCCAGTGATAGTATCTTAAAAAATAAACGTATGTTACGTAAATCCTGCGATGGAAAGTGCAAGAGAGAATGTTTACAATTTTCAGATCAGGACAGACTGGCTATTTGGGAAAGACTGGAATTTAATTTCTTTTATTTTTCCTATCATTATGCTACTTACTAGGATGAAATGCGACATTAGGTATAAAAAATAATTAAGAATCTAATTCAGAAACCTAGTAAATGTCTTTACTAGGTCTTTAATGTAAGATCCAAAACATTACGTTTATAGAAACCAATTAAAAAACCTAGGTAGAGATGTTACTAGGTTTTTGCTGTTGGTTTAATATCATACATATCTTAAAGTATCCAAAACAGTCATTAGTAAGGCACATAAAAGTTGTCTAAATGCACTTATGTTCAATTTTACTATTCCGCAAAGTAAAACAATTTATTATTATTCATATGAAAACAAGATAAGCATAAAGAAGAAATTCTTTGCTAAATGGCAGAAGAAAATGTTTCAGGTCTTCTCCTGTATAATTAAGTCAGATGTACTTGCTAGGTTTTGGTTTTGGACAGCCGAGGTTTCCTTGCAAATTGCAACAGATTGACACGGCTAGGTATGATGCGAACGATGCTTTATTTGTGTACTCTATATTTGTCCGCTTGATATACATTGCTAGTTATTTGGTTTGGCCATGATTTTACGGCGCATGCTAACTTAAAATATTGATTTCAGCAAGTAGAGATGTCGTTTTGAGGTAATTTTGATAAAGTGGGAGAATGTTTTGTTTTTTTTTTTCTTTTTCAATGTAATAGTTAAATTACATTTCATCGTGCTTCCAAAGATGTTGTTTTCAGTCTTTCGGCAATCAATTACAGCAAGTGTTTTCCAAAAAATTTAAAAAAGTGCAATAGCAAAAAATTGCAAAAAGCAATAGTGCTTTCTTGCATAAGGCAGTAAGTAAACAGTCCGTGGTCTAGTTAGACTTAATTAAGAAAGGATCAAGAACAAGTTAAGCAATTAGCAGTTTTAACCATGAATATTAATACGTGTTCTTTTAAAGATTTTGTTAACTAATGGAATATTGTTAATCTGAAGAATGTGAGTGAACAATGCAAGGAATAGTGTTCATTTCAATAAACAATTTTATGTACATAAATATAAATTCTATAAATGTGTCTGCAACTCATGCCATATCATTTTACACTGTTTGAATCTGAGTTCATATTTGCTATAGGTTCATTCTACATTCTGAATAATGTTCGACAAAAAAAAAGTTTAGTTATACTACATAATAATATAATAAATACGCTGTTGTTACTATCATACTTATCAGCTGGTATGGAGAAACAACTGACACATACCCGCCTTCCACCTCAGGGTATAGGGGCTGTCTGAAAAACAGCGAAATTATTTATTTATTTATTTAATGAAATGTTACAGCTATGTAAACACTTATCAGTTTGTTGACTAACGAAGCAAATCTATTGACCTATAAAATAAACTTTACACAATGCTAGTTTAGAGCTTCGTGTCATTGGAAATACCACAAAACTGATAAAAACGTAATTAATATTTGATTCATAAATTTTTCCATTCGTCTACTTTAACTTATCTATCAAACGGTATAAGTATGATTTGTATTTGTTTATGACATATGGCATTGTTCAACTATTTTTTTGTTGTGTTATTGATTAGGGCATTTAATGATAGGATTGAGCACAATAATAATTATGTTCACAATATTGATTATACACCGATCCTTTACTACGTAGTTGGGCTTTGAGTTCGACCGAAAAACTTAATATTCGTAGAATACTGTGTAACGTTAATAAATGAAAAGGTGCAATGCAAAATCTATGAACATTTTAATTTTACTGAGGTTGAAATCATGAAAGAAACAAAAAAATTCATTGGTACTCGTACCTATATGTTTTTGTCTGTTTATCCACCACTAGAAAGTTGAGTTATAATGATTGCGATAAATCAACTGCTAAAATGATTCACACGTGTAATTAAGATTATTATTATGATTGCTATTTACTTTGTCTGTCTCTGATAAACTGTTAAACACGATCAAATCACGTTGTTAATTAAGTACGTAACTATAATAATTGAGGCTTGCAGTTCACTTTTTACAGTAAGGTAAGATGACGTTTGCTATACATACATGCGTCTTATGTCGTAACGCAATGCAACAATGGATCATTTTCGTCAAAAATCGCAAAAGTTCGTGCGATTTCATTTTGCCATCTCTTTTGCACTCATTGCAAAATGAACTTGATCGCGCTATCGAATTTTCGTATGATGTGCCTCTCGCTCTTTCGCCAGTACGTATTTTTAGCTTGCGAAGTGCGGACGCGTCTTACACGTCGTAACGTCGGTGTATATTTTGTAATTGAATTAAAAAATATTGGGTTTTTATTTTACCAGGGTGAAGAAACTTGAATAAGGATGGCAAAGGTAAATTGTTTTTGTGTTGGTAAAAATGGTATACCTCTACACAGGGTTTCATAGAAATAATATTTTATTCTCTCATTGAATATCGTACCTTACTGTGACGTATGTCTGACTGCACAGTCACAGAGATAACTGATATAATTATGAAATAAAAACTTGATTGTATTCAAAACAACACCTTTCGCGTTAGAAGAACACAATTGTTAAAAAATATGATCATTTTACTTCATCTCAACTTATGAATTCAATTTGGTAAATATGGTAAGACACGATAGGGCAAGTCGTAATATTTTAAAAACTCATACTAATCACTGCATGATATTTTTAACAATTCTTAATATAACAACAATCATGAGTACGAAATTTATTTGTTATCATTATAATTTAAAATTGTGATACAGTGTGAATATAAAAATTTTTTAGAGACCGAGTTATAGTTTTTCTATAGTTTAAAATAGTTTAGATGAATGTTCTATGTTTTGATGGAAAAAAATATCATTGAATCGGGTAACATTATTTTTGACATAATAATCACAAATCAATACATACGGGTAGGTTGACGTCAAGTGAAATGTCAAATAATTGGCGAAATTCGTCGGTCGGGCGGTGGCTAGGCGGTGTCAAAACTGTGCTTATTTATTAAATTTAAATGTATTTCAAACTGAAAAACCTTTTAGTGAAAGCGGGAAACTGCTACAAGAGACTTGTTGAACCTTACCGGAGCAGTTACTGGGTAAGTTCACTCATATTTATTACGTAAAACATGTCGGTGTGTCGGCAAGCGCGTATGTTTTGCCGGAAAATCTTTAATTGCTCATTTACGAAATTTATTAAATAATATATTATCACTCCTATATTTGCCCGAAGTGGTAGACAGTGCTGTTTCCGGCTGTGTTTAGGTTCAGCTCCTATAAATCGAGAAATATTGTTAAAAAGTTATTTATATTTACAAGTAAATAGTCATCTGAAGAATACAACGATAAAAGCCAATAAAAGCCTTAATCAGTTATATTAGTCACGTAAGTAATTCATAGTAATTCATTCTAGAAAATTGTAATTTACAGTTCTGTTCTGATAGAAAAATACATTTTTTTAAAATAATTTTAGAATTCCTTTGTGCCATAATATTCCTGACAGATATCACAAAGCGCTATTCGTAATAAATATTGAGATAAGCAACGATATCTCAGTTCAATTTGATTCGGAGGTAGTAAGGATAGATAGGTGGTGGAGTATGCTCTAGACCTCCCGCAGATTTGTCTGTGGTGGAGACCCGTGTCCAGCAGTGGGACATAGAATAGAATAGAATAAGTATTTATTTTGCTTGCACACACAAAAATTAATACAAAAAATATAGTTCATATTACATTTTCATATTACATCTGTGGGTTTTAGCTAAGGATAGTTGACAAGTGGCTCATAATAGAGCCGGGCTCATTCTTGAGAGGCCTGGGGTCAAATCCTACCACCACAGAGGTGCGTAATACTTAGCTGTTATGTTAAACATTTCATATTACCCTATGTTATTACTGGGAATCTTTTACATAGATATTACTTATTCTTACTAATATTTTATATGAATGGGTAAGTGTGTATGTTGATTTGTTCTTCTTCTCCGCCTCAAAGGTATGATGAATCAATGTGATTTTTTGCATAGAGGTAGTGTAGGGTCTGGAGAGTGACATAGGCTTGTCTTCTTTTTATCCTGGAAAATTGCACGGTTCCCATGGAAATAGACAAAAACCTGTAAATATCATTCAGTATTTTATTGTATTATTTTTGTAGGTTTGTCCTGCTTCTCTGAAATGCTCAATGTTTGTGTTTTTCACATAGATGTAGTACAGGGCCTGGTGTGTAAAAGTGGCTACTTTTAGTCACAGAAAATTACACAGTTGCTGACACAACACCGAAATAATCATTAAATTTTTAATGGATTTACTAACTTATTTAACTAACTTTTAACTGTGCTGCGGAAGAGTTTGCTAGATAATATGTCGAAATTATTACGCCTGAGGGTTTCCACTTTTCTGAGCGACTGTCTTTGTTCTCAAGAGTAACGCATTTGTCATCTGTCACAGGCACCAGGTTTCGTGTGCTCGTTTTTCACATACATAAGTTTTACATATATTTCGTACTAGTGAACGCCCGCAGCTTCGCTCGCGTAGAATTAGAGCCATTAACGACGTCTGCCCGCGTACGGGTCGCCCACTTGACTTCAAAAACGGAAAAGTTTCATACTAACTTTGCACCCCCGTTTTACCCCCTTAGGGGATGAATTTTCAAAAATCCTTTCTTAGTGCTCCCCTACGTTATAAAAGGAACCCCTGTGCAAAATTTCAACTTTCTAACCCTTATAGTTTAGGCCCTGCGTTGATATGTCAGTCAGTCAGTCAGTCAGTCAGTCAGTCAGTCAGTCAGTCTGTCAGTCAGTCACCTTCTCCTTTTATATATATAGACTAGTGGACGCCCGCAGCTTCGCTCGCGTAGAATTAGACCCATTAACGACGTCTACCCGTCTAAAGACTTCAAAAACGGCAAAGTTTCATACTAACTTTGCACCCCCGTTTTACCCCCTTAAGGGGTGAATTTTCAGAAATCCTTTCTTAGTGCTCCCCTACGTTACAAAAGGAACCCCTGTGCAAAATTTCAAGTTTCTAACCCTTATAGTTTAGGCCCTGCGTTGATATGTCAGTCAGTCAGTCAGTCAGTCAGTCAGTCAGTCAGTCAGTCTGTCAGTCAGTCACCTTCTCCTTTTATATATATAGACTAGTGGACGCCCGCAGCTTCGCTCGCGTAGAATTAGACCCATTAACGACGTCTACCCGTCTAAAGACTTCAAAAACGGCAAAGTTTCATACTAACTTTGCACCCCCGTTTTACCCCCTTAAGGGGTGAATTTTCAGAAATCCTTTCTTAGTGCTCCCCTACATTATAAAAGGAACCCCTGTGCAAAATTTCAAGTTTCTAGCCCTTATAGTTTAGGCCCTGCGTTGATATGTCAGTCAGTCAGTCAGTCAGTCAGTCAGTCAGTCACCTTCTCCTTTTATATATATAGATAGATTTATAAATAAATGTTTTTTAAATGAAACATTTAGTTACATTACTTGTAGTTCAGTTAGTATAAGAATGTATGAATAACAACTGTTCATTTCAGTAATTATAATCACTTTAGTTTTTAGTCAGTCAATTTGCATTAAGTAAAAACAATAATACTTTATTATAGAAAATTTAAGTATGGCATCAATCCTTTAATGGCTTTTAACTGTGTTTCAATTCAAATGCACCATTTGCTTGTAGTTATACTTACCACAGAATACATAATAGTAGTTATACTAACTAATTTGTCAAACAATACATCTTACTCGGTACCCAGTAAGGTTAATTTATTTTTACTACCGGTAATTTAGCATGAAGTTATTTCAATGATAACAGCTGCCACATTCTAAGGGCATGGTCAGACTAACGGAGAAAATGGTTGTAGTAATAGTTTCATGACTTTTGTAAGTTATGTGCGATTTAAGAAATTAAATGTCACTTGCTATAACGTTGAAGGACACATCGTGAGAAATACCTGCATGCCTGAGAGTTCATCATAACGTTCTCGAAGGTATGCGAAGTCTGCCAATCCGCACTTGGCCAGCGTGGTGGACTAAGCCTAATGCCTCCCATTCTGAGAGGAGACCCGAGCCCAACAGTGGGACAAATAAAGGGTTGTTGTGATGATGAATAGTTTCTTGCAGTGTTGTTGGCTGAATGTGATTTTCGCCTTGTAGACTCATGTGAAAATGTCAAATTTAGTTAATTTTGGTGGTGTGGTAGTATCATTGTAGTATCATCCAGCCATTAGGCGGTTTTCCATTATCCGGCCCGGCACCGGCCCGGCACCGGCATGGCCGTCCACCGGCACCGGCACCGGGGCTTCGTTTTTCCACTGCGCCGGTTTTCGATGCCGGTGAGTGGTACAGTACTGTGACGGACTTCAGCACGACGACACGTAAAGTACAACGCGTTTTACCAGGCTGTTTTTACAAAATGGTATCGTCAAGCCGTCCACTATATTTGTCAAATTTTGGATCCATCCAGTACTAAAAGTCAGATAGGTACCTAGAAGGAACATATTATACCTTATTTGAAAAGTTGAAAATGGACCCCAATAAATTCCGCTCCTCGTCCACCTACCCACCCCGCGCATTCACGCACGCACACGGCTACAACACACATGCAGTTTTGCCGGGCCGGCACGACTGGGAAGCTTGCTGCCCCGGCGACGGCGACGGCGCCGGCGGGACTCAAAGCCGGGCCGGCGCCGGTGCCGGTAGGTGTAAAAGCAAGTCATACAATTTTATACGTTTTTGCTTCCCCGGCACCGGCACGGCGCCGGCGCCGGCGTCGGTGCCGGTGCCGGGCCGGGTAATGGAAAACCACCCATTGGAAGTGTTTAACGGTTTCTGTCTGATGATAATCTAATGAGTTCGCATCACCGTCACGCTGTATGCGTATATTTTGTACAAGTGGACGTCCGCAGCTTCGCTCGCGTGGAATTAGATATAACAATAGATTTGCTTACACTTAGTTATATTATATAGCCTATGTCACTCAGTGAAGATGCAGCTTTCTAATGGTGAAAGAGTTTTTGAAATCGGTCCAGTAGTTTTTGTGTGAAAACATTACAAACAAATGTTTCCTCTTTATATAGTTTTTAGTTTAAATAATAATATAGATATACATATACATTGGTACTCACGATTCTTCCTTCGCCGTTACAGCAGGTGATTTTTTATGGACATAAGATAGCAAACGAGCGTGCAGCACCTTCCATCCGCTGTCACTCATGACAATCGTAACCCATCACTCGCCTGGCGTCTTCATTCCCTGGTCACTGGGTGGACTGGTCGAGCACCCACTCGCAACCGCATGAAAATCGGTTCAGTGTTTTTTGTGTTGAACTCGTACAGACAGACAGACACAGCAGGCACAGGGACTTTGTCTTATACTGTAAATTTTGAAAAGAGTAACCCGAGTTTCTTGCCGTGTTCTTCTCGGTAGCATCAACTTTGTGAAACGGCGGTAGATACAAAAATGTTATAGACGTTCAATAAGCGTATACAAAATACCATACAATGAAAAATAAATGAATCTGAATTTGAATCTACTTACCTAGTATTGAATATTGATGATAAAAATAATTTTAACATTCTACCGTTCTTCTAACTTCCGTGTGCAGGAACCCTTACTTTTCGCAATTCTTTACCCACCTATAAATATATTGTTGGGAAATATATTTCTTAATTGTGTTTTTATCACGTTTTTCCTCTCTATATTAACTGTATTCACTCGTTTTTCTGTATTCGCTTATTGGAAAGCTAAGCAAAGAAAGAAAGAAAGAAAGAAAATGTTTTATTTCTACAAAATGCAGCATACAAATGCGTTGATATGTCAGTCAGTCAGTCAGTCAGTATATCAGTCAGTCTGTCAGCTTCTCCTTTTATAACTATAGATTTGAGTGAGAGTATCAGCAAAGCTATTTAAATTAATAGAATACGTATTCTTCGTAATGTAATTTAAATCCATCGCAGACGAACTCGGAGGTAGTTTTTTAAAAGCTTTTATTTAACTTCACTCGTATGTATGTCCTGGAATCTTGCAATCAATATTTCACCCACTTCCACTGAAGCTATCGAGCTGAAAATTTGGCACACATATTTGGTTCCGATGACAATGCATGAAAATAAAACAAAAAATATAAAAAGCTTTTTAAAAATAATAATTAATAATTTCAAATTTATATGTAGGAATGATAGTTTCCATGGAAAAAAACAGCTGCATTAAGGAAGACAGACAGCATTTAATTGGCAATCAGACCACTTCAATTAGGATGCATCGCGTTAATTCACAAATTAACCTCTCCCACTAAATAACTCGACAAAGAAGACAGGTTTCAATTATGTAAAACGACGTTTTCATTGACACGAATGGCGGTACGCTCATACAAGCCAAAAACCAGGGCATGAATTTAGGACTTGGGTTAGGTTGCATTTTGGCTTTTTTGTTTGTACAAATAAGCCAAACTGCAAAAAAGCCCACCCATTCGGGTGGGTAATTCTACCGGCACGCTTATGTTTGTTTATCAAATTCCTACAATAATCTTATTATGATTGTTCAATAACAGACGGTATCAGATAACGCTGACTCTTGGCCACCAATCTTTTATCATTTTTATCATTACGATTCGTATCTTTTCTAATTCGCTCACACTTACGCCTTTATATGATAGCGTGGAGCTACAATAGGTTTATTAATTTGTTATGAATAAGAATGAATGAATGAATGATTTATTTGTACAAAACACAACAGCACAAAAAGTCACATAAAATCATATACTTATAGTAGGGGAGCCCAAGAGGGGATTTTGCGGGATACTCAAGCGCGTAAGTTTAATATACAGTGGGATACCTTGTACCCGGTTAAGTACCTCCACCAAATATGAGCCCCATATATAAATGGGGCCGTCAAGGATAAAGGATCAGATTAGTAAAAAAAAAAAATTTGTCATCAGAAATTCTTGAGCGCGTTAGATTAAGGTAGGGTGAGTTAATTACATACTAAAAAGTGTATATTCCACTAATCTTACAATTTGAGAGTAACGTAAAGAAAGGGGAGGGCTACAAAGTTACTCTCAAATTGTAAGATTAGTGGAATATGGGCTACAAAGTTGTAGCCCTCCCCTTTCTTTACGTTACTCTCAAATTGTAAGATTAGTGGAATATACACTTTTTAGCATGTAATTAACTCACCCTACCTTAATCTAACGCGCTCAAGAATTTCTGATGACAAATTTTTTTTTTTTTACTAATCTGATCCTTTATCCTTGACGGCCCCATTTATATATGGGGCTCATATTTGGTGGAGGTACTTAACCGGGTACAAGGTATCCCACTGTATATTAAACTTACGCGCTTGAGTATCCCGCAAAATCCCCTCTTGGGCTCCCCTACTATTAGTTAACATAATACACACACATAATATAATATAAGACATTATAGAGTAATAAAATAAAAAATAAATAAAAAATACTGGTTGTCTGTAAAGTCGGTTTACGGACGATAGATTTACGTGATAACGTCATAATCATTATTTTATACAATACAAAAAAGGAGAATTGACGTCTGTAGTCTAAACTTCAAAGTATTCTACAGTACAGATAACTAATCACAGACATCAGACAAGTCTATACATTTATTTTGACAGTTCCCTATTTCGGACCGCCAGTGTTGTCGTATGTAAAATTAATTTATTGAAAATAATTTCTCTGCAGAGAACCGCTCATTTAATATTTTTTTAAATATTTTTCTGTGAATCAGTATATTTTTCTCTTTTTGCTGGAATGTAAAAAAAAAAACAACTTTTTCATATGCGCTGTCGATGTTCATCAATTTATAAGACGTTATCACGTCAAAAAATATCTGATAAATTAGAAACGATATACCTAATGTGAAAATTACGCATATAATTGCTTAATGACGGCATTTCAACACATAACGGACCTTATCGACGTTTATCGACGGTTATCGATGAGTTACATCGGATATCGACTACCGTGACAGATTGCCCAATAAATAATGATAAAACTTTGCTTAACATAGGCCTATTTTACTAACGGCACGCGTCTCCACATATTATTCTTTATTATTATTATACATTTTAGTCCAAATAATAATATTAGTACCGTTCTTAGTTGATTAGTACTCTCCGCTTGCTCAAACTGCTCGACAACTTAGGGCTGTGCTGAAAATCAGCAATTTGGCTGAGCACTGTCCATTTTTGCCATGCAGCGAGTTATCGGATTTTCTTCCTTTGTTTATTGTACTGTACTTTTATTTTATTAATTTTTTATATTTACTTATTGTGTGGCAAAATAAATAAATTCTTATTCTTATTCTTCCATGCGCGTGCGCAGTTTGGATGCGAATTTTGTTCGTACGTAAATGTGCGATCGTGAACGCACGAATTGAGGGGCGCGCACTGAATAGTTTTTCTCCATCAATAATTCTGTACCCTCAAGATTATTCTCTTATAACTTCGTCGTTGGTTCTGCGCATACGCATACGTAACACTCGCGCCCAGTCTGCGCGCTCCCATATTACCTACTTGTATGTTCGCGATGGGTGACCGCTAGTGGCAAAATTTCTTCGACGCTACCGTGCTTCGGAGGGCACGTAAAGCCGTCGGTCCCGATCGTTTTCAATGGTGGAAACAGACGTTAAGCCTTGTCGAAGACCTTCGGGTGGCTTGAGAACATTCGACACTGGGTTGGCCACTAACCCCTCCACCAATCCGCATTGGAGCAGCGTGGTGGAGTATGCTCTAGACCTCCCGCAGCTGCGTCAGCTGGGGGAGACCCGTGCCCAGCAGTGGGACGTCTATGGGTCGCAGCGAGATTAATCCTTGGTTTGTAATAATGGAGTTCTGCAAAGTAACGCCCGATACAATTATTTATCTTAAAAGGTATTTGGTTGGTGTGGTGTTCCAATATCTTTAAAGTTTAGGAAGTTAGAGGCGACCATCTTAGTCCTCAAGGGTAGCAACACATCTGTGACTGACTTAGAACGAGACTCCTACTAACAAGTACTAACTGGACTATTACTAACACCAACTAACAGGACTAACTATCACTAACAGTCCCTAGTCCTCATACCTACTAACGAACTGACCAACTAATGTTCTAATTAACTTTCTCAACTAATCAGACTAACCATCCCACTCCCTAATTGAGTCTTGTTCAAAGTCAGTCACAGTTGTCATGGGTGGCAGCGGATGGGTGGTGCTGCAAGCTCGTTTGCTATCCTGAATCCATAAAAAAAAAAAAAACCCTGGTCTAAATCTATCTCCTTTTTGTACCTCCCCAGAAACTGCAGATGTGCGGCACCGAGGAAGAGATGCGCGAGGTGGCCGCCAGGATCTGCAGGAACTACCTTCACGGCGCCTGGAAGTCGGTGGAGCCCTCTGCGCTCGAGTTCAGACGCATCAGGTCAGTTCGTCAGTCCCTGTAGCTCGGGACAGCACTCAGAATAGTGCTGCGGTAGCCCCTGCCTGTCGTAAAAGGCGACTAAAGGGGACTTCTGGGGGCGGGCGGTGAGAGGGGGAGCTCGAACCGTCCATCATGTGACCCTGGGAAAGACGACGCTGTTTGAGGCCGCACAGCGTTGTGTAAACCGGGAAGAGCCCGTCTTGGGCGCAGCGCCGGAGGGGACCGGCGCGTTCTACAAGATCCCGGAGCCCTCCTGTAGCGCCGGAGTAGGCCACCGAGCGGGTTTTAGTGGGTGAAAGTCCCACATAACCCGGCGTCGCTCCCACGACGCTCGGGTACCTTTTCAAGGTTTCCCACTCGTTGAACAAAAAAAAAAGGCCAGGATGTTACCGCCGGCGCAAAAGAGGGGTGTATGACATAAGGACATGAGACAAACAAACAAAAAACAGGTAAGTACGAGTACGTATAAACTACCATGAATTAAATACATACTCATGAATAAAATCAGCATAATTTAAATACATGAAGTAACGATAGAAATGCTTGGTACGATGTATCTCCAGCTCCACTAGTTCAATAATAATGTAATGTGATCAAATTATAAAAATTGTATATTTTGAAAAGAGTAATTACCGACTATCTTAATTTTATACTTGTAAAATTGGAATGATAATGGGAAATAAAATAACAAGCGTCACTACACTATTAGCCGTTCGAAATATGTATATGTATCTAAATTTCAACAAATTCTATTAAGTACGCTTGGTCGAACGGTCGAATGGTTGGTAAAAACGACCTTCTACGCCGCGAGTCGCGGTTCGATCCCCAGTGTCTCAACAAAAAATAAAATTTTAGATTCAATTTTAAAATGTAATGCGACATGCATAATGCGACATGTGACAGACAAGCCAACATTTTCAGAACGATATAATAAAAGTTAATTTTAATATAATAAAAGTTTTACTTTAATAAATGAATCTGAATCTGAATCTGAAGTACCTAAATACTAAGTTGCATTCACATCGATATACATAATGTCTATTTTAATTGTTGTTTGTTTACTGTGCGCATGGATCTTGTCCAAAACTCACAACGGTACTGTAGACCAAAACAATAACAATAATTTATACCTGGACGGAAGTGATTTCATTGTTTATCATTGATTCTTGGCAATGTTTATGAATCACTGCGTGTTTCTTATCTATGCAACTATACTCATTTTGTTTTCGAAATAACTTGTTTGTATGTATGGAGTATTATTGAATGAATTGATCTTTCGTTAAGCGTGTGTAATCACCTCATAGCGAAATAAATTATTTGACTTTGACTTTGATCATTAAACTTGTGTAGTCTATACTAATATTATAAAGAGGAAAGATGTGTTTGTATCTATGTATTATCACACAAAAACTACTGGACCATTTCAAAAATTCTTTCACTAGAAAGTTACATCTTCACGTAGTGACATAGGCTATATAATATTACTAGGTGTAAACGAAACTATTGTTATGTCTAATTACACGCAAGCGAAGCTATGACGTGAGTCATTGGGCTATGGACGCTACTATAAAATAAAAGCGTGTCAACAACGAAATAAACACCGGCCAAGTGCGAGTCGGACTCGCTCACTATGGGTTCCGTACTATGAAAACGGCATAAAAAACGTATGTTATACCGGAATTTTTTATTTTTTCTGGCGTTTAGTATTTGTTGTTATAGCGGCAACAGAAATAATCTGTGAAAATTTCAATTCTCTAACTATCATGGTTCATGAGATACAGCCTGGTGACAGACAGACAGACGTTCGCAGTAATAGTGACCCGTTTTACCCTTTGGGAGCGGAATCCTAAAATCACGAACTTTCGTAAGCTTTCGATGACGTAAGTAAAATAATATTCTTGGTATTTCGTATAAGTTTTATTTTCAGTGATACGCAAAACGTTCTTACAACTTGACAAGACATGACCAACGACTTGACTTAACATTTAACATTAGACGGGCCCGTTGGCGCAATCGGTAGTGACCCTGTCTGTTGCGCCAGGGGTCGTGGGTTCGAATACCACTCAGTACAAATATTCGTGTGATGAACACTTGTGTTTGTTCTGTGTCTGGATGTTAATATTATCTATTTAAGTATGTATTTAAAAATATCTATGTATGTATATCAGTCTCTGACACCCATAACACAGGCTCGCGCCTACTTTGGGGTCAGACGGCCGTGTGTGAGAATGTCCAAGATATTTATTATTTCAATCACAGACTATACTCGTAGATGAAGATTTATGTAGCGTCCACAGCCCAAATGCTCGCGTCGATTCAATGTGATCGACAGAGTTAACCAACGACCGACAGAGATGCTGTAGGTACGAGGACAAACTTTCAATCATTGATTTTTATATCTTTAAGGGGATTCCCGGGATATTCATAATTAGATAAGCTTATGGACGTTCATTTCCGTAACTCATTTACCTTATGACTGACATCAATTTATCTATATCTATACTTCTATACTAATATATATATATAAAGAGGAAACATTTGTTTGTAATGTTTTCACATAAAAACTACTGGACCGATTTCAAAAATTCTTTCACCATTAGATAGCTGCATCTTCACTGAGTGACATAAGCTATATAATAATATTATAACTTTGTGTTTTTCTATGTATGTTTGTAATGTTTTCACACAAAAACTACTGGTACGATTTCAAAAATTCGTTCACTATTAAAAAGCTGCATCTTCACTGAGTGACATTGGCTGTATAATATTACTAGTCTCTAGCAGCTTTCTCATGGTGAAAGAATTTTTGAAATCGGTCCAGTAGTTATTGTGAGAAAACGTTACAAACACATAATTCCTCTTTATAATATTAGTATAGATAATTGTATGAAGCAAAAGTATTGTGACGCAGTTGCATCGAAAATTTAAATGTGCAACGCCCTTTCGTTCGCGCCGTTCGTGCACTGACCTCTACAAGGAAAACTCGATGCAACTCGTTGTGTCAAGGCGGCCATTTTGATAATCAATGATCTCAAAATGGCGTTAACCCTTGGCGCCGTTTTTAGAACGAAGGAAACCCTCGAGTTTTGTTTCAATAGTCTTTCAATGTACTTTGTTCTTTAGTGTAGTTATTCTTTTTACATATTGGATTGCAATTTTGTTTTTCTTCCGTTTATCACTAAGCCAACAAAAATATATAATGTTACAGATAAGTCGTGTTTCTGAGTGCTTTCCGTTTTTCGCTAGGACTGCAACAACTGTTATACATTATTATTTTGTATTAATTGATTACATCATTGTAAAATGTTGTAGTTGTTAGCGAAAATAAACAAATTTCATTTCATTTCATTTCATTTCAAATAAATTAATACCTACAAACTATTATCTCGACCTATTTACATATTATTATTATTACATATATGCAACCCATGGACGTTCCACTGCTGTCTCCCACACAGACACAGCTGCGGGAGGTGTAGAGGTAGGTGCGGGGGTATACTCCACCACGCTGCTCCAATGCGGATTGGTGGACCTATATTATCTATACGTATCAACATCAAAACTCTTTCATTGTGCAACTGTCGGACACGGGTTTCTTCTCGGAATGAGAGGGGTAAAGGCATGGTCCATCACATGGACGCTACCGTGCTTCGGAGGGCACGTAAAGCCGTCGGTCCCAGTTGTTTTCAATGCTGGAAACAGTCGTTAAGCCTTAATCGAAGATCTTCGGGTGGCTTGAGAACATTTGACACTGGGTTGGCCACTAACCTCTTCACCAATCCGCATTGGAACAGCGTGGTGGAGTATGCTCTAGACCTCCCGCAGCTGTGTCTGTGGGGGAGACCTGTGCTCAGCAGTGGGACGTCTAGGTCGCAGCGAGCATAAATAATATATTGTTACGATCCATAACGCGTTTCAATGTATCTTTTGTTGCGGCACAAATAATGATAATCTTCCAATGTTACGACTTTAAGACGTCGAGGATAATGTTTAAAAAACGTAAACAGAGTGCGACCTTGGTGTCGAGAGCAAGTTTGTTGGGAGTGGCGCGAGACATAGGCGCGAGCGGGAGCGGGAGCGGGAGCGTTGTTTGACTTTTTATCCACTCAGAAGATGGGGTCTAAGACCAGTTGACCATGTTAATAGAATCAATATTTGGTCAGTTCTATAGCAATGTATAACCAGTTGATCGTGTTAAAAGAATCATTAGTTGCTTAGTTCTATAGCATGAGGAGTAGTATTAAGTACTTTATTAGTATCAAATTAGTGAGTCAGTCAGTGGCAGTGTTCAGTTATTGATTTTTACTAAAAGCGCTGTTATAAGCAGCGTTGTAGAATATGCTCTAGACCTGCAGCTATGTCAAACAATGGGATGTATAGACGTCCCATAGCTGTAGCGTTGCAAAACAGAACTGACGAAACCCGCTATCGTCCACAACTTGTACCACACAAACTGCTGGGGAAGTAAAAACGGCTTCTATCATTTATTGTTTTCCGTTGAATTGATAAAGCAGTATTTCCTCCATTTTTTGTGAACTATTACAGATATAACTTAACATGATCACCTGGAAATTGCCTTTTGTAGATTGCGGTAGGGAAAAAGCTTCTTAACATTTTTTGTCACGTCTGTAAGAATGAATGGAACTGTTTTTGTTTGACAGTGAGGTTGGTTGACAGTGAGGTTGGTTGACAGTGAGGTTGGTTGACAACCGTTTCAGCCCAGTGGCTATCGAACTCGGCTCTCAATCGATGGGTCTGGGTTCAAATGCAAACGGCACGCACCAATTGATTTTCTTTGCTCTTAAGCTCTTTTGCTTATACGACCTTATACAATCGCTCGCTCGCTGCGACCCATAGACCCGTCCCACTGCTGGGCACGGGTCTCCCCCACAGACACTTCTGCCGTAGGTCTAGACTCTAGAGCATACTCCACCACGCTGCTCCAATGCGGTTTGGTGGAGGGGGTTGGTGGCCAAGTGCGAGCTTATACGCTCTTCTGAAACGCTAGTCTGAAAGCGCGCTAATAAAGTGACGTTCAATCATTCCAGTGGCGGCCTATCGAACTTTCTATACTACGTCGCGCTGCCGGAGGACCCGAAAGCGTATTCGCGCGCGTCGACGCCCGACACGCCGCCCGAGCCGCTGGCGACGCGGCTGGCGCGCCGCTCGCTGGCCCGCTGCAGCTCCTTCTGCATGGACGAGCCGCGGAAGGTGAGCCGTCCGTCAATACGTTACCGGACGAGCGGAGGGCGTGCACGCGCGCGGCGACGCCCGACACGCCGCCCGAGCCGCTCGCTGGACCGCTGCAGCTCCTTCTGCATGGACGAGCCGCGGAAGGTGAGCCATCCGTCAATACATTACCGGATGGGCCGAGGGCGTGCACGCGCGCGGCGACGCCCGACACGCCGCCTGAGCCGCTGGCGACAACCACAGTACAACCCAGTGTCGAATGTTCTTAAGCCACCCGAAGGTCTTCGACAAGGCTTAACGACTGGTTCCAGCATTGAAAACAACCGGGACCAACGGCTTTACGTGCCCTCCGAAGCGCGGTAGCGTCCATGAAATTTTTGCCACTAGCGGTCACCCATCCACAAACCGGCTATGGATGCTACCGCACGAACCCAACTCTTCATGTTCTGCCGACCAGCCAGGGGAAAGGCTAGTTATGCAAATAAATGACCGAGTATAATGTATAATTTCCTGTCCATCTCAGGTCCTCCTCAGGATCTACGGGCAGGTGCACGGCGAGCGGGCGATGGACGCCATCGTGACCGAGTCGGTGATATTCACGCTGCTGTCGGAGCGCCGGCTGGGGCCGAAGCTGCACGGCGTGTTCAGCGGCGGCCGCATCGAGGAGTACATACCGGTGAGCTGGTCATCCATCAGCCTCTCGTTATCTGGTGAACTGGCACAGGTATACCTATAGGGAATCAAATCTATATGAAACCTAATTGGTTCCATATAGAGTTTGCCCGCAGCATCACCGCCCGCCACGGTGCCTAGTACCATTTCTGCCGTGTAATAATTGTTTTTAAATCAATTATGGTCAGGTTGGAAAAATGCGGTTTATAGAATCTCCTTCCAAGTCACAAATGTGTTGCTACCCTTGAGGACTAAGATGGTCGCCTCTAAAGAAGTGTATCCGGAAACCACACCTTTCCAACCGGACCACAATATTGTTTTAAAGACAATTACTACACGGTAAAAATGGTACTAGGTACCGTGGCGGGCGGTGGTACTGCCCCGTTTCCACACTCAACCAGGGTTTGATTGGTAGAAAATGCCATAAGGCATTAAATCCGCCCAGTGTATATCTCTTTAGAGGTGTCAATAAAGTTGAATAAATAAATACTACTATAAATACTACTACTAGTATATACATTATACATAATGTATAATGTACATAGTAACGCTTTCTCTGTCGATTTCTTTACGCACACAATATTTCAGTTTTAGTAATAATACCCCTCCACCAATCCGCATTGGAGCAGCGTGGTGGAGTATGCTCTAGACCTCCCGCAGAAGTGTCTGTGGGAGAGACCCGTGCCCAGCAGTGGGACGTCTATGGGTCGCAGCGAATATGAATAATATATGATTAAATAGTAAGGATAATCTGCATGCCTCGTTGGGTTAAGATAAGAGGTCGTTTGTAAATTTTGCTTGCTGCGACCCATAGACGTCCCACTGCTGGGCACGGGTCTCCCCCACAGACACAGCTGCGAGAGGTCTAGAGCATACTCCACCACGCTGCTCCAATGCGGATTGGTGGAGGGGTTAGTGGCCAACCCAGTGTCGAATGTTCTCAAGCCGCCCGAAGGTCTTCGACAAGGCTTAACGACTGTTTCCAGCATTGAAAACAACCGGGACCGACGGCTTTACGTGCCCTCCGAAGCACGGTAGCGTCCATGAAATTTTGCCACTAGCGGTCACCCATCCACAAACCGACCGCGCCGTCGTTGCTTAATACTTTCGATCACATTGAATCGAAGCGAGCCACTGGGCTATGGACGCTATAGCCTCTCATTATCAGGTTTCAATTGTGGAAGTGGAAACAGTCGTTAAGCCACAAAGACCTTCAGGTGGCTTAAGAACATTCGACACTGGGTTGGCCACTAACCCCTCCACCAATCCGCATTGGAGCAGCGTGGTAGCTCCCGCAGTGGGGGAGACCCGTGCCCAGCAGTGGGTCGAATCGTCTATGGGTCGTAGCGAAATAAGCGAATAAGCTGACTGGTAGAAAATGCCATATGGCATTAAGTCCGCCCATTGTATATCTCTTTAAAGGTGTCAATAAACTTGACTAAATAAGGAAATAAATAAAAAAACTTGAGAGGTGTCAAGGGACACCCAGATGGAACAAAGTTATTGGATATATAATTTATTATAAGTTATTGTTATTGTTATTTTTATTATTTATTATGTACAAAAAACGTGTATACACTCAACAAAAATAATCGTCGCGACACCACATTCTTCAATGCGAAATAGAAAGACGAAACGAAAATAACTGGCTTGCTTTCTATGAGAGGGAGAGAGAGAGAGAGAGAGAGAGAGAGACAGAGAAACACGCGCACCCCGCACGGCTTACACCTATAGCAAAAAGTGTCGTTACAACTTTTGGTCGTAATTTTTTCCGTCTAGCCCCCTTTCGCAACGTTCGATAAGGAATTTCGTTCCAATAAATAAATAAATCCATACTTCCATACTAATATTATAAATGTGAAAGTGTGTTTGTTTGTTTGTCCGGCTTTCACGTCGCAACGAAGCTATTATATAGTATGGTTTTTGTGTGTGGAGATAGTGAGGAGGGTGGAGAGTGACGTAGGCTACTTTTTACCGCGGTAAAACATCCCCATGGGAAGATATCGATGTTTTGTTATTTGCTAGATATTTAGTTCCGGATGCTGTTAATAGATGGCGATGTCATGTATGATAAACGACTCATTGTTAATTCCCTTTGACCACGCGGGCGGAGCCGCGGGTAAAAGCTAGTGAATAAATAAATAAATAAATTTCAGGCACGGTCGCTTCTGACAAAGGAGCTCGCCGAACCAGCGTTATCTATGAAGATAGCTGAGAAAATGGCCGCCATACACTCCATGGACGTGCCGCTGTCGAAGGAGCCGAACTGGCTGTGGAAGACCATAGGCAAGTGGCTGAAGACGGTCAAGGAGGAGCGGCTGCACTCCCAGGACGTGGGCAAGGTGAGCTGGGCGTGGGCAAGGTGAGCTGGACTGACCCCTACTATTTTGTCCCCAAACTGTTTATATTATTTTATTGTCATCGGTCCTTGATATCTATATATATAAAAGGAGAAGGTGACTGACTGACTGACTGACTGACTGACTGACTGACATATCAACGCAGGGCCTAAACTATAAGGGCTAGAAACTTGAAATTTTGCATAGGGGTTCCCTTTATAACGTAGAGGAGCACTAAGAAAGGATTTTTGAAAATTCACCCCCTAAGGGGGTAAAACGGGGGTGCAAAGTTAGTATGAAACTTTGCCGTATTTGAAGTCGTTAGACGGGTAGACGTCGTTAATGGGACTAATTCTACGCGAGCGAAGCTGCGGGCGTCCACTAGTGTGAAATATTGAAGTGGACGAAAATCACATTCAAACATTCCGTTACATACGTACATACATCCTCGCACGCACGCACGCACGCACGCAATTAAACAAATAAATAAACAGTCGTCGCTGCGACCCATAGACGTCCCACTGCTGGGCACGGGTCTCCCCCACAGACACTTCTGCGGGAGGTCTAGAGCATACTCCACCACGCTGCTCCAATGCGGATTGGTGGAGGGGTTAGTGGCCAACCCAGTGTCGAATGTTCTCAAGCCACCCGAAGGTCTTCGACAAGGCTTGACGACTGTTTCCAGCATTGAAAACAACCGAGACCGACGGCTTTACGTGCCCTCCGAAGCACGGGAGCGTCCATGAAATTTTGCCACTAGCGGTCACCCATCCACAAACCGACTACCGGTATACGATTAGCTATAACCTATTGAATGAACGCTACACACTCCCGCGCGTTTAAAGTGTCATGAAGATCCATACTTATAAATGCGAAAGTAACTCTGTCTGTCTCGCTTTCACGCCAACACTGCTGAACCGATTTAAATAATTTCATTTAACACACACACAGATAGTCTAGAGCTTGAGAAAGGAGATAGGCTATTAATTAAAAGCTTTTATTAAACTTCACTCGTATGTATGTATGTCCTGGAATCTTGCAATCAATATTTCACCCACTTCCACTGAAGCTATCGAAATAAAAGTTGTAAAAGCTTTTTAAAAAAAAATGTTTACAGTATAATTTTTTAATTGGAAAAATGTGTTGTAAAGGGTTGAAAAGGGGCATGAAAGGTTGTATGAAAGTATTGTCATTTTCTGAACTGGAAGCATAAAATTTATATTTTAGGCTGTTGATTAGATATAAATAAATAAAGCATTCAAAGATTGTAAAAATGTTACCCTTAAGGGTGTAAAATAAACATAGGATAAACAAGGGTGTAAAATACACATTTACGGATTCATTACAAATTTGTGGAGCTAAAGTTAACGCGTTAATGAGAATCTATTATTATGTCTAATTCCACGCGAGCGAAGCTGCGGGCGTCCACTAGTAATTTATAATTTAAAACACTAAAACTTGCTAATCCTGAAGGTCCTGGTCAGGATAATGGGACAAACTGTTTAAATTATTTTATTGTCATCGGTCCTTGATAAGTGAAATTTTGAAGTAGACGAAAATCACCTTCAAAGATTCCGTTACATACATACATACATACATCCACGCACGCACGCACGCAATCTATTTAAATAAAAGGAGAAGCTGACTGACTGACTGATTGACTGACTGACATATCAACGCAGGGCCTAAACTATAATGGTTAGAAACTTGAAATTTTGCACAGGGGTTCCTTTTATAACGTAGGGGAGCAATAAGAAAGGATTTTTGAAAATTCATCCCCTAAGGGGGTAAATCAGGGGTCAAAGTTAGTATGAAACTTTGCCGTTTTTGAAGTTAACTGGGCAACCCGAACGCGGGCAGACATCGTTAATGGGTCTAATCCTACGCGAGCGAAGCTGCGGGCGTCTACTAGTGTGTACATACAATGAGGCACAATAACTACAATAACACAAAGCTTAGTCTATACGTCGCTTCTACTTATTACCTCCGAGTACTACAGTGCAGACAACATGTGTTATAAAAACCTGTATCGAAAGGCCGCTTTCGGCCACCAAGGCTGGTTCCGGTCAACAGGTTTATGGTCTTCCATCAAAAGTATTTTGCATAAGCACCCTTATATAACGCAATATAACTTGTAAACACTTATAAATTCCATAAACAACACTGTTTATCACTTTTGTCTGAAAGTGAAAACGGGGTTATGTTAAGTACCTTACGCACTTCCCTAGTTTGTATACGCTACGTCAGTGGATTCACTAGTATTTTGACATCTCATTTTTTACATAGGAAAACATTTGTTTAGAGGAAACATATTTTGTTTGTAATGTTTTCACACAAAAACTACTGGACCAATTTCAAAAATTCTTTCACCATTAGAAAGCTGCATCTTCACTGAGTGACATAGGCTATATAATATTACTAGGTGTAATCGAAACTATTGTTGTCTAAATCTGTCTAATTCCACGCGAGCGAAGCTGCGGGCACGAGTTCCAAATAAAAATGTACAATTTATACTTAGTTAGAGACCTGCCTTCGGCTTTAGCTTGCACTGTGGTGTCTGTGGTGCAGAAGTCAGTGTCTTCCCCAGAATAGGTATAATCTATATATATAAAAGGAGAAGGGGACTGACTGACTGACATATCAACGCAGGGCCTAAACTATAAGGGCTAGAAACTTGAAATTTTGCACAGGGGTTCCTTTTATAAAGTGGGAAGGATTTTTGAAAATTCACCCCCTAAGGGGGTAAAACGGGGGGTGCAAAGTTAGTATGAAACTGCCGTTTTTGAAGTCAAGTGGGCAACCCGAACGCGGGCAGACGTCGTTAATGGGTCTAATTCTACGCGAGCGAAGCTGCGGGCGTCCACTAGTAATAAATACGAACAGAGCAAGTTAGTGAACCCACTAAACTAAACTATATTTAGTCAATTAATGTTATTATGAATTTAATATGACAAGTGATCGCCCACAGATACTCTGGACAGCCTGGTTGTGAGCACAGAGTACATTTTATATACTGGGTGTGAGTGGTAACAGTGCTGTAAACCCACCGATAGATGGCGCTGTACCGATTACTGAATCACGCTATCGTGTGAACTGCGGACTTTGATAGACTATTAACAATGTCAAAATATAGGTATTGAAAAAAAGAAAGAAAGAATTATATATTTTTGAACAGCAGAATTTAAAATATTTAATTACTGCTTAATTAATGTAAATTAGTTAACATAACAGCGTTCAACATTCATATTATAATACATACAACTAGTAGACGCCTGCAGCTTCGCTCGCGTGGAATAAGACATAACAATAGTTTTGTTTACGCCTAGTAATATTATATAGCCTATGTCACTCAGTGAAGATGTAGCATTTTAATGGTGAAAGAATTTTTGAAATCGGTCCAGTAGTTTAGGCAGCGCACGCCAGAATAGCTCGCAGATGGTAGATATTTTCCCACTTACTTGACACTTATCGTCATATTTTGGACAATTCACACAATATCTTTATAAATTGTAGCCTATGTGTTATTCTGATGTATAAGCTATATTATTGTAAAGTTTCATTAAAATCCATTCAGTACTTTTTACGTGAAAGAGTAACACACATCCTTCCATCCATTCATACTTACAAACTTTCCCCTTTATAATATTAGTAGGATACATCATCACAACTCTTTCTAGTTTCTAGTTTCTTTCTTTGTACCACTGTTGGGCATGGGTCTCCTCTCAGAATGCGAGGGATTAGGTAGGCCTCCACACCACGCTGGCCGATGGCAGACCGATTGGCAGACTTCACATGCCTTCGAGAACATTATGAAAAACTCTCAGGCATGCAAGACTGCAAGTTTGCTCTCGATGTGTCCTTCATCGTTATAACAAGTTACATTTAATCTATATATATAAAAGGAGAAGGTGACTGACTGACTGACTGACTGACTGACTGACTGACATATCAACGCAGGGCCTAAACTATAAGGGCTAGAAACTTGAAATTTTGCACAGGGGTTCCTTTTATAACGTAGGGGAGCACTAAGAAAGGATTTTTGAAAATTCACCCCCTTAAAACTTTGCCGTTTTTGAAGTTAGTGAATGTCTAATTCCACGCGAGCGAAGCTGCGGGCGTCCACTAGTTTCCTATATCGAACATAACAGAAAATTCATTGGTGCGTGCCGCTTGGGTTTGCGCACTTGCCTAATTTGCGTAAACGTAGGTCAGTGGATGCACGAGTATTTTGACATCTCATTTTTTACATACACATATACATACATTAGTGGACGCCCGCAGCTTCGCTCACGTGGAATTAGACATAATAATATATGTTTATTGTACACCCTTACAAAAATTTTACAAACTTTGAATGCCATATTTATTTATATCTAATCAACAGCCTATAATATAAATTGTATGCTTCTAGTTCTGAAAATGACAAAACTTTCATAGAACCTTTCAACCCCCTTTTCAACCCCTTACAACACTTTTTTCCAAATAAAAAGTCCTTTCTCAGGCTCTAGCTAGACTATCTGTGTACCAAATTTCATTTAAATCGGTTCAGTAGGTTTGTTGTGAAAGCTAAACAGACAGACAGACAGAGTTACTTTCGCATTTATAATAATAGTATGGATTTACCAAGCCAATCAAAGCGTGCTAAAACATGAAGTGCGATCAAATGAAATATGTAATTAGAACCATTAGAAACAAAATGGCATTCAAACTTGTGATACGTCAAAAACAAGAAAGGCTGAAAGTTAATTTTTCTCACTTCACTTTCTCATTTTGCCTTATGATGAGAATTTTTTCCACTGCTCCAAGTGTGATTTGTTTCTTGCAACGAATAGGCATGATGACACATGAATAGGATTTTGAAATTGCCTTTTGTAATATAAAATAAAATAAAATAAAATAGCCATTTATTTCCTCAAAATCACAAATTCACAAAATTGCATAGTTCTCAGACACAGACACAGACTGCACTTTAGTCAATAGCACTTGGTCAATATAGTAAAATAAGATAATGTCATCAATCGTTCGATAATATAATGTCAATCGTTATAATAATAATAAGATAATGTCAAAGTTTAATGTAATTTTCAATGTACGTATGTCATTTTGATAAACATTAGAGTCAGAGTTACAGTGCTTGTCTATAATATAAGGATAAAACATCCATAACCTGATTACTATATTAATTAAATTGTCATAAATGTGTCTTGTCATGTCTATAAATTAAGTTATCTTGAGGACCCCTCTTCGGGTAAAGGCCTCCTCCAGAGCTTGCCAGGTTTCTCTATTTTGTGCACTTTCAATCCAATTTTTTCCGCCAATCGTTTCCACCTCGTCTATCCATCTTTCGAGTGGTCTGCCTATCGCACGCTTTGTCCCTGGTCCCCGCCATTCTGTGACTGATTTGGTCCATCTCTGGTCCGACGTGCGTGCTAGGTGGCCAGCCCATCGCCACTTTTGTTTCTGAGCATACTTTAGAGCATCGATTAAATTTGTTTTTTTGCGAATATCAATGCTTAGAATCCTGTCCACCAGCCTAATGCTCAAAGAGATGCTTTTGTAATATAGGTAGACGATATTTCGAAAAAAAAACATTATTTCAGAAATAAATTGAGTTATAACGCAAGTTATTGCCGTTTGTCCTATTTACTTTGAATTTAGCGCGAAAGCGCTCGTAGGTGTCATGGCGTCCGCTTGACGTCACGCCTAGGTAAATATGCCGCTGTATATCAGAAGCCCAAGCGACAGGCGACATTTTTATTGAGCCGTGACGTCATCCGCTCTGATTGGCGTTTCAATTTTAACTATGTTGTATTGTATACTTTTATTTTAATGAAAATCTTATTAATGCTCCATGCGAGCGAAGCTGCGGGCCTCCACTAGTTTTTTTTTATGGATACAGGATAGCAAACGAGCTTGCAGCACCACCCATCCACTGCCGCCCATGACAACTGTGACTGACTTTGAATAAGACTCAATTAGGGACTGGGATGGTTGGTCCAATTAGTTGAGAAAGTTAATTAGAACATTAGTTGGTCAGTTCGTTAGTAGGTATGGGGACTGGGTACTGTTAGTGATAGTTAGTCCTGTTAGTTGGTGTTAGTAATAGTCCAGTTAGTACTTGTTAGTAGGAGTCTCGTTCTAAGTCAGTCACAGATGTGTTGCTACCCTCGAGGACTAAGATGGTCGCCTCTAAAGAAGTGTAACCGGAATCAATAAACAAATAAATTAACATTGTTGTGTATCAATTTCCAGACGGAAGAGGAACAGGAGATAATAAAGAGGATAAAGTCAGTGGATCTGGACAAGGAGGTTGAATGGCTGAAGAAGTTCATCGCCACGGTGGACTCGCCCGTCGTGTTCTGCCACAACGACATGCAGGAAGGTCAGTCGTCCCACTGCTGGGCACGGGTCTCCCCCACAGACGGCTGCGGGAGGTCTAGAGCATACTCCACCACGCTGCTCCAATGCACTAGCTTAGGCAGGGGCAACACTATCGGGCGTTCGAATATTCGCTTTATCGCGACGTATTCGGACGAATATTCGGCGATAATGTGGTCCCAGCATTCATCATCGTCACAACCATTTCTTTGTCCCACTGTTGGGCACGGGTCTCCTCTCAGGATGGGAGGGAATAGGCTTTAGTTCACCACTCTAGCCAAGTGCGGATTTGCAGACTTCACATGCCTTCGAGAACATTATTAAGAACTCTCAGGCATGCAGGTTTCCTCACGATGTGTCCTTCACGGTTACAGCAAGTGTCATTTAATTTCTTGAATCGCACATAACTTAAAAAAGTCATTGTGAGTGAGAGGCGAGTTCGCCAACTTGACTTCAAAAACGGCAAAGTTTCATAGTAACTTTGCACCCCCGTTTTACCCCCTTAGGGGGTGAATTTTCATAAATCCTTTCTTAGTGCTCCCCTACGTAATAAAAGGAACCCCTGTGCAAAATTTCAAGTTTCTAACCCTTATAGTTTAGGCCCTGCGTTGATAATGTCAGTCAGTCAGTCAGTCAGTCAGTCGGTCACCTTCTCCTTTTATATATATAGATAACTAGTGGACGCCCGCAGCTTCGCTCGCGTGGAATAAGACATAATAATAGATTAAAAAGTAGCCTATGTCCTTCCTCAGGCTCTAGAATATCTGTGTACCAAATTTCATTTAAATCGGTTCAGTAGTTTTGGCGTGAAAACGACACAGACAGACAGACAGAGTTACTTTCGCATTTATAATATTAGTATGGATGATTTCAGGCAACATCCTACTCCTAGAAGACGTAGCGCAAACAACAGAAGACGACCTGACCTATTACGAGCCACCCCAATCGGACAAGGACAACAATCACACGCAGTCGCTGGTCCTGTCCCAGATAGAGGACACGAACACGTCGGACAGCGTGACCTCCAGGATATCGGACATTGGGGAACCAAAACTAGTGTTGATCGACTTCGAGTACTGCGCGTACAACTACAGGGGCTTCGACATAGCTAATCATTTCCAGGAGTGGGTGTACGATTACACGAACCCCCAGCCGCCGTTCTACTACGAAGACCTGGAGAATTGTCCGACGATACATCAGAAGGTATATGTGCGATTTAGAAAGAAAGAAGAAAGAAATTTTTTTATTTCCCAAATTAAGTACTAGTACAATTACAACAAAAACAGAAAAATTAATGAACCTTAAAAAAATAAAAAATAAACTATAAAAGTACAAATTTGACAAATTTACGCCCGGTTTCTGAAAGGCTGATCAAAATTCAAATCAACTTATAGCTCTGTTAATTAAAACAGCGCTGTCAAATCAATTTCGATTTCTGAAACGTTGATCAGAAAAAAATTTACGATTAATTTGATTTGGCATTCGGTTGTCTTTTATCGCGTAACAAGCGTTTCAGAAACTCAGAATTGCGGTTGACATAGGATTCTGGCGCATGATTTGAGTCTTGTCAACTGACAAGCCGATCAAATCTGATCTATGATTAACCTTCTAGCAACCCAAATGTTACTTAACAAGAGATTTGACGGCCGATTAGTTAATTTTTCTGTTGATCAGCCTTTCAGAAACCGGGCGTTTGTCTTATACAGTCTTGTTACAGCGTCCATAGCCCAATGGCTCGTCGATTCAATGTGATCGAAAGAGTTAAGCGACGACGGGCGCGGTCGGTTTGTGGACGGGTGACCGCTAGTGGCAATTTTTTTCAATGATAATATATTTTTTGGTTACTTCGGGAAATATCCGTCAAAGAGTACCTGATATTTAAACCACGGGTGTCCACCAAGGATTAGTTCTGGTCCTGTTGAGTTCCTGTATTTTAGAACCAAAGGTATTCCCCAAGGATCAATTCTGGTGCCACTTTTGTTTATTTATAATATTTTTTTTCGGTTATTTCAGGAGATATTCATCAAGGAGTACCTGAAGCATTACTTAAGCAACGTTTCGGAGGACAAGGAGCCGCAGGAGCCGAGCATCGAGGCGGTGAACCAGCTGCTGGGCGAGGTGGACGCGTTCGCGCTCGCCAGCCACCTCTTCTGGAGCCTCTGGTCGGTGGTCAACGCGTCCAAGAGCCAGATACCCTTCGGATACTGGGTGAGTCGCTAGGGTCGCGCCTTGCTAGGATACCGTACGGATACTGGGTGAATCGCTAGGGTCGTGGCTTGCTCGGATACCGTTCGGTTACTGGGTGAGCCGCTAGGGTCGCGTCTTGCTCGGATACCGTTCGGATACTGGGTGAGCCGCTAGGGTCGCGTCTTGCTAGGATACCGTACGGATACTGGGTGAGTCGCTAGGGTCGTTGCTTGCTCGGATACCGTTCGGGTACTGGGTGAGCCGCTAGGGTCGCGCCTTGTTATGATACCGTACGGATACTGGGTGAATCGCTAGGGTCGTGGCTTGCTCGGATACCGTACGGATACTGGGTGGGTCGCTAGGATCGTGGCTTGCTCGGATACCGTTCGGATACTGGGTGAGCCGCTAG
Organism: Carterocephalus palaemon; assembly: GCA_944567765.1. NCBI lineage: Eukaryota > Metazoa > Arthropoda > Insecta > Lepidoptera > Hesperiidae > Carterocephalus > Carterocephalus palaemon. Next base: position 721,201 of record OX155667.1, read on the forward strand.
GGTCGCGTCTTGCTCGGATACCGTTCGGATACTGGGTGAGCCGCTAGGGTCGAGTCTTGCTAGGATACCGTACGGATACTGGGTGAGTCGCTAGGATCGTGGGTTGTTCGGATACCGTTCGGATACTGGGTAAGTCGCTAGGACCGTGGCTTGTTCGGTTACGTTCGGATACTGGGTGAGTCAAAATCGGTCCCGGTTGTATTCAATTGTTTAAATTGCCTAATAAAATAAATAATAATAAATTTGTAACGATCTGACAGGCAAGTGTAATAGTTCTCCCTAGCCCATGTAATCTCTCCATAGTCCATCTAAATCCACCACAATAGAACAATATAGTTAATTCCTTTGATCTGGCGGGGCCCACCTTCGGGTGTACCAGTTGATGGTGCAGTCGATCGAGGGTGGTATCCGCCACGTGTGCCACATAACAATTCATTAAAATGTCTTGAAGAGGCCTCTACGTGTTGGACCTGTGTCCCCACGCAAGCCTTCCTAATTAGAAAGAAAGAAAAGAAATTTATTTGCTCATAATTACAACACAACACAACATTGGTAACACAACATTTTCGTACATGAGCAAAATGGATCCGCACTCAGCATAATTGTCATGGAACACCATGACGCTGATTTTCAGTGCTGCCCGTGGAAGGTAGGTAGGAGGACAGCACCATTTTATCTTAAATTATATTAAATATACATTTATACTTACTATATATTGAATATATGATTTATTTTTACATACTTACTTATATATTTATTTTAAATTTAATAATTTAAATTACTGGGTAACACATCTGAAGCTGTGATATTTAAAGAGATTCTAATAACAATAATATTTCAGGAGTACGCCCTCTCCAGACTGGACACATATCTGCGGCTCAAACAGGAGGTTGTCAAGGACAAATATGGGTTCCCGACGAAAAGGAAGATCTGCGAGGTGGACATATGAGAGGGCCTGGCCCAGCTCGCAGTCGGAACCACCGAGTGATGGACGGTGTCTCCTGGTACAGTGGCACGGTGGTGTACGGTGGTGCAGTGACAGAAAACAGTGTAACAGTGACATAAAACAGTGTAACAGTGACAGAAAACAGTGATACAGTGTAACAGTGGACAGTTCAAACTATTGTGTAGTGAAATAGTAATGTGAGCTGGCAGTGGAAGATGCAGTCGGTGGTAAGCGGTCATTGAGTAATATGTGACAGTTCTTGACAGTTACCTGGTTCTTGACAGTTAAGTGGTCTTGACAGTGAAGCGGTTCTTGGCAGTTATGCGGTTCTTGACAGTGAAGCGGTTCTTGACAGTGAAGCGGTTCTTGACAGTTAAGCGGTTCTTGACAGATGTACAGTGTGTAACAGTGATACAGGTCGCTGATACAGTTGGGCTCGATGTGGTACACCGATGGAACTGTCAGTGGTATGGTACGGTGGAACAATGTGTTGGTGGTGCAAACAATAGGTATTATTTACATTCAGAATACAGAGAAAAGCAGAAATCACAAGCTCTAGATACGAAAAGGATTTTTCTCTTTACCAAATATGATAATTATTTGGTTTGTCATATTTGATTAAAATACACGGTTGTAGGCAACAATAAATGTCTAATGTACATACTGATTAATAACTAATCATATATAACATTTAATGTTAGAGAGCTTATAATTATATAAATTATTAGCTACTTAATATAAGTCAAAGTAGAATAGCATTGTAGGTCATTCCGAATATGTTAGTGAGGTGTACGGGATTTATCATCATTTTAGGTGTTCCGTTCCCGTTGAACACTAACTTGGTTCTGCAAAACTCTTCATCTGTGATGTCGCGTTTGCGACACTTTCTTCACGTCACTTTCTTTGATCTCTGTGACAAAGTTAAGTCGGGCGAACTCTCTTTAGGCCTGCTGGATGTCTATTGGCCTGTCTGTGAAGATAATAGAGTGTTCGCCGTTGACTATGGCTTCACTTTTTGATGGTGTCAATATCTAATTGGGCTCTTGTCGCCCTCCTCAATCCCGGGTTTGTCCATACACCGTCCATCCATCCATCCATCAGCCTTTCAGAGTCCACTGCTGGACATAGGCCTCCCTTAATCGGTGCCACTCCTCCCGATCCTGTGCCTTCTGAGTCCAGCGATTTCCCGCTGACTTTTTCAGGTCATCAGTCCATCTGGTAGGAGGGCGGCCTGTGCTCCGTTTCCCGAGCCCTGGTCTCCACTCGAGGACCTTTCAAACCCATCGGTTGTCCGTCCTACGAGCGACGTGGCCTGCCCATTGCCATTTCAGCGTGCTTACTCGGCGAGCTATGTCGGTAACCCTCGTTCGTCTACGGATTTCATCGTTTCGAATCCTGTCTCGTAGCGAAATACCGAGCATAGCTATTTCCATAGCACGCTGAGCGACTTTGAGTTTGTGAATGAGGCCGACGGTAAAGGACACATGTCCATACACACTTCGCTGTGAACACCCCACGCCAATTCTGCAGCGAAACAGGCTGCGACTGGATGTTACTCTTCTCACCTTAGCCTGTGTGTAGTCTTCTCAGAGAGTGCGCGGGATCTCTGGGCAGCATCGCTTCCTCACCTCAGTGAGTGCCCTCTAGGGGGCGTTCATTCGCTCTGTCCTGGGGACTTAGACAAGTGACAAAAACGCTAGTAGAATAAATTATCAAATGTTAATGAAATGTTAATCATTTGTTAATCTATTCTACTTCTATTCTACTAGCGTTTTGCCACTTGTCTAGGCCCCCTGTTTACGCTATTACGTTTAGGTCCGCCGATAACGTCCTGCCGAAACTGGTCTGTGATCGCTCGATAGCACTGAAAACTCACATTCACAGGACAAGACCAGGCGCTTGCCCATTATATCTCCTTTATTTTAATTAGTTACCTAGACTTTTGTTAAGTGCGCTCAATCACCTTATAGTGAAATAAACAATTCGACTTTGATTTTGACTTTGAAAAAGTGAATCTGAAAGCTATGAATCTTCATTGATTTTCCTCAAATAGCTAAATGAAGTCCCCGAGCCAGCAACATTTGCAGTTCCGAAGATTGACTTAGTTGTACATAGATGCTCCTTCTGGTTTTCTCTGTATTATGAGATTTTACTCTAACATAATGGTAGATTACACTGTAATAGTGTAACAGTGGTAACAGTGTTACGCGGTACAGATGGATTCTGTATTAATATATTATACTGGGATGGTATGACAAGTTTACTACAGAGGAAGTCTGTAATACAGTGTTGTTGTACTGTTAAAATTTTTAGTTTAGTAGACTGATGCAATGTGTGTTGATACAGTGGGATACAAAATTTCACCATAGACATACACATACAAGAAAAAAAAACTTTTAATATAGTAAGATCTTGTAGTCTCCTGAGTTCAATTATGATTATTTTTATTATGAAAATTATTTTACCACTATTTATTCACTATTATAAGCTATATTGGAACCTGTGCGTATGAAAATGTACTTAATGATAAAATGTAAATGTACAAAATGGCTGATTCTAGATATTGTAATAAAATATATTTATATGGTTTAAAAATGGGATGTAGATATAAAAATAAAACGTAATATTTCCAAGAATAATTGAGGATTTTAAATTTTATTAGTATTTCCATGAACTTTATTAGGTAAATAATGAAAAAGCATCAAAACCTGTTCCAATCCCAACGATGATAGGACACAAGTGTAACAGTGTTACAATGATGAAGGCGGTATCACTGAGTGATAATGATTGTGATGATAGTGTGATGTAAGATATGATAAGATCTCGGCACTTCACAGGGACTGTTAAACTTCGTTGTATATTTACTTTGTGGTTATTGACTTTTACAGTCAAAACTGATCTAAAGTACTTTTGATTGCATAAAAATTTCACGCCTGCATTTCCTTGAAGTAGTAGGCAGAAGTGTGTAGTATGCTAACTTTTCACCGGTTATGTTTAGGTACATAAGTGGTGATTGGTTTTGATTATTAAGTATTGAAAAATTACACTATCTTGCTCATTATGTTTTAATACGAGTATATAATATATAATGTTTTGTAAATATACAACAGGATCATAGTAATATCTGTATAGCTGTTTGACTATATGTGTGAAAAAACAAAATATGTTTTGTATTTGATTTCATATGACGAATCTTAATCAAATAATTGAGATAGATTAGAATTAATTATTAGTTGGTCAAAATTAAAGAAAAACTAGTAGAAGCATTGGGGTATAATAGAAGCATTGGGGTATACCTACTAATAGAAGCATTGGAGGTATATCTACTAAGAGAAGCATTGGAGGTATACCTACTAATAGAAGCATTGGAGGTAAACCTACTAAGAGAAGCATTGGAGGTATACCTACTAATAGAAGCATTGGAGGTATACCTACTAAGAGAAGCTTTGGAGGTATACCTACTAAGAGAAGCATTGGAGGTATACCTACTAATAGAAGCATTGGAGGTAAACCTACTAAGAGAAGCATTGGGGGTATACCTACTAAGAGAAGCATTGGAGGTATACCTACTAAGAGAAGCATTGGAGGTATACCTACTAATAGAAGCATTGGAGGTATACCTACTAAGAGAAGCATTGGAGGTATACCTACCAGTAGAAGTACAATTAAGTGGTATTTTATTTTCACTAAATTTAAAGAAATTCTACGCTTAAAGACAGGATTTCAATTCGCACAATTCTTATATTTTGTAAATATGTATTCAACAATAGTCTTATAAAAAATGTGTTTTCCTTGAAAATGCAAATATTATCTATTTTGAATTTAGAAGCAGTTGATGTCGAAAATCTTGTTTAAGAGTTATATGTAGTTTTTTTTACAAATTAATCATTAAATGTTACATATAACATACCATAACATCACGCTTGTATTTCCCCGAAGGCATAGGCAGGGGCGTATTTCTAAGATAAATTGTGTATGAGGATCAACTTCTTTACGATGAGTACTTATGTTATTTAATAAAGGATAATGTTTTTTCGTTAAAAAAATCCCAATATGGCCATCTATTGAGTAGGCCTTATTTTAGAAAGGAAGATTTGTACTTACTAATGAAACAGAAATAAATAATGGATAATTTTAAAAATTATAATAACGATAACAGGTAAAATAAACTTTGCCCGTAAATTAAAAAAAAAAAAAACAATTTTTGCAAAAATTCATTGAATCATCAATGATTTTTTTTATGCTAGACAAAATAAAAATTAGCTACTTAAAATTAAATTTTGTATAACTTAAAAGTGACGCACGCATATCTTATATGGCACTGGTTAGACTTTTAAAAAAGTGCCTTGGTGTTGCTAGTGTATGAATTTTGTACGAATTGAAATTGGTAAAAGATTTAATCGTAACTGGGAGCTTTGAATGATTGAAAACTAAATAAAGTTTATTATTATGTATTTGATATTAACATCTTGAATAATAATTAAATTAATCTAGGTACATAATATTAGAAAATAAATTATTTAGTCCCAAAATCCAAAGGGTGTTGAATATAATTTTCTGTAACTATATTGTTAGATATACTAACAAAATGCATTAAGTAACGATAACAAACCTTGCAACAACTTGGGATACCAAAAAATGTTTTTTTTTTTCGGATAGACTTGCTGTATGGTCATAATGACCTTTCACCTAAGTCAATGGTAGCTATAGTGGATGCGGTTGTTATCAATGTTAAGACTGCAGAATTTCCGTAAATGAGGTTGATGCATAACCTAATTGTCTCTGTGCATTATTTAAGGGGATGCTTTGAGATGCAGATATGATAAGCATTGTTTTCTAAAATTTGAGATGCCACTTCGGCTGTCTCATCGAAGGAAAATGTACCATAAATATTATCTTGGCTCTACGCACACAAGTATGTGTTTTGTGCAACCGAATCAATGTATTATAAAGCGGATTTTATTGTATTGATGTATAGTTCAGTGTTTGTTACTTGTAGAAAAAACATGTAAGAAAAATTTTAAGAATTTTAAGTCTTAATCATTATTACTATTTTGACTCTCGAATATTTAGATGGGTCTTCGAATGCATAATATTACTAACATAGCAACATTCCTTGATTAACTAAAAATACAAACAAAAAAATTTATCTTTAGTACGTAGTACTTTACCAAAAATTGTTTGTGATTTTTTGTTACTATGTATTATTGTGATTGTAATGTATATAATGGTATATACAGATGTCTATACATTTATTAATAAGGTTTTTCTTGAAATATATTTGTAAAATATTATAGTAATCTTAATATTTTGCAGCTGTTTTTTTTATAATTCTGGTATTTATTGAAGATTTTCATAAATGGCTTACAAAATGGTACTTCTAGGTCAAAATTAAAATAAAATAGAGTACATACTTAATTTAATTTGTATTGTGATTCGGTAGGTACTTCATGTTTTAAACGAGGAATATGTGTATTTGCGTCTAGCAAAGAATCATGTTTAATAAAATATTTATTGTTTAGAATATTCTTTGTTTTATTTAACTATCATTAAATGGTCTCTAAAGACCTCAGTGGCTATAGAGCTCACCACTAAGGGGTATTGTTTCAGGAGCGCTTTCGTGCTTCGGAGGGCACGGTAGGTCTGTTTTCAAATTTAAAAGGATTGTTAAGCCTTGTCGAACCTTCGGGCGGCTTGAGAACACCTGGGTTGGCTACTAACCCCTGCACTAATCCGCATTGGAGCAGCGTGGTGGAGGATGCTCAAGGCTAGGCAGGCTGTGGGAGAGATCAGCGCTCAGCAGAGGGACGAACATGGGTTGTAACTAGACATAATAAAAATCCAGTAATAATATTAAAGTATTTCCATTTATTTCAATTATTTTAATCCTAATTATAACAAATTACATATAAAATCAATATATAGGATATTGACAGAATACTTAGTTTTACATGCATATTTTTTTAAATCTAGACCAATTACATTAGAGAGTCGACCAACTTGGATAAACCGTGTCCAATATGGTCAAAAGTCTAATTTTGTTTCCTAACTCGTCTCTCAAAATACTCTTTTAATAAACTTCTTTCTGTATATAATATTTGATGACGAATCTTCGATATCGAAATCTTGGCAGTAGGTATGTAAATTATTCTCAATAAAATAAGAAATGAATACAGTAAAATACTACCTATAAAAAATTAAATATATCCTACCTATTTACAGATGGTAACATTACAAATTAAATAGAAGGCATGTTCAACAGTTTCCGATTATAAAATTCCGGTGTCATAGGAACTGAAGAATTTTGTACTGCATCGAAAGATTGGGTAGAAAAAAAAAACACTTTGTTTATGGCACGATGAGTCCAATTTTTGTCATTTTTCGGTTTACTTCTTTTTGTTTGGGAGGCACTTGCAATTAGCGCTGTGTGTGTGTTGTCCTACCACATCTGAAAAGGAGGGGTTAAAGGTGACCCCCGGAGCGACGTACTGGGGGTTAGTACGGCTGCCTGACGTTTCGTAGGATATAAACTGTGGCTTAGTGGTGTACGTGACGAGTTTCGGCTTCGTAGTGTAAGTAAAGATTTCCGGTTTCGTCGTGTAAGTGAATATTTCCGGTTTCGTCGTGAACGTAACGATTTCCGGTTTCGTCGTGTACGTGTAGTATTTCGGTTTCGTCGTGAAAGTGACTATCTCCGGTTTTGTCGTGTAAGAAACGATTTTCGGCTCTGTCTGGTACACTTTCTTCTCAGTGTATGACGCGCTGAAGCTGTTGGTTATTGGCGCCTTGACTTGGTTGTCAAAGCTGACGCCCCCGAATCCCTGGTCGTTGAACTTGCCCGGGAACTGGCCTTGCCCGAAACCGAATGCTCCCTGACTTCCGAACCCTTTAATTCCTCCGTTGATCGCACCAGTTTCGAAACCTGATCCTTTAACATTGAATCCGCTGCCGCTGACGGTGCCCGTTGTAAGTCCACTCGATGCCTTCCCCGAACCACCGGAGGTAGATTCTTGGGAGTAAGAACTGGAGGTATAACTCGACCCTGAGACGGACCCGCCTGAACCACCCTTCACTCCACCCTTGACTCCCTGGTTGAGGCCGCCGTTGTACTGGCCGGAGTAGCTGTTGGATACCACCTTTTTGCCAGTGGTCGTGGTAGTGGTGATGGTGAAGCGAGTGGTCTCGATGAGACCAATAGCCCATTCGTACCATTCCAAGTCGAATTTGTAGAATGCGGCAATCTGGTTACCGGTTTGACAACCTGGAATTTTAGAAAATTAGAAATTAGGACGGACCTATAAATATAAGGACTCCGCATCACCAATATACAAAATGAAGCACTTGAGTTGGTAAAGAACGGTTAAGTAATAATTTTTTTTTTCTTAAGTCTGTCAATACACATGCAGCGTGACCAGGGCCGGATTTAGAGGTGTGGAGGCATCGGGCAACAAAGGAGTGGAGGCCCCCTAGCCTCAAATTATTTTCCAAATGAGATGAACAACTTTTTTAAGTGGAGTTTTTTAATCAATAATTAATTGTGAAACTGAGTAGATTATTTTTTTAATCATGTTTGTACAAAGGTAAAGAAGAAGATAAAACAGCGAAAAAAAAGCAAAAGAAAAGTTGTTTACTAGTGTTTACTAGTCGGAATATGATTTTTTTTTCCGCAGTCTCTTTTGTGGAGGCCCGGGGCTGAAGCCCGGGTTGCCCTCCCCTAAATCCAGCCCTGAGCGTGACGGAACAAGTCCTCACCCCTTCTGGTCTAGATACTCGAACATACAATCTGCTACTAAATGGTTGTGATGATAGGTTTGATAAAGTTTACCTGAATCCCAGGAGTAAACTCCGCGCATCACGTAGTGGCCGTCGCCCGTGGTGCAGGCTAGAGCGCTTCCAATGTCCACCTGGAAGAGATACAGCATGAAAATTAGTGCTCCAGCTTACAGTGTACTCCTATCACTGAAGAGAAAGCACCCTTGCACAGTCGTGGCGTAATTATAACTTTCGTTTGAACAATTTTACTTAATTAAAGGCAATCGTCAATAAATAGATATACAGCGCCATCTAGTAGAGAGCAATCGCAGAGTTAAAGTCACTAATAGAATAACAGCAGAAATACAATGGAGTAGAAAACGCTGAATGTAAATAAGTGTAATAAGCAACGTTACCATACAAAATTTGCAGTATAGAAGTTAACTTATATTAAGCTAAAAAATCAAATCTGCACAGTATCCGCAAACATGAAAACCATTTCGGAAAATGGTTTTTTAGCTTTTTTTTTGAGAATTAAATAATCTTTAAAATGACGTGTTCAACGCCATCTCTTATCGAGTTCCGCAAACACGACTGATAACACAGACTCCTTATTTCTGTTATAGATGGAATTGGCTTACGCAATATTTTATCAAATTCTGCAAATATGAAACTGTTTAAATACTGTAACATTGCTATCTCATAACCAGATCTGCAAACACGAAACGTATAAAATTAACAGGGCTTACTGGCGCCATCTCTTATCGAATCCCGACAACAAAAACTCACCCTGCAAATGTTGTTCAGCGGGTTGGTGGGTTGTCCGCACGCGCAGCTGTCCTCGTCGTACTGCTCCAGCAGGTGGGGGTAGTCTTGCGTCAGCTTGGCTTGGCACTCGCCCGGGCTTATAAGGGACACGTTGATGCTGTGCATGATGCTGCCGAGGAGATGCGCTGCGGGAGAAAGAGAGAGGAAATCAGACTAGGTTCACAGATAAAACTTGGCTAAGCTGAATGTGAGAGAGACGGAAAATCACGTGAACTTTTAAAATAATGTATGAAAACAATGTACATAAAATTGTAATCTAAACATTTTGACATGTCTATGACATAGGGATATAAAAAAGTATTACATTAAAATACTGAAATATATGTGTTCTTTGACTATACTGTTTTGTTACCTCTTAGTAATAATTAAAGGAGAACAAATTATTTTCGCTGTGGCGTAAGTACTGTAGTACCGCGTAGTAACAACGGTAATCTATACTAGCTAATTTAATAAATCTAAAGAATTTGTTTAATTGATGGAGCTAATCTTGGAAACTACGGATGAAATTCTGAAAATTATTTCACTCATTGGTTAAAAACCACCGAGTGCATAGAAAGTGGCACGTTTGAGCAAATCTGTGCACCTTTTGCTTAGTTTCCTATCGGTGCGTGACGTATTTCACCTTCCGTTATTTTGATTGTATTTGTTAATTAGAGAAAACTAAACCCTATCAGTAGCCCTTTCAATCTGCATCATAAAATACGTCACTTTATTTTTTGTCACATTTGACCGGTTCGAGTCCCGACTGAGGCAGGTGATTTTTCATAAATCCATAAATGCAGAATTTATTGTTTTTGAAAATAAAGGAATGTCTCCTTTAAACAGAATGTGCTATTTACAATATTTATGGTAGTTGCCATCCATGTGGCATTCGATCTTTCCACCCTGTATAGTTCGGTCAGGCGACAGGTCATTTTCAGATTTTCACTATTAAAAGTTAAAAATTATAATGTCAGTGAAGAATCTTACGCCATTCCAGTTGTCAGCATGCTGTTTTGCGACTTAAATTCTTTCGGTCAATTGACATGTGTTTGTTAAAAAATATGAAATACCGCAAGGTTACCGTCGGGCGCTCGTCACACCGACGCGTAACGCGGAGCGAACGATACACGAGGTTTTGGCTTTTGACCTCGCTCTTAAGAGGTTCCGTTCAAATCTCAAGCACCGGTGTCCGTTGCAACCCATAGACTACATGTCTCCCCCACACACAGCTGCGGTAGTTCTAGAGCATACTCCACCATGCTGCTCCAATGCTTGGTGGAGTGATGGCCAACCCAGTGTCGAATGTTCTCAAGCCACCTGAAGGTCTTCGACAAGGCTTAACGACTGTTTCCAGCATTGAAAACAACCGGGACAGACGGCTTAACGTCCTCCGAAGCACGGTAGCGTCCATGAAATGAAATGAAATTTAGCCACAAGCGGTCACCCATCTACAAACCGACCGCGCCCGTCGTTGCTTAATTCCTTCGATCACGCGACGCGTGCCATTGTAGCTATATTTATGCAGCTATAGTAGCAATATGTATGCCATCAAGTAGGTGGCGAGTGTATTGCCATACCGGGGACATAATTCAAGCGTAAAGTAGTAAGTATTGGGAAAATTCAAGTTAGTAAAATCCAATAATACTTTGCCCACCCCTGGGATCTAACTAAGCTAGATGAGTTTATCAATGGTACTTGCGGCCACTATACTAACTTTAATAAAGAAGAGTAATCTTAGCTTTCGCCCTCTTAATACATTTTAATTAAACGCTTCGGTGTAAGCAACGGCCGTACAAGGCTACGAATTCTTTGTACGTAATGAAGGAATCTTGAATAATGAACAGACGTCAAGTTGTGATGTTTGTAAGGAAATAATCATTGTCAATGCTATGAATTATTAATTTAATAAACATCTTTAATAATATTTGATTAGTTAGTAGTCTTGAGATCAAATTGCATTGATAATTTTGCGAAACGGTTATTTGAGTTTCGTTCGAAGTCGCTCGCAGATGTGTTGCTACATTTGAAACTGCTGAGAGGTGGCACTGCTCTAGGCTAACTCTAAGCATAGAGTAAGGAAAGCTCTAAGTAAGGTTCAATAAATAAACCACAGAACAGAAATCTGTTCTGTGAAATAAACCTTTACAGGTTTTACCACCAATGATCAGATTATATGTTGGATTTTTCGTTATCTACATATCGAATCCGCGTCTGTGCATTGAATAAATCTTGAAGAAAATTATTAGGGGATGAAATAGAAGTAGTAATCACAAGGAAAATATTTTTTCAAATTTATTGTCTATCTATCTGTTTGTCTGTCCCTATGTGAGCGATGGAATTAAAAACCACCGAACCAATTTTAATGAAACTTTGTGAAAACATGCACTGATCGCTTCTCACTCGAGAGGATATGGGTTCAAATCCAAGCATTGTGTAATGTGCGATTTATGAAATTTAACGTCACATGCTGTAACGGTGAAGGTAATCGTGAGTAAACCTGCATGCCTTACGGCTAGTGGGACCGCGCGCGCGTACCGCGTGCGCGACGATCGACTGGCTCCCACGCTCAACAGCGGGGAAGTCCCCGACGGGGTTTACCCCTGGAGCAATTGCCCGGATAGAGGGGATCTCCCCTAACTCCGGTATCCCTCAGCGCAGGAGCGTCTACAGCGCCGCGCAGGAGGAGGAAAGGTCTGTCTGTCTGTCTGCATGCCTGAGAGTTCTCGAAGGCATGTGAAGTCTGTCAATCAATCTGATAGGAGATCCGAACCGAAGGGGCAAAAAGGGTGTAAGTAACAACTTGACAAGTAGATGAAAATTTAATCGTTAATGGTAATGAAATGTGAAAATATTCCCAACACATAAACACATACAAAGCTTGCAAAATTACAAAACTGAATGCTTTTAAATGTTAATAAGTTGGTTAAGAACGTGTCTACGTCCTCTCAAATGTTTAAGTGTCTTTAAGTTGCAAATGTGCGAGGTAATGTTTTGTTTAAAGTTGTTTTAGGCGACACACATTTTAGAGGGAGAATGTTTTAGTTGATTGTGTACACATTTCTAGAGGGAGCATGTTTTATAATATTATTATGCTCCAATGCGGTTCGGGGGAGTATTGACCACCCAGTGTCGAATGATCTCAAGTCATAATGATCTTCGACAAGGCTTAACTGGTTTACGAATACATACATAATATCAGAATTTATGTATGTTTTAAATATTGGAAATGGCTTGTCAAATATTTAATTGATAGAACACCTGTGGTTTTACAAATAATACGATCGTTTTTTTAATCTATTGGTAATGCGTCAGCAAGGTTGAATGTTTATGAATTTTAATTAAAAATGCTTGCTATAAAATGTCTGCGAAAAAATATTATTATAGATGGCTATACTATAAGTCAATTTGTCATTTTCTAAAAACGCTTGAATAATAGGCACCTATCCCATGAAGCGTTTAATACCAACGTAATCGAACGAGTTAAGCAATGTCGGGTGCAGTCGGTATGTGATAAAACATTGGCGCTTCGACAGCACGTTAAGTCGCGGTTGTTTTCAAATGTAAAAGGATTCTTGTCGAAGACATTCAGATGGCTTGAGAACTCTCGACGCCGCCTCCACGCCCATGGGTTGTAGCTTCGCTGCGACCCATAGACGTCCCACTGCTGGGCACGGGTCTCCCCCACAGACGCAGCTGCGGGAGGTCTAGAGCATACTCCACCACGCTGCTCCAATGCGGATTGGTGAAGGGGTTAGTGGCCAACCCAGTGTCGAATGTTCTCAAGCCACCCGAAGGTCTTCGACAAGGCATAACGACTGTTTCCAACATTGAAAACAAGCGGGACCGACGGCTTTACGTGCCCTCCGAAGCACGGTAGCGTCCATGAAATTTTGCCACTAGCGGTCACCCATCCACAAGCCGGCCGACCGCGCCCGTCGTTGCTTAACTCTTTCGATCACATTGAATCGACCCGAGCCATTGGGCTATGGACGCTACCTATGGGTTGTAGCTTAGTTAATAAATATAAATAAATATCATGGACATTCTCACACGCGGCCATCTGACCCAAAATTAGGCGCGAGCCTGTACTATGGGTGTCAGAGACTGATATACATACATATATATTTTTAAATACATTCTTAATTAGATAATATTATCCAGACACAGAACAAACACAAGTGTTCGTCACATGAATATTTGTCCTGAGTGGGATTCGAACCCACGACCCCTGGCGCAACAGACAGGGTCACTACCGATTGCGCCAACGGGCCCGTCAAATGATATTAACATCCAGACACAACAAACACAAGTGCTTGTCACACTATTGTGTGTCCTGAGTGGGATTCGAACCCAAGACAACAATCGTTTGTTACTATCCTACCTTCATTGATGTTATAAACTACATACTTAAATATCAATTTCTTGTTAACTTATTCAAACTAGCACCTATTTGTGTTCGGACAAAATATTTTCTAAGTCGTCGAAGAAACGTAAAAAACCTGATGTCATCTGGTGACTTATTGGAAACTGGTTACATGGAATTTAGGGTGACCAAAAAAGTTAAAATTCTGAGGACGGATGATAAGACAAAGTAACAATTCAAAAACTTTTTTGACGTGATAACGTTTAATAAATCGATGAACGAAAAAGCGTGACTCATGCTGAGAGTACGCCTAGCGTTCAGTGTGCAAGAGAGAGCGTGGGATAAGCACGCATCCATCTCTCTTCCACTCTATCAAATCAGTGGACATGTAGCTTCATTAAATGTTAGCCTTTAACCCATAGCAATAGAGCGAATAATCGTACCGGCGCTATTGTTTTTCTTTAATTTTAATTTAAAAAAAAACTTTATTTGCTCTCGCAATGTCTTACAACTTTTTTAGGATACAGTAGTTAACAAAAAAAAAGGCTGATTTGCGAGAGCCTGGTGCCTGAAATAGGTTCCTGAACCTGTGTTACAGGTCACCAGTGCCCTCCCGTGGACTTACTTAAAAATAATATTGAAGTTATACTTCTTTTGGCGCGTTAGGGAAAAATGAGTCAACATTGTCAAAAAATGGTTTGACAGTGTACACTTTCAATTGTCAAAGTCTGCGGGCTCATTCCAGTGATGTTTGTGATATTTAAATAAACTTTATTTAACTAGATAATGCGTTATAACAAAACTTTCAATGTGTTAAATACCTTTTAGGTATCGCCTAGTTTCCACCTCGAAAATTATTTATTTTCAGTTGTTCTTCTTGTGACAACGTCAATGTCATGGTGATTGAAATAAGACATCGACAGTGCAGGTTGTTCTTGCAAAGGTTATACAAAGAACTATAACTTCTAACGCGTGTACATAAGTAAACACAATTTTTTTTTTAATAAAATGGTTCCATCCCTGAGGCGCCTGTAATTTCCATTGTTAAGTAGTTTTTAGTAACCCAGACATTCGTCAAGCGTGTCCAATCACTCATAGCCAAAAAAAAAATTTGACATTGACTTTGACTTTGAGTGACACTTTAGGTGTAATACGTAATATAAGCGTGATGATTTTTATTTTATTCAATCGTTCGTGATCGGACCGTCTCTAATTCACAGACGAGTTGGCGACCACACAAAACAATACACATTCAAGGTTAAGCATTTAATGGTCTCCTATCGTGAGATTTACATACAGACGGAATAAATTGACAATGAATATTATTTAACACCGACGATGGCTTCAGATGAAGGTCATCGCTGCGACCCATAGACCCACTGTTGGGCACGGGTCTCCTCTCAGAATGGGAGGGATTAGGCCTTAGTCCACCACGCTGGCCAAGTGCGGATTGGCAGACTTCACATGCCCTCGCGAACATTATGAAGAACTCTCAGGCATGCAGGTTTCCTCGCGATGTGTCCTTTACCGTTACAGCAAGTGACATTTAATTTATTAAATCGCACCTATCTTAGAAAAGTAATTGGTGCGTGCCGCTTGGGTCTGAACCCGGACCGCCCGAGTGAGAGGCGTGTTCGATAGCCACTGGGCTGTCACTACTTTCACGTAACATTACGCCCGTATTACTCAGAAGGGGCAGACAGGGATGCGTCTAACCCCCTACTAGTTATGTGTAGGTGTCATTTAAATAGTGAGCCTAATGTTATTCGCTGCGACCCTTAGACGTCCCACTGCTGGGCACGGGTCTCCCACACAGACGCAGCTGCGGGAGGTCTAGACCATACTCCACCACGCAGCTCCAATGCGGATTGGTGGAGGGGTTAGTGGCCAACCCAGTGTCGAATGTTCTCAAGCCACCCGAGGGTCTTCGACAAGGCTTAACGACTGTTTCCAGCATTGGAAACAACCGGGACCGACGGTTTTACGTGTCCTCCGAAGCACGGTAGAGTCAATGAAATTTTGCTGTAACGGTATAGGACACATCGTGAGGAAACCTGCATGCCTGAGAGTTCTTCATAATGTTCTCGAAGGCATGTGAAGTCTGGAAATCCGCACTTGGCCAGCGTGGTGGACTAAGGACTAATCCCTCCTCTGAGAGGATCTGAGGGAGACCCGTGCCCAACAGTGGGACAAAGAAAGGGTTGTGATGAAACGTTATGTTATGTAAGTAAGTTATTACCCGTGAGTAAAGACTTGCGGAGCGACGCCGACATTGACCTACTAATCGACGGAATGTATCGTCCGAGCTTTCTTCTTAAGAAGCGTGTACACTTGGTAACCCTTTGCATAATTTTTAATTAAAAGCTTTTATTTAACTTCACTCGTATGTATGTATGTCCTGGAATCTTGCAATCAATATTTCACCCACTTCCACTGAAGCTATCGAGCTGTTTGGCACACATATTTGGTTCCGATGACAATGCACGAAAATAAAAGAAAAGTTTTAAAAAGCTTTTTTAAATTAAAAGCTTAACTTCACTCGTATGTATCACAGTGCCGCAGCTCGGGGAAGCTGCTGTTCAGGAATGGGACAGGTTACCACAAGAAATGCTGGATGACTTGATCCTCAGCATGCCCAGGAGGATCTCCGCATGTATTCGAGCCAGAGGAGTTATTTTGTATTAGATAAACAACAATTTATTATAATTAATTGTATCAGGCGTTACTTTGCGGAACTCCATTATTACAAACCTACGTGCATGAAAGTATAAATACATCACCGTACGTTTTTGTTCGCGGATTGTTGCAAAGTAGATTAATTCTTGGTTTGTAACAATTTATTAATAAAAGGTTTTTATGTTTGGTTATACTATCTTTTTATTTCTATCAAAGTTCTATTACAATCGCCTTAGAATTGAATTATTAATTTTTTTATAATAAAAAATAAAATTAGTTTTATTTTAAAAGCTTTAATTTAACTTCACTCGTACTCGTATGTATCTTGTAAGTATGTATGTCCTGGAATCTTGCAATCAATATTTCACCCACTTCCACTGAAGCTATCGAGGTGACATTTGGCACACATATTTGGTTCCGATGACAATGCACGAAAATAAAAATAAAACTTATAAAAAGCTTTTTTTTTAATTATTTTTTTAATTTAATTACATAACAGCACAACATCGCGCCTGTATCGCCGAAGGGATAGGTAGAGTGTAGTATTTACGTTGTGCACCAGTTATGTTTAGGTACCAAATACCTATTTCTAACGAGAACTTAATATGTAATTGTTCGTCTGTCTAGTGGTCGTCACCGCAACTGCTAAGCTAAAGGTCCTGGATTCGATTCCCGAGTCGGCCAACAAGTATTAGGTTTTTCTAATGTTTTGATGTGAAACATCTTTAGGCGGAGGGCAAACCAAATTTTTGGCGTGGCGAGCGTGGCGAGCGAGGCGAATATGGAATATATAATTATATACTATACAGTTCCGACAAATGACGGTCGGAAATTATTTTATAGATAAAATATAATAATTAATTTTTTTTTGTTTCTTTTTTCTTTTATGTTTTAGTTCCTGTCATAATCTGTACTTTTGTGCATAATACTTGTACAAAATAATTTCGATCTGCCAGGCGTCCCGTGACGGCTCACAATTTTTTTTATGTAATTGTTCGTCTGTCTAGTTGTCGTCACCGCAACTGCTAATCTAAAGGTCCTGGGTTCGATTCCCAAGTCGGGCAACAACTATGTATTGGGTTTTTCTAATGCTTTTCTTTTTAAAGCAACCAAATTCTTGCAGCAGATTATGGTACGAAATTTTAAGGGTATATGGATGTACTTATATGTATGTATACTTATATGTATGTATGTATATGTCCGAAATAAAGTATTATTATTATTATATTATTTATTATTATTATAGCTGCGTCAAGGTTATCAGAGTGGGGATATTATTATCTATTATACTGTATTTTTTAGTATTTGTTGTTTTAGCGGCAACAGAAATACATCATCTGTGAAAATTTCAACTGTCTAACTATCACGGTTCATGTGATACAGCCTGGGGACAGACGGACGGACGGACAAAAAGACAGAAGTCGTAGTAATAGGGTCCCGTTTTACCCTTTGGGTACGGAACCCTAAAAATGAAATTTACTACACAAAATCAATCGCCAGGCGATTAGATATCGAGTGGTAAGCTCCACTCGATAGGTAAGTCGACTAAATATCTATTTGTCTTAGGGAGATTAAATTCACGACACTTTTGGCTAAATCTCATGCAAGTGAGAATCAAAAATTACTCCTCTGGCACCTGTTTAAAACACGCGTTAAACTTATTAATAGATATCGATTTATGTCACAACTCTAGCTTATAATCGACTAGCTTTTACCCGCGGCTCCGCCCGCGTGGTCAAAGGGAATTAACAATGAGTTGTTTATCATACATGCACATTTGTGGTGGATGAATAGTGACAGTTCCACGATTAAAAGATACTAAGATAAGAACTTGCAAATGAATTTTACTAACGCCATCTATTAACAACATCCGGAACTAAATATCTCGCAAATAACAAAACAACTATATCTTCATCCCATGGGGATGTTTTACCGCGGTAAAAAGTAGCCTACGTCACTCTCCACCCTCCTCACTATCTCCACACACAAAAACCATACCATATTATAGCTTCTTTGCGACGTGAAAGCCCGACAAACAAACAAACACACTTTCACATTTATAATATTAGTATGGATTAGTATGGATATCATTTATGTCACAACTCTAGCTTAAAATAGATGTTATGTATTTAGCAAGTCTAAAAGCACTAGTAGCTCTACACTCTGTCTCGTCTCGTTTTGCCGCTAATCATTGTATCTCGATTGATTCGAGTTTTCGTGTGAAAACGGTAATCTTATCAGTCATTAGATAGAAGCTTTTTATCAACGCGAAAAAAGGTGGTAAGTACCATTGGTCATGGACATTACAAGACGTACTACTGACCTTACACAGGTTCTGACTAAATGCATTTGACATGCATTTGCGAAATAGGCATGATGACAGTATTCAAAAAAATGTGTGTGTGTGCAAGTACACGGTAGAAGTGAAACTTCTGAAGAAAAAAAAACATAATCTCTGCTGTCCAGTACTATACGTCTAATGTGTTCTATCTCATTCTCTCGCCGGCTGAATCCTATACATTTGTGTGTTTGTGTCTCTATGGACTTATTTTTTCGTTTCATCGAGTTTGAAATCACACCGATTCTAAAGAAGTTTCACTTCAATCTATATATATAAAAGGAGAAGGTGACTGACTGACTGACTGACTGACTGACTGACTGACTGACTGACTGACTGACTGACTGACATATCAACGCAGGGCCTAAACTATAAGGGCTAGAAACTTGAAATTTTGCACAGGGGTTCCTTTTATAACGTAGGGGAGCACTAAGAAAGGATTTTTGAAAATTCACCCCCTAAGGGGTAAAACGGGGGTGCAAAGTTACTATGAAAATTTGTCGTTTTTGAAGTCGTTAGACGGGTAGACGTCGCTAATGGGTCTAATTCTACGCGAGCGAAGCTGCGAGCGTCCACTAGTAAAGAATAAATGGTTTTAGCGGAACAAGTATGTTGAATATTTCCTAAAAAATGGTCAAGTTTTAATTAAAACATTATGATTAATAAGATTTTCATTATAATAAAAGTATACAATACAACATAGTTAATATTGAAACGCCAATCAGAGCGGATGACGTCACGGCTAAGTAAAAATGTCACCTGTCGCTTGGGCTTCTGTTGAATACAGCGGCATATTTACCTAGGCGTGACGTCAAGCGGACGCCATGACACCTACGAGCGCTTTCGCGCTAAATTCAAAGTAGATAGGAAAAACGGCAATAACTTGCGTTATAACTCAATTTATTTCTGAAATAATGTTTTTTTCGAAATATCGTCTACCTATATTACAAAAGGCAATTTCAAAATCTGTCATCATGCCTATTCGTTGCAAGAAACAAATCACACTTGGAACTGTGGAAAAAACTCGTAAATTTGTTCAGACAAATTGTCATCAAAATTTTGTTTGACATTTTCAATTCAGTGTCATCCCTTGATAATATTATTCTCATCATATGGGAAAATGAGAAAGTAAAGTGAGAAAAATTAAGTTTCAGCTTTCTTGTTTTTGACGTATCACAAGTTTGAATGCCATTTTGTTTCTAATGGTTCTAATTATTACATTTGATCGCACTACATGTATTTAGAACGCTTTTATTGGCTTGGTAACTGTATGTGTATGTGTATGTAAAAAATGAGATGTCAAAATACTCGTGCATCCACTGACCTACGTTTACGCAAATTAGGCAAGTGCGCAAACCCAAGCGGCACGCACCAATGAATTTTCTGTTATGTTCGATTTATGAAATTAAATGTAACTTGTTATAACGGTGAAGGACACATCGTGAGCAAACTTGCAGTCTTGCATGCCTGAGAGTTCTTCATAATGTTCTCGAAGGCATGTGAAGTCTGTCTGCCAATCGGCACTTGGCCAGCGTGGTGTGGACTAAGGCCTAATCCCTCGCATTCTGTGAGGAGCAGGAGACCCACGCCCAACAGTGGTACAAAGAAACTAGAAAGGGTTGTGTTGTGTTGTGATGATGTATGTAAATGTAATTAAATGTATTATGAAATATTATGAATTTCAATTTGATGAAACGCTGTTGAAGTTAACTAGAATAGAATAGAATAGAATATAGATTTATTTCGACAAGTTAACAAAAATAATAGTAACAAAATGCATTTAAAATAATAAAATAAGCTAAAACTATAGGATTTGCTGAAATGGAGCCGCACTCAGCTATGGTCGCAGCGAACCACGACCGCTGGTTTTCAGGGCGACCCAGCGTATTAGAGAAGTTCGGACAGTAAATGAACTTTTAAATTTATTATAATAATAATATAAGAAGTGAAGTTACACAGTTTTTAATACAGATATTAACCTACCCACCTACTAACTATATTACATATTATATTATTACTATATTACATCCCGGGTACTTATTATGGGTAACGAAACGAGCGCATACGGGGAACTAAATAAATAATATTAATCGAAGATTTAAGCAGAAAGCAGTAATTATTAGCAGTATATAAACATACTACTGTTCAAAAATTTATATATTGTTAGCGCTACCGTCACTAAACGTCTAAACACAGTTACACTATTACACAGTTTATCAATGTCCCCAGTTCACACGATAGCGTGATTCAGTAATCGGTACAGCGCCATCTATTGGTGAGTTTACAGCACTGTTACCACTCACACCCAGTATATAAAATGTACTCTGTGCTCACAACCAGGCTGTCCAGCGTATCTGTGGGCGATCACTTGTCATATTAAATTCATAATAACATTAATTGACTGAATATAGTTTAGTGGGTTCACTAACTTGCTCTGTTCGTATTTATTAGTATACCTACTCAGAGAAGACACTGACTTCTGCACCACAGACACCACAGTGCAAGCTAAAGCCGAAGGCAGGTCTCTAACTAAGTATAAATTGTACATTTTTATTTGGAACTCGTGCCCGCAGCTTCGCTCGCGTGGAATTAGACAGATTTAGACAACAATAGTTTCGTTTACACCTAGTAATATTATATAGCCTATGTCATTCAGTGAAGATGCAGCTTTCTAATGGTGAAAGAATTTTTGAAATTGGTCCAGTAGTTTTTGTGTGAAAACATTACAAACAAAATATGTTTCCTCTAAACAAATGTTTTCCTATGTAAAAAATGAGATGTCAAAATACTAGTGAATCCACTGACGTAGCGTTTATGCAAATTAGGAAAGTGCGTAAGGTACTTAACATAACCCCGTTTTCACTTTCAGACAAAAGTGATAAACAGTGTTGTTTATGGAATTTATAAGTGTTTACAAGTTATATTGTGTTATATAAGGGTGCTTATGCAAAATACTTTTGATGGAAGACCATAAACCAGTTGACCGGAACCAGCCTTGGGGCCGAAAGCGGCCTGCCGATACAGGTTTTTATAACACATGCTGTCTGCATTGTAGTACTCGGGGGTAATAAGTGGAAGCGACGTATAGACTAAGCTTTGTGTTATTGTAGTTATTGTGCCTCATTGTATGTACACACTAGTAGACGCCCGCAGCTTCGCTCGCGTAGAATTAGACCCATTATCGACGTCTGCCCGCGTTCGGGTTGCCCAATTGACTTCAAAAACGGCAAAGTTTCATACTAACTTTGCACCCCCGTTTTAACCTTTCTTAGTGCTCTCCTACGTTATAAAAGGAACCCCTGTGCAAAATTTCAAGTTTCTAAACCTTATAGTTTAGACCCTGCGTTGATATGTCAGTCAGTCAGTCAGTCAGCTTCTCCTTTTATATATGTATGTATATAGATATAAATTATTGTAAACTCGACCTTCGCAATGACTGAAGGTCACAGAGAACACGCTAATTGTAGCAACCAGTTGGCGACACCATCGCAATGCGGCCTTCGTGTTCGTTTGCTAATTACGTAATTGTTTTCCTATATCTCGCCATCGTGCAAATGAAATGTGTGAACTTTATAAAGGTGTTTGCAATAAAGCTTCATAGGAGTTGTCTGCTCGTCACGTAAGGGAAAAGCGTTGTGCCTAGAGATATACTAATGACACAGACTGACAGTATACGGGAGATCTAGAGCATACCGCGCTGCTCCAATGCGGATTGGTGGAGGGGTTAGTTTCCAACCTAGTGTCGAATGTTCTCAAGCCTCCCAAAGGTCTTCCAGCGATTGTTTCCACAACACAAAAGGGATGAGGCTATAGTCGACAAGGCTCAGTTCCTCTGGTCTTTCCTGTCGTCACGACACTCAATGATTGACGACAGGACAGCTCTTGCCACCGTCTCTATCCGGGCCACTTTGCAGCCTCGTGGCATATGTAGGGTCGATAGAAAGAGACCTGACGAAGCGACTCTAGTGCCGTGGTGTTTGTGTCGTGCTCTGGTGTGAGATATTACAAGTACATGGGTAGACATTTTGGTCCCATCCTACATCCATGAAACTGAGAAAAGGTTGGGGCTGCAGCCGACCAAGCTCAGTTCCTCAAGCGTCGCAAATATAGTTATCTTTTAGATAATTATGATTTTGCAGCGCTTGCAGTAGAAACTTTAGGTCCTTGGTCGGCTGATACGAAGACTTTCATGAAAGCCTTGTCCAAAAAGCTCATTTCCGTCTCAGGTTACCGGAGGGCTGGCAGCTTTTTGTCCAAAAATAAGCCTCGCTATACAGCGGGGCAATTCTGCTAGCGTCCTGGGTACAATGCCACAAGGTCTGTTTTTGGATGACATATTTTATTGTGCCTTGTGTGAATACCTTGCTTGCGACAAGATTAGTAAAAATACCAGTTTTTAAAGCGTCAAGTAATCATTTACTTGATGCTTTAAAAACTGGTAGGTATTTTTACTTAACAGATTGTAGGTTTAATAGTACAAGCATACGGACTAAAGTAAATTCAAAGTATTCTGACATTAATAATGTCAAAAATTTAAAGATAAGTGGTCGGTTCTTAAGACAATATTGATGATCGTTAATATTTAGAAGAGTACACTTGAATATGAGATGATATTATAGGTAGTGACATGTATTTAACGAAACCACTAAAATATTCACACATATCGGTTCAAATATTTGTCAAAATTCAATGTTTTAGGCATTACAAAATTGTTTGATTGACTTGTCAAATAATCTTGGAACTGTTTTTTTTCTCAGTTCTGAAAACAGTAGGTACAACAGCGAATAGGTGGCCTATTTTTCACCCTCCTACCCACATCCCTTATTTTTTAAACGCGATTTTAGTATTTTTG
Organism: Carterocephalus palaemon; assembly: GCA_944567765.1. Taxonomy (NCBI): domain Eukaryota; kingdom Metazoa; phylum Arthropoda; class Insecta; order Lepidoptera; family Hesperiidae; genus Carterocephalus; species Carterocephalus palaemon. Next base: position 744,938 of record OX155667.1, read on the forward strand.
CATGAACAATATCCAATCCATCCATACTAATATTATAAATGCGAAAGTGTGTTTGTTTGTTTGTCCGGCTTTCACGTCGCAAAGAAGCTATTATATGGTATGGTTTTTGTGTGTGGAGATAGTGAGGAGGGTGGAGAGTGACGTAGGCTACTTTTTACCGCGGTAAAACATCCCTATGGGAAGATATCGTTGTTTTGTTATTTGCTAGATATTTAGTTCCGGATGTTGTTAATAGATTCTTAGTATCTTTTAATCGTGGAACTGTCACTATTCATCCACCACAAATGTGTCATGTATGATAAACAACTCATTGTTAATTCTCTTTGACCACGCGGGCGGAGCCGCGGGTAAAAGCTAGTTATAAATATAAATAATTTAACCGTCGCTCATTGACGTGAAGTCATTTACATGGAGTGTCGCGTCACTGACATTTAACGCAGAACAGCGTTTACCTGGTCAGCTAGTAAATAAAAATGGACTCACCCTGCAACACCTGTTTCCCCCATCCAGTAACGATGCACTCTCCAGCACCGTTGTAGAACGCGTCCAGCGTATCCTCAGCCCTGGGTAAGCAGATGGGCTGGATGTTGTTGGCCCAGCGCAGATCCTCAGCGAGCACCAGGATAGCAGCGTCGTAGAGGAGCGAGCCGCGCTTGTAGAACGGGTGGCGGAGGATGGCCTTGACCTGGACGATCTGGAAGGGCAGCGGCTCCTCGTCGATGCCCAGCTTCCACTCTCCACCCTTGATCAGGACGTTCTTGGCTTCGAGGCTGGAAAGATAGATTAAATATATCATGGACATCACACACGGCCGTCTGACCACAAATTAGTCGTTAGCCAGTACTATGGGTGTCAGAGACTGAATAAGATACATATATATATTTTTTTAAAAATAAATACTTAAATAGACACAGAACAAACACAAGTGTTCATCACACGTATGTTTGTCCTGAGTGGGATTCGAACCCACAACAGGCAGGGTCACTGATTGCGGCAACGGGCCCGTTAGATTAGTTAGAGTGATGGAGATTTATGTCCAAGAAGATTGCAGGCCAATAAATTATCTGTTCCGTTTGGTAATCTGGTAAAACAGGTAGCTTGGGCTGTATGCGAGCAAGTGATACGAAATTAATACCGGCCAAGTGCGAGACGGACTCGCGAAGGGTTCCTTACTATTATCTATAAAAACGGCAAAAAAATTATGTCTGTTGTATGGGAGCCCCCCTTAAATTTAGTTTTCTTTTTGTTTTTTATTATTTATTGTTATAGCGGCAACAGAAATATATCATCTGTGAAAATTTCAATTTTCATGCAATTCAAATTTTTGAGTTCTTATCTCGTTATTGAAATGAAATTTTGAAAAAAAAAAAACAATGTACAGAAAATTTCCTCTTCACTTTTATCATGGTATAAGATAGATAGTTTAATATGTAAGTACATATTGGAAGATGCATTGTCACTACAAAGACCAACTGAAAGCGAGTGCACTTTCCAAACTTTCTAATTAGAAATGGAATTCCATGACCATATTTTTGACAGAACAGACAATTTTTGACTGGACACAATTCGCATCGCTTGCGCATTGCAAGTAACGCTATAAGAGGGCGGATCTGGAAGTTGTCATGGTGTAAAAGAAGACTCACCCAAACCAAAGATTAATCTACTTTGCAATAATCATGGTGCAGCACGCAGCACCTCCCTCCCTCACGCAATTTAATTAATCGCAAAGTCAGAAGGCTTATTAACCGTCGTGGAGTCTACTAACCCTGAGGATGCCTTATTTTGGGGCGAAACACGTGTTGGTTTGGTGTTGGTTGGTTGGTGTATGTATTCATTGATTGCGTGTGGGAGGGAGGGAGGTGCTGCGTGCTTGAAGGTATACATACATCATCATACAATTTTGTTCGCGGATTATTGCAAAGTAGATTTAACTTTGGTTTGTAATAATGGAGTTCCGCAAAGTAACGCCTGATACAATTAATTAGGACTCACCCATCGACGCAGGCTGCAGAGGTGACGACCACGTCAGGCCTGGTGATGACCCCCCCACACAGCAGGCTCCTGTTGGTCTGCAGCAGCACCATGGCCTGCCAGGGGATCTCGGCGAAGTCGACTTCGTTGTCGTTGCGGTTCCCGTACGGTTTGGTCGGCTGTGGGGGTAATGTTAATCAGTCCAAATGTCATGATTTTAAACATAAAATAAAATGTCATGATTTTAAACATAATATCATGAAATTTTTTAATAATAACATTTATATTTTTAAACATTTATTTTTATTATTATATAGTACTGATAACATTTGCTGTTTTTTATACCTCATGTTTATTTGTTCTAATTTCACTTTATTACTAGTATCTTAATTATTAATTAGGTATTTTTTATTTGGTATTTTTATTTGTTTACTATAGTCATAACAATAATTTCGTTTACACCTAGTAATATTATATAGCCTATGTCACTCAGTGAAGATGCAGCTTTCTAATGGTGAAAGAATTTTTGAAATCGGTCCAGTAGTTTTTGTGTGAAAACATTACAAACAAATGTTCCCTCTTTATAATATTAGTATAGATTTATAACCTCGTAATATCACCCCATTCTACATCATAGAGTACATCCATATCGTCTAACTTTTCGATGGATGCAGGGTTGAGTTATAACTCACACGTCAGTTTAAACTCTAGCATGATTGTACTATCGTCGTACGAGTGGAAATTTTCGCGAACGCCTTGTCAAATTTGACCTTTATATTAATTCAGAGGGGTCACAGGCTCTACGTCACACCTTATGGCGAATAATAAACTGATGGGAACTGTTTGAGTGCCCAAGGCCAATTGGTTTTAATGGTTTCCGTATCAAAACATACTATAAAAAGCTTTTATTTAACTTCACTTGTATTTATGTATGTCCTGGAATCTTGCAATCAATATTTCACCCACTTCCACTGAAGCTATCGAGCTGAGAATTGGCACACATATTTTGTTTCGATGACAATGCACGAAAATAAATTTAAAATTTTTAGTGTAAACAATTTTTTTTTTAAAAAGCTTTTACAATTTTCTAGATACCCAGAGCATACTCCACCACGCTGCTCCAATGCGGATTGGTTCAGGCTTCAGGGTTAGTGGCCAACCCGTCGAATGTTCTCAACTTCTCAAGGTTGGTTTTACCATTGAAAACAACCTTAGCGGCCGAAACATGGTAGCGCCCATGAAATGTTGCCACTAGCGGTCACTCATCCACGAACTGACCGCACCTACCGTTGCTTAACTCTGTTGATACAGAATCGACGCGAGCCATTGGGCTATGGACGGCTATAGATGACTACGCAAAATTTTGTTATACGCACAAAAATATTTCATTAAGAAAACATGTTTAACTATGAATCAATAGTTTTGAAGGTATGTATTTGAGTTGTTCATTTGAGAGATCTTCAAATAGTTTTTTATCTTCGTGTACATTGCTTAAGACTTACGGATCATACTTCGAGTACTTGCAGCCTTGCAATACTTCTTTGGCCACTGAACCCAAGGGCAATTTTTATATTACCAATATTACCTTAAAATGAGACACTCTTTATTCAGTTATATAAAATGTACTTTGTGCTCTTTATTTCCCATGACATGTTTTTATTTTTTTATTTTTGTGTATTTTGACATTTATCAATGGCTGTATGTAATCATGATTTTATTTTTTTAAATTTTTGTAATTGTAAATCTAAATGTTATCTACAACATTTTATAGGTAATTGTATCAAAAATGACGTGTAACTATCGTTACCAATAAACTATGAACTAACTATGAACTATAGGACTAAAAAAGCTAAGCGGTACTATTCAATTAGCGGTGCACTGCAGGGTACGGATCTCATGTTCCCTCGTCTGCAGTCAAGCCTGGGTGCAATATACTTAAAGGGGTCCTGCATGATACTCCGAAGAACATAGAGTTCTGAAATCACTAGTACCTTGTTTAGGAGAAGTTTAGGCCTTTTGGAATTGGAAATAAATAATGTAGTTAGTGATTTTGTGTGTAATGTTGTTTAAATCTTTAAATTTATTTCTAGTAGATCTGTTTAATACGCATAAAACAATTCTGTCATGATACTGTTTGTATTATAACACCGTAGGTAAAGGCATTTTTATCATTCACTACCATATATTATTATCTAAAAATATGAATATAATATTTATTAATATAACATAATATTAATATTTTATTTTATCACAAATATATGATTAAAATTTAAACAGATTCTAGTGTATTCTTTAGTTTTAGTGGAAGAATAACGACTGTTTGAATATGGTGAAAGAATTATTTTTCCACGCAGAACCCCCTTAACATACAAATTCATTGTCAATTAACATGTCAACAAACTCCTAGAATAAGGGGAAATACCTCAAATATAGTTTACAATGTTTGGCACACCACAAACATTGCAAGTTAAATAAAAGCATTTTAAAATAGATTTTTGGATGACATCAAAAATTCCTTTCGGTTTACGATAAGTAATAATTATGTAATTATGAGCCATCTTTAACTAATATTTATTCATTATATTTCTCTATCACCGTACCTGTTTGGAATTCGTTGAATATAATTTAAATATTTTAATTTTGATTTGCTTACCGGATTCCTTTAATGTACTTAATGTAAAGTTATATTAATTATTATGATTAAATCACAAAGTTTATGATTGTATCCGTTTCGTAAGAGTGACTCTTAATTTACCTAAATTGCTTTTAGGATTCCGCAACGATTTTGAAAGATTTAAAATTTAAAACCTCCCAACGATTACATGGCGTATTGCTAATGACGTGTTATTTCTTATTACACATCCATCCAAACAAACATCCATCCGAAGGTTATCTGAAAGATATTTAGTGGATATTTTCCACAAAAACCATCATAAATGTGACAAAAAGTGAATGTCTAAATCCCAAAAATCGGTAATTAATCCTAATTTATTTTACTAATTCATTCTTTTTAAATTAAAAATTAAAGAAAAATAGAAAGAGTAAAACGTATGGAGTAGATATAGTAGATAACAATAGAAAACAACAAACAGTTAACATCTGCCAGAGTAGAAAACATTTATCTGCGAAATAAATATCTGCTTATCCGGGATTCAATCCCGGGTAGACAGGGCCCCTGATCGACTAAACCTCTCCTCCTCTTTCGCGGCACTATGGGTGCTCCTGCGTGAGGGAATTTGGATGTAAGGATGGTCCTTCTATCCGGGCAATTGCTCCAGGGGTGAACCCCGTCGGTGACACCGCTGTTGAGCGTGGGAGACGGTGTGTCATCGAACTGCAGCCGTTAGTCGCTATATCCCCCCTGATGGTCGGGGGGAAGAAGGTCCAACAGCTCTCTAGGGAGCGGTCGGCCTTCAGGGGGGCGCGCGTGCAGCGGCGCTATCCCCCTTAGATGGGGATGTGGCCCATTGTCGGCGCGTCTAAACATAAGACGCGCCAACCGGGCCACAAACTCATCCAGCGACTCCAGCCTGCAGTCGTGCGCGATCACCGCGTTCCGGACATAGCGCCCCGGACCTGTGATTGCTCGCAACAACAAAACAATGGAGTCGTCAGTACCTTTTATATTGTAAAAAAAATGTATACTCACATTCAAAAGTCCACACTGGCCGGAACCATCGTATCTTGACAGGAACACTCTTTGCACTGATTCGCTGAACTCATTCTCCACTCCGAACCCACTGCCTTGTGATATGGCAACGCCCTGGCCCTGCTTGATGCCGGCTCCGAAACCTTGGCTGATGAGAGACCCTTGGCCTTGGAATACTCCTTGGCCAGTGCCTTGGCTCACTCCGAATCCTTGGCCAAACTGTCCAGCTTGACCTCTAATGATAGCACCGCCTCCTCCTTGGCTAAATTGACCACCTCCTTGGCTGACCAATGCACCGCCTCCTCCTTGGCTGAATTGACCACCGCCTTGACTGACTAATGCACCGCCTCCTCCTTGGCTGAATTGACCACCGCCTTGGCTGACTAATGCACCACCGCCTTGGCTGACTAATGCACCGCCTCCTCCTTGGCTGAATTGCCCACCGCCTTGGCTGACTAATGCTCCACCGCCTTGGCTAACAACAGTTCCTTGACCCTGTTGGAAGCCTGTCACTTTCTGCTGTGTGCCGAATCCTTGGCTCACAGCCACTCCTTGGCCGCTAGTCACTCCTTGACCAACTCCTTGGCGGATGCCAGTGCCGAAGCCTTGGCTCACTCCGGTTCCTTGGCCTTGGATGATGCCGACACCACCTCCTCCTTGGACCTGAGTCTGTCAGAAAATAAACTTTTAAGTAAGTATGTTCTTATTCTTCGTTCGTAAAACAAATAAAAGAACGACATAAAGATTTGCCAAAAACAAGAGTAGAGGTGTAATCCATCCATCAGCCTTTTTGGGTCCACTGCTGGACATAGGCCTCCATCAATCGTCGCCACTCCTACCGATCCTGCGCCCTCTGAATCCAACGGTTTCCCGCTGTCTTCTTCAGGTCGTCAGTCCACCTCGTCGGAGGGCGGCCAATATTTCGTTTTCCGAGACGCGGTCTCCACTCGAGGACTCTTCTTACCCAACGGTTATCAGTCTGTCGAGCGACGTGGCCTGCCCATTGCCACTCCAGTTCACTGAATCTTCGAGCTATGTCGGTAACCTTCGTTCGTCTACGGATTTCATCATTGCGAATCCGGTCCCGTAGAGAAATACCGAGCATAGCTCTCTCCATAGCGCACTGAGCAACTATGAGCTTGTGAATAAGACGGTAAAGGTTTAACTGCCAGTGTTATAAATTTCAAAGACAAAAATGCGGATGCTTCTAGAACTGTCTAGAAGTTCAGAAGTTTTGAATTACCTGTGAGTTGGATTCATATTGTTCTTGCTGGCTGAAGAAGTTTGAGCCTGATGCCTGTTGGTTTCCTGCTGACAAATAATTTTTTTTTTTTTTTTATTTATTTATCTTTATTGAACCACATACAAATGTACAAGGTACAAATGGCGAGCTTAATGCATAAAGCATTCTCTACCAGCCAACCATTGGGCTAACCAGATAGTCACGAACAGCGGTTTTAATTTTAATATTTTAAACACAAAAAAAAAGAGATTGATGAAATATTAACATACATACAAAATCATACACAATAATACATATACATATAATACATACAAACATACTAACATATATACATACTTAAATATATATATAAATACATGCATAATATATACATAAATATATATAGTAAATAAATATACACTATATATTTATATATTAACTTAAAGTCTGAGAAACAAAATATTAAGCACGTTGGCTGGAGAAGTGCAACTGCAGCTTTTTCCTGAAAGTGCCTTTTGAAGCCGGTACTCTGATATTAGCTGGAAGAGCATTCCACAAGCGGACTGCCTGAACTGAAAAAGAGTTTGATAAGAATCCGGAACTATGCATGGGGATAGAGAGTAGAAAAGATTCTGAAGAGCGTAAGTGTAAATTGTGGGAGGCAGATAAAAAATTAAATTCAGTTTTTAAGTAGTCAGGAGCCAAAGGGTCAAAGAGAATAGAAGAAAGAAGAGAGAGTATTCTGATTTGCCGACGCTGACGGATAGGAGGCCATTTAAGCTTTGAACGATAGAAAGAAATGTGGTCGAACTTCCGAAGACAGAAAATAAAACGAGCAGCGTTATTAAGGAGTCGATCCAGCTTATCCAGCTGAGCGGCACTCAGATCCAGACTACACACGTCACCATAATCAATGATTGGAAAAATGAGTGCCTGCGCCAGATAGATCTTCGTCTCTATAGGAAGGAAGTTCCTCATACGGTTCATCGCAATTAGTGTTGACGTGACTGCACGACTGACTTCACTTACCTGCCGAGACCAGCTCAGGGTGTTGTCAATGTATACACCCAGATTTTTGACACATTGGCTGAAACCTATTATAGAATTTTCAAAAATGACAGGCGTAACCGTGTTATAATCTATTTTAGCCAGCTGCCGTGGACTACCTACAATAATGGCTTGGCATTTAGTCGGGTTTACATGTATGCCAAATTTCTGTGACCAGTTGCTTACATTGGTGAGTGTGGAATTGATTTTAGCAATAGCGCTATTAAGGTCACTGGTCACACTTTGGTTATATATTTGTAAATCGTCCGCGTAAAAATGGTAAGAGCAGTCGATATAAGAAGAAAGGAAGTTAATAAAGAAAGAAAAAATTATAGGAGATAATATGCCGCCTTGCGGTACGCCAGAGGTTAGATTAGACCAATCGGAAAGTTTACCGTTTAACCTTACAGCCTGCTGACGACCACGAAGGTAAGCAACGAACCATCTCTGAGCTGATGATGAGAAACGCATGTGTTCCAGAATGGCAAGGAGAATCAGCACCAGAATGGCAGAATAATTAATTTATAATAAACTAGTAGACGCCCTGCAGCTTCGCTCGCGTAGAATAAGACCCATTAACGACGTCTGCCCGCGTTCGGGTTGCCCACTTGACTTCAAAAACGGCAAAGTTTCATACTAACTTTGAACCCCCGTTTTACCCTCTTAGGGGATGAATTTTCAAAAATCCTTTCTTAGTGCTCCCCTACGTTATAAAAGGAACCCCTGTGCAAAATTTCAAGTTTCTAACCCTTGTAGTTTAGGCCCTGCGTTGATATGTCAGTCAGTCAGTCAGTCAGTCAGTCAGTCAGTCACCTTCTCCTTTTATATATATAGATTATCTACTATGAGTGTAGCGTCCATAGCCCAATGGTTCGAGTTGTAGCGTCCATAGCCCAATGGCTCGCGTCGATTCAATGTGATCGAAAGTGTTAAGCAACGACGGGCGCGGTCGGCTTGTGGATGGGTGGGTGGACCACTAGTGGCAAAATTTCATGGGCGCTACCGTGCTTCAGAGCGCACGTAAAAACGTCGGTCCTGGTTGTTTTCAATGGTGGAAACAGTCGTTATGCCTTGTCGAAGACCTTCGGGTGGCTTGAAAACATTTGACACTGGGTTGGCCACTAACGCCTCCACCAATCCGCTTAGGAGCAGCTTGGTGGAGTATGCTCTAGACCTGCCGCAGCTGCGTCTGTGGGGGAGACCTGTGCCCAGTAGTGGGACGTCTATGGGTCGCAGCGAAATTATCTACTATAGGCATCCTTCCTAAACTCATTGGTTGATCGAAAGCGTGTTCGGGCAAAGGTCCAGGATTCGGTACCCGAGTCGGGCAAAGTATTTTCGGGTTTTTCAGAGTAAATAAATAATTGTACTACTGGTAACTATTGGACCAATTGTTTTTAAATGCTAAACAGACACCCTTTGGTAGGCCTAGGCGGTCGGGTACAAAGAAAACAAATATCTGCCACGGCCGGGATTCAAACCTGGGACCAGCGGTTCGTCCGGATCACGCGTTACGGAATCGTCATTGGTTCAATACATAACATTATGCGTTGACCCCTCTTATTACCGGAACAAATAAACGAATTTGTGCTCAGAATGTACCTTACTGAAATAATGACGTACCTCCAACTTGTCCCTGACCAATTCCAACTTGACCGACTCCGATCTGTCCTCGGCCGCCCTGACTGTACGATCCTTGGCCGCGTTGGCTGAAAGATCCTTGGCTGCCTTGGCTGAACGATCCTTGGCCGCCTTGGCCGAACGATCCTTGGCTGTCTTGGGTGAATGATCCTTGGCTGCCTTGGCTGAACGATCCTTGGCCGCCTTTGCTGTATGATCCTTGGCCGCCTTTGTTGTATGATCCTTGGCCAGTCTGGCTGTATGATCCTTGACCAAGGGCTGTCTGGGTGAGAGTTGTTGCAGGGTATCCTGGGGTAACTTGGCTCGGGACGTAGGGGACGGTCGGCTTAGGTGTCGCAGGCCTGGTGGATATAGGGTATTTATATAGAAAAAAAACGATAAAAGACGGCGGTGACATGTGTTGAAGGAAACTGCTGTGAGCCTAGAAAATAAACAGGATCAAGCCACCACTTTTACATGTAGATTCAGATTAAGATTCATTTATTTTTCATTATACTCGTATGGAATTTTGTATACGCTTAATGAACGTCATAACATTTTTGTATCTACCGTCGGTTCAAAAAGTTGATGCTACCGAGAGGAACACGACAAGAAACTCGATAGTTACTCTTTTCAAAATTTACAACTGTAACCATTGTTACCTGTATGTACCATGTACCTGTTGTACCATTGATTTAGTATTGTTTTTTTTTTGTTTTTCTTTTTTTGCGGTGTAGGTACTATAAAATGTATTTGAATTTGAATTTGTAAACAGGATCAAGTATCCATGTTTTGTCAGCCAAAGTTGCTATCAGATCCATTCCAAGTACATATCTCTTTAGTCATTGCCGCGGCGGATGGTGCTGCATGTTCCTTGCTAGTCCACCCTTCAGGTAATTGAGCCACTACCCGATCATTCGACAAGGCTTAACAATTGTTTTCACTTGAAAACAACCGGGACCGACGGCCTAATTAACGTGTCGTCCGAAGCCCATGATATTTAGCCACTAGCGGTCACCCACAAACCGACTGCGCTCGTCTTTGCTCGTGGATTAGGTACTACTACTACTTACTTCTACTACTTACTTCTACTAGTAACTACTACTACTTGAAAATTTAGGGTTTTATGTATTTTTTGTTCCAAATCATAAAAATTCAAAATCATCAAAAATTAAAAATTGTCTAAAAAAAATAGTTAACGTCCTATTCTCAGACTTGCTGCATATACTCGTACACACAAAATTTCATAAAATCAAATTCAACTATTCTAATACCTACTATATGATTTATAACTATTATTTCCTTAATTATTTAACGTTATATTAACTACGTTAAACTTTTGATTTTGATGCTTTAGAGATTAACAGCATCAGTTCAAGGTTAGCGTGACCTGGAAATACGCGCGAAGTAACAGTAAACAGTAGAGCAAATTCCAAATCAATCGGATTTGTGAAAGTTAGCAAAACCCATTTGCCAAGAATCGTCAAGAAGAAGCCAAGAAGAGAAATCATCAGCAATGAGCTGATGATTATCAAACGCCTGAAAAGATCTTCATAAGTTCATTAAAATAACCTTTAATATTTTTGACATGAATGTCGTCGCGTCATTGACACGGTACGTATACCACATTTTAGCAGTTGTTGGAATGGTTGAAGACTTGTTGCGTATTGTGAACGCATCCTTTTATGATGTCTGTCACTCTGACTTTTCCCGCTCTCTTCCCTGTGTGCTGTCTGTAGAGTTAACTCTTGCATTCGATCGCTAACACTAAGATAAGTTGTGAATATAACATTTGTAAGGCTGTTTTAATAAACCTATTGACAATCCTATTAGTAGGTACTTATTTCCCTTCGTAATTAAAGCAAGGGGTGCAGTAATAAACCCCAAAGACTGACCTGAAGTTGTCAAGCCTGATGGTGCCTGTAACCGGCGGCCTGACGGTGACCACCGGGCGGGGGTTGTTGGAGCTGCCGCGGCTGTCGGGCACGTACTGGCCGTCGTTGCCGCCGAACACGCCGGGCACCCACTGGCCCAGCTGGTTGGTGGGCCACGGGTCCGTGTACAGGGGGTCGCGGCAGCACTTGCCGATGCGCCCGCTTGAGATGTCTTTGCAGTCCTGGTGGATATATATGGTAGAGCTTATAGGGAACCAAATAGGTTTTATGTGAAATCTATTTGGTTCCATATAGAGTTCGCCCTAGCGATGACAACCCAGTGGCTATCGAACTCGCCTCTCACTCGAGCGGTCCGGGTTCAAACCAAAGCGGCACGCACCAATGACTTTACTAAGTTATTTATTTATGTATTTATTTATTTACAATACCTTATGTGTGTTATGTGCGATTTAAGAAATAAAATAACATCTGCTGTAACGGTAAGGAAACATCGTGAGGAAACCTGCATGCCTGGTTCTGGTGGAAACATAATACAAACCCGTTTTTAGTTACATAATCTATATAAATAAAAATGAATGTTGGTAAGCGCATAATAAAGAATGGCTGGACCAATTCGGCAAATTTTTTTTTTGTATGTTTCTTAAGGTCCACGGAAGGTTTTAATACTAAAAAGAAAAAAAAATCTGCTCATTTATTTCCTCTAAGGCGGAACAAAGTCTAATTCCACGCGAGCGAAGCTGCGGGCGTCCACTAGTTACCCATTTTGCTCTTTTTTTTTTGAGATTTTCTTAGTTCAATGTTCAATGTTGTGTTGTAGTATTAAGAGCAAATAAACTTTCTTTCTTTTTTCTTTCTTAGTTTACTTACAGTGAGAGGTACTCTGTAGGCCTCCTGGTCCCGAGTGAGGGCCACGACGGTGGTGGATATGACCCCCTCGGCGGTGCAGTACTCGACGGGGGTGCACTTCAGGGCGGCCGCGCAACCCGCGGGGATGTCAGCTGGCGGAAAATTTAAGTGTTATAACTTTCGAAAAAGAAGGACTTATTTTTTAAATTAAATACTATCATATTTCCATCAGTAAGTATTAAGTAAGTTCATAAATTATACTGTAAAAAAATTTGTTTTTTAAAAAGATTTATAACTTTATTTTTTTATTTTCGTGCATTGTCATCGGAACCTTATATGTGTGCCAAATTTCAGATCGATAGCTTCAGTGGAAGTGGGTGAAATATTGATTGCAAGATTCCAGGACATACATACATACGAGTGAAGTTAAATAAAAGCTTTTAAAAAAAAACACAGACTATTAATTGATAACAGAAAAGTAATCAAATATGGAATGGAAGAAAAAGCCAATTTTAAGATGTAAGTTCTATGAATATATAATAAATAATATTAAATTATTATTAATTTTAAGAGAAAACTTAATTTATTATCGACAGTTCATACGGTGTTTATAAAAAAACTGATTTTAGAGGTAAAACCAATTTTTTTATAAATTTGTGAAAGGTAGCAACCGAGCATGTTATCCGCCACATGGAATATGATCCATCAATTTTTAATTGACTTCATCTCTGATTATGATCGGCAGAACGATTTAATAATCAATGGTTAAGTTCTTAGCAAGTCATACACTTAGTCAATCATTAGTCAACCTGAGGTAACACACTCAGATGAGTACTTGCACAGCCTTGCAATAACAAAAGGCGTTGCCACAGATTGAATATTACCGCTGTATTGAATGAAAGATCGTTGTACAAATATGAAATGGATATTGTAAGACAAGTAAGTAATTTGTCCACGTCCATGATTGGGCAACGAGATCAGTTCGTTTTTATGATTGCGGTTTCCCGTCGTTCCCCGGCAGCCCAGTGGCTATCGAACTCGCCTCTCACTCGAGCGGTCCGGGTTCAAACCCCAGCCTATAGGTAGGTAGGTAGGTGGTAGAGCCCTGTAGGTGGTAGAGCCTATAGGGAACCAAATAGGTTTTATATGGAAGCTAATTGGTTCCATATAGAGTTCGCCCGGGGCAGTACCACCGCCCGCCACGGTACCTAGTACCATTTCTGCCGTGTAATAATTGTTTTTAAAGCAATTGTGGTCCGGTCGGAAAGGTGTGGATTCCGGTTACACTTCTTTAGAGGCGACCATCTTAGTCCTCAAGGGTAGCAACACATCTGTGACTGACTTAGAACGAGACTCCTACTAACAAGTACTAACTGTACTACATATTACTAACACCAACTAACAGGACTAACTATCACTAACAGTCCCTAGTCCTCATACCTACTAACGAACTGACGAACTAATGTTCTAATTAACTTTCTCAACTAATTGGACTAACCATCCCAGTCCCTAATTGAGTCTTGTTCAAAGTCAGTCACAGTGGTCATGGGCGGCAGCGGATGGGTGGTGCTGCAAGCTCGTTTGCTATCCTGTATCCATAAACGCACCAATGACTTTTCTAAGTTATGTGCGATTTAAGAAATTAAATGTCACTTGCTGTAACGGTGAAGGACACATCGTGAGGAAACCTGCATGCCTGAGAGTTCATCATAACGTTCTCGAAGGTATGCGAAGTCTGCCAATCCGCACTTGGCCAGCGTGGTGGACTAAGGCCTAATCCCTCCCATTCTGAGAGGATACCCGAGCCCAACAGTGGGGCAAGGAAAAGGTTGTGATGATGTCCTAAATGAATATTTTCAATTTCCCATAACAATTATAAAGTTGATATTTTTTATTACTACCCACTTTGTTTTAAACTATATTTGCAGTAGGTATTATAAGATGATACTAAATGTTTATAATTATAATTTCCCATAAGTGAATGTGTGAATTCTTACTGAGAATAAAGTTTATTTAACCATAAAACAACAGGTTATGATGTGTTCCAATGAACATAACCCACACGAATATCATAAATGGCATCATGACATCCATTAGATAACAATCTATATGTTATCTAATCGAAATCGAACCGTTTCAACCTTACTCATACCCGAATGACATCATGACTTACCTATCACCGGCCCAGGAGTGGGCGGTTTTGGCCTTGGCTGTCTGTTCTCGTCCAGTATAAGCTGGCCGTCGACGTAGTTCGGGTTGGGGGGCAGACGGGTCTCCCTGTTGATAGTCTGCTCTCCCACTGGAGGGAGATATCCTGGGGCTGAGGTGGAAGGAACTGGTGGGAGGTACGTTGGCTTGGGTGTCGTGAATGTTGTTGGGAACACGGATGATGGGTAGACGTTGGACGGGCTGTTGGTGTTGTCTACCGGAGGTAGGTAGGGGATTCCAGGTTTTAGGCCAGATCCGCTGGAGCCGGGGCGGAAGACTCCAGCTGTCTCGCTCCCAGCTGAGAAGGAATCGGTTTCGATGAAGTTCGACTGCGCTGGGCTGAAGCGGTTCGCCGTGGTTGGTGCTAGGGTCGAGCCGAATGAGTTAGCGCCGAACGACGATCCGAATTTGTTGTTGTAACTCGAGCTGGATACTCCTCTGTTGGCGTTAAAGCTGTTCGCTGCTGCAGTGACTCCTCTGTTGGCGTTAAAGCTGTTAGCTGCTGCAGTAACTCCTTTGTTGGCGTTAAAACTGTTCGTTCCCGCTGCAGTGACTCCTCTGTTGGCGTTGAAGTTGTTAGCTGCTGCAGTAACTCCTCTGTTAGCGTTGAAGCTGTTAGCTGCTGCAGTAACTCCTCTGTTAGCGTTGAAGCTGGTAGTTCCGGCTCCGAAGCTACTCGAAGCGGTTTGCGCTCTGTTAGCGTTGTAAGTCGAGCCAAAACCAGCCTGGCCGACGGTACCAGTTACTCCAAAACCAGGTTGTCTAGTGACACCAGCGCCAATGTTGGTGGTCCCAGTTTGGGCGCCAAATCCTTGGGCACCAAACGCACTTTGACCGGATCCGAAGTTGGTTTGTCCTTTGAATGTGCTCTGGCCTTGGGCTCCGAAGGCGCTTTGACTGGATTGCCCTGAGGCAAAGAGCCCCGAGCCCTGGGTGCCAGCACCCTGGAAGGTGGTGGAACCGACCCCTAAGGAGCCCTGGACGCTGCCAGGTCCCACGGAAGAGATCTCGATTCTGCAGCAAATCTCTGTGGCAGTGTTGCAGTATTGTTTCTGGAACAATAGAGAATGAGTTATAGTATGAATCGCATAAGCCGTCGTTCCCGGACAAATAATTTGGTCTCTCGGTCTTAAGACGTAAACTTGTAATTCCACGCGAGCGAATCTGCGTGCGTCCACTAGTTACTTTATATATTATAATAAACGAACAGAAGAACACGTCGCTGCAAGTAATTGGCACAGACTAATGAAGTTAGAGTAACTTTGCTCTGGAGTTCCACAAAGCTTAGTCTATACGTCGCTTCTACTTATTACCAACGTCCACTAGTTTATAATAACAGTGTAAACTTTGAGATGACCTTGTGACGTGTAAGAGGTAAGATGCAAGGCGAAGCAAGGTATCTCAAGCAGCAAGACGCGCTGCGTCAAGGTCGTAGGCCTCGGAATATTACCCGAAGAAAGTTTAGTGTATCTGCGTAACGTTGTTAGCGCCGCCGCCAGATGTCCCGGCAATCGAGCCTCGGCGTTGCATTACGTACAGTCGACGACAGAAGCGCAAACGAAATAATAAAATTAATATTCCTTGTGCGCGCTGAGACTGTTTTATTAATAAGTTCCCCTGCAAGATATGTCATAGTGGCAAACATTTGTGTGTCTTAATAAGAATTATTAAGACGTGCATTGTCAATTTGTCATGGGATCCAAATATGTGTGCCAAATTTCAGCTCGATAGCTTAAGTGGAAGTGGGTGAAATATTGATTGCAAGATTCCAGGACATACATACATACATAGATACATACGAGTGAAGTTAAATAAAAGCTTTTAAATAAAAATTCCTACGTATAAAAATGAATGTATAAAAAAACATAAAAAAAAGCTTTATATACTTAACTTTTTTATTATTTTCGTACATTGTCATTGGAACCAAATATGTGTGCCGAATTTCAACTCGATAGCTTCAGTGGAAGTGGGTGAAATATTGATTGATTGTGAATATGATTGCAAGATTCCAGGACATACATACATAGGAGTGAAGTTAAATAAAAGCTTTTAAAATGAGTAGAAATTATGGTTGCAAAAATAAATGGAAAAATAATACCGGCCAAGTGCGCACGAAGGGGAACATTATTCGTGTAAACTGCAAAAAAAATTATGTCTATTGTATGGGAGCCCCCCTTAGATATTTATTTATTCTTTGTTTTAGTATTTGTTGTTATAGCGGCAACAGAAATTCATCACCTGTCATAATTTCAACTGTCTAACTAACACGGCTCATAAAATACAGCCTGATGACGAACGGAGAGCGACTTCTTAGTAATAGGTAAATTATTTCTGGGTGTGTCTACCACCCAACAGTCTTGCAAACCGCGGGTGTGAGAGTGTAAAACTTGTTTATTTTAATTTACAGTTGTGGATCTAACGAAATGGTCGGATAGCTCAAGATACTATCGATCGATCGATCACCGGTCTCGGGCGGTAGTTCAATGACCGCTAGTGACAACATTTGTAACTTATGACTGGTATTACAGTTCGCGGCGCGAAAGTTTAGCGTTGAACGATAGGAGGGGATAGGTGCGCATGGGTTATCAGTGCGGGCTTAATACGACTGGCTTTTAACGCTTACGTCGTAGCGTTCATAGCCCAATTGCTCGCGTCGATTCAATATGATCGAAAGAGTTAAGCAACGAAGGGTACGGTCGGTTTGTGGATGGGTGACCGCTAGTGGTAAATTTCATGGACGCTCTCGTGCTTCGGAGGGCACGTAAAGCCGTCGGTCCCGGTTGTTTTCAATGGTTGGAACAGTCTGGAAACAGCTGGACAGCTGGAAACAGTCTTTAAGCATCTTCTAATTTATTTATTTTTTCTAAAATAGCACATAACTTAGTAACAGTCATTGGTGCGTGCCGCTTGGATTTGAACCCATACCGCTTCGATTGAGGCGAGTTCGACATCAACTGAACTGTTGTTACAAAAAATCAGGATCTCATAACACTTTCGCGCTTATCTGTACTTGAAAATAAACAAGACTCAAAAATGTGTGTCATCTCTTACCCTCTCCTCTAAATGGATTCTATTTGCTGGTACACAGGGTTCATATTGCAATGGTGGGACGGACATTTTTATATATTAACTGTGTCGATAGGTTGCGTACGTATCGGTGCTATTTAATTGTATGTACCAATGTTTAAGCGCCTACCTACCTACGGCCCCGCCGGTTGTCAACAATTCATCACCGGCCTACGAGAATGGGATTTCTGTCAATTATGGTGGACGCTTCGAACAGTGGCGGGAAATTAAAAAAAAACACTTTTTTAATGTGTTCAACCAGCTATACCTAAGATAAATAGTTACATTATTTTTTAACTTGCGCACATACATGTTTAAGACATTGCATTTTTTAAATGTATCAGTTTGTTTCTGAATTCGTTTGGTCAAGTGTCAAATTGACTTTGACTAGTTATGACATTGACATTTAAAAAAAATTATTTCGCTTTATTTTCTGAATTCAAGCCTCAAGTTTGCCTTAATGAATATTTTAACCGGAAAATAAGTAAATGTCATAATGAAGCTACAAGCAAGCATCACAATGCTAAAACATTTCTACCAAGTTTTTTTTTTCGAATGGACTTTGCTTTGGTCATACAGACCTTTACGGCGTCACCGACCCTACCAAAACGCAATTCGTATGAGTCAGAATGATGCATAGACTTCAGTTATACTAATTGGAAAATAAATCTATTTGAATGTCTTGCGGAATTTATCTAATGAAGTGGATCCATCAGTTGAAGGGTCTGACGAGTGAATATGTCAAATTAACGATTATTCACATTCGAATTTCAAATGGCGGTCTCTTGAAAGGGTGAATAAATCATGTCATAAATCTTGCCTTGTTATAAAATATTCTCAATCGTTTACATGTATATTTATACATCAGTAACCAGGATGCAATATTGTAACTACAATCGATGTAAATCAGTCATGGACGAAGGTGAGAATTTTATTTTCTGTGCAGTATCATCATCATATCACAACCTTTTTCTTTGTCCCACTGTTGGGCACGGGGCCTTAGTCCACCACGCTGGCCAAGTGCGGATTGGCAGACTTCACAAGATCTTTTGTTTAATTATTCCGCAGGTGAAGCTGCGGGAAAAAGCTTGTAGGTAATGTAAATACTTCGCACCATTTTTGTGTATTCAAAATAATTAATAGGTGAATGAATATAAACAATTATGTCCAGAAATGTACACAGACATTTAGATAAATAATGAATATGGACATCAATTTAATTAAGTTTTATTGAAAGCAATAAAATCTGAATTTATTTGCGTATTATTTTACGAAAATATCACGGGTTCTCAGGATTATTGCAGTTGTAAAATCACATTTAAGTTACAAGCAATACATAACTTAGATGGCACAGATTAACGTATGTGTTGGATGGATGGCTAGACGCCTTTGCCTTTTATAGACACAAGGACTAACGAACGTGGTTGACGTTTAGCTAAGGGTTCGGTAGGACCATCTCGCTAACCTGTATTGCCAGTTAATGCACGGACAGATAAATCTATACTAATATTATAAAGAGGAAACATTTGTTTGTAATGTTTTCACACAAAAAATACTGGACCGATTTCAAAAATTCTTTCACCATTAGAAAGCTGCATCTTCACTGAGTGACATAGGCTATATAATATTACTAAGTGTATACTAAACTATTGCTATGTCTTATTCCACGCGAGCGAAGCTGCGGGCGTTTCCTAGTTAACAATAAAATGATATTATGTCAAAATCAAAACCATTCAAATTCTGTCTTACATATTATTTTAATGATCTCCTGTAATATCTTAACTTTACTACATTGTCATTGTAAACATGGAATGTATGAATTTTAGTTATTAGATAATTGAGCTGAGATAATTACAGCGATTAACGATTTATATCATGTAGTCGCTTAAAATTGTTCTTACAACATTAATTTGACTTGAATTAGTGGTATGAAACAATAAAAATAACGAAACATATGTACAAGTAACACTAATCATCGACATCTAGTTGTATATATTACGTACACTGTATAAAAAAGCTTAACCTGAACCTAACCTAACTTAACGTAATTTTGTGTCAACGTGAACGTTAGGAGCTGTTCAAAAAACTGTTCGCTGTTCGCTCGTAATCGACCAAATGAGGTACCTACGGAGAATTAACCCAACTTTAGTGTGGAATTTTTAATTGAGGAACAGCCCGTCTAAATGACTTTGTATAGGTATAGGTATATAACCTATACATAGTCATGTTAAAATAGAAAAAAAAATCTCAAGTTGTATAACAATAAATAAGAATACCTAAATAAATTATCGCAGCCCATAAACACATCAAATCATAAAAGGTATTTTACGAAGCAATTTACGAGTATTAACTCAATCCCGTATGTAGTTGATAACATGGTACCTCATGGTACCTATAATAAACGCCCAGTCACTATATTTTTCGGCCGCTTTCGTAGTTAATTGATCACTTGAAATTTTATATGCCAGTTTAGATTAATTATTTATCACGCTCATTTTACTATTTTCTTGTGACATTATCGCCAGCTAAGTTAATTTTTCGCAAATATGTACCTATATAATTTCGCCGCTTGATTTCGCAGTGAGAGTTGCCAATTTTATTATTATTCGCCCGTTTAATAATATCCCAATAAAAACCAATTTAAATTTGCATAAGGTTCATAAACATGTTATGGACGCCATGGTAATATTGTAGTTTATAACAATACAAATTCTTTTAGCGCGATTACATCTCATACGAGGCAAAATCAATCTTTATTCTGTGTAATGTACATTGCATCAGCTGATGGGAGGTCGCCATCTTTGATATTTAAGAATTTTGTCGCGCTTATTCTTCAGCGACCAGATAATCAAAAAGGCAGTGATACTTTTTTAGTAAAACAATTTAGTATATAATCATATAATAATACATATAATTGATTAATTGTTAACAAATTAAATTCAACATTGAGTTGTGTAATGAAATATTACTACTCGATTAAGATACATACATATATAATTACGTTTTACAAACGAGTTATTTTTACGTGTAAATTTAGGATTTATTAACAAGTTTATTATGAAGTTTTTGGATTTTATAGGTAGTGCCATATTTCATTTGAAATATAACTGCAGTCAATAAACATAAATGTGTATTAAACATTTTGATATATTTCCCAGAGGTCGTTACCCTGTTGTGTCACTAACGAAGATTACACCGAGCTAAATAAATCGTAGACTTATTTATTCATAGAGTAATTATGTGATAAATTATGCTAAATTGAACGATATTGTAATAATCTATTGAAATTAAGTTGTATGTTTGCAATATTTTGCTAAATGTTTTTGCAATATGGTGGTGTTGCTAGCATAATAAGAATATGAATAGATATTAGAATTTACAATGCAAAGTTCCTTGCTGTTTTGTCAAATATTTATAAACTGAAGTGAAAATATGTTTTCTTATAGCGTTATCACGTAAAATTATCGTCCGTAAACCGAATGTACAGACCAGACAATTAGAGTATTATATCTATGGACCAGACACCCATTAATTTTTCAAAGGATATGGTCGCCACCCTTGTTTTTTGACGTGATAACGTCTTATAAATTGATGAACAGCGCATATGAAATAGTGTATCCCGTTCCGTTTCCGTTGAGTGTTTTTATTAAATTAATTTTTAATTTTATTAAATTAATTTTACACACGACAACATTGGCGTTTCCATGGCTCCGAAATAGGGAACTGTCAAAATAAATATATAGACTTGTCTGTTGTCTGTTATCTTTGTATTTTCAATTCTCCTTTTTTGTATTGTATAAAATAATGATTATGACGTTATCACGTAAATCTATCGTCCGTAAACCGACTTTACAGACAACCATTAACGTTTTTTTTTCCAAAAAGATTCCAAATCACGCGTGTTTTGTACACGCTGTCTCATAAACAGGCGCCAGTCAACACAGATCTAGAAATCTAAATGTCCTGTTGCTATGCAACATTACCTGTCGAGCCGCTGACCTATAGCTAGGCATTCCATTTGAAAAGGTCTTCGAAGTTGTCAGCAAGTGTGGTAAACTCTGAATACGGTCTAAATTTATAACCTATACAGCGATAGATTTACACAGATATTACACATTTAATATGAAATTTATGTCAAATCTATCTATCTTTGATAGCCAAATCTATCCAGACGACGAGTCATAAATTTCCGCAATCTATACTAATATTATGTGCGTATGTGCTGCATTAATGTCTTATTGCGGAAATTAATGATTCATATACTCTTATGCATAGATTTGGCTATCAAAGATAGATAGATTTGACATAAATTTAATTTTCATATTAAATGTGTAATGTCTGTTGCGCCAGGGGTCGTGGGCTCGAATCGTCAGGACAAATATTTGTGTGACGAACACTTGTGTTTGTTCTGTGTCTGGATGTTAATATTATCTGTTTAAGTATGTATTTAAAAAATATACATATATCCGCCCATTGTTACATCTTTTTTGGTGTAACAATAAAGTATTAAATAAATAAATAAATATGTATGTATATCAGTCTCTGACACCCATAGTACAGGCTTGCGGCTACTTTGGGGTCAGATGGCCGCGTGTAAAAATGTCCAAGATATTTATTATTATCCAAGATAGTTTCATAGATTTCCAAGTCATAAGATCGTACTTACTCTGTACCTGCCGGCAGGACGGATTCAAAATCCTGTAGTTTTACATAGAATACCAGATCATACGCTGATCGTTACTATGTACTTGCTGTATTAATAAGAATATGAAAAAATGTACCAACGGACGGACAATGGGTCTCACGGGAGTAAAAAAATAATTAGTTTGCTTATAATTTACCCGAGTCTCGCTATCCGCTTAACAAGCGATTTCCTGGCATCCCATTACATGTTTTTTAGGGTTCCGTACCCAAAGGGTAATAATAATAATCTAAAATTACAAAGCGTAGCGTCCATAGCCCAATGGCTCGCTTCGATTCAATGTGATCGAAAGAGTTAAGCAACAACGGGCGCGGTCGGTTTGTGGATGGGTGACCGCTAGTGGCATAATTTCATGGACGCTACCGTGCTTCGGAGGGCACGTAAAGCCGTCGGTCCCGGTTGTTTTCAATGGTGGAAACAGTCGTTAAGCCTTGTTGAAGACCTTCGGGTGGCTTGAAAACATTCGACACTGGGTTGGCCACTAACCCCTCCACCAATCCGCATTGGAGCAGCGTGGTGGAGTATGCTCTAGACCTCCCGCAGAAGTGTTTGTGGGGGAGACCCGTGCCCAGCAGTGGGACGTCTATGGGTCGCAGCGAAAATTACAAAGGATATTTAACTAATCTAAGTACATCTAAGTTAATATGGCATCGACAGCTCGGTCCGTTTGCCTGTTTCGGCATAGGCCTCCTCCAGTTCTATCCATTCTGTTCTATCGTTTGCGGTTCTAGTCCATGTTTTTCCTGTTACAGCTTTTATGTCGTCTTCCCATCTTCGAAATTGTCTTCCCCTTTTCCTTTTGAACTCTTTTCTAAAAAGCTCCTAACCCAAAGGGTAAAACGGGACCCTTGTTCGCAAATACATAAATATTTATTATTTTAATTGGGCAATGATTCGTACGGTGGTGCTAGAATTTGTTTCTACCCGCCGATTGTTTCGCGTGTGTGCGCGGGCGCATCGGGAATCGACCGAGCGCCGCGCCGCTAGTCGTGAGTTGGCACGGGCCGGAGCTGAACGCGCGCTGTTTTCGCATCGCCGCGCCGCGCCGCAGTCCAAAGTATCGCACGCCCACTGTTCGAACTAGTGCAAATTGAGCAAGAGGAGTCAAGCCGGCTGAAGTGTGTTCGAGCACCCACCCGGCGAGCTGCACAGCGGGATAAGAGGTTGGTGGAATTCATTTTCTTGCATCCGTCGTCGGATCATTGGCCCAAATAACTGTAACGCCCATAAATACAGTCCACTTTTCAAATTCGATTATTCGTCGCAATCAAGTTCATCCAGCGACCTGTGGAGGGACCCAGCCCCCACGGTCTGCGAGTCCAAGTATCATTTCCGAGCCGGAGGCACGCATAACGCGTTTCGATTTCGTTTTTTTGTATTTTTAACCTCCGAGCTCTGAATTTCTCCAGCTCGCAGACCATTCATTCGAACAACCCTATTCAGATTCAGATTCAGATTCATTTATTTTTCATTATATGGTATTTTGTATACGCTTAATGAACGTCATAACATTTTTATCTACCGCCGGTTCACAAATTTGATGATACCGGGAAGAAAACGGCAAGAAACTCGATAGTTACTCTTTTCAAAATATACAATTTTTATAATTTTATCATATTACATTATTATTGAACAAGTGGAGCTGGAGATACATCGCATCGACTATTATTAAGACTATTACTAAGACTCCGCTGTCCGTCTGTCACCAGGCTGTATCTCATGAACCGTTTTAGTTAGACAGTTGAAATTTTCACAGATGATGTATTTCTGTTGCCGCTATAACACTATACTAAAAAAAAACTACTAAAAAACAGAAAAAATTACAATTTAAGTGGGGCCCCCACAACCCATACAACCTTTAATTTTTTTTTTCACCAGGCTGTATGTATCTTATGAACCGTGATAGTTAGACAGTTGACATTTTCGCCGATGATGTATTTCTGTTGCCGCTATAACAACAAATACAAAAAAATAAAAATAAAAAATTTAAGGGGGCTTTCATACAACAGATATGATTTATTTTGCCGTTTTTATAGAAAATGGTACAGAACCCTTCGTGCTCGAGTTCGACTCGCACTTGGCTGGTAATTTTACTAACGTCAAAGTTTGCCATTTTCTGGTAATTGTACTACATGTAAGAACTACGTAAATGAACGTCATAAAACATTTAAGTGTATCCAGGTTGCTACAGAAGTTTCTGTGTCATATTATTTCATACTAGTGGACGCCCAGCATCTTCGCTCGCGTGGTATTAGACATAACAATAGTTTCGTTTACACCTAGTAATATTATATAGCCTATGTGACTCAGTGAAGATGCAGCTTTCTAACGGCGAAATAACTTTCGAAATCGGTCCAGTAGTTTTTGTGTGAAAACATTTATATCTATATATATAAAAGGAGAAGGTGACTGACTGACTGACTGACTGACTGACATATCAACGCAGGGCCTAAACTATAAGGGCTAGAAACTTGAAATTTTGCACAGGGGTTCCTTTTATAACGTAGGGGAGCACTAAGAAAGGATTTTTGAAAATTCACCCCCTAAGGGGGTAAAACGGGGGTGCAAATTTAATATGAAACTTTGCCGTTTTTGAAGTCAAGTGGGCAACCCGAACGCGGGCAGACGTCGTTGATGGGTCTAATTCTACGCGAGCGAAGCTGCGGGCGTCGACTAGTATTAGTATAGAAGTATAGACAATAGACCTGCTCAAGTTATTTGGCAGACTGCCTCGGAACCTTGGAAGCTCGTATAACACTTCAATTGAATTACGTTTGTATGCAAATCGTACGTCGTTCACGCCCAAAGCACCAATCTAACCGGTTAAATATATACTGTCAGCACTATTTCAATGTTAGTTTTGATATGTCACTTAAAATAATTAATTAATGAAAAAAAAATTTTATTTAAAAGCTTTTACAACTTTTTTTTTTATTTTCGTGCATTGTCATCGGAACCAAATAGGTATGTGTGCCAAATTTCATACCACTTCAACCAACTATACATATAAAGTCGTTGAATAGACATTTAAAAAACATTTTGAGGTTCCTTTTATAGTTTTTCATTTTTTCAGTATATTAATTTTTGGTTTTTAATAATATGGTTCCGCAAAGTAACGCCTGATACAATTAATTGATTTAATGTTGGTTAACAACCATTGTCCGACTTTGTCGATGTCCTATTTTGTATTGCAGTCGAGTTTAATATTTTTTTAATTACTTTTGCAAGTAATTGCTTGGATTCTTGACAGTAGAATGCCAACGAAAATATCTTTCTTCGAGATCTGTCAATAAGAAGCTGACATATTTTATATCTAACTAGTGGACGCCCGCAGCTTCGCTCGCGTGGAATTAGACATTCACTAACTTCAAAAACGGCAAAGTTTCATACTAACTTTGCACCCCCGTTTTACCCCCTTAGGGGGTGAATTTTCAAAAATCCTTTCTTAGTGCGCAACCCTTTGTTTATCCCAGTGTTGGGCACGGGTTTCCTCTCGGAATGGCAGGGGTCTTAGTCCACCAATGACCAAGTGCGTGTTAGTAGACTTTCAAGAATATTATAGAGAACCCCCAGGCAGGTATCCTAAGTCCACCACGCTGGTCAATTGCGGATTGGCTTCAAGAACATTATGACTCTCGCATGCATGTTTCCTCACGATGTTTCTATCACCGTATCAGCAGATGACATCTATATATATAAAAGGAGAGGTGACTGACTGACTGACTGACTGACTGACTGACTGACTGACATATCAACGCAGGGCCTAAACTATAAGGGCTAGAAACTTGAAATTTTGCACAGGGGTTCCTTTTATTACGTAGGGGAGCACTAAGAAAGGATTTTTGAAAATTCACCCCCTAAGGGGGTAAAACGGGGGTGCAAAGTTAGTATGAAACGCGAGCGAAGCTGCGGGGCGTCCACTAGTTTAAATTATAAAATCGCACATAACTTAGAAAATTAATTGGTGGGATAGTGTAATGGAGACGTTCAAAAACCTGATTTCGAATAGAGAAAACAATAATTTGAAAAAAGAAGCTAATGCAGGCATGACACCATATTATTGTTTTTTTTTTATTTCCGTTTAATTGGACCAGTTGCCAATACGATAATTATTGGTCTTTAATAGTTAGTTTATGCTAATAAGACATTTTATTAGCTAGTTTAGTAGCCAGGTGGTAATGAAATATTATTATTTCTAATCATTATTAATAATTATCTAAGAGATAGATTAGATTAAGCGTTCATAGCCCTCGCTCGCGGCGATCTGATGTGATCGACCAAGTTAAGCAAAACTCAAAGACGCCCCTTGGTCTCTGCAACATACACAGCCGCGGGAGGTCTAGAGCATACTCCACCACGCTGATTCAATGCAGATTGGTGGAGAGGTTAGTGGCCAACCCAGTGTCGAATGTTCCCAAGCCACCCGAAGGTCTTTTACCATTGAAAATAACCGGGACCGACGACTAAACGTGCCCTGCGAAGCACGGTAGCGTCCATGAAATTTTGCCACTAGCGGTCACCCGTCCACAAACTGACCGCGCCCGTCGTTGCTTAACTCTGTCGATCGCATAAAATCGACGCGAGCCATTGGGCTATGGTTACACATTGACACCAACTTTATGTAAGTAAAGAATGCTATTGCTTTATTTTTTTCTTGACCTTACACTGCCGTACTCTTAAATTTAATGTATTTATATTTACTAATAAACTTTAAATATATTTCAAGTTAATATTAAATTTAATCTGAAGAGAAACAGACGCTAAATCTAAGTAAAAAGGACCTGAGTGAAAAATTATTTGTTCTTTATCAGCATGAAGTCTGGCATCCAAGCAAAGATGGCGACCTTTTCACAGCGGATTATGACATTAAAAGTCAAACATGCGTGACCTTTCCACAGACTATACGTTTGTTAGATTCTTTTTAAACTTATTACACCATAATAAAGGTATAGGAAGGTCGCAGCCAATAGCATCAATTAAAAATCTTCCAATGATTTGTATATCACGTAACTTTAATTTGGATATAAATATTTTGAAAACAAATGAATTTGTGTTAATAATTATCTCGTTAGTGCGTTACAATGTGTTTTTGACCTTTTATATATTTTTTGTACGAGTAAAACTATTTGCAAGGTAGTTTGGCTTGATTAGATACTAATTAAGTACGTAAGTAAGTACTCGTAGATGTAATAGAATAATTTTGACCTCGTACTTGGCTTATTCAAACTCCAGATATGGATATAATATAGCAAACGAGCGTGCAGCTTTACTCACTAAACCGATGAATTTTGAGTCTAAAGTTATTCAAAGTCGGCCGGTGCTAGAAAATTTTCTAGAAAAGTTTGACCGGAGACCGCAATTTTCCAACAGTTTTTTACGAGGGGAGCTCGAACCGTCCATCACGTGACCCCGGGAAAGACGACGCTGTTTGTGGCCGCACAGCGTTGTGTAAACCGGGAAGAGCCCGTCTTGGGCGCAGCGCCGGAGGGCACCGGCGCGTTCTACAAGAGATCCCGGAGCCCTCCTGTAGCGCCGGAGTAGGCCACCGAGTGGGTTTTAGTGGAAAGTCCTACATAACCTGGCGTCGCTCCCACGACGTTCGGGTAGAAAAAAAAAGGCGTTCATCGATTTATATGACGCGTTAAAAAAATAACTAGTTTAATTTCTGAAAACGTATTCTTACCTTTGTGTTAGCTGCCAGCACCCCAGCGCCGTTCCTGTTGACCACTCCATTGTTGCACTGCGACTTGAGCACACACACGTAGCCCTGCCCAGCGCAGGTCTGCTGCAGGCCTCCACCGCTCTGTGCCAGCACGTTGCCAGTGCTCTGGAAGGCCTCGTCGATGTTCTGCTGCGTCTGCTGCTGTTGGTAGTCGAATTCGTTCGTTTTCTGCGAATTTTGGATCAGGTTCACGTTAGCGCCTGTCGCGAAGGGCGCAGGTGATGATCCGGTGTAGCCACCACCGATTTTGCTTCCAGATGCGAAATTCGATTGTGATTCAAATGACTGAGAACCGAAACCGGTTTGAGCGGCACCGGTAGCTCCTTGACCGAACGCTGCTTGGTTACCTCCAAAGCCAGCTCCGAAACCGTTCTGAGCGAGGTTCACTCCTCCGTTCAGGAACGGGTTCTTTGAAATGTCAATGTCTCCTTTGTTCGAAGAGCTGAACGATGATGACTCGAAGGAAGACGATTGGTAGGAGCCGGGCTTTACGCCCGCGTCTCCCGCGAAGCCGCCGAGTTTGGAGAAGTCTCCGTTCAGGAAGGGGTTGGCGGTTAAGTCCAGGGCGGCGTTCGCGCCGAAACCAGCGCCCGCTCCCGTCGCACCAGCACCTGAGGTATAGCTCGAGCTGGCTTTGCTGAACTTCCCGAAGCTTCCACTCGCGCCACTCTTGAACGGCGAGTCCTGGTTCATCCACCAGAACGGCCCGTTGCCAGATAATCCGCCTTCTAAGGCTTTAAGAGCATCGGATGCTTGGAAGGAGAATTCGTTGGCGGTGTCTTGGGCGGCAGCGGTTTTGAACGAGTCAACATTGCCATACCTTTCGACGATCTTCCCGTCTTTTAACTTGAGTCCAGCGCATCCTTTGTCACTGGAGCAGCCTTGGAAGGATTGTTGGCTGTGGAACTCCGCTCCCGGCAAGGCCTGGATGGCAGCTAAGGCCTCCTTGGGCGACTTGATGCCCAACTTGATGGTACCAGCGCAATTGGTGCAGCGCTCAGCCCTGGCTTGTGGCTGGGACTCGTCAGCTTCTACGACTGGGTCCTTGGATTTTGGGAGCTCCTTAACATCCTTGGTGTTTTCAGGGTGTGTGTGGACGAGCAGCAGCACGCTAAGGGCCACCACCGAGTGCAGTAGTGGCTTCATGTTTCTGCAACAAGAGAAGGGAGATTTAACGTGTCTGTCATAAAATTGAAGATTGTGCCTTTTGCTACAGGAATAGGAGATTTATTGCAAAATCATTTTGTTGAAAGTATAGGGTGGGACATTCGTGTTATGAGTATACAAAGCATGTCCATATTTGTATATGTCTGTGGCACGTGTCCTCTATTACTTGTTAATGGCGTGCTATCAAGCAAGTCCGGTAATATTCGGTCTACTCTTTAATCTCTGGTTTTAAGCAATTGTTGAGATAGTCTTCCTCCAAGAAAATAAGATGATGAATGTACCAATGTACAGTAATACAAATTTCATATTGACGCAGCCTTATAAGGGATTTATTGCCTATAGTTTTGGTGGAGTATTATTACCCAGAAACTGCCTATAAAACACGTTTGACGTTTTACAATCTACTCCTCACAATGTAAACTCGCTTTCAAAACTGTTTGCTATAGAAATATAGCGCCATTTTGCTCGTATTATACATAGGTACAAGAATTGCAAATGTTTAGCGACTGTAAATAAATGAATGCGGTGACATTGCACTTTGAGCCTAGCTCCAGACTAAGTATCAAAATCATTTGTAGAAGCAAACACGCTTCTGCAATAAAATACCTAAAAATATTACTTGTCTTACAGAGAATAAATTTAAATCTATCATTAAACGAAACCTCCCTGCATTCTATAAAATTAAACTACTTAAACGATAAAAAACCTTGGTGCGAATTGTCTCCAGCGTAACTTTAATAATAATTGTACCAAATTATGAAATTGTAAATATTGAAAAGAGTAACACCGAATTTCTTGCCGCGTTTTGTTGGTTATATGTATAAAAATAATTGCCCTTAGTGGTAGAATTTATCAGCTCAAAGTTTGTATATTTTAAAAAACTTTATCTGTTACCGATATTCCACAGTAAAATTAATTGAAATAGAAATAACTATTAATTTTATATCAGTCTATTTTCCATCTATATATTATTATATAAAAGGAGAAGGTGACTGACTGACTGACATATCAACGTAGGCTAAACTATAAGGGCTAGAAACTTGAAATTTTGCACAGGGGTTCCTTTTATAACGTAGGGGAGCACTAAGAAAGGATTTTTGAAAATTCACCCCCTAAGGGGGTAAAACGGGGGTGCAAATTTAGTATGAAACTTTGCCGTTTTTGATGTTATTCGAATGAAATTCAGTACCTATGAAGGTTTTTTATTGAGTTTCGAAAACCATCTCTTAAAAGGGGGTGCAAAGTTAGTAGGTATAAAAGTTTTTCGTATATACCTACATTATTTCAATGAAATTTTGTATTTAGGTTATGTTACGTCTAATTCCACGCGAGCGAAGCTGCGGGCGTCCACTAGGATTAAATAAAAAATATACATATCTACGTCAGTTTCTAAGAAGCTTTTATCGTTACCAAAGTTGATATCCAAAGACATCGATTCTCACGAAACGCCAATCCGCAGACAATCATGTTTTTTTTTTTACCATTTTCATTAGCAAGATCGTGACCAATATTTTATGTATGAAATACAAAAGTGGGTGTGAATTTTTGTTGTTTAATTTTACAAAATTGATGAATCACCTCATAACGAAATAAATTATTTACTTTGACTTTGACTTTGACTTTGACCAATGTGACTGTGACCTAGCCCATGAGGAGAGGAGACCGGAGCCCAAATGAGCTCGAGGAACAATGGGACAAATTAACGGCCAAGTGCGAGTCGGACTCGCGAAGGGTTCCGTACCATTATCTATACAAACGGCAAAAAAATTGTCTGTTGTATGGAAGCCCCCCTTAAATTTTTATTTATAAATTTTTTTAGTATTTGTTGTTATAGCGGTAACAAGTTATTAAATGTCCTTTAGATGAGAAAAACATTCACTACTGCTCTCGTTTGGCTAAGATGAATAGTTCAAGTCCACGTCCTCGCTCCATCTTGGTTAAATTCAACAGTCCTCGGCTGCGCGATGAGTTCCTCGCTGCAACTGGCAGATTTAACAAGAATAATCGCGATGACAAACTCAATACAAGCCACCTGGGCATAGGCGGTGCAAAAAAGAGTGCAATATACGTCGCAGAACATCTTTCTCCGGAGAACAAGAGCTTACATGCTGCCACAAGAAAGAGGGCTCGAGAGCTGAGCTACAAATACGTTTGGGTTCGAGATAGCAGAATATACATGCGCAAAAACGATGAATCGAACTATGTACATGTCAAAAGTATAGACCTTCTCAATCGTTTGTCATAATGACGCTAAATTTACCTTACTGTTACTAAAGGGCACGTTTAAATGTTACTATCAAAATGTTAGAGGGTTGAATACAAAAACTATTGATGTTTTTAACAATGTTGTGTGTAGTAATTACGATCTGATAGTATTGACAGAGACTTGGTTGACCAGCAGTGTTTGTAATAATGAGTTATTTGACGACAGGTACATGGTATACAGACGTGATCGGGAAAACACCGGATTCCACCACGGAAAAATGGGTGGCGGTGTTCTCATAGCCGTCTCTAAACGGTTTAAGTCTTCTCGCTTGAGTTCTCTAGAATCAGACTGTGAGGATGTATGGGTAAAAGTTGATGTATGTGACAACTTGAACAATGCGGTTTCATTATATATATGTGGTGTATATATACCTCCTCCTGTTAAAAAACATATCCTAGAGCATTTTATCAATAATTCCAATCGCGCTCTTGAAAATTTGAATGGAAACATCATGGTCTTTGGTGATTTTAATCTGAGCAGTCTTTGTTGGAATAAGTCTAGTGACCACATACTTAAACCTGTAGCGTCAAATAGTTTATATAATAGCATGCTTATTGATTTCATGTCTCTCAACAATCTAGCTCAACATAATTCTTGTTTGAATAATAAGAACAAACTGTTGGATCTCGTAATGAGCACAATGAATGTCACTTACGTAAGTGTGTGTGCCGACCCGTTATCTGTGATTGATCCTTTGCATCCTCCTATCGAATTTTATTTTGAACTCGAAAGTCATAAACACCTCCAGCCGAACGACGAACCCAGATTTTTATTTTTTAAAGCTGATTATAGTAAAATTTTAGATGAACTCAACAGTATACCCTGGAAGAAGGATTTATCATCTTGCACTGGTGTGGACGATATGGTTGCATACTTTTATAAAATCCTTCGCTCTGTAATTACTAAACATGTACCAAAATCCCAGCCTCGCAACAACAAAAACTACCCAATTTGGTTTTCTAAATCATTAATTAAAGCTATCCAAGAAAAGTTTAAATATAGAACCAAATACCGCAAGTATTGTAACCCTCGCGATCTATTAACGTTTGAGTTCCTAAGAGACAGATGTGCAAAAATGCTTAGCATCAATTATAAAATTTATATACAACGTTTAGAAAATTCTCTTAAGTCCAATCCGAAATTGCTGTGGAGCTTTATTAAGCATAAAAGAGGTGGCAGAAGCACATATCCTGCTCATATGTTTTCTGGCACAAAATCTGCATCCACAGGCTCTGATGTTTGTGATCTCTTTGCAGAACAGTTTTCTTCAGTCTACAACACGAATAAATTGCCCATTCCTGACGAGTCTTTTACACCTCCTGCTTCTAACATTTTAATTAATATCTCAGTTACAGTGGACCAAGTCTATAGGGTATTAAAAAGACTTGATCCTACGAAAGGCGCAGGATCAGACGGAATACCTTCGATCTTTGCCGTCAGATGTGCCAGCGCTCTTGCATTGCCACTTAATCTTATAATTAACAGGTCCCTTTCCACTGGTACATTTCCTACAGTCTGGAAGGATGCTCTAGTTATACCCCTGCACAAAGGCGGAGATTCAGGTTCTGTAAAAAACTATAGACCTATTTCACTTATAACTGTCTTTGCTAAGGTTTTTGAAAAACTTATATGCCCCATACTTACTTGGCACATAAAACAGCTCATCACACCGGAACAGCATGGGTTTATGAAAGGACGTTCCACAACTACCAACTTAATATCGTTTGTCCAAGACTTGGCTATGGGTGTTGATCAAGGACTAGCATTTGATGCAATATACACCGACTTTAGTAAGGCCTTTGACACAGTACACCATGATATTTTGCTACATAAACTATCAACACTTGGAATAGCTGGTAATTTTCTAAAATGGTTTAGATCTTATCTCACGAATAGACAGTCAGTAATAGTAGCTGGGGGATTTAAATCTAAGCCTTATACTGCTCTCTCTGGAGTTCCACAAGGTTCTCATCTAGGGCCGTTACTCTTCAACGTTTTCATTAACGACATTGGCAAGTGCTTTCAAAACTCCAAATTTTACATGTTCGCGGATGATTTAAAATTTTTCAGAACAGTAAATTCGGATCAGGACGCCTTGTTGTTGCAAAGTGACCTGGATAATCTTGTATTGTGGTGCTACTCAAATGGCATGAAATTAAATGCTGAAAAATGCAATGTAGTACGCTTTACCAGGAAAAAGACGGCTCTAAGCAGATCTTATTGTGTTGATGGCGGGTCTCTGAATGAAGTTGATCACATAAGAGATCTGGGTGTCATTCTTGATAGTAAATTAAGATTTAATTTACATATTGATAGCATAACAAAAAAAGCGTTTAAAATTCTGGGGTTTGTTCTACGTAATTGTAGAGAATTCAAAAATCCAAGCACCAAAATTGCAATCTTCACAGCTTTAGTGCGGAGTGGCTAGGAATATTGTAGTGTTATCTGGAACCCATACTATGATATATACAAGAAACGTATCGAAAGTGTACAGAAGCGGTTCCTGTGGCACTTATCATACAGCTGTTATTTAGCAAAAGCTTTGCCAAACTATGATAACCGTCTAGAGTATTTTCACATGAAATCGCTTCTACACCGTAGAAGTCTTCTTGACATGGTGTTTTTGTATAAATTGATAAACGGCCACTTTGACTCTCCTGACCTTTTGTCCCAAATACACATTTTATCGCGGTGGAAAAAACAAAGATCTATGAAATATACCCCATTTGTCGCGAAAAGTGCGCGTTCTAACCTTGGATTTTATGCTCCCCTTAACAGAATAGCAAGGCACTACAATGATCTTCACAATAAAAATCTAGGCAATAGTTGTGGTAGTCATTCGGATGGAGGAGTGTCAGGCACTAATCCAAAAACTAAAACATCAGAAAAACATACAACAATAGATATTTTCTCAAACAGCTTGTTCTCCTTCAAAAAATCGTTATCTATGCTATGATAAATTATAGAAAAACGCATGCATGAATAATTGTTTTAATTTTAATTTTACTCAAGAAAATTTTTTACTCAATTTTTAACCTATTTTTGTATTGTCTTTATTTACTTTTGCTTTGATATAATAAATTATTTCTGTTTTGTATCGCACTTAATGTACTTTTTCTCCAAATTGTAATATTTGTATTTTTTAAATTGTATCTAAGTATTGTATGGTATGTGTTGCTCATGTTTACAGTGTTGTTTGCGCCTATAATTGAGGTGACACTTAAATTGTTTTTATTTTGGATGTATAATTTCATAGTTTTACATGGTGTTCGCTTTGTTGGCGCAACTTATTAAATAAATAAATAAATAAATAAATAAATAACAGAAATACATCATCTGTGAAAATTTGAACTGTCCATCACGGTTCATGAGATAGATGGACAGACGGACGGACAGACAGACAGACGGACAGTGAAGCCTGAAAAAAACCTGGTGAGGATAAGTTGTCTGGGCTGATTGGTCTAATTGGTTTTGGTATTTAGTTGGTCGTTCTAAACACAAATAAGCTGCAACCCGTAGCCGTAGACGCCCACTGGTGGGCACGGGTCTTCTCCACAAAATCTGCGGGAGGTCTGGAGCATACTCCACCACTCTGCTCCAATGCGGATTGGTGGAGGGGTTAGTGGCCAGCCCAGTGTCAAATGTCTCTAATTCCGAATTCCCTCAACGCCCACGGCGCCGTGGAAGAGTAGGAAAGGTTTGTCTGTCTGTCTGTCTGTCTGTCTGTATTGAATCGAGCCATTGGGCTAAGGACGCAAATAAACCCGTACAATGGCTACCATAACACGTCGTGTCAAGGAGCTTTGAATCCTTTTAGAAATTAAATCCTTAAATCATTTGAGTGCCTAGTTTGACAAGATCAATCTCTTTGTGTAGATAACCTTGAACCTTCACTGTGAGCCGTTAATCTGAGTTATTGTAAGCCTTATTTGAATATCTGCCTACACAGTACAGACTAAACATGAACATTAATTTTGTTTGTAATGTTTTCACACAAAAACTACTGGAGCGATTTCAAAAATTCTTTCACCATTAGATAGCTACTATCTTCACTGAGTGACATAGGCGATATAATATTACTAGTTGTAAACGAAACTATTGTTATGTCTAATTCCACGCGAGCGAATCGCTACATACATAGTTACGTACTTACATACCTACATTATTACATATCGTCGGTACAAAAGTCAACTAGCTAAAGTATCATTTCGGCAGTAAACTAAGTAAACTAATCTCACATCGATTAGTTTACCTATGTAGAACTTTTACTTTTTTCAGTTGCAGATGAACGATTTGTAATTATTAACATTTATATTTGACATGCCACATGTACAATATTTTGCCACAGTATGCGTTGTGTCAAGATATTGATGTCATGTAAAAACTGCCAAAATTACACTTTGGCTAGTTGACTTTTGTACCGACGATATTTACATACATACCAAGCTAATAGAGGCGTGTTAAAAACAAAAAAATCTCTCCCAGCTTACTAATGGTATAAATAGACGACAAGGAACTTTTCTGACTATGCATTGAACTTCTCATAAAAATTTCTAATACATATAACATTACATTGTACGTGCGTATGTTTGTTCGCACTTAGTAAGGCCGCGCGTAGGTTGGGCAAACAGCTGCAGGAATTGAAGGTTCCTTCAAGACATCGTTTTGTAGAACAATGTTCCCTATATCCATACTTCCATACTAATATTATAAATGCGAAAGTAACTCTGTCTGTCTCGCTTTCACGTCAAAACTACTGAACAGATTTAAATGAAATTTGGTACACAGATAGTAGATACAAGGATATAGATAGCCTGAGAAAGGACATAGGCTACTTTTTAATTGGAAAAAAGTGTTGTAAAGGGTTGAAAAGGGGGATGAAAGGTTGTATGAAAGTATTGTCATTTTCAGAACTAGAAGCATAAAATTTATATTTTAGGCTGTGGATTAGATATAAATAAATATGGCATTCAAAGTATGTAAAAATGTTACCCTTAAGGGTGTAAGATAAACATAGGGGATAACACATTTAAGGATTCATTACAAATTTATGGAGCTAAAGTTAACGCGTTAAGAAGAATCTATTACCTATTATGTCTAATACCGGACCGAGTTCCAATCAAAGCGCACCAATGACTTATAAGTTATGTGCGATTTAAAAAATACTCCTAATATATAAAAATACGATTAAAAAATTCTATTAAAAAATAAAGTAGGAGACGTAGGGACGAGCTTCGCTCTCGTGGATTTAGACTGCGGTAGTTTCGTTTATAGTTGCTTACTATTTTAATCACGGACATTACTGGACAATCTCTACCCAGTGAAACCTATGGAAACTTTAAACATCTCATCACTTTAGTCAGAATTTTCATCCCCTTTTTCAATACTTTATAGATTTAAAATACAAAATCGCTGAGGTTTGCATTGGAGATCGTATATTTCGTTCCAACACGTTATAATGCACCAGAATTAAAAAAACAAATTGTATGTACAGAAAATGACCTTATTTAGTTTTATTAATAACTAGCTTTTACCCGCGGCTCCGCCCGCGTGGGAAAAGGGAATTAACAATGCCATCTGTTAACAACATCCGGAACTAAATATCTATCAAATAACAAAACATCGATATCTTCCCATGGGGATGTTTTACCGCGGTAAAAAGTAGCCTACGTCACTCTCCACCCTCCTCACTATCTCCACACACAAAAACCATACCATTTAATAGCTTCGTTGCGACGTGAAAGCCGGACAAACAAACAAACACACTTTCACATTTATAATATTAGTATGGATAGATTAATAATAGTTTGGGTGTAATAGATAATCCAATGAAAATTTTAGTATTAGATACATATCGTTTGAATATAATATTTATTAATATCTATAATAATCATAATTTAGCTACATTTCGTATTTGCAAGATACGAGTAAATATAGTACTTTGAGTAATTAACAGTTAATTAACTGTGAATTTGCTAACTCGTTTCCGATGCATGTCATGGTTAGATTAAATGTAAATTAATAAAAGTTTCCTAGCAATTAAATAGTTTTGTTTAAACAGTTATTTTATATAATTCGCCATAGAGGAACATACATACATACATAAATGCTTGGACTCTCAGATTAGAGAATGAAAGGCAGACTAATAAACCGTTCATTGCATCTTTTTTTTTCGAATGGACTTTTGTTGTATGGTCATACAGACCTTCACGGCGTCACCTTATGGGCTGGTAAGCTTCAAAGAGCTCAAACCAATAGGTAAAGGATTACTCCTTCAAGTGTGTGGGTGCGATTGATCCAAGGGTGCCCCTGGGGCGACCTCGGCTTAGGGCGACACTGTGTTTGTCTATACTAAGGGAACATACCCATACTACGTGACCTATTTTTTAAGTTTTTTCGACCCCTCCCTCCCCTCGGTGACCATTCGTAGTATATGCCAAGACCCCTATACAGTCTGTAACTTACAGTAACTTAATTTACGAACACAACAATTATTTTCTGTTTAATCGAAAAAATACGAGATTCCTCTCATTAAAATCGACTACGTGACAAAGGCCTGAGCCCCCCCCCCCCCCCCGCTCCTGTGACTGACCGTAGTATTTTAAAGACTCCGCTCCCCCCCCCTAAACGGGTCACGTAGTATGGGTACGTTCCCTAATACTAGTGGACGCCCGCAGCTTCGCTCGCGTAGAATTAGACCCATTAACGACGTCTGCCCGCGTTCGGGTTGCCCACTTGACTTCAAAAACGGCAAAGTTTCATACTAACTTTGCACCCCCGTTTTACCCTCTTAGGGGATGAATTCTCAAAAATCCTTTCTTAGTGCTCCCCTACGTTATAAAAGGAACCTCTGTGCAAAAATTCAACTTTCTAACCCTTATAGTTTAGGCCCTGTGTTGATATGTCAGTCAGTCAGTCAGTCAGTCAGTCAGTCAGTCAGCTTCTCCTTTTATAAGATAGATTATAAAGAGGAAAGATTTGTTTGTAATGTTGTCACACAAAAACTACTGGACCGATTTCAAACCTGCCCTCCGAAGCACGGTAGCGTCCATGAAATTTTGCCTCTAGTGGTCACCCATCCACAAACCGACCGCGCCCGTCGTTGCTTAACTCTTTTGATCACATTGAATCGAAACGAGC
Source organism: Carterocephalus palaemon (assembly GCA_944567765.1). Classification (NCBI taxonomy): domain Eukaryota; kingdom Metazoa; phylum Arthropoda; class Insecta; order Lepidoptera; family Hesperiidae; genus Carterocephalus; species Carterocephalus palaemon. The sequence goes on from OX155667.1 coordinate 783,459, forward strand.
CATTGGGCTATGGACACTACAAAAAAGCTCACAAAGTTGATGCTGATCGGAAAATCACTCAGGGATAAAACGCCTTCTTGGACGGGTAGTCAGGTAAAGGTAGTGTTTTCTACTGCACTAACTCTACACTAATTTATCGATTATTATGTATACATATCGATAAAATTACCATGGACGCGGCCACCACTAGCATTGCGCAACGGAGGCTAACAGGTACGACTGGGTACGAGTTTCGAGTCGCAGTTAACGAAATGATGACACTTACACTTCGATTGCACGTTTTCGATGCGTGGACGACCCTGTGTACGGTTTAACCGCCCAGAATTATAATAAGAACTAGTGGACGCCCGCAGCTACGCTCGCGTGGAATTAGACATTCACTAACTTCAAAAACGGCAAAGTTTCATACTAACTTTGCACCCCCGTTTTACCCCCTTAGGGGGTGAATTTTCAAAAATCCTTTCTTAGTGCCCCCCTATGGTATAGAAGGAACCCCTGTGCAAAATTTAAAGTTTCTAACCCTTATAGTTTAAGCCCTGCGTTGATATGTCAGTCAGTCAGTCGGCTTCTCCTTTTATATACATAGACTAGCGATCGCTGATTGGTTGAAATTCGAGGTTTATTTGACCCTAGTTCTTTTATTTTAAAATAATATACAAATTTTTATAAGGACATATTATAATACATATATTTTTGGACGTAAACAGATGCAACACAGTGCTTACTTTATGCATCTTTTTACGAACATATTTTTGTTTTGGTATTTTCCTTGTTTTTGTGTTGAAATAAATAATTTGAATTTTGATATTATTATAAAAAGGACTATTTGTTATTTATATACCACAATAAAAGAATTGAAAACGACGTGAAATTAGATGGTAGAGACTATAGGGAACCAAATAGGTTTTATATGAAACCTAATTGGTTCCATACAGAGTTCGCCCGGGGCAGTACCACCGCCCGCCACGGTACCTAGTACTATTTCTGCCGTGTAGTAATTGTTTTTAAAGCAATTATGGTCCGGTTGTAAAGGTGTGGTTTCCGGTTACACTTCTCTAGAGGCGACCATCTTAGTCCTCAAGGGTAGCAACACATCTGTGACTGACTTAGAACGAGACTCCTACTAACAAGCTAACTGGACTATTACTAACACCAACTAACAGGGCTAACTATCACTAACAGTCCCCAGTCCTCACACCTACTAACGAACTGACCAACTAATGTTCTAATTAACTCTCTCAACTAATTGGACTAACCATCCCAGTCCCTAATTGAGTCTTGTTCACAGTCAGTCACAGTTGTCATGAGCGGCAGCGGATGGGTGGTGCTGCAAGCTCGTTTGCTATCTTGTATCTATAAAAAAATACGTGCAGTGCAATGTAGGTGGGCCTTAAAGTATTGAGCTGTGCGATGTCGCTTACTACTTTTATAACTATTAACGACTGATTAAGTACAATACAATACCACAGTACACTGTCGATGTGCCCACCCATTCCTTAGAGGTTCAGTCATCGCTTTCGTCAGCCTTGTACCCACGCCTAGAATAGCTGGGCTCTGAAGTCTCAATCGTTTTGGTAGAGATCGCGATTGCACGTAGAGCGACCTTTGTTTGTAAATTATTTTTAAAAAAGTTCGCACGTAGAGCGAGCTTTGTCTGTTTGCAAATGATTTTAAAAAAAAAGTTTACATGTAGGACGATCTTTGTATGTTTGTAAATTATTGAAAAAAAAGGCGACCTTTGTATGTTAATAAGTTATTGAAAAAAAAAGTTTGCACGTAGAGTTTACCTTTGTATGTTTGTAAATTATTTAAAAATAAAGTTTGCACGTAGAGCGAGCTTTGTCTGTTTGCAAATTATTGAAAAGAAAAGGTTGCACGTAGAGTGACCTCTGTATGTTTGTAAATTAATGAAAGAAAAAGGTTGCACGTAGACAAGTTGCACCTTTGTATGTTAATCAATTATTGAAAAAAAAAAACGAGTGCGTAAAGTGAAAAAATATTTTCAAACTCAAACAAACAAATGAACTAAACAGGTTGAAAAGTAAAATTTTTATTTATTAATTTGCAAGATCATGTTTGACAGTGTTCTCAAAAGCATTCGGTGGCATCTAATATAGATTTACGTCCATGACATGCGAAATAGATATTTGATCTGGCCGGGATTCGTACCCGGAACCCGCGGCCAGCAGACGGGTCTCTCATCACTAAATTATTATTCCTAAATACGAAAAGAAACGACTTTGGCTCAGTCTTGTAGGTCAACAATTATGTATTCTCAAGGTTTCAAAACACAAAATATTTATTACTACCAATCAGTCACTAATTTTAACTTTTTAATGAATAACATATTTATTTTTCTTTGAACAAAGAAATTTTAACAGAAATAAAATAAAAACATACATTATAAAACAAAGCACTAACACGCTTTTATTAGCTTGGTATGTTTATTTGTGTGTGTGTATGTTTATTTGCGTGTATGTATGTATGTAACGGAATCTTTGAACGTGATTTTCGCCCACTTCAAAACGTTGGAATAATTTGAAATATTGCACACCGATGACAATACAATAATTGAAAAAAAATAACAAAAATCTATTTTCAAAAATTTCGGATTAATTTGAAACTGCAAAATTATCAAAGACGACGACAAAGAAATAATTATTAAAAAAAAATCTACTGTTTAGTTCGGTTAGATTTTACGATGTTTTCCATTATGGTATTTGTATGTATGTTTTTATCGTTTACATCGTATTAAGGAGCTTTAGTTTCATGTTTGGATTTAAATTAATTTTTTGAGAGCCTAGTAATATTTTCAGGTATTTTATTATAGAAGCGAACACAAAAGTATCAAAATCTTTTGAGGGTGCCAAATGATTTTGATACTTTACTTAGTCTAGAGCTAGGTACAATCAATTTATAATACTAATCCTTTGCCTTATATTGATCACTTTAGAATAACATTATATCTCTTTTTTTTAAGTAGTTTGTAGTTACCTAGACTTTCGTTAAGCGTGCGTGTCCAATCACCTCATAGCGAAATAATATTTGACTTTGACTTTATCTTTATTTCTTGTAATGAAGTTAAGTACACAATTTTTTTCAAACAAATTACCAGTGTCATCTATCGTTTACGAATTATCATTTTATCTAGGCTCTATACAGGGTGTATTGTAGTTTTAAATATTGGGAGATTCTTTATCACCTATCGTTTACAAATTATCATTTTATCTAGGCTCTATACAGGGTGTATTGTAGTTTTAAATATTGGCAGATTCTTTATCACCTATCGTTTACAAATTATCATTTTATCTAGGCTCTGTACAGGGTGTATTGTAGTTTTAAATATTGGCAGATTCTTATCACCTATCGTTTACAAATTATCATTTTATCTAGGCTCTATACAAGGTGTATTGTAGTTTTAAATATTGGCAGATTCTTTATCACCTATCGTTTACAAATTATCATTTTATCTAGGCTCTATACAGGTTGTATTGTAGTTTTAAATATTGGCAGATTCCTAAGCTAGGTAAAATATGAAACTTTCCAGTCGATTTATCAAATCGTGAAGTCTATAAGGTCGTCACGATTAACCTCTCTTGTGTCGAACGTTTTAATCTGGTGACGAAACGAGTCTAGATTTTAAGGTCACGAAACAGCTGGGTCTTAAAAGATGAACTTAAATAATTAAGTGAAGGCCGGTTCTGATCCATACTAATATTATAAATGCGAAAGTAACTCTGTCTGTCTGTCTCGCTTTCACACCAAAACTACTGAACCGATTTAAATGAAATTTAGTAAACAGATAGTCTAAAGCCTAAAAAAGGACAAGGAAAAGTGTTGTAAAGGGTTGAAAAGGGGGATGAAAGGTTGTATGAAAATATTGTCAATTTAGAAGCATATATTTTATTTTATTAGATATTATTATTATTTTATGCTGTTGATTAGATATAAATAAATATGGCATTATAATTAATTGTGACATTTTCTCTGTAATACCCGCAACATGAGACATTTTCCATAAATTCACATGACATTTTTTATATATTCCTTTTGACATTATTTAAGTTCTGTATGTAATCGTTATTTTGTATTTCCTGTTGTATTTTAAACTCGCTCGCATGGAATTAGACATAACAATAGTTTCGTTTACACCTAGTAATATTATATAGCCTATGTCACTCATTGAAGATGCAGCTTTCTAATGGTAAAAGAATTTATGAAATCGGTCCAGTAGTTTTTGTGTGAAAACATTACAAGCAAATGTTTCCTCTTTATAATATTAATAACTAGTTGACGCGCAGCTTCGCTCGCGTTACACATTCACTAACTTCAAAAACGGCAAAGCTTCACACTAACTTTCCACCCCCGTTTTACCCCCTTAGGGGATGAATTTTCAAATTTTTCTCGCCGTAAAAACCATCCTTGAACTTCAACGAACATTTAAAAAAAAAGAATTGGCCAAATTGGTCCTGGCGTTCTTGAGTTATGCGCTTACCAACACATTTTGCGATTCATTTTTATAATATAGATTATATAATATACATTGTATAAATTTGATGTAACTATTGTTACCTATAAAAACTATGAACTATGATGCGGACTTATTAAACACCTGTTCACCTGTTTACTGCCTGCCCCGTCGCGGTAACAGGCGCAATATTACAAACCCACCGTTTAAGCAATCTATTTATAAAATCAATCGCTTATTCAATCATTTGAATCAACATTTTTTACGGTCCGAATTCCGATTGTAATCTTTAGCTTGAGGCAAACAATATGACGCCATTTTGGAAACAAACATTGATTTTGCATTACGCATTCCATCTATTACATCCGTGAATCTGCTTAATTATCAAAAAAATTACCCATAGACAATCATTATTATAGCAAGCGCGGTAAAAACGTTTGTTAAGCATCTTAGGTCACGCATTACATATTGTTATAGGTGGTAGAGCCTATAGGAAACCATATAGGTTTTATATGAATTTATATTTTAAATTTAAAGCTTTTATTTAACTTTATTCGTATGTATGTATCTATGTATGTATGTATGTATGTCCTGGAATCTTGCAATCAATATTTCACCCACTTCCACTGAAGCTATTTCGCATTTTACAAAAACGCGCCTTTATCTACGGCCTACAAAAGCGTGAGTCCCTGCGAGAACTGTTTAAGTCTAAAAATATTTTAACTGTCCCATGCCAATATATTTATGAAAATATTATGTATGTATGGAAAAATGTTAATATCTTTGACAAAAAAAGCAGTATACATAACTTTAGTACAAGAAATAAGGATAAATTTATTGTACCTAGCTCTAGACTAAGTAAAGTATCAAAATCTTTTATGGGGAACTGTGTTCGCTTCTACAATAAAATACCCGGAAATATTACTTGTCTCTCAGATAATAAATTTAAATCTTACATTAAACAAAACCTCCTTAATAAAGCTTTCTATAAAATTAATGACTACTTGAACGATAGAAATGCTTGGTGCGATGTATCTCCAGCTCCACTTGTTCAATAATAATGTAATGCGATCCAATTATAAAAATTGTAAATTTTGAAAAGAGTAATTACCGAGTTTCTTGCCGTGTTCTTCTCGGTAGCATCAACTTTGTGAACCGGCGGTAGATAAAAAATGTTATGACGTTCATTAAGCGTATACAAAATACCATATAATGAAAAATAAATGAATCTGAAATCTATCGAGCTGAAATTTGGCACACATATTTGGTTCCGATGACCATGCATGAAAAAAAATTAAAAAAAAATTATTATAAAAACCTTTTTAAAAAAATATATTTTTGAATAATTCAATTAATTAAAAGCTTTTATTTAACTTCACTCATAAATGTATGTCCTGGAATCTTGCAATCAATATTTCACTAACTTCCACTGAAGCTATCGGGCTGAAATTTGGCACACATATTTGGTTCCGATGACAATGCACGATAATAAAAAAAGTTATAAAAAGCTTTTATTTGAGTCTTGTTCAAAGTCAGTCACAGTTGTCATGGGCGGCATTGGATGGGTGCTGCTAGCTGTTTGCTATTTTATATCTCATATCCATTCAAAAAAGAAAAAAACTGTACATAGCATAAGTAGTTTTAAGTTCATTGTTACAATTTCGATTTGTATCGTTATTTGTGTGAAAAATAAATATCATCTTCTTCTTCTACTTGTAGTGAACCGTATACAGACTCTACCATCACAAACCCGCTCACAGATTGACGCACGAGAGGTCAAAAGTTCAAAGTTTCATCCGTTTAGGCGAAGCTGATCTTTAAGTAGTCCTTCGCACCGCTCACAAATGTACCACTTTCTGCGTATGGTAAAACATAGGACAGATGCAATCTGTTAAGACTACGCATGTCTGGTTCTTCTCTAAAAACGGGCCAAGTGCGTGACGGACGCACAGTGTAGGGTTTATTATTTATTTTTAATTAAGATTTATTGCTTTACACGTTTTTTAGTAACATACAATTAGATATAGCCAATACGTGAACCTTGTTTAGGCATTGCAAGTTGAGGAGAGAAGCAGACATTTTAATTATTAATTAAAATGTCTGCTTCTCTTTAATAATATACCTAGGTCAATTTAGGTTTTAGGTGTGTCATATACTGTTTTATATATTGAATATTTAATTATTTACTTTTTGTTCCTACTTGTTTAATATAAGACTAAGAGCGTAGTTTACAGATAGCTCTTAGTCTTATATTAAACGGGCCAAGTGTGATCACTCGCAGTGTCGGGTTCCGTACATTTCGATGTATTGCAATCATTGATTCAAGTAAAAAATGTAGTTCATAGTTTAGTAGAAAAATTGGGATAGTAAAGTAAAAACTATGGGATAAGATAGATATGGGATGGACAAATAAACATTTGAATTTGAATTTAAATTTGATATGTGGTTGTCTCTGCCTGTGCCATCGCCAAAATACAAGCTTGATGTTAGTTTAAGCTATTTATTAGTATTAATATATTCTTTTTTTGTGTCACGATAAAAATAGATTGGTCTAGTTTTCGTAAAACAAGGCTTCAAAATTAGGAAACGAATACGTCTTAATTTATAGTTTCAAATCTAGTTTAATATGATCTAATTATTCATTTATTCGGTTGCAATGTATTATAATTTTGATCTGATTTAATTTATTGCAATTTCTTTAGCCGTGACTGTGAACAAATGTTAACAATGTGGTCACGCGACTTCACATGTATCTTTTAAAATATAACATACTAGTGGACGCCCGTAGCTTCGCTCGCGTGAAATTAGACTAAATAATAGATTAAAGAGTAGCCTACGTCCTTCCTCAGCCTCTAGACTATCTGTGTACCAAATTTCATTTAAATCGGTTCAGTTGTTTTGGCTTGAAAGCGAGACAGTAAGAGTTACTTTCGCATTTATAATATTAGTATAGGTACATAGATTTTACATAGAAAAAAGTTAGGCTTTATACATATATTATAACTTCATGTAGCATGCAATGTTTTAACATATTGTAAGTAATTTTCAGAAGTATTAATTCAATAGTTATAAGTAAGTGAGAACATGTTATTTAAGTGGATCATTAAATAAATGAATCAATAAATGTTAATATGTCTGTCCGTCACGTCTATCTCTTGAACGAAAATAGGCAGAAACAACAAATAATTAAAAAATTAAAACCTAAAGGAAACAAATATATCTCTTATAAATTTATTTATAAAATTATTGTAAATTAGCCATAAGGCAGGTTAGGCACCTGTGTAGGATTAGCTATTCATTCAAGGATCAATAGCTCATCCTTTGCTTTATATTAATCAGTTTAGAATAGCATTATATCTCTTCTCTTTATGTAGTTTGTAGTTACCTAGACTTTCGTTAAGCGTGTGTAATCACCTCATAGCGAAATGAATTATTTGAATTTGAATTTGAAATATCGGCTCTTTACGGAACCCTACGTACGTTATTCCGCCTCGCTCTAGACCGGTTTCTGTTTGAACTGGCTACTGCCAATAAAAGGATTACCACATATAGGTAGCATCGTTTTATCACCTGTTAATTTAAAAGTAGTCTGCCTTCGGACGTTTCAAATTGTTTATATTTCGATGCAAATCATAGAAAATTGATCTAAATAACAAATTTTTACGAAACTCTCTTGAGTTCAATCCGTCATTAAGAATGTGGTTTAATCAATATATCGTCTTCAAGGACAACTGGAGCAATATATTTTTAACTATAAACAGTGGGTATGATAATCAGCTGCGTCTTCAAATGTTGACAAGTCAAGCTTAGTTTTTTTTTATTGTACTAACATATTTAAAAAAAAAACTACTATTTTATTACTGAACGATTCGTGAGTGTCTATATTCATAGTTGAAGTTACCGGCTTACTCGCGTGTGATTTAAGTCGGAAATAGGCCGACTAGTTTCGATCTATTACGATGATCATCTTCAGGAGTAAACGTGCTCGCGGGGGGCACGGCGTACACTGTAATAGATCGAAACTAGTCGGCCTATTTCTGACTTAAATCACACGTGAGTAAGCCGGTAATTTCAACTATGAAAAAACTACTAACCAAATCTATGGACTGTTTTATTTTCTGGATTTTATTTTATGTCATCATCATCATCACAACCCTTTCTTTGTCCCACTGTTGGGCACGGGTCTCCTCTCAGAACGGGAAGGATTAGGCCTTAGTCCACCATGCTGGCCAAGTGCGGATTGGTAGACTTCACATGCCTTCGAGAGCGTTAGAAGAACTCTCAGACATGCAGGTTTCCTCAGATGTGTCCTTCACCGTTACAGCAAGTGATATTTAATTTCTTAAATCGCACATAACTTTGAAAAGTCATTGGCGCCGCTGGGGCTTGAACCCGGACCGCTCGAGTGAAGGGCGAGTTCGATAGCCACTGGGCTGTCACCGCTTATTATTATGTATCTCTTTATATTTATCTGGTCCAGATGTGGACCCGGTATTGGAAGGCTTGCGTGGGGACACAGGTCCAACACGTAGAGGCCCTTCGAGACATTTTAATGAGTTGTGATGTGGCACACGTGGCGGATACCACCCTCGATCGACTGCACCATCGATTGGTACACCCGAAGGTGGGCCCCGCCAGATGTACAGGAACTATTGCAAAGGAATGGAAACTATATTGGGTCTATTGTGGTGGCTTTAGAGGGAGTGATACATGGGCTATGGTGAACTATGACACCTGCCATTCAGATCGTTACAAACCTAAAAAGCGGCAGGTGGTGACTCGCCACTCACGCAGCTTCGCTCGCGTGGAATCAGACATAACAATAGTTTCGGTTACACCTAGTAATATTATATAGCCTATGTCACTCAGTGAAGACGCAGCTTTCTAATGGTAAAAGAATTTTTGAAATCGGTCCAGTAGTTTTTGTGTGAAAACATTACAAACAAAATGTTTCCACTTTATAATATTAGTATAGATTATAGATACTTTGTAGGTAAGCTGTTATCCACTATAAAAAGATGTCCTCTAGTCTCCTAAACATTAAATATCTTATTGACAACACGAGCTTGACAACATAACTAGTTTGAAATCAATACAAAACTAGTTTTCAAACAAGTTTTCGGTATTGTTGAATTATTTTTAATATAAATCGCTCCATGACGCTATAATGTTTGGTGTTTTTAAAAACTTTTTGTCGTTAAATAATAAAATTTCGAGTCATTCGCGGTCATAATTTAATAGATTGAGACGAAGTTTGACAGTTTTAGTTTTTGATTAGCAAACGGGCATGCAATAAACTCCGAATGTTCAGTTGGTTTGCAATATATAAGTTTTTGTCTGAATACAATTAATTCTGCAAAATATTAAATACCAGTGTAAAGAGAAAACCCATTATTACTAGAAGCAACTCAACTGTGACGATATTTAATACATATATAGACGGGCCATCGCAAACAAATTTTGTGCTCTCATACTTGTTACTTCAAGGTAACTCACTCAGTTTGTGCTCGCATAAAATTCGTTATTGAGAGCTTAAATTAGGATCGATGTTTTTGTATGGCTACACAACAATACTCGCGCCTGAATTTCCTCAAAGGGATAGGCAAAGCATAGGTGCATCATTATTACGAACCTTTGCCATTCACCGGATACTAGCAATTTCAAGTCAAACCCAATAAAATTTTGCCTAAACCGGGAATCGAACCTAGGATTCCCCTATTGCTCAGCAAGCTACAAGAAAAACGATTAGGTATATAGAGACAGGAGATAAGCAACAAAATTCACAATGTGACTCTTCTATTTGTGATATGCAAATTATTTAATGGTTTGACAAAATTATATTATTAACATGACAACTTAGGGAGCTAGACTTTTTATATAATTGGTCATTAGATAAATGGAAAATCAAATGATATTTATTGTACCTACACTAGTGGACGCCCGCAGCTTCGCTCGCGTAGAATTAGACATAACAATAGTTTCGTTTACACCTTGATATATTATATACCCTATGTCACTCAGTGAAGATGCAGCTTTGTAATGGTGAAAGAATTTTTGAAATCCCTGGACGGATTTCAAATATACAAATACAAAGACAAATATTCGTGTGACGAACACTTGTATTTGTTCTGTGTCTGGATGTTAATATTATCTATTTAAGGGTGCATTTAAAAATATCTATGTATGTATATCAGTCTCTGACACCTACAGGCTCGCGCCTACTTTGGGGTCAGATGGCCGTGTGTGAGAACGTCCAAGATATATATTTATTTTAATCAGAAACTTATTATTATCTTATTACTTTCTGGCCATATGTACCCAATAGGGTCATCAGAACTGTCCAGTCCAGTCGATAGCGCCCGAAAGAAAGTTTAACCATATTTTTGTTGTTATGCAATTTTGTCTGCGCATATGCATCTCGGTACTGTCGCAAGCGCAGTACTTATGAAAGTTTGCAAGATGCGCATTAAAGCAGTTTCGCAGTTATTTAGTTGGTAGAGCCTATATGGAATCTGCATTCTTATCATCCAAATGACTTTTATTATCATTATTAACACCTTCTATTCACTGGAGTAACCATCTCAGTCTCTAGCCCAATGGCTCGCTTCGATTCAATGTGATCGAAAGAGTTAAGCAACGACGGGCGCGGTCGGTTAGTGGATGGGTGACCGATAGAGGGACGTTACCGTGCTTCGGAGGGCACGTTAAGCCGTCGGTCCCGGTTGTTTTCAATGCTGGAAACAGTCGTTAAGCCAGATACAGTATCCAGATACAGAACAAATACATGTGTTCGTCACACGAATATTTGTCCCGAGTGGGATTCGAACCTACGACCCGTCAAATATATCTGTATAGGCAGGCCACGTCGTTGGAAGGACTGATAACCAGGAAAGAAAAGTCCTCGAATGGAGACCACGACTCGGAAAAAGGAGCACAGGCCGCCCTTCGACAAGGTGGACAGACCTGAAGAAGACGGCGGGAAACCGGTGGACTCAGAAGGCACAGGACCGGTCGGAGTGGTGTCGTTTAGGAGAGGCCTGTGTCCAGCAGTGGACCTCAAGGCTGATGGATGGATGGATGTTGCATGTATTCCGTCGATTCATCATCATCATCACAACCCTTTCTTTGTCCCACTGTTGGGCACGGGTCTCCTCTCAGAGTGGGAGGGATTAGGCCTTAGTCCACCACGCTGGCCAAGTGCGGATTGGCATGCCTTCGAGAACATTATGATAAACTCTCATGCATGCAGGTTTCCTCACGATGTGTCCTTCACCGTTACAGCAAGTGATATTTAATTATTACTTAGAAAAGTCAGTGGTGCGTGCCGCTGGGGTTTGAACCCGGACCGTTCGAGCGAGGCGAGATCGATAGTCGGGCTGACATCGCTGCCGGTATTAATACGATCAATCTATATATATAAAAGGAGAAGGTGACTGACTGACTGACTGACTGACTGACAGACTGACATATCAACGCAGGGCCTAAACTATAAGGGCTAGAAACTTGAAATTTTGCACAGGGGTTCCTTTTATAATGTAGGGGAGCACTAAGAAAGGATTTCTGAAAATTCACCCCCTAAGGGGGTAAAACGGGGGTGCAAAGTTAGTATGAAACTTTGCCGTTTTTGAAGTCTTTAGACGGGTAGACGTCGTTAATGGGTCTAATTTTACGCGAGCGAAGCTGCGGGCGTCCACTAGTCTATATATATAAAAGGAGAAGCTTACTGACTGACTGACTGACATATCAACGCAGGGCCTAAACTTTAAGGGTTAGAAACTTGAAATTTTGCACAGGGGTTCCTTTTATATCGTAGGGGAGCACTAAGAAAGGATTTTTGAAAATTAATCCCCTAAGTGGGTGAAACGGGGGTGCAAAGTTAGTATGAAACTGCCGTTTTTGAAGTCAAGTGGGCAACCCGAACGCGGGCAGACGTCGTTAATGGGTCTAATTCTACGCGAGCGAAGCTGCGGGCGTCCACTAGTCGGTCCATATAGACACTCGCCGCATGAATTTCGTTTGTAGCATACCAACATTAAAATACCTTACGTCATTGACACTGACTGCTTCTTTGCATAGATGTCACGAATGTCACAGGTCAGCTATACCGATGTCACCATGCTTTGATAATTGAACAGTGTTCCAGTAGCCTCAATCTGTGTGATAACATACTATCGCGCGTGTCTCTCTGTAGGGTTAGGCAGGCATACTCCCATTGGTAGACTTTGTATTGGATAAAACATTTACCGATACCGGTACCCAGTACCATTTCACCGGGTACCTAGTATCATGTCTACCAGGTACCTAGTACCATTTCTACCGGATACCTAATACCATTTCTACCGGGTAACTAGTACCATTTATAACGAAAAATTGAAAATGAAATTTTCAGAAAAATTTCGGTAGAATGGGTGAACATTTCAGATCTCTACCTATTTCCGTACCCGGTAGAAATTGTACTACCATTGATGTACCTCACATTTACGGCAATTCTTCAGTAAAATAAAACATCGAATAACTCCTTAACTGGAAAAATCTACGTATACACAGAGTAGCTGAGATACTGACAGTACAGAGTAATGAGACCTGAATTGCATCCTCATTCAGCTGAGACAATGACATTGTTAGAATATAATCTATGCAGCAATTATGTAGTTAAGTAATACTAAACAGAAAAGTTGTTTTTCTTCCTTGTGTATATAATCATAATATCACTTAACACGCCTGTATATGCCTGAAGTGGTAGGCAGGACCTCTAGTTTAGCAATCGAGCTTGCAACGACTATATCAACCAGTCAGTCAGTAATATACTTGTCTCTCAGAGTATAAATTTAAATCTTACATTAAACAAAACCTCCTTAATAAAGCTTTCTATAAAATTAATGATTATTTGAATGATAGAAATGCTTGGTGCGATGAATCTCCAGCTACACTTGTTCAATAATAATGTACCTTGATCAAATTATAAAAATTGTAAATTTTGAAAAGAGTAACTACCGAGTTTCTTGCCGTGTTCTTCTCACACAAGGTTTTGTGAACCGGTGGTAGATAAAAAATGTTATGACGTTCATTAAGCGTATACAAAATACCATATAATGAAAAATAAATGAATCTGAATCTTGATTTAATCAATAAGAAAATGTGCAATCAAAATAGTTGATTCTAAAACGCGGAAAAGCATATATGATTTAAATAATCATTTGTCAAGATGGGAACCGAACCCTGACCTTTGTCGTAATTTATACGCCGGCGCTATCAGTAATATGATTAATATAGTTTTAATATCTATCAGGCGTATTATCTAATGTAAACATCAGTACATACATACGTAATAAAATATCGAATTCCACTGAGTAGGATGTGCGGTTAAAGAATGAACTTGAAAATGACGTCTTCAGAAGTTTGGAACTAGAAAAAAAAATAAACGCTATGTACACACATCCTTGCGATAGGCCCACAATACATTTTAACATCCAAAAATTTGCAAAAATTGCATGTGTTAGGTAATGTAAGACTTATTAGAAAACTTATTAAGTCGTACCTTACTAAATTGCAAATTAATATAAATATAGTTTAAATTTACGCGAGTACAAACATTTATCTGGGTTTGATTTCCGGGTCGTATTGGGTATTATTGAAACACTCAATATTATAACCTATACTAATATTATAAAGAGGAAAGATTTGTTTGTAATGTTTTCACACAAAAACTATTGGACCGATTTCAAAAATTCTTTCACCATTAGAAAGCTGCATCTTCAATGAGTGACATAGGCTGTATAATATTACTGGGTGTAAACGAAACTATTGTTATATAAAATTCCACGCGGGCGTCCACTATATGCTATAAACAAATTACGAGCGTTTGTAAGGTCCGGTCGCGAGCGCTGCTGAGTTCTGAGTTTGATTCCCGGGTCGTATTGGGTGTTATTGGGTATCTTATAAACACCCAATATATAATAATATATAATACTATTATATCTATAATACTGTGAAATTGTGTATAGCAATAACTCACATGACAAGGGATTTAAACTGATGAAACTCTTCCTACCGTTTCGGGGAAATATATAAGAGTTCATTCATAAAAAAAATTATAAGCAAATATTTTTTGGTCGATACAATTTTTTTGCAATCATCATAAAAAACGTCTCATAATTCATCTCTATATCGACGCCGGTATTGAATTCCACAATAGCCTACGAAAATATACATGACGTCACCCGGATGCGTTCGAAACGAAAATGCTAATATTACTTAATCTCAGAATCAGGGAAAACCGTTCACAAACACACTAGCTTTTACCCGCGGCTGCGCCCGGGTGGTCAAAGAGAATTAACAATGAGTTGTTTAACATACATGATACATTTGTATAGTGTATAATTTGTTAGCGAAATTCAGAACTTGCAAATGAATTTTACTAACGCCATCAATTAACAACATCCGGAACTAAATACCTAGCAAACATTGATATCTTCCCATGGGGATGTTTTACCGCGGTAAAAAGTAGCCTACGTCACTCTCCACCCTCCTCACTATCTCCGCACACAAAAACCATACCATATAATAGCTTCGTTGCGACGTGAATTCCGGACAAACAAACACACTTTCACATTTATAATATTAGTATGGATGTGTTTGTGAACAAACCTGAACTCTGACACTGAATGTTAATTATTTCTCAACACCTGCCAAAAATTTAACATTTAAAAAATGTTTATTAAAACCGGTTTGTAATTAAAGCTAGGGAGATGCGAGAACCATTGATTGGGATCGACGAAAGATCACTGAGATCAATTCAACACAATCACTTCCATACTACTACTAAATTCTAAATTCTAAATTTTGTTTTTGTATTTTTTTTTTATTCTTAAGTACTCCTAACTTAGTCTGTTTTATTTAATAGTGGAAACTTCGCTGATTTCTGAATCATTAATTTGTTCTATATTTTACATGTTTAATAATATATTGTATGTTTCCCAAATATTAATAAAATAATAAAATAAAATAAAAATAAATACTAATTTTTTGACGGGCCCGTTGGCGCTTGTACCCTGCCTGTTACCAGGGGTCGTGGGTTCGAATCCCTCAGGACAAACATTCGTGTGACGAACACTTGTGTTTGTCCTGTGTCTGGATGTTAATATTATCTATTTAAGTATGTATTTAAAAATATCTACTTATGTATGTATATCAGTCTCTGACACCCATATAGTACAGGCTCGCGCCTAATTTGGGGTCAGTGATATTTATTTACTTACTATAGTTAAAAGGCTATTTTTATTCGATAGTTATATCTTACCGGACAGATGAACTGTTAAGGTCAGTTAAGGTACTTCTTACTAAATTTTTATGAGTTTTTATTTTATTTTATCCAGTAATAAATTTCATTTTAAACTTAGAAGGTCGTCTGACAAACTGTGATATTTTGTCGGCTAAGTAAAATGTTGCAGGTAATTTATCTTGCAAATAATTATTTGAATTAGCCATCGTCAAAAGTGGATGTGTCAATATTTGAGTTTTAAGGCACTGAAGTATCAGGGTTTTGTGAACCAATTATTTTAATGAAATGCGGTTGCTTTGGTTGGTCAACTATATATTTTATAAAAATATTTGCCCCTAAGTGAAGGACAGAAAACTATGCTTCCCGGATTCTTTAGATAGAAGCTTGCAAAGTTATGGTAATTTTTTTTCACCTACCACAACATTCCCCATTCAACCAGGGATTGACTGGTAGTGACCATAAGGCAGTAAGTCCACCCATTGTATATCTCTTTAGAGGTGTCGATAAAGTTGTATAAATAAATCTATATATATAAAAGGAGAAGGTGACTGACTGACTGACTGACTGACTGACATATCAACGCAGAGCCTAAACTATAAGGGCTAGAAACTTGAAATTTTGCACAGGGGTTCCTTTTATAACGTAGGGGAGCACTAAGAAAGGATTTTTGACAATTCACTCCCTAAGGAGGTAAAACGGGGGTGCAAAGTTAGTATGAAACTTTGCCGTGTTTGAGGTGAAGACGCGGGCAGACGTCGTTAATGGGTCTAATTCTACGCGAGCGAAGCTGCGGGCGTCCACTAGTAAAAAATAAATATTGACACTAAATTTAACTTATCAACGATACTATGCACTAAATAGCAGTTGCGTATGGCATTGCTTTAAGTTAAAGTTTTAATCAAACTTAACTTTGAACCATACGTAACTGATGCCTTTACTCTAACCGCGTGCTGACTTAGTTAAGGCTTAACTTTGGACTCGAGTTTGAGTAGCCCAGGATTAAAATCGAATCACTTTATCACATTTCAAGTGTGCTATGAGTAATTTCATGTCTCTTGATGCAATGGTCAAACTAGTAGTAAAAAATATGCGCAGCTGTTAGGGGTCAAGTAAGGATTGGTAGACCGTGTGCCTAGTAAAACATTATATAATTTTAATAATTAATTTATTTTTGAGAGATAGATCTATACTAATGTTAAAGGAGATTGTGTTGTAAGTTATTAAGTGGTGCCTCCACCAATCCGTATTGGAGCAGCGTGGTGGAGTATGAGCTAAAAAATGAATATTTCAGAATTTTTTTAATTTATACTAACATTATGAAGATGTAAAAGATTGTACACAAGATTTGTACACAAGATTTTGCCGGGTGGTATAGGCTATATTTGATGCTAGTAAAGTCGCGGGCAACAGCTAGTAATTATTAATAATCAATGCAAATAATATAATGTGTGCTGATTCCAGTAAACATAATTTTATAGCTTTTTAACTACATTCTCGTTATTATTGTTGTTGATAATGATGACCCATGTTTAAGTTTCCTTTCAGTAAGTATACATAGTATTCAAGTACATATTATATTCTGTAGAAATATGTAATTTACGTTCAGTAAAATATTTATAAATATTTAGGAACATTTAGTAGATTAACCAATTCTCGTAACATCAACCAATTTACCTTGAGAAGACTTCAACGCGCGTAATAATTTTGTTTTATAAAATTAAAATTTGTTTTATAAATTAACTATTATAAAGATTTTTACAAACCATTATTGTAATCTTTATTATAATAAAAATAATTTCCACCTGCTGTCCACAATCATCTTCAGACCTGAGTTTAAGTTAAAAATAAATTCCGTAAAGCGAATAACACACAAATTATGTACGTATTGTATAAAATTATTATACTGTATATCAAAATTATTTTTTTGTATAAATTTTACAATTGAAACTGATCTAACGATATTTTTTTTATAAATTTTAATTGCATACGAATTTATTATAACATTAAACAAAACCTATCAATTATTAATTTATTATCAATCAATTCCTTTTTTTCTTTACTTAATACACAACAACATTCATTAAAAAAACTTTTAAGAAAAAATTACTGTCAAAAATTCCAACATTACACCGATCTCATCACTGAACACTTATCACTTAAAATATAATAATAAAAAAAAATCAACTCACTGGATTGTCACCTTCGCACGACAATTCACTACACACTGAACTATCCACTGTGTCCGTCTGTATATAAAACCTCGTGACGTCACACGCCTGTCAGGCAACAAGCTGCCGAGGCGAGCGCCCGGTACTTATATACGAGCGTTGATGAAATTTCTCGGTGACCTTTGCTGGCTCAAATCTTTTTTAAGGGTAGATGTCACGATTCGCTGCGACCCATAGACGTCCCACTGTTGGGCACGGGTCTCCTCTCAGGATGGGAGGGATTAGGCCTTAGTCCACCACGCTGGCCAAGTGCGGATTGGCAGACTTCACATGCCTTCGAGAACATTATGAAGAACTCTCAGGCATGCAGGTTTCCTCACGATGTGTCCTTCACCGTTATAGCAAGTGACATTTCATTTCTTAAATCGCACTTAACTTTGAAAAGTCATTGGTGCGTGCCGCTTGGGTTTGAACCCAGACCGCTCGAGTGAGAGGCGAATTCGATAGCCACTGGGCTGTCACCGCTTATACGGTGTCACGATTCAATGCATATTAATAGACAGGATTTTGCTTTGGAAACTATTTTTTATATTCAAAACGTTTTTATTAAATTTTTTTGATTGTCTGTTGGTGGAATCTTGAAATTCAAATTTCGAACACTATCCGGCTGAAACTGGTTGCTCGCACCTCGATGATATAGCAATCTAAATTCATAGTCGCCAAAATCTTAAATAAAAATAATTCAGGCTATCTATTTTGTGTATTTTGCAAAACTTCTTTTTCTTTACCGTGTTCTCCCCTGTTCTTTTTCTGGTGCAATAAATTATATTGTATTGTATTGTATTTGTAATTAAATTACATATTTCCGATAACAATATCGGTTGACATGGCAACACAATTTAAATTTTCTTATAAAATGGTGGTTTTAAAATTATTTATATCCTGCGTACGTTGCTGTTTTGCTGTAACGGCGAACATCGTGAAGAAACCTGCATGCCGAAGAGTTAATCATAATGTTCTCGAAGACACGTGAAGTCTGCCAATCCGCCCTTGGCCAGCCTGGTGGACTAAGGTCAAAGAAAGACAAAGAAAGTGGTGGATATCATTTGTAAATTTCATAACTTTATAACTTAGTAGCGCAATTATTGCAAATTAAAACAGCAGTCGTGAATTACCATCCAAAAGATGTATATATTAGATCTTTATTTTACATAAGCTGGTGAATAGAATCCTTTAGTACAAAAGTATTAAAAATATCTAAAGATAAAAATATCTAATGATTTTATCATTTTGTAACTGCAAACTGGCAATATACGAATCACGAAATCACGATAAATTTTGTATTTATTATTATTAATTAAATAAAAATCAAAATAAGTAGCGTCCATAGCCCAGTGGCTTGCGTCGATTCAATGTGATCGAAAGTGTTAAGCAACGACGGGTGCGGTCGGTTTGTGGATGGGTGACCGCTAGTGGCAAAAAATTCATGAGCGCTACCGTGCTTCGGAGGGCACGTAAAGCCGTCGGTCCCGGTTGTTTTCAATGCTGGAAACAGTCGTTAAGCCTTGTCGAAGACCTTCGGGTGGCTTGAGAACATTCGACACTGGGTTGGCCACTAACCCCTCCACCAATCCGCATTGGAGCAGCGTGGTGGAGTATGCTCTAGACCTCCCGCAGTTGCGTCTGTGGGGGAGACCCGTGCCCAGCAGTGGACGTCTATGGGTCGTAGCGAATGTCTTGTAATAATACACACTCACACATCTAATACACACACCTTGCACTTGTAATAAATTAAAGAGTCAAAAGTTTTATCACTTACCTGCTTTTAATTGCCTCGTCCTTGGCATTAGCTCATATATTATATTGTTAGCAACTACCCTCATAAAGCGGTCAACTAATCGACCGTGCCTATATAAAGCCAAACGCAGCCAACAACATAACACTCTCTCTCTGCTCAGCCGTCGAACGGTAAGGTTGTCGGTACCTATGCTATGTGCCGGTACCTAACGCTACTTTGCTGTAAGTACGTTCCATCTTTTGGTGTGGGTGGTGCCGAATCTGGTACTTATTTGAACCTGTGTTCTTTTTATTTGTTTTTCAAGTGGCTAAAATCAGAAGTTTTGATAAAATCAGAAGTTTGATAAAATCAGAAGTGAGGATAAAGAACGCATTTGTCCACTATTTAAGGAAAATTAAATAACAAAGCCGTTTCTCACGAATTACTAAGTACTGTGTTTGTATTGTGTTAATTGTGTAGCCTGTGAAGTGCTTGTTTCCATAAATTAGAGGGTCAGGTGAGATTGTGCCCACGAAAAACGTGAATCAAGTGCGCCAACTACTTGGTCTCGCGGGATTTGACTTATTTGCTCACACTTATTTATTACCTTGATACCTACGCAAACAGCCGTTGGTTTCGAATAAGAATGCCACATGAAGAGCTGGCTAGGACGCCGCCTCTCTCTGGGGCTAGGCGTAGCCGTCGCAGTGAATTTCAACAACACCATGCATCACCAGGCGTGGTTCACGATCGCCACATGTTCGCGCCGTGTTAGAACTCACTCATTCACGGTCATGCCATAGTAGAAATCGTTCGTGTTCGCGTCGTGACGGACTCACTCGCGTAAATGTAATGACATAACTGGTTCACGAGCACATTACAGTCGCTCGCGTTATTAATCACGGTCAGGTTAGGCCGAGTCGGCACAAAATTGAAGCACTAGTCATTCTCAGTCCGCTGGGAAGCTCAACCCTGGCATGAGGGGTACATACTGCGTAACTAAAGTGTTACCAATCTATGATGATATGAGTTTAAGCCGATATGAGTTTATACTGCTTAGTGGTGCACGTGGGAAAACAACATAGGCCGCAGCTTAATACAGGTTGCCTTGCATTGCACCGCATTCTATAAAAGTGAGTTCACGCTTCTGCTAATGTTTCAGAAAATGTTTCCATTGCGCACGCAACGCAAAAGTGAGCTCTGCAGACGTGTGCTGACGCGTATGGGACGTGCCCTGTGGACATGTTCCTGGCACGTATGGGCCGTGCCCTGCAGACGTGTCGTTGACGCGTGTGGGCCCTGCCTTGCGGACGCTGCCCACGCATATGACCTGCTGTGGGAGGGGGCTTGTGCTCCATCGACGCGTACCACGTATACGCCACGGGTGCTGCCCGGAGGGCGTGTGCTGTCTGCGCGGCACGGGTGCTGCCCCGAAGGCGTGTGCTGTTTGCGCGCCACGAGTGCTACCCGGAGGGCGTGTGTTGTCTGCGCGCCACGGGTGTTGCCCGGAGGGCCTGTGCTGTCTGCGCGCCACGGGTGCTGCCCGGAGCGCGTGTGCTGTCTACTCCGCGGGTGCTGCCCGGAGCGCGTGTGCTGTCTGCGCCGCGGGTGCTGCCCGGAGCGCGTGTGTTGTCTGCCTTGCGTACGCTGCCTACGCGTATGACCTGCGCGTCGTTCTCGGCAGTGGTATGCTTAATAGTGGAGCCTATGCCATTACTGCCGCCAGCAGATATGCTTAATAGTGGAGCCTATGTCTGTCGAATAACAATCTAGTGGTATGCTTAATAGTGGAGCCTATGCCATTACTGCCGCCAGCAGATATGCTTAATAGTGGAGCCTATGTCTGTCGAATAACGATCTAGTGGTATGCTTAATAGCGGAGCCTCTGCCATTACTGCCGCCAGCAGATAAGCTTAATAGTGGAGCCAATGTCTGTCGAATAACGATCTAGTGGTATGCTTAATGGTGGAGCCTATGCCGATTATTTATTACAAGTAAGCTTGCTAGTGGAGCCTCTACTCAGTGTAAAAATTATTTTAAAATCGATTCAACTCGTCTACGTATTACGTATAACATTATGTCTTATTTGTTTGCGATTTATAAAAGAATCGTAAATAAATAAATGTTCAAGTTATTATTTTACGCTTGTCCGGAGTGGAGACATGATAACGTGGGCTTGTCACAACATCTCTCATTTTTAATTGTTGCATTGCAGTGCGTTTGATGGTAGTCTGGAATGCTATCATTCGCAATGCCTTGTATTTTTATTGTTGTCCATATGTTCTGTATATTTGTGTTATGTCATCCATGAGACTTGAGGCGCTGGTTGTCCTGGTGAACTTGTACAAATTCAAAGTATTGCAATAGAGAGCCTATAGGTGTTTCTGCTTGTCCTACTGGTACTGCGAGTACGGACGAGACCATGGAATAGACGGGACCAATGCGGCATAAAACTCGCCGTATCTGCCAATGCCTGAAGAAGTGCAAGGTGCAGCCGAGGACGGTGCACTGTCAGGAGAGGCCGTGTTAGCAACTACCCTCATAAAGCGGTCAACTAATCGACCGTGCCTATATAAAGCCAAACGCAGCCAACAACATAACACTCTCTCTCTGCTCAGCCGTCGAACGGTAAGGTTGTCGGTACCTATGCTATGTGCCGGTACCTAACGCTACTTTGCTGTAAGTACGTTCCATCTTTTGGTGTGGGTGGTGCCGAATCTGGTACTTATTTGAACCTGTGTTCTTTTTATTTGTTTTTCAAGTGGCTAAAATCAGAAGTTTTGATAAAATCAGAAGTTTGATAAAAATATTATTATGCTATTGATTGCATCAGGATGTGATTAAATTGTATGTTTCATATCTTAATATACTTACACATTATATATTTCTTGTGTACGTGTGTATGACAGTGAACACCTCCTAAACAGCTGGATAGATGTTGATGAATTTTCTTGTGTCTTTCGAGAGTTCGATAGCCACTGGGCTGTCACCGCTGGGCTGGTATACATATATTTATTTTTTCTATTAATTCTTTATTTATATTTCTAAAAAAAATTATTTCAACCTTAAGCTGGCAGCTGTTCATACATCACCATCACCACATCCCATTCAATGTCTCCTCTCGAAATGGAAGGGCTGAAGGGCTAGTCCCATAGCTTCGAGATACATGCCTTCGAGAACTTTATCGAGAACTCTCAGGCATGCTGGTTCCGTCACGATGTTTTCCTTCACCATCACTGCTGGTGACATTTAATTTCATTCCCTTGATGCATAGTGGTCCATTATAAATCGAGCGTTTTATTCAAATACTTACGAATGATATTTATAAAGATATTTTAATCCAGTATTAAGATAATGTATGTCGATGTGAATTTCGCCTACGCCCGCGTAGATCCGGCTTGGGACGTAGCAATTTCATTAAAGCTGGGAGCACAAGCTCCTAAATAACAATAAATCAATAAATAATAATTTATTGAACATAAATAAATAAATAAAAGACGAGATAATACAAAACAACATGAAATAAAAAGAAAAAAACAATATTAACTCTTAATATATCATCATCATTTAAAAAAGATGTTATTATGTGTAAAAACGAACTTTTTTTTTTAAATTATTGGATTGTCATCGGTCCTTGACAAGTGTGCAAAGTTTCAAATTAATCCGACCTTTTGTCGGACGATTTGTCGAAGGGCGGCTTTGATACTAGCTGAGCTTCAACACATGAAAAATCTTAACAAACGTGAAGTGAATGTGAATAAATGTATAATGTAAAAAAGATAAAGATTTTATTTATTTGGTCTCATAGAAGTCTTGTTAGAGCTTAGCTTAGTGGTAGGTAATTATTGTAAATTAGCCTTAAGGCAGGTTAGGCACCTGTGTAGGATTAGCTATTCATTCAATGATCAAATCCTTTGCCTTATATTGATTAGTTTAGAATAGCATTATATATCTTCTCTTTTAGTAGTTTTTAGTTACCTAGACTTTCGATAAGCGTGTCTAATAACCTCATAGCGAAATAAATTATTTGGCTTTGACTTTGACTTTACAGTAGTCTTATTTAAAGGTACAAGTTGTATATTCAAACTATACTTTGTGAGAGCCTGGTGACTGAGGTAGGTTTTTGCAAAAACCTGTTAGTAGTACAGTTCACCAGCGCCAAAAAAGAGGAGGAAAAAAAAGTTTTTTTTTAGAGTTTTTTAAGTTTTTTTCAATTAAAGAAGTTTTGTGTTAATAAGTGTGAATCCCGCCTTAGGGCGGGCGGATTGTTACCCACCGGGCGGTCGACAAAGACAAACAAAATATCACACCTAGAACAGAAAGGAGTTGATATTATTTATTGAAATACATACTAGTCGTTGCCCGCGACTTTGTCTGAATTCAAAATAGCTTATGGCACGCGGTTATTATCCATACTAATATAATAAAAGCGAAAGTAACTCTGTCTGTCTGTCTGTCTCGCTTTCACGCCAAATTTTGACACCGATTTAATTGAAATTTGGTACACAGATAGTCTAGAGCCTGAGAAAGGACAAGGGCTACTTTTTAATTGGAAAAAGTGTTATTAAGGGTTGAAAAGGGGGATGAAAGGTTGTATGAAAGTATTGTCATTTTCAGAATTAGGCAATTGATTAGATATAGATAAATATGACATTCAAAGTTTGTAAAAATGTTACCCTTGAGGGTATAAATAAACATAGGGGAAAACACATTTACGGATTCATTACTGTGGAGCTAATGTTAACGCGTTAAGAAGAATCTATTATTATGTCTAATTCCACGCGAGCGAAGCTGCGGGCGTCCACTCGCCTTTTTTTTATGGATAAAAGATAGCAAACGAGCTTGCAGCACCACCCATTCGCTGCCGCCCATGACAACTGTGACTGACTTTGAACGAGACTCAATTAAGGACTGGGACGTTTAGTCCAATTAGTTGAGAGAGTTAATTAGAACATTAGTTGGTCAGTTCGTTAGTAGGTAAGAAGACTGGGGACTGTTAGTGATAGTTAGTCCTGTTAATTAGTGTTAATAATAGTCCTGTTAGTACTTGTTAGTAGGAGTCTCGTTCTAAGTCAAATGACCTAATTACAATATATATTTTTTTATTTTTTTTATTGCAATACATCGGGCACAGATCTCTCCGAGCTACTACCGGGCATTTCAAGTTAGAAAAACCCTATAGCCTACACGGGCATCGAATCCAAGACCTCTTGCTTACCAGTCGCGCTTACGACGATGCGAAATAAAGATTACTCAATATTGGAAAATCTGTTATCAGCGGTATTCCCCTACTCTCAAATGACTGGTTAATTTGCGTGACATTGGTAAGTAAAGTAATATTTATCAAGGGTGCAAACATGTGTCATAATATGAATAATTCATTGCATAACACGATATCGTCCCACTGCTGGGCACGGGCTTTCCCACAGACAGTTGCGGGAGGTCTAGAGCATACTCCACCACGCTGCTCCAATGCGGATTGGTGGAGGGGTTAGTGGCCAACCAAGTGTCGAATGTTCTCAAGCCACCCGAAGGTCTTCGACAAGGCTTAACGACTGTTTCCAACATTGAAACAACCGGAATCGACGGCTTTACATGCACGGTAGCGACTATGAAATTTTGCCACTAGCGGTCACCCATTCACAAACCGACCGCGCCCGTCGTTGCTTAACTTTTTGGATCACATTGAATCGACGCGAGCCATTGCGCTGTTGGCGCTACAAATCATACTTAGCTCTTCATCATCATCATCATCACAACCCTTTCTTAGTCCCACTGTTGGGCTCGAGTCTCCTCTCAGAATGGGAGGGAGTAGGCCTTAGTCCACCACGCTGGCCAAGTGCGGATTGGCATAGCTTCGAGAACGTTATGATGAACTCTCAGGCATGCAGGTTTCCTCACGATGTGTCCTTCACAGTTATAGCAAGTGACATTTAAATTCTTAAATCGCACATAACTTAGAAAAGTCATTGGTGCGTGCTGGGGTTTGAACCCGGACCGCTCGAGTGAGAGGCGAGTTCGATAGACATTGGGCTGTCACCGCTTGTAACTTAGCTCTTGTTACTTAGTAAATGATTGGTCAGGTATCTTATCACAAGAAAACAATGTATTTGTACCAAGCAGATGCGTGATGTCTATGTCTTCACGGATGCGCGTATCCTTGATGCGTCTGTGAATGAACGGTTTTTGCCGCGGCACGAGACTATGACATGCCATTGTCCTCTGAGATTAAAAACGTCATATCACCACAACTCTTTCTTTGTCCCATAAAATCTATATCTATATATATAAAAGGAGAAGGTGACTGACTGACTGACTGACTGACTGACTGACTGACTGACTGACTGACTGACTGACATATCAACGCAGGGCCTAAACTATAAGGGCTAGAAACTTGAAATTTTGCACAGGGGTTCTTTTTATAACGTAAGGAAGCACTAAGAAAGGATTTTTGAAAATTCACCCCCTAAGGGGTTCAAACGGGGGTGGAAAGTTAGTATGAAACTTTGCCGTTTTTGAAGACAAGTGGGCAACCCGAACGCGGGCAGACGTCGTTAATGGGTCTAATTCTACGCGAGCGAAGCTGCGGGCGTCCACTACTCTTAAATAAAATTCATCAATCTGCTATCTTTTTTACAACTTCTCATATCTATGTGGTATTGTTATTGCGTTACACCTTGCGATTTAACAATAACATGATGTAAGAAAAGTTTTTATTCCTTAACAAAATAATTTACTTTTAAAACAACAAATTACAAAATAATAAAACACCCTTGTCCGCAATAACTCCGTTCAGTCTCTCTTCCCGCGAATCTTTCGCTCTCAATACAAAAATGCGTGGCAAAACAGATGCCGCGCTCTGATTGGTCCTAATGATAGATGGAGGACCACAGAGTATGGCCCGTTCCCTTTATGCGTTCGAAGAAAAAATAAGAGAAGAGTGTTCATATTCATTACAATGATACATATTTGGAGGCTTTTGTTAAGATCGCGTTTGCATTGATTCATCGTTCATACTTGCATAACCGGGACAAATTAAACGTTTAAAATATTATTATGATACACATTGGTGCGAATCTTTGAGTCAGCCTCAAGGCAGCCTTGGTGTGCTGAGTCACGTGTAATCCGCAAATGTTTACCGAAGCCTTTAGATAGAGAAAGGTCAAATCATATTCTGATATTATTTGAACAAATTCTTTAAACATTAACTCATTAACTTTTATAGAATTTACAAAAGGACTTCACGGTGCTGTGTGAACGACGCTGACTGCCGGCCGCGGGTTCGAATTCCAGCCAGGGCAGATATTTAGATCCGACTGTCAAAGGGCTCTATCTCTTATACGGAAATAGTTTCTGCAAACTCAGGGACTGTACTGTGTCACTGTGTCACTGTACTGTGTCACTGTGTCACAGTACGGTGTCACTATGTCACTACACTGTGTCACTTTGACACTACACTGTGTACCTTTGTTACTATACTAAGTCACTGTACTATGTTAATGTGTCACTATACTGTGTCACTGACTCACTGTACTGTGTCAATGTATCAATATAATAATAGGAGTGAAACATAAAGTTTACATAAATAAGTAATAATAATATCGTTTATTTCAAGATTTTACATTTGTTAGTATTACTTAGCCTATGTTAGTAGATGTACAGTTATTAATACAATAATCATAAAAACAAAATAAAATAAAATTAAATTGTGTCACTGAGTCACTGTACTGTGTCACTGTGTCACTACAAATAATAAAAAATTACGCACTTGACCAGTTTCTCTTAAACTTTGATTTTCCATCTACGTAATCAACACTTTGTTCCTTGTAATTTAGTTCTGAGAATCTTTGCATTCATCTAACTCTCTCTAACCTTGCATCCGACCTTGTCGGTCGTGTCGTCTGATTCACGCGTGGGCAAAGTCATCTTAATAAGGGCTCTTACGCACGAAACGCAACTACGGCTCGCGTTTGTACGTTATTGAGTTTAGCAATGTCACATTAAGCTCGAACCACGTCCACCCACTGTTGGGCACGGGTCTCCTCTCAGAAAGGGAGGGATTAGGCCTTAGTACCACGCTGGCCAAATTCGGATTGGCAGACTTCATATGCCTTCGAGAACATTATGAAGAACTCTCAGGCATGCAGGTTTCCTCAGATGTGTCCTTCACCGTTACAGCAAGTGACATTTAATTTTTTGAATCGCCCATAACTTAGAAAAGTCATTGATGCTTGCTGGGGATTGAACCTGGACCGCTCGAGTGAGAGGTGAGTTCGTTAGCCACTGGGCTGTCACCGTTGTCAACCGAAATACGTCCAAAACTTTAATAATATTGTGTTTTTAAGAAGATAAATAAAATATCCTTATCTATACTAATATTATAAAGAGGAAAGATGTGTTTGTAATGTTTTCACACAAAAACTACTGGGCCTATTTAAAAAATTCTTCACCATTAGAAAGCTGCATCTTCACTAAGTAACATAGGCTATTATAATATTACTAGGTGTAAACGAAACTATAGTTATGTCTAATTCCACGCGAGCGAAGCTGCGGGCGTCCACTAGTCAGTTATAAGTCACAGGTTACAGCCCTATGGTATGAATATTCTTCATTCAGGTATTTAGAACATTTTGTATAATTTCACTATCTATACAATCTGGTAAAAATGTTTATATATTTTTCGTTACAACCTCGCTTCAAAAACGTCGTTTTAAATGAGGATAAACCCAATCACCTTTCATTTTATTTAGTTCTATACGTAGTTGAAGTTACCGGCTTACTCGCGTGTGATTTAAGTCGGAAATAGGCCGACTAGTTTCGATCTATTACGATGATCATCTTCAAGAGTTAACGCGCTCGCGGCGGGCGCGGCGTACACTGTAATAGATCGAAACTAGTCGGCCTATTTCCGACTTAGGTCACACGTGAGTAAGCCGGTAATTTCAACTATGAATATAGACACTCACATATCGTTCAGTAATAAAATAGTTCTATACGGGCAAGATATTTTTATTAAATTATGTGTCGAATAATAAAAGGTTATTCATACATGCTCGCTACCGGTTGCTGGGCAACCAATGATGATGTAACTTTATGGTTAGTAGCAACGCATTTGTAACCAATTTTGAATGAACTGTCAAGTTTTTCGCGCGGGTTTTACTGTGTTCTCGTTTGATGACCATTGTACTCGTATGTTGTATCTTTATCTAGCTATAAAGCTTTCTATAAAATTTATGATTACTTGAACGATATAAATGCTTGGTGCGATGTATCTCCAGCTCCACTTGTTCAATAATAATGTATTGTGATCAAATTATAAAAATTGTAAATTTTGAAAAGAGTAACTACCGAGTTTCTTGCCGTGTTCTTCTCGGTAGCATCCGAGTTTCTTGCCGTGCTCTTCTCGGTAGCATCAACTTTGTGAACCGGCGGTAGATAAAAAATGTTATGAAGTTCATTAAGAGGATATCAGTCGACCGTCACTTTTGAAGAATAGGTTTTTACCAAAAATATTGCCGTCGCGCTGAGCCCCTTAGCGTGTGATAGAGAGAAGTGCAGTCTCGAACTGATTTTACCTACGTAAAATTAAGAAAATCGTCCTTTCGTAATCCCCTGTTTCCTCCTCGAAATCTAGACCGATTTCAATATTTCTTTCAGTTAAAATGTAGAACAGGGTCTAAGCTATGCCTGTACGTTTTGCTTTTTTGGGATTTGTTAGTAATTACCAGTTTGCTTGATGTTTGAAAATGTATGTAAAAAAAGTCGATTTTTTTGATTTTAAATGTTTTTTTTTCTCTTCTATTAATCAAATTATGAAAAAAAACAAAACGTACAGTCATGGCAGAGGTACGTATAAATCGTATGGTATTTTTTTCTCTTCTGTAACTTCTTTATCCTAGGAGGGAACAGGGGACTACGTTTGTATGGAAAAAGTGTCGACTTGTTCGCTTGTGATATCCTCTTAAGCGTATACAAAATACCATATAATGAAAAATAAATGAATCTGAATCTGAATCTATCCTTTTGGTGTACAGTAAAGGAACTTGTCTATCTGTCTGTCTGTCTGTCTGTCTGTCTGTCTGTATGATTAAAGGAATACTGCTCAAGCAATCAATTGTGATTATCAACTGATTAATCGATGCATGCTGGAAATATGTATTCTATTGTAAATATTGTTCAATACAATTGTCTTACATCCTACGAACGATTGCAAAACTGATTGATTATAACAACCATGATTGATTATTGTATCACCGACTTATTATTGATATTAAGTTATTAATTGTTAATTACATCGGACAAAGAAAGTAATTATAATACAGTTTCCTGTCCAATCATGTCAGAAGAATTATTAATGAAGATCATTATAATACATCTGTAATAAATTATAATTGGTAAATAAACAACAGGATATCACTACAAATGACACATGCAGCTGGTTGTCGTTGCCGTATGACAACTGTGACAAACCTGAGAAAAGTATGCTAATGAAACAAAAATACTTCATTGTACACAAAAGTAATTTAGGCATACTTAGTTGAAATTATAGGCTTACTAGCTGCGACCCATAGACGTTCCACTGCTGGGCACGGGTCTCCCCCATAGACACAGCTGCTCGGGAGGTTTAGAGCATAATCCACCACGCTGCTCCAATGCGGATTGGTGGAGGTGTTAGTTTGTTAGTTAGTAACGACTGTTTTCAGTATTGAAAACAACCGGGACCGACGGTTTTACGTGCCCTCCGAAGCACGGTAGCGCCCATATTTAGCCACTAGCGGTCCCATCCACAAACCGAATGAGTTAAGCAACGACGGGCGCGGTCGTTTTGTGGATGGCTGATCTTTTGTGGCAAAAATTCATGGACGCTACCGTGCTTCGGAGCGCACGTAAAGCCGTCGATCGCGATTGTTTTCAATGTTGTAAACACTCGATAAGCCTTGTCGTAGACCTTCGCGTGGCTTGAGAACATTCGACACTGGGTTGGCCACTAACCGCTCCACCAATCCGCATTGGAGCAGCGTGGTGGAGTATGCTCTAGACCTCCCGCTTTGTCTGTGGAGATCTATGTCCATCAGTGGGACGCTATAATAAATAAATATCTTGGACATTCTCACACACGGCCATCAGACCCCAAATTAGGCAGAGCCTGTACTATGGGTGCCAGAGACTGATATACATACATAGATATTTTTAAATACATACATACATACTTAAATAGATAATATTAACATCAAGACACAGAACAAACACTCTAGACCTCCCGCAGCTGCGTCTGTGGGGAAGAACCGTTCCCAGCAGTGGGACGTCTATGGATGGTGTAAAAGTGCAAAATCAGATAATGGAATCGTGAACCGAATACCAATTCAGCTCAATCTCCATATTAAAGAGGTTTAAGCGAAGTAAGAGGCTTAAGAGGTCTAGGCGAGCGTGTTACGCATCCGTGGTCCACATTGGCGGGGCTAGCGTGAGCGAGCGTCGAAGCGAAACGTTTTCGATAGTATTTGTGGAGCAATCGAGCTCGCAACCACTAGATAAAGA
Source organism: Carterocephalus palaemon (assembly GCA_944567765.1). NCBI lineage: Eukaryota > Metazoa > Arthropoda > Insecta > Lepidoptera > Hesperiidae > Carterocephalus > Carterocephalus palaemon. The sequence goes on from OX155667.1 coordinate 814,691, forward strand.
AAGTAGTCAACGAAATCCAAATTCTTTTTTTACCATACGCCACAATTTTTTTTTTTAATATAAGAATTGTTTGGAGGCTGTGTGTTATCTTTGTTGCAATCATGCTGCACAATTAAAGTTCTTTCGTTCTTTCTTTCTTCTTTTCTTTCTAAATCTGCATGATCTTTGTGTACCTTTTGCTTGGTTTCGCGTCAATGCGTGACGTATCTTTAGTCAAATGCCGCTTGCAAATACTGGATGGTATGAAGGTAAAATATAACTTTTTTGTTGTTGATAAATCAATGGTGTAATAATTTAATTCTTTATGGTTTTAATTATCCAGACCTATTCGCTGTCAATTAAATATTAGTCGCGCAGAGCTTCCTGTATCGATTTGATTGATCTTCTATTTCAATGTAAAATAAAAATATGTATTTTCTTAAGGGGGACCAGCGCGGACGGAAAACGTCAAGTTTTGTCAGTGTTTTGACGTCTTTTGCCTAATCTACAGAATAGGTGCGACGCAGAGTATACAATAAAATAATTTCTACATAAAAACTCGTATAAGTAGTAAATCCTAATATTTTTTTCTATTTTCGATAGCTATAATATAGTGGACGCCCGCAGCGTCGCTCGCGCGGAGTTAGACATTGCAAATATACATCTCAAATTCCAATGTGTATGGTTATTTAACGAGAAATCATAAATTTTATATAACTTTATCCTACAGGGATGGAATTTAATAAAATCCATTCATAGTGTATGCAAATCACTGGAAATACATTATACATTATACAGGAAATTAATTTAAGTAAACCATTATATTTTATACTAGTGGACGCTCGCAGCTTCGCTCGCGTAGAATTAGACCCATTAACGACGTCTACCCGTCTAATGACTTCAAAAACGGAAAAATTTCATACTAACTTTGCACCCCCGTTTTACCCCTTTAGGGGGTGAATTTTCAAAAATCCTTTCTTATTGCTCCCCTACGTTATAAAAGGAACCCCTGTGCAAAATTTCAAGTTTCTAGCCCTTATAGTTTAGGCCCTGCGTTGATATGTCAGTCAGTCAGTCAGTCAGTCAGTCAGTCAGTCAGTCAGTCACCTTCTCCTTTTATATATATAGATTGTATAATAACATTGTGTGCTGTATTTTTGTATAATTATTTACTACATATTTATTTAATTAATTATCTTTATTGAACTACATACAAAAAGTGCAGGTTACAAATGGCATACTTAATGCATAAAGCATTCTCTACCAGCCAACCATTGGGCTAACCAGAAAAGCTATGTTATTTCTTTCAAATTCCAACAAAACACTGACCTTACCAAGTGTAGTAACCTAAACAGATCCTTTTATTAAAATTTTACATTAATAAAACCTATTATTAAAATTTACCAACTTCTAAATGTAAAAACGCGTCTTTTACGGAATTTCGTGCAGCACCCACTTAAGACATTTTTTTGTAGGTATTTGAATAGGCGATAACACCGTTTTTTATACTTTTTAAAAAAGCTAATAAAAGCGTGTTATTATTTTTATTTTTTGTATTATTAGTATTATTAATGTATCTATAATCAACAAATGTGTGTGTATGAGACTGTCTTGAAATCTATATATATAAAAGGAAAAGGTGACTGACTGACTGACTGACTGACTGACTGACTGACATATCAACGCAGGGCCAAACTATAAGGGTTAGAAACTTGAAATTTTGCACAGGGGTTCCTTTTATAACGTGGGGGAGCACTAAGAAAGGATAAACCATAAGGGGGTAAAACGGGGGTGCAAAGTTAGTATGAAACTTTGCCGTTTTTGAAGTTAGTGAATGTCTAATCCCACGCGAGCGAAGCTGCGGGCGTCCACTAGTAAATAATATTATTATTATTATTAAAATGGTTTATTTGCCGCACATAATATATGTCTGTCTGTCTCCAGCCAAGTTTCTAAATCATGTTCGGTCGGCTGTCATCGAGCGTTTCGCAATCCCGCTAATCTCAAGCCATTGATAACCCCTTGCATAGGTCACCATACATTTGCATAGCATCCGCGAGAACTATGCTTGAACTAACGTTGTAAAACATTCAGCTTAAGGCGCTGTGAGTCGCAAAATTATTGTCATTTTCTGGGTAACGGTGTATCCTGATGCTCTGTGGACTAAAATCATTGTCTGTGCAGAAATTAATAGTTATAAAATTAATTTTAATCTACTTTTCAACAAATTGTGATCAAGGTGCATGATGGTGATGATGTCAAATTAGTTTTAATCTACTTTACAACGACCTGTGATCAAGGTGCATGATGGTGATGATGTCAAATTAGTTTTAATCTACTTCACAACAACCTGTGATCAAGATGCATGATGGTGATGATGTCAAATTTACTTTTAATCTACTTTACAACGACCCGCGATCAAGGTGCATGATGGTGATGATGTCAAATTAGTTTTAATCTACTTTACAACGACCCGCGATCAAGGTGCATGATGGTGATGATGTCAAATTAGTTTTAATCTACTTTACAACGACCCGCTCCTATTAGTAGGAGTCTCGTTCTAAGTCAGTCAAAGAAGTAGGTATTGCTACCCTTGAGGACTAAGATGGTCGCCTCTAAAGAAGTGTAACCGGAAACCACACCTTTCCAACCGGGAAGTGATAACCGTTGGGAAATAAAAGTTCTCGAATGGACACCTCGACTTGGAAAAGGGAGCACAGGCCGCCCTTCGATAAGGTGGACAGACGACCTGTAGTCTTGCCCTACTGGGTACAAATTCAAATCTGGGGATTTTAAATTCGAAAAACCCGATAGTATTATTTGATTGGGGATTGAACTCAGGACCAGCTCAAACCTGTGGCTTCTTAAATCATTTCGTAGAAGCTATTACGCCTTAAACTGAAGTATTTAGGTACTAGGTGTCACTTCGAACTGAACTGAATTGTGTGTTCTCTAATATAAGGTTGGTTTTCGTTTGCATCTAGTATGTTAGTTTTCGAGCTATGAATCATATTGGGAATACAGACGGACAGCTGTTTTGTTAACAAAGTGTAATTCGTGTGTGAGAATTATGAAAAGGATCGTCTATTTCAGAGTTGCAATTCGTAATTCCTTGCAACAGGATATGTGAAATGTTTTGCCTTCCACGTAGAATATATGCATTGAATAAAACAATAGTTATATAAATATATACAATTTTAGTTTAAAGTTCTTTTTTGACGTAATATAACGTCTTATTTTGTAGCGTCCATAGCCCAATGTAGCGTCCATAGCCCAATGGCTCGGGTCGATTCAATGTGATCGAATGAGTTAAGCAACGACGGGCGCGGTCGGTTTGTGCATGGGTGACCGCTAGTGGCAAAATTTAATGGACGCTACCGTGTTTCGGAGGGCACGTAAAGCCGTCGGCCCAGTTGTTTTCAATGTTGGAAACAGTCGCTAAGCCTTGTCGAAGACCTTCGGGTGGCTTGAGAACATTCGAGACTGGGTTGGCCACTAACCCCTCCACCAATCCGCATTGGAGCAGCGTGGTGGAGCATGCTCTAGACCTCCCGCAGCTGCGTCTGTGGGGGAGACCCGTGCCCACCAGTGGGACGTCTATGGGTCGCAGCGAGTTTTATAAATCGATGAACGCCTACACATACGAAAAAAGTGTGACGTCATGCTCCCGTTCCGCATCTAGTTTTGAAAATGACAAAACTTTCATACAACCTTTCATCCCCCTTTTCAACCCTTTACAACACTTTTTTTCAATTAAAAAGTAACCCTTGTCCTTTTTCAGGCTCTATCTATACTATCTGTGTACCAAATTTCATTTAAATCGGTTCAGTAGTGTTGGCGTTAAAGCGGGACAGACAGACAGAGTTACTTTCGCATTTATAATATTAGTATGGATATTCACCATGCTTGCTTGCATTTCCCGAAATAATAAGTAGCCTATATCACCCTCCAGGCTACGTCTATGCAAAGAGTCACATCGATCCATGATTCCTTTGCGGAGAAGGATAAACCATACATACATAATAAATACATACATACATACATACATTCCCATTTATTTATTAGTAAGGATATTTAATGCCATGCCTTAATTTAGGAGGAAATAACGATCTATTGTAAGTTTAATAAAGACTACATGAAACGTGCCAGAGAGATCTTTATAAGGCTTTTTTTTCTAATGGACTTTTTACGACGTCACCGCTTCCGCACACTTCTAAGGACCTGAGAGGACTTGTCTATGAACAAAAGAACTCGAAAAATACATTAAAAAATAAATTGCTTGTTGCTTAGGAAATTTTGCCACTAATGCGAAATTAAGATACAAAATATATATTATTCTGAAGGACACTTTCGCAGAAACTAAGAAATTCGTAATAATTTATGATTTCTCGCTGCGATGAGAACATGTTATGTGGCGCAACGAATTGGTCAAAATGTTAAATTTTAAATTATGCGGAACTGCCAAACATTTTTATATTCCAATTCAAAGATTCAGATTAATTTATTTTCATTATTATGTTATTTTGTATACGCTGAACGTCATAACATTTTTTTTATCTACCGCCGTTCAAAGTTGATGCTACCGAGAAGAACACGGCAAGAAACTCGATAGTTACTCTTTTCAAAATATACAATTTCTATAATTTAATCAAGGTACATTATTATAGAACAAGTGGAGCTGGAGATACATCGCAACAAGCGTTTCTATCGTTCAAGTACTTACTCATTAATTTTATAGAAAGCTATATTATGGAGGTTTTGTTTAATGTAACATTTCAAATTCAAATTCAAATTCAAATTCAAATTCAATTTATTTGCAGAATAAGGTCAGGTAGTTGTTACAAATGTAGGTCAAAAGTAGGCACACTTATTCTTACCTATTTTAGGCATGCAAAATATTTAATTCTATAAACCTAAGTACAAAATTAAAATCAAATCAAATCAGACCTCTTAATTTAAATAACTAATAGTTTTAATGTCCGCAATAATAAATTTTTAATGTCAATACTATTAATAATAATTGTAATATAATGTCATCATATAAATCTATCATTATCATTCAGGAATTCGGAGATAGAATAATATGCCTTTGCTAGTAAAAAGTCTTTAAGTTTGTTCCTAAATTTGCAGGTGTTTGTTATTGCACGTATTTCCTTGGGGATTTTATTGTATAAATTTGATGTCATACAAAATACACTTTGGTTATACACATGCGTATGACTTGATACTGCTAAAAGCCTGTCTTGTAGTCGCGCACGCGAACTTTTAATTTTATTTTAATTTAAATTTATTCTCTGAGAGACAAGTAATATTTTCGGGTATTTTATTGTAGAAGCGAACACAGTACCTCATATAATATTTTAATACTTTACTTAGTCACAAATAATAGTATTATCATGACTGTATTTCGCCGACATACAGGGTAAGCAATATATCCATTTAATATCGCTTCATCTCTCTCGCTAAATGATAAAACAAGTGCCTTAATTCTGTCAGTAATGCATAAAATGTCTCAATTTACTTTTATTCTGTAAACGTCACAGATTGCTCGTGTTTTAGAGATTAATTATTAATAGCACAAAGTATTATTATGTATTTACATGACAGATGGATGTGATGTATTAAACTCTTACCTACATATTGGGTTAAAATGTCTATACGTATTAATTCGTTGACAAAAAAAACCTAATTCACGCTGATGAAGTATTAAGGCGTAAGGAAGTTCGCGGGAAAAGCTATATACCAAAAGTATAATAAAAAAAGAAGGTTGCAAGGTTTCTCAACAAAAACATTCAATTCGTATATTTCAAAGAGTATTAACAAAATTTTATAAATACGATCAGATTATGGCGTCATGTCAAATCGCAAACGGTAACATTGCAACCATAAACCTTGAACTTAAGCAAGTGGGTACTAAAATTATTAATAATAAGGTCGTATTTCCGTTTATGTAATTGTACATCCAATTTTAATAACCTATCAAATACATACCTTGAAGTGCCTGTGGTTCCGCGGCTTGAGACGCTTTTTTTTTATGGATACAAGATAACAAACGAGCTTGCAGCACCACCCATCCGCTGCCGCCCATGACAACTGTGACTGACTTTGAACAAGACTCAATTAGGGACTGGGATGGTTAGACCAATTAGTTGAGAGAGTTAATTAGAACATTAGTTGGTCAGTTCGTTAGTAGGACTAGACTGGGAGGAGTGACAGTTAGTCCTGTTAGTTGGTGTTAGTAATAGTCCAGTTAGTATTACACCCCACGCTTTTTTACAATGATGATCATTTATTTCTTATTTATTATTTACACTATTCTTAATCCAAATTTATAAAATTTTATTTTCTGTGTTTTAGTTGGATTTTTTATAAAAGCGTGTTTTTAGGTTTTTTAATTTTCAGAACTAGAAGCATAAAATTTATGTTTTAGGCCGTTGATTAGATATAAATAAATATGGCATTCAAAGTTTATAAAAATGTTACCCATAAGGGTATAAAATAAACATAGGGGATAACACATTTCGGATTCATTACAAATTTGTGGAGCTAAAGTGTTAATAAGAATCTATTATGTCTAATTCCACACGAGCGAAGCTGTGGGCGTCCACTAGTATAATTATATATATGTAAATGCTAGAAAGCGCGTCGATAGATGACGTCATTATAAAACACTCAAAGGAACAAGTTCGAGAAGCTTTTCGTTTATTAGCGAAGCATTGGCAGGGATGGCATTGCTTCGAACTCACAAAGCGAGCTTCAAATATCAAGGTGTGAGGGCGCCATAGACTAGAGAAGGTGTAGAAAGCCTTTTATGTTGAGAATTTAATTCTTAACTCCGCTTGCGTAGAGGATATGTGGGCTCAGGATGGCCTGTACCTATCAGTGTCTTCCAAACTAATTCCGCGATTAGTAAGCACTGATATTAAAAGCTTTTATTTAAATTCACTCGTATGTATGTCCTGGAATCTTGCAATCAATATTTCACCCACTTCCACTGAAACTATCGAGCTGAAATTCGGCACACATAAATATTTGGTTCCGATGACAATAAACGAAAATAAAAAAAAATAAAAAAAATATCTCTCGCTTTATCGGTTTGTCGGTTAAAAACTCGCTCGCTGCGACCCATAGACGTCCCACTCCTGGGCACGGGTCTCCCGCACAGACGCAGCTGCGGGAGGTCTAGAGCACACTCCACCACGCTGCTCCAATGCGGATTGGTGGAGGGGTTAGTGGCCAACCCAGTGTCAAACGTTCTCAAGCCACCCGAATGTCTTCGACAAGGCTTAACGACTGTTTCCAACATTGAAAACAACCGGGACCGACGGCTTTACGTGCCCTCCGAAGCACGGTAGCGTCCATGAAATGTTGCCACTAGCGGTCACCCATCCACAAACCGACCGCGCCCGTCGTTGCTTAACTCTTTGGATCACATTGGATCGACCCGAGCCATTGGGCTATGGACGATACGGTTAAAAACTAATATAATTTAATTGTTTCTTCCCTTATAGCCGCCTCTGTCCATCATTACTCTGTGGCGGGTCACTCAAATCGCTATCTCTGGCAGTTCGACCACATTATTGAGATGTTACAAGCATCAGAGGTCGTCGGAATTGGTCCGGTATTGTGCAAGCCCGGGATCCTAAGGATCTCCGCACACTGATGATTTTTTAATGGATGCAAACGGGTATGCAATGACAAGTCTGACAAACAAACAAACCAACAAACATACTTATCCATTGATATATTAGTAATATATAATGTATATAGCTGACCCGGCAGACGTTGTATTGCCATATAAATAATTTTTAGTGAATATTTTAGTAGTCAAATAAAAATAACTAAATAGATTGAATTAACAATACAAAATGACTTTAAATAGTATGTAAAAATTATTTATCAAATACAGTTTGGTATTATTCCAAGGAGTTTACTATGAATAAAATCAGCAATTGACTTAGCATAAAAATACTACTTTCCAGAATTGTGACTAATTTAATATTTGAGTTATGATTTGATAATTCAAGATAGAGGTTTATTAAATACTAGTGGACGCCCGCAGCTTCGCTCGCGTGAAATTAGACATAACAAAATTTAGTTTACACCTAGTAATATTATATATCCTATGTCACTCAGTGAAGATGCAGCTTTCGAATGGTGAAAGAATTTTTGAAATCGGTCAAGCACAGGACCGGTCGGAGTGGTGTCGTTTAGGAGAGGCCTATGTCCAGCAGTGGACCTCAAGGCTGATGGATGGATGGATGATACTATCGTAGATAATTAATACGTGAATGGATGGAAAATGAAAATCCTCTGCCTTGCAGTGGTGTGCGCACGCCTTAAAGCACTCGTGACTTGCTGATAAGTATCAGGCGAGTTTATGACACATAGACAGATGATTTATAGTTAAGCAGCGTCTGGTGCGGACTGGAGTTGGGTGAATCACCGATAGTACGTCTTTCATGGACGCAAGATAGCAAAACAGGCCCGTTGGCGCAATCGGTAGTGACCCTGTCTGTTGCGCCAGAGGTCGTGGGTTCGAATCCCACTCAGGACAAATATTCGTGTGACGAACACTTGTATTTGTTCTGTGTCTGGATGTTAATTTATCTATTTAAGTAGGTATGTATTTAAAAATATCTATGTATGTATATCAGTCTCTGACACCCATAACAAAGGTTCGCGCCTAGTTTGGGGTCAGATGGCCGTGTGTGAGAATGTCCAAGATAAATAAATAAATAAATAAATTATTACTACTTTTGCTATAAATTATTTATTATTTAAAGCAAAAGGGCATGCATTCATGAAACCTGTGATAAATTAAACTATCGTTATGTCCAATTAAACGCGAGCTAAGCTGCGGGCGTCCACTAGTCTATGATATAAAAATAAATAACAATACTAAGTACATAAATATTGTAAATCATTAATTACCAGTAGCGGTAGAGTTACCCTTTTCATCAACATACCGATAGGTCAAAGCAACTATATCCTGGAGAATTAATTTGAAGGTCGACGTCAGACGCACATCCGCGCCGTCTGGCGGTGGGAAAGCGCAGTTTTTATGGCCTGTTAAAGTTTTTATTGTGCCCCTGTGTAGGGGGATTTTAGGGTTACTTGCAGGATAGATAGGTATTTATTTATTTATTTATTTATTTATTTATTTATTTATTCTCATATTCACAGCATTAAATACAATTATATGTTACTTAATTAATATTACTGTAACTTAAGCCAGTTATTATCGTAGATAGTTCATTGTGATGCGTGGATGGTTGTAAAACTAAAATCCGTGATAAAATAATGATTATTAATGAGTATATTGTATATATATGTAATCAATACAATATGTATATATTAACAGCGGTGACAGCCCAGTGGCTATCGAACTCGCCTCTCACTCGAGCGGTCCGGGTTCAAACCCAAGCGGCACGCACCAATGACTTTTCTAAGTTATGTGCGATTTAAGAAATTAAATATCACTTGCTGTAACGGTGGAGGACACATTGTGAGGAAACCTGCGTTCCTGAGAGTTATTCATAATGTTCTCGAAGGCATGTGAAGTCTTTCAATCCTCACTTGGCCAGCGTGGTGGACTTAGGCCTAATCCCTCACATTCTGAGATGATACCCGTGCCCAACAATGGGACAAAGAAAGGGTTGTGATGATGATGACTAAAATATTGTTTTTTATGTTTCCAAATAAAAAAAAACTAAACCGCTATTCGTATCTATCTGGTAAGCCCAATGGTGGGCTGGTAGAGAATGCGTTATACATTATGCTCGCCATTTGTTCCCTGTACTTATTGTATGTGGTGAAATAAAGATAAATTAATAAATAAATATACCTCGTTGGTGTAGTGGTCGCAAATGCGACTAGGGTAGGTTTTGGTTCGACTCTCGGGTCGAGCAAAGTGAACTAACCAGCGGATGGGTGGCGCTGCATGCTCGTTTGCCGCCATATACATAAAAAAATATCGTTATTATCATCTTGCACAGACATTTGCATTAATAATAAATAAAAGGTAATTAATTTGCTAAAATAACTTACATACCAATTTTGACAGCCCTGTAAAACATTCCAACATGAACAATATGATGCACATTCTTCGGACGCATTGTATTTCATTTCGCCCTTGTTTAAAGATCAAGATCGCATCTATTCTGGCACAGCAATTGTCATTGTTTTATCGATTATTTAGCCCAGTGACAAGTAGATGTAGATTCCTGATTTTGTCCAAACTAGGGGACGCCCGCTAGCAGCCCTATAGCAGCAACAGAAATACATCATCCGGGAAAATTTCAACTTCTTCTTTATACTATGCTGGTGACAGACGGACAGACGGACAGCGGAGCCTTAGTAATAGGGTCCGGTTTACCATTTGGGTACGGAACACTAAAAAGTGTCATGAAACTTAAAATATAGTGATGGCACTACCCGAAGACAGAGAGGAGATATGTCAGTTTTGTCATTTAACTCGGCATCCATAGACAACCGCATTAATTTCATATTTAAAGAAAGAAAGAAAAACTTTATTTGTGCAGTATGATTGCAACAAAGATAACACACAGACTCCATACAATTCTGTTCGTCTATATAAAAAATAAAATAAAATTACAGCTCATATCTAAATGTTATCGCTGTTGCATTTAGTGCAACAAAATGGTCTACACTCAGCATTATGCTGTTGGCTCTGAAAAAGAAACCAACAGCGCTGATTTTCAGTGTAGCCTACGTTGGGAGAGAATAGTTTGGGCAAACGAAAGGCCAAACCTACATAACATTAGTTGTAAAGTGATACTTATAAATACATTTAATAACTACCTACATACCTACATACATTTAAACCATTCATTCTCTTAAACCATTCATATTATGGTAATCACCTGTTTAATACCTCCGGCTGGATGTAAAGGAATCCCATCAAAGAACAACTGCTGCCCATATAGCGAGATTGGGTAAAACCATGATTCACCATAGAGGCATTCGGCCTGCCTCCTTATACGGAGACGTCATAAAGTAAGTTTGTTTGTGTAAAAATGCTCATCCGCTTGTCCAATGAATAGATATTGGAAGACAATTTAGTTGTGTTAGGTTTACGCCCGGTTTCTGAAAGGCTGATCAACAGAAAAATTAACAAATCGGCTGTCAAATCTCTTGTTAAGTAACATTTGGGTTGTTAGAAGCTTCATTCATAGATTTGATTTGATTTGATCGGCTTGTCAGTTGACAAGACAGTCAAATCATGCGCCAGAATCCTATGTCAACGCAATTTTGAGTTTCTTAAACGCTTGTTACGCGATAAAATGTCTTTTAATTGACATTTGATTTGACATTCGGTTATCACCGAATGTCAAATCAAATTAATCATTGATTAGTAAATTTTTCTCTGGTCAACGTTTCGGAAACCGAAATTGATTTGACAGCGCTGTTAAGTTAACAGAGCTGTTAGTTGATTTCAATTTTGATCAGCCTTTCAGAAACCGGGCATTAATGGTTGTTTTCAATATTGGATACAGTCGTTAAGCCTTGTCGAAGACCTTTGGGTGGCTTGAGAACATTCGACACTGAGTTGGCCACTAACCCCTCCACCAATCCGCATTGGAGCAGCGTGGTGGCTCTAGAGCTTCCGCAGCTGCGTCTATGGGGGAGACCCGTGCCCAGCAGTGGGACGTCTATGGGTCGCAGCGATAGGTTTAGTGGAGCGCGACCTGGTGAGTGCGATTGTCGGGTAAAGTACTGATTTTTTTAATGGATATAAGATAGCAAACGAGCTTGCAGCCGCCACTGCCGCCCATGACAATTGTGACTGACTTTGAACAAGACTTTAATAGGGACTGGGCAGGCCCGTTGCCGCAATCGGTAGTGACCCTGCCTGTTGCGCCAGGGGTCGTGGGTTCGAATCCCACTCAGGACAAATATTCGTATGACGAACACTTGTATTTGTTCTGTGTCTGGATGTCAATATTATCTATTTGAATGAATGAATGAATGAATGAAAAAGTTTTATTTCTACAAAATGCAGCATACAAAAACATTAAAAAAAAAATTAAGTGTTAAGTTATTATTTAAGTATGTATTTAAAAATATCTATGTATGTATATCAGTCTCTGACACCCATATCACAGGCTCGCGCCTACTTTGGGGTCAGATGGCCGTGTGTGAGAATGTCCAACATATTTATTTATTATTTTTATATTTAAAGAAGTACTTACAAACAATATCTCAACGAAAATACCCGAAATCCTAAAGATTACGATAAGTAAAATACATAAGACAAATTACTTTGTTTATCTCATCCGAATATCACGAAGTCAAGTCAGGATCCTGATCAATGAAGTACAAGGACAGCAGATATAAAGGAGTACAAACAATTTCTCAACGAAAACACCCGAAATCCTAAATATCACGTTCATAAACACCCAAGACAAATTACTTTGTTGACAAATTATTTAAATCTTAGTCTGGACCCTCGTCAGATGTACAAGGACACAATTACATAGCAATAACAGCCTAACAAGTAGTCCATAACATATCACGTCCATAGCCCAATAACTCACGTCGATTCAATGCGATCGAAAGAAGCAACGACGGGCGCGGTCGGTTTGTGGATGGGTGACCGCTTGTGGCGAAATTTCATGGACGCTACCGTGCTTCGGAGGGCACGTAAAGCCGTCGGTCCCGGTTGTTTTCAATGGTGGAAACAGTCGTCTCTAGCATAGAATGTCTCTGTCACCCATAGTACAGGCTCGCGCCTACTTTGGGGTCAGATGGCCGTGTGTGAGAATGTCCAAGATATTTATTTATTTTATTTATTTATTTATGTAATAGGTGAGCCTATTGTCACGCTGGCACACATCCAGACTCTGAGCTGCTACCGGGCATTTCAGGTTACAAAAACCCAACAGTTTCCTGAACCGGGGCTCGAACCCAAGCCTAATCTTAGCGCTTGAGACCGCTTGCGAGGCATTTTTTTAAAAGCGACTTAGTTCACAGGATAAAAGGCTTGACTTCATTAATACAAATTATTTGTCACTAGTGGACGCCCGCAGCATCGCTCTCGTGGAATTAGACATAACAATAGTTTCGTTTACACCCAGTAAAATTATTTAGCCTATGTCACACAGTGAAGATGCAGCTTTCTAATGGTGAAAGAATTTTTGAAATTGGTCCAGTAGTTTTTGTGTTAAAACATTGCAAACAAATCTTTCCTCTTTATAATATTAGTATGGATAGATAGATAGTATATAGACTTAGATTAGTAATATGAGTATAGATTATTCATTTCTTACCTTCTTTCTAGGTAAATTCAAGGCATTCCTCGGTGGAGAAGAATGCGTGCCATGGAGAATCGCTGCGACCCATAGACGTCCCACTGCTGGGCACGGGTCTCCCCCACAGACACTGCTGCGGGAGGTCTAGAGCATACTCCACCACGCTGCTCCAATGCGGAGGTGGAGGGGTTAGTGGCCAACCCAGTGTCGAATGTTCTCAAGCCACCCGAAGGTCTTCGACAAGGCTTGACGACTGTTTCCAGCATTGAAAACAACCTGGAGAATATGAGGTTACAATGGCGCCAAAAGGCAACCGTTACGCAACCAATGTTTACTTGGTAAGGTGACTCACTGTTGTGAGCGGTTACATTGTCACGTACATAACATTTGTTTATATATTTATATGGTAAACCTTAATATACCCGGATATGGTTCGTATTTTTACCCGACTGCGCGACGCACGTAGACTGACGACATACATACAGACTGACAAAAACAATACCCTTTGTATTGTTGTTAGTCTGTTTACATTTGTTCGTCTGTGGCGATCTATAGACCGAACGCGTGAGGCGATTTTGATTATTCTTACGTCAAACGATTCGTCTTAACCTTGCGAGTGTCAGTAAAGACATGACAGTAATACGGTAATACCGCAGCGACAACCAGGACGACATATTGTCAAAATGAAAAATAAATCGACCATTATCATGTGAGGTGTCGTTGAATAGGTATTTAAAAAATAATTACAGAGTTTCTTTATTCAATTTTCATTTTAAATAATAGTTTAGAATATTTATAACTATTTAATGTTTTTTTTTTAAATTATGCAACTGAATTAACCAACTACATAAATGTTCTGGTTTATTTCAATACTAAATAAATCGGCTGCAGCGCTGCAACAAAAAAGTCGTCTAATAGAACAATAACAACGGTAAAAGCTTCAAGGAATAATTATATATATATAATTTTCTCGCGACGTCCGAGTTATTTAATTAGTCTATGAATATAACTAATATAGCTTATATAAATACTGAATGAAACTTTTCCTGTACATGGATTTTTTTTTCATATTTCCGTTCATTAATAACGAGTTAGAACTCAAAAATGTATTTTATGAAAATATTTTCTGTCTGTCCGGATGTTACTACCGGATGGTAAAATTGTTACTTAACTAAATACTAAATACTCGTACATTATAAAGTTGGAATGAAATTATTTAAAGTGCCGAACTAGCGCTAGTAGGAAACGTAAAAAAAACCATACAGATACTTAAAACACAGAAAGAAAGAAAAAGCTACATTAAGAGAAAAACGAACGCACTCAGCTTTGCCGCGGCGGTGTTAATGCCGCGACGCTGGTTTTCAGTGCGTCCGTCAGTGTCACGTAGTTCGGGTGGTGGTGAAGCTAAACACAGTTAATTGATACTTAAATCTATTACAAAAAAAGAAAAACGAAAGACTGTGATGGGTGCTTGGGTCACAATAAATAAATATTAAAATCTATAAGGAGAGAAAAGAAAAGCTTTAAGTATATATTCATATTTTCAACAAAAAAAAAGAAATTACAAATAGTGTGTGTGTGTGTGTGTGTGTGTGTGTGTGTGCGTGGGTGTGTTGTGTGTGTATTGGTGTGTGTGTTAGAGTTGGTTTGTTGTTGTAAGTGTTAGTGTAGATTGTTTTTGTACGTTTAATAGATGTAATTTGAATTTTCGCTTAAACGATTTTACATTATTCAGACTACGTAAGGGAGGTGGAATATTGTATTTCATTGCGAAAGTTCAACAAATGAATGCAGATGCAACATAAATTTAATCTGTGCTATAAAATTATCCACGGTTGTCAGATTATTCTCTCATCTGCTCAACTGTGGCCAACTGGCGTGGGCAGAGCCACATTCGGTTAACCGAATTGAAACGGTTATCATGTCTCACATAAATGATGGGCTTAAGATTTTTATGGGTTTAAGATAGGATGAGATGATTATGACGTATATTTTACAGCAACGCAACAGCGTACAAAATCCTTACATAATTTTTTTTTTAATGCGTTTTATAACTTTTATTTTATTTTCGTGCATTGTCATCGGAACCAAATACGTGTGCCAAATTTCAGCTGGATAGCTTCAGAGGAAGTGGGTGAAATATGGATCTATGTGATTTGTTGGATTGATGGGTAGGTACCTTGAGAATATTGGACACTGGATTGGCCACTAACCATCCACCAATCCGCATTGGTGCAGCGTAGTGGAGTATGCTCTAGACCTCCCGCAGATTTGTCTGTGGGGTCGTGCCAAGCAATAGGACTATATATGGGATGATCTATATGGGGGATATCTATGGGTTGCAGCTCAGCTTTTTAGATAGCAAACGAGCGTGCAGCATCACCCAACCGCGTCAGCTGTTAAAGCTGTGACAGACTTAGCAAGGATGCTAAGGAATGTCGCTATGCGTTGAAATTTGATGTCAGAAGTTGTAAAACAGTGGTCAATGTGTTGATATAGGTTGCGCAAGCGCCGCGGTTTGGTTTGGACACCATCTTATGGTAATTAAATTAATGAGAACTTGCTGATGAAACGATGTATCAAGCTCGCAGGACGGTAGCTAAAAGTGTGTAAGTACAAAAATTGAAAAAAATCAACGTGATTTGATGGTTAATAAATGCGGTGAATTTTTTTTTTAAATACGCCTCATTGGTCTTGTTCAGGGATCGGCTACCTTTTGAGTCGGAAGAGTCAATAATTACAATTGACTCTTCCAACTCAAAAGGTGGCCGACCCCAGCACTCGACCAATGAGGCGTATTTAAAATAAAAAAAAATTCACCGCAACCATCAAGTCACCTCATTTACAAAATTTCAGTTTTTAAAGAGCCACAAAAAATTTCGTGCCAACAATAAATAGTATAAAGTTTTTTGATAAAAAAAACAATCTATTTATTCATAAGAAATATATCTACATATTTATACTTGAGTATGGAACTATAGAGCCGCAGCTTCACATCCAAAGAGCCGCGTGTGGCTCGTTAGAAAAAAATTGTGAGCCATCACGGGACGCCTGGCAGATGTGAAACATCGAAATTATTTTGTACAAGTAATATGCACAAAAGTACAGTTTATGACAGGAAAAAAAAAACAAAAATTTAATGATTATATTTTATTAATAAAATAATTTCCGACCGTCATTTGTCGGAACTGTATAGTATATAAATTCCATATTCGCCACGCCAAAAATCTGGTTTGCCCTCCGCCTAAAGATGTTTCACATCAAAAATAACTGGTGTAACGAACATGAACGCACCCCTTGATGTTACAATTTTTAATTTATATGATTTTGATCGATTGTTATATTGCGCGATACTCTGTAATCCTCCATCTATGATTAGGACCAATCAGCGCGCGGCATCCGTTTTGCCGCGCATTTTGTGATCGCTCGCGCGGTGAACAGCCAATCAGTGCGCTTAACGTTTACAAGTACAGCAAGATATTCGCGGTTATCTTGCAAATACCTAAATGTTATTTTTGATACAATGTAGCTATGTAGCTATTTAATACAAATAATGAATCCGTAATAGCGGTTCGACCCAAAATTATTATTCGACAGATTTATAGTGCAAAACACTTAAATTTATTCTTATACTATTTAGCCGCGGACTGAAACCACCCGTTTGAACTAATAACACATTTTAATGCAAAAACTATGAGATATCACACTATTAAAGAAGAGCAGAGCATATTGTGTGATAATTATGGTTCGGTACAGACGTGAACAAAACTGAAAGAATATTTTAATTTTTATGATTGAACTCTACCGCGCCCATGACAATGGGATTCTACCCTTGAAGACGAAGTGTAGAGTCGCCTTTAAAAAGTGTAACCGGTTAAACGTTTTAAATGGCGACTCTAGACTTTAAGTGGTTAGACTGAAGATCTAAAGGTCCAAACCGTTCCAAATTTATCTACCAAAACGACTCATGCTTCTAGACTTTCGATCACGGAATAAAAACTAAATACAGTCCCTCATACTTCGTTCGCGTTCAAATCTGAAATTAATGAATATATAAAGATCTCATTGATCTGAGGTTCAAATCAAAGAAATTGTATTTTAGCCTAAATTCAAAAAAACATTTATTCAGACACTAGGACAGAAAATAAAATACAATATAAATATATAAACTTTAATCAATTAAACGTATTTTCTGTCCATCATACACTTACGAAATGCGACCTTCTCGGCTCTTAACTGTCAACCTTATCAATTAAATGCTAATTGAATGTGAGGAATTAAATTGTGAGATTAAATTGTATATGTATATACATAGTAGAATACTTTATTTATATAGCTTTTCAGTAGGCCCGTTGGCGCAATCGGAAGTGACCCTGTCTGTTGCGCCAGGGGTCGTGGGTTAGAATCCCACTCAGGACAAATATTCGTGTGACGAAGACTTGTACTTGTTCTGTGTCTGGATGTTAATATTATCTATTTAAGTATGTATTTAAAATTATCTATGTACCTATGTATATTTTATCAGTCTCTGACCACCCATATCACAGGCTCGCGCCTACTTTGGGGTCAGATGGCCTTGTGTGAGAATGTCCAAGATATTTATATAGCTAATAGTTTCTTAGAAGCATTTCTCGTCGTCAATGTCAGTGTTAAAAGATAGATTGTTATGCGCTCTTAACTGGCTCACTAAATCTGATCAAATTGTGACACTTTTCTGTGTTGCTTCAGAATTGTTGTGTTCTATAGATCTCGCTATTTGCGAACACTGAGTACTGGCGCGAGGGACGGGCGATAGCTACAGCCCTACAGTCCCACTGCTGGGCACGGGTCTCCCACACACACACAACTTCAATAAGTCTAGATAGAGCATACTCCATCCACCACGCTGCACCAATGCGGGTTAGTGGAGGGGTTAGTGGCCAACCCAGTGTCGAATGTTCTCAAGCCACCCGAAGGACTTCGACCGGGCTTAACGATTGATTTCGCCATCAAAAATAACCGGGATCGACGGCTTAAGAGCGCACCAGTCGACCGTCACTTTTGAAGAATAGGTTTTTACCAAAAATATTGCCGTCGCGCTGACCCCCAACCTTACCCCTTAGCGTGCGATAGAGAGAAGTGCAGTCTCGAACTGATTTTACCTACGTAAAATTAAGAAAATCGTCCTTTCGTAATCCCCTGTTTCCTCCTCGAAATCTAGACCGATTTCAATATTTCTTTCAGTTAAAATGTAGAACAGGGTCTAAGCTATGCCCGTACGTTTTGCTTTTTTGGGATATGTTAGTAATTACCAGTTTGCTTGATGTTTGAAAATGGATCAAAATAAAGTCGATATTTTTGATTTTAAAAGTTTTTTTTCTCTTCTATTAAGCAAATTATAAAAAAAACAAAACGTACAGGCATGGCAGAGGTACGTATAAATCGTATGGTATTTTTTTAAATTCTGTAACTTCTTTATCCTAGGAGGAAACAGGGGACTACGTTTGTATGGAAAAAGTGTCGAAGTGACGGTCGACTGATGCGCTCTTACCGTGCTCTCCGAAGTACGGTAGCGTCCATGAGATTTTGCCACTAGCGGTCACCCATCCATAAACCGACTGCGCCCGTCGTTGCTTCTGTCGATCACATTGAATCGACGCGAGCCATTGGGCTATGGACGCTACTATGGATACTGAGATAACATAGGATGAATTACCGCCTGTTTCGTAGGACACCCTCTTTTCACCCAGGTTTAGGTCCCATGTATTAGAATAGTCTATTGCTATACTTACAACGGGAAACTGGTTTTCATGCGGACTTCAGCAAAAGACAGAAGAAGAGGGAGATTCATGAGGAAGGTTTAGATATATGTACTTCTATACTAATATTATAAAGAGGAAACATTTGTTTGTAATGTTTTCACACAGAAACTACTGGACCGATTTCAAAAATACTTTCACCATTAGAAAGCTGCATCTTCACTGAGTGATATAGGCTATATAATATTACTAGGTGTAAACGAAACTATTGTTATGTCTAATTCCACGCGAGCGAATCTAGGGGCGTCCAATGGTCTTGGTATAAAATATGACTTGTTAAGGTTTTGTAAAAATATTACAATAATTGTTGAAAATGTTGAAAAAATTCAAGCCGCCTACTGGGAGCTATCTACAGCAGTATCAAAGTTTACAAGCATTATAATAACTGAGGGCCATAAGTCATTAATAAGGCGGACGAAGTTGCAGACAGTAGTTAGTTTTTGATAAATCAATAATAATAAATAAATCTTTATTCACATTACGTGACCCATTTAAAAATCTTACAGAAGATTACTTAAAACAATTTTTAACTATCAAAATTAATTAATAAGTATTTAAAATAGATATGATTTCATTACAATTTCATACAATTTAAAATTAGGTACCGAATAGAATAATTTTAATAAAATAAATTAGATTTAATTTTATAAATAATTTAAAAAAATGCTAGCAGCCGCTCAACAGCGGATCTTTTGAGAACTAATTTCGCGAAACACTTCTCGACCCGCCAGTACCTCTAAAGGTCACGATGGCCCAAACTGGTCCATTAATCACATTTCTCATTAGCGAAAGTCCTTTCGTACGGTTCATAGGCTTTGGCTCACGACTGCAATATTTTATCTATCGAAATATTTTGCGAGATTATATTAAACGACTGCCCGAATTGGCCAGAGTTCGATCCCCGGGTCGTGCAAAGTATTTATTTATTTATACTTCTATTCTAACATTATAATACTATATTAAAACCTATATTTGCTACAACTAAATGTCGCACTAATGCTGGAAAACGTGCACCTTTACATCAATTAGTACGTTGTTATGATGATACTTATAATAATGTTGACTTTATTGATACTCATTCTTTTTCAAAAACCAAATATTAAGTGCAGAATATTATATATTATGTCGCAGGCATATTGTATAATTCCGCCGTATACATACGGCGTCGGCAGTTTATAAACGCTCGCTACTTTTTTTCTTTTTAATTTTTTTTTTATATCTGGAAACGCATTCAGCTTCGAAATTTGGCGTGCCTGGATTTGAACCCGGTCTCTCGGCTCAAGCGCTTATCAGATGACCGCATGCTGACATAAACAGGAAAGAACCCAATCAGTTTCATTTTCATATAAATGCTGCGAGCAAGATGCCATCTCCCTCATTGCGAAACCCTTATCGGTCCAATCTGAGTAATATACAAGATATAAATGAATTGAATTGTTTTTATCTGCCGTGTTTATCTATTCTTGTTGTAATGGAAAAAATTATGCATCATTAAAATGCGAGTTTAAGTTATCCGTTTCCATTGTGGCGGCACGGCACGTCTTTGCAACGGCTTTTGATCAGTTTATATTTAAAAAAAAAAGAATAGACTACCTCGTTAAAGCCCTTTAATTCTGGTATGAGAGATGCAAACAAAATCAAAATCATCATCAACCATATATCACAAGATGTCTCTCATCTCAGTGTGCCTTTTGGCATAGCATGGAAGTTACATTATTTTTTATTTTATTTATTTATTTCAAAGCTTACATTATAGGCTTCCCTAATTCGTTAGTGCAGCTAAACATTGTATATAATTTAAAAAATCTCCTAAAATTACCTAAATCCGAGAGACTGTTGACAGTGGGACAAGGTTGTGGCGGAACGGTGTAAGCCCGTCATTCGTCCCGTGGAAACAAACCGCCATCACGCTCCTCCGATTGTTATTCTAATTGTGAAAAAACTACATGCGAGCCTGTCCTAGGGCTGAGGCTGTTTTCCTATTCATAATTGGTCGGCTTTGCGAAAATCAATCACCTGTATTGTTGTGAGAAATATTGCGATACGATTTCAAGGCGGTAGTGGACGTGATATTTTGCATGGATGGATACGGACTGGAAGGTGACATAGGCTACTTATTATCCCGGAACTGGATGGTGACATAGGCTACTTATTTTAGTGGAACTGGAACGTGACATAGGCTACTTATTATCCCGGGAAAGTTACTTATTTACCGTATCTGCCTACTGCATCTTGTGCCAAAAAAGACGCTGCATAATGCATTTGAATTGAAGTCACAGCGCTGATTTTCAGTGGAGCTTATGTAATCAAATCTATCGATAACGTAACGTATCGAAAACGAAACGAAGCGTAACAAGTATCGACGCGTACTGACCGAACTTGCGAGATATCTTGCAGTATATTGCAAGATTGCGGGATATGCAGTAGTATACGCCCAGTTCACCGTTCAAAGTCTAAGTCAAAGTTATTTATTTGCAGGATAAGGTACAGTAGGTATTTATAAGTAGGTTCTTTTAATCCTCTTATCCTTACCAATAGGGCAGCGTTCTATCTTGATTAATTTCTGTGCCCGACCCCTACACTAAGAAGCCAAGGATAGGAACAAAGCGTGAATATTAAAACAACATATTCCATAATATCAATGATATATTTTGTAAAAATTACTATATATTAACTTACATATAAAATATACACCAACATATTACAAAACTAACGAGCTGGCACATATACATCTACACTATTACAACGGTAGACAAGGAAAAACAAAACATAATTTTAAAATACAACTTTAAAAATCGATAAAAAAATCTTTACACAGATCAAAATTGCAGTTGCTTAAGCCAGGCAGGATGCGTAAATGCATTTCCCAGCGAGAAAAAAAAAAGCTGTGTGTAGCTTTTTTTTATTATTTATTATCTACTTAGATAAAAAAAACTTTACACAGATCAAAATTGCAGTTGCTTAAAACACAGATTAAAAACAATTTTCCAGACAGATTGAACGAATGAATTAGCTATTGAACATTTTAATAACAATTCTATTTCAATTGTAGCATTGCATGAAAATTTTAAGAATTTACATATTTCAAATGTAACATTGCATAAATAACTGGACGCCAAATATGTGTTCTCATAGATTGACCACAGCGGAATTATTACAGTGGGGCTTATCTGATGATAACAAAAATTAAGTTAGTATTTTGAGAATATTTATATCAATAAATATTTTCGAACTCACGGTGTAAAAATAAAGAAATTGTATTTTTAGTTTCAAGTGTTACAAATTTTGAAATATTTTCAATTGGGACCCTGCTAGTATATACCTACTTTATTAGGCTGTGGTTAAAAGAAAATCCGTTAAGAACATTTCAATCTTCCTATAAATATGTTCAATATGGTACTTTTAGGTTAGGTTAAATTGGTTTCAATTATATTCAAAGATCGAAGAATTCTCAAAATACTAACTCATTGTTATCCTACCATTAATTTATCATATAAAATGGGTAGATATGTTACGTCCATAATATTCAGTGTTGTCACGCACTGACGCGAAACTAAGCAAACGGTGCACGAATTTCAATTTTTTTGTTGAAAATATGCCTCTTTCAGAACTCATATAACACATCCACCCATTTTACACTATCATATGTCGATATTCACACAGTCTGTAGTACAATATGTAAAAAAATATCTGTAGGCAGTGTACGTATTGTGTAAGTTGTGTACTTAGGCAAAACCAGTACACTTTCATAGCACGAAATTACTATACTAACTTACCAACTAAGTTTATCAACAAAAGTATTACTAAGAATAAAAGAAAATTATAGTATACGTGATAATATATTAATTAAATATATAGACGTATTTGTTTAAAAAAAAAACAGTCTTTATACCCTCTAAAAGTAACTTCCTACTAGATATTTTGTGATAGGTTCAACCTCGAACCAGGGACCACTCAAACGACTGCAATCCGTGCATTAGGTTTTGGATTAAACGGAGTTTTAATATTTTTTTCTTAAGAACAATTTGATAGGAGAAAAGTATTTATTTTTTGTATACTTCAATTGTGGGATAATAAATATAATATGCAGTATGAATTTCTTGTCAAAATCATGCCTAAAGTCGATTTTGATAAGAAATTCATAAAATATAATGAAATATAAAACGAAAATAGCATCTGTATTTTTTTTAAATATTCATGTGGCCCTTGATAACAGTTTTAATTTTTTTTTTCTTCATAAGAACAATTTGATAGGAGAAAAGTATTTATTTTTAGGATACTTCAATTATGGGATTATATATGTAATATGCAGTATGAATTTCTTGTCAAAATCGACTTTAGGATCGATTTTGACAAAAACGAAAATAGCATCTAATTTTTTTTTAAATATGTAGGTATGTGGCCCTTGCTGGAATAGAACCTGGTTCTTATACCCTCCAGGCTCCTTTAACTTTTGTCACTATTCCTTGTAGTAAAACTAGTATTCTCCGTTCGTTTTGGATCTCCTTACATCAGTTTATAGTAAGCTACTCTGAGTTTATCATGCAATTTTAAGAAACATTTGAAAAAAACTGTTACCGGACGCTATACCAGAAGATAGTGCTCCACACTGCTCCATTGTCAATAGGACAAGGTATCTTACAAGTATCCTCGTGGATAAATATCAGAAACTGCTCAAGATAATTTAGTTTTTTACTGCTGAATGAATAAAACATTGCTTCAATGAAGACTTCAAGCAACTTTAGCACCATGTTTGGGAATTAGCATTGGTTCCATAGTAACTTAGGAACTGATACTACATCATTAACTACTCTTATACACTGGAGCAGCGTGGCTGTGAATGCTCCGCACACTTCAGTTTAGTTTAGCAGACGCAGTAGATAGGTAATTCACCAAGACTAATTACCTTCACCTAGACTATTTAACTAGGGCAGGGGTTCAGTCGGAAGAGTTAAAAATTACATTTTACAAAATTTCAATGTTTTTAAAGACCCACAAATAACAAGCACTAACGAAATCCTTACCTGAATTAAAAGCCGGCTAATATTTTTATTCGCATACTAAATAGGTGGAATGCGTTCAGAAACATGCATTTAAAAAAAAAAGCCGACATACAATTAATTACACTTAATTTTAAAGTCTAAACTAATTCGTTTAAAATGAAGGCACTTGATATTGTACGTAAAGCTAATCTTATAACAATTAAGGATTGGTTAGTTCAATATTTATGTAACAAATACTTGCAAACGCAATTATATTAAAAGTTTAAATTTGCGATATTAATAAAACGCAATGTCAGTAGACCACGAGCTACATAGTAACCGAGTGACATAAGCTATTTTCAAGGCGGGCGAAGTCGCGGACAGATCGTCATAATATAAAATTAATTTACCCGAATAATTTTAGGTGGTGAAATCGCCTCAAAATTCGCCTGAAATCGAATATTTTGGACAAATATTAATGAAAAGTCATCCCTAATACGTCGACACTACAGTTGTGTATGAATAACAATTACATTGATTTTCTAAAGTAGAAGCTAGCAGGCTTACTGACGTGGAATTTAAGTCGGAAAATGCCGACTAGTTTCGGTCAGTTACGTCCATCTTCAGGAGTGACGCGCTCGCGGCGGGCACGGCATACAAATCAGCGAGAAAACCGGTTGGCTTCTACTATGAAAATTGACTTTCGGAAAATGGCCGACTAGTTTCGGTCAATTACGATGACCATCTTCAAGCGTACCTACACGTCGGAGCGTAAGCCTGTTAGCTTCTACTATGAAAATTGACTTTCGGAAAATGGCCGACTAGTTTCGGTCAATTACGAGTACCATCTTCAGACGTGACGTATACGTCAGTGTGTAAACCTGTTAGCTTCTACTATGAAAATTGATTTTCTACTATACCTGTTACTGAAAAACCCTAAATTTCAATCGAATAGTTAATATATTCAACTAAACTAACTAACTAATGATTTTTTTACACGAAATACGAGACAGCAACCTAGACTAAAACTTAAAATATGACTACAAAATAATATTTACAGATTTCTTAAATTTAAATGTTAAATTTGCTACCCAATTAATTCTGAGATTAAAAAAATACTGTTCAACGATTTTGATTACAAATCATCATGGAATGGATTTAGTTTTAAAAGCATTAATTAGTAACAATTCCGAGATATATAATGTAAAATAAAAAATAAAACTATATATTTTTGAAACAACGCCTAACTACAGTTCCACAGATAATGAAAATTACACCGGTTTTTTATCTGAATAAGAAACATTTCAAATAATTTATATTTTTTTTTTGTTGTAGATAACCAAAAATCGCTAATCCCACAGATCCCGTACAGAGAGACAAACAAATTAAATTATTTTCATTATCATATTGCATTTTCACCGGACCTTGATAGGTGCAAGTTTCAAATTAATCAGACGTTTTAAGGGGGTGAAAATCACGATCATAGATTCCGTTACATACATACATACATACCTACATACTAACATACATACTTACATACATATATACATACATACATACCAAGCTAGTAAAAGCTTGTTAATAACCAATAACGTGGTTCTTTACCGTCGGCCTCTTGCACAAGCTCAAAGTCGCTCAACGCGTTTGTTATTCGTATCGCCACGAGATCGAATCAGGAATGATGAAATCCGTAGACGAACAAAGCTCACCGACATAGCACGGTTAGCAAGTTGAAGTGGCAATGGGCAGGCCACATCGTTGGAAGGACTGATAGTCAAGGAAGAAAAGTCCTCGAATGGAGACCACAAGGTGGACAGACCTGAAGAAGACGGCGGGAGACCGCTGGATTCAGAAGGCACAGGACCGGTCGGAGTGTCGTTTAGGAGAGGCCTATGTCCAGCAGTGGACCTCGAAAGGCTGATGGATGGATACTCCACCATGGATACTAGAGCATACTCCACCACGCTGCTCCAATGCGGATTGGTGGAGGGGTTAGTGGCCAACCCAGTGTCGAATGTTCTCAAGCCACCCGAAGGTCTTCGACAAGGCTTAACGACTGTTTCCATCATTGAAAACAACCGGGACCGACGGCTTTTAGTGCCCTCTGAAACACGGAAGCGCTCATGAATTTTTTGCCACAAGCGGTCCCATCCACAAACCGACCGCGCCCGTCGTCGCTTAACTATTTCGATTACATTGAATCGACGCGAGCCATTGGGCTATGGCCGCCACATGTACACTGGTTGATTTACAGATCACTAGCTTTTACCCGCGGCTCCGCCCGCGTGGTCAAAGGGAATTAACAATGAGTTGTTTATCATACATGACACATTTGTATAGTGTATAATCTGTATGCGAAATTCAGAACTTGCAAATGAATGTTACTAACGCCATCTATTAACAACATCCGGAACTAAATATCTAGCAAATAACAAAACATCGATATCTTCCCATGGGGATGTTTTACCGCGGTAAAAAGTAGCCTACGTCACTCTCCACCCTCCTCACTATCGCCACACACAAAAACCATACCATATAATAGCTTCGTTGCGACGTGAAAGCCGGACAAACAAACAAACACACTTTCACATTTATAATATTAGTTTACAGATCAATGTTACATTCTCTCTCCTCCACCAATCCGCATTGGAGCAGCGTGGTGGAGTATGCTCTAGACCTCCCCCAGCTGCGTCTGTGGGCGAGACCCGTGCCCAGCAGTGGGACGTCTATGGGTCGCAGCGATTACATTCTCTCTCCTCCACTAATCCGCATTGGAGCAGCGTGGTGGAGTATGCTCTAGACCTCGCGCAAAAGTATCTATGGGGGAGACCCGTGCCCAGCAGTGGGACGTCTTCGCAGCGATTACATTCTCTCTGTCATCGAAGGTCCTCACGCGACCAGCTCCCTTAGCTTGGTCTTCAGCAGGCGCATCTTCCGGTGCACGGCGCCCCGGTATAATATTAGTAATAACTTTTGATTAAAATTTAAAATTTAAAAAAAAATTCGTGCCCAACAGTGGGACCTCTATGGGTCGCAGCGACAGCGACTAATATTATAAATGTGAAAGTGTGTTTGTTTGTTTGTTACCGCGGTAAAACATCCCCATGGGAGGATATCGATGTTTTGTTATTTGTTAGATATTTAGTTCCGCATGTTGTTAATAGATGGCGTTAGTAAAATTCATTTGCAAGTTCTGAATTTCGCTAACAAATTGTACACTATACAAAATGTGTCATGTATGATAAACAACTCATTGTTAATTCCCTTTGACCACGCGGGCGGAGCCGCGGGTTAAAGCTAGTTTATAATATTAAGTTTACAGATCATTATTACATTCTCTCCTCATCCATCGTAGGTCCTCAGGCGACCAGCTCCCGCAGCTTGGTCTTCAGCAGGCGCATCTTCCTGTGCACGGCGCCCCGGTATATTAGTAATAACTATTGATTAAAATTTAAAATTAAAAAAAAAAAAACCGTGCCCAACAGTGGGACCTCTATGGGTCGCATAGTTAGTCGCATAGGTCGCACATTTTTATTTCTTACTAGCTTTTACCCGCGGCTCCGTCCGCGTGGTCAAAGGGAATTAACAATGAGCTGTTCATCATACATGACAACGCCATCTATTATCAACATCCGGAACTAAATATCTAGCAAATAACAAAACATCGATATCTTCCCATGGGGATGTTTTACCGCGGTAAAATAGTAGCCTACGTCACTCTCCACCCTCCTCACTATCGCCACACACAAAAACCATACCATATAATAGCTTCGTTGCGACGTGAAAGCCGGACAAACAAACAAACACACTTTCACATTTACAATATTTAGTTTACAGATCATTGTTACATTCTCTCTCCTCCACCAATCCGCATTGGAGCAGCGTGGTGGAGTATGCTCTAGACCTCCCCCAGCTGCGTCTGCGGGGGAGACCCGTGCCCAGCAGTGGGACGTCTATGGGTCGCAGCGATTACATTCTCTCTCCTCCACCAATCCGCATTGGAGCAGCGTGGTGGAGTATGCTCTAGACCTCGCGCAAAAGTATCTATGGGGGAGACCCATGCCCAGCAGTGGGACGTCTTCGCAGCGATTACATTCTCTCATCTGTCTTCAAAGGTCCTCAGGCGACCAGCTCCCTCAGCTTGGTCTTCAGCAGGCGCATCTTCCTGTGCACGGCGCCCCGGTACCCCGCCCGGGGCTCCGCCCCCCGCCGCGCGCCGCCCCTGCTGCGGGAACGTTCTAGAAACAGCTCGTAGAAGTTCGGCAGGGGCGTGTCGACCAGCTCGCTGTCTGGAACGATGTTAAATACGATGTTAAATTGATATTGTATTAGTGAAAAAAAAAAAAAAATGGTTGTCTGAAAAGTCGGTTTACGGACGATAGATTTACGTGATAACGTCATAATCATTATTTTAAACAATCTTCTTCTTTTTTTTTGCCATGTCCTAACGGACGTCAGCGACCATCTTTTGTGTTTCGCTTCTGTTTTTTGCCATCTTAGCCAGTACGGCTGCGTTCCTTATGCCAGTCCACGTCTTTATGTTGTCAAGCCAGGTGATCCTCCTTCTTCCCCTTCCCCTTTTCCCATTTATTTTAAACAATACAAAAAAAGAAAAGAAAAAAGAAAAAAAAAAGAATAATTGAAAATACAAAGTTAACAGACAACAGACAAGTCTATATATATATTTACACTGAGCAAGTTGTTCCCTATTTAGTAGCCATGGAAACGGTTGTCAATAACGCCTCATGACGTCAGAGCGAGGTAACGACAAATCACGTCATACTTTTTCGTTCGTGTTGCTGGCGTTCATCGATTTATAAGACGTTATCCCGTCAAAAAGTAGCTAACACAACGAAGACGACACAATCAACCCCCAAGTTTTGTTGGGTTAGATTCAGGTTTGCTATATATAATAAACATATTGACGCAAAAAATGGAACGTCGACATTTTTACCAGACCGACTTATTAAATTAGGTTTGGTTCAGGTTAGGCTTTATATTTAAACTAATGGACGCCCTTCGCTTCGCTCGCGTAGAATTAGACCCATTTACGACGTCTGCCCGCGTTCGGGTTGCCCACTTGACTTCAAAAACGGCAAAGTTTCATACTTTCAATTTGCACCCCCGTTTTACCCCCTTAGGGGATGAATTTTCAAAAATCCTCTCTTAGTGCTCCCCTACGTTATAAAAGGAACCCCTGTGCAAAATTTCAAGTTTCTTACCCTTATAGTTTAGGCCCTGCGTTGATATGTCAGTCAGTCAGTCAGCTTCTCCTTTTATATATATAGATAACTATTGATTAAAGTTAAAAAAATTAAAAAACCCATGCCCACCAGTGGGACGTCTATGGGTCGCAGCGATACTGGCATGCGCGGTCAATTTAAATGTAACTGATGCATTATACACATCAATTATATTTTTTTAATTAATTGTGACATTTTTATTTCTTAACTTTTTTTTAATTTTATATTTTGACATTTATGTAATCGATGATTTTTTTTTTAATTTTTTGTAATTGTAAATCTAAATGTGTACAACATATAACTGTATCAAAAATGACATGTAACTATCGTTAACAATAAACTATTGACTATGAACTTTATGCTAATGTAACTCACTGTCAACAGCCGTGGTGGTGGTGGTGTCGGCGCGCTGGTGCTGGTGGGAGTGGTACACGGCCATGTTCTGCACGAAGTGGTTGAACATGGCCGTCTCCGTGAACCACTCCAGGAAGTACTGGTTCTGCTTGGAGGACGCGTTCTTTATGAAGGCTTCTTTCTGTGGGGGGGGAATTGGGGGAGATTGGCACAGTCGGTCTCAGGTTCGAATCACATTAGCCTCAACATTTAGCATTTATCATTAGCATCTATCATTTAATAGCATTTTATATCAGTGTTTGTTATACTAAGTTTTAGCATTTAAATCATAGTTTATTTAGTTATTTAGCATTAAATCAATTCAGCACAAACTATCTTTGCTATCGAACAACCCCCAACACTACAAATCCCCCTACAGCAGGTATTCATTTTGCACCCGAAGCGTAGCGTCCATAGCCCAATGGCTCTCGTCGATTCAATGTGATCGAAAGAGTTAAGCGACGACGGGCGCGGTCGGTTTGTGGATGGGTGACCGCTAGTGGCAAAATTTCATGGACGCTACCGTGCTTCGGAGGGCACGTTAAGCTGTCGGTCCCGGTTGTTTTCAATGTTGGAAATAGTCGCTAAGCCTTGTAGAAGACCTTCGGGTGGCTTGAGAACATTCGACACTGGGTTGGCCACTAACCCCTCCACCAATCCGCATTGGAGCAGCGTGGTGGAGTATGCTCTAGACCTCCCTCAGCAGTGTCTGTTGGGGAGACCCGTGCCCAGCAGTAGATTGTGTAGGCCACCCTCCGACGAGGTGGACTGACGACCTGAAGAAGACAGCGGGAAACCGCTGGATTCAGAGGGCGCAGGGTCGGGAGGAGTGGTGATTGATGGAGGCCTATGTCCAGCAGTGGACCCAAAAATGATGGATGGATGGATGAAACAATACTCACGTCGAACACTATCCCATTCTTCCCCAAGTCACCCTGCTTCACTTCTCCGCGCGAGAAGAACTTCCAGAAGTCGCCGAGAATGTCCACGAAAA
The DNA here is from genome assembly GCA_944567765.1 of Carterocephalus palaemon. NCBI lineage: Eukaryota > Metazoa > Arthropoda > Insecta > Lepidoptera > Hesperiidae > Carterocephalus > Carterocephalus palaemon. The sequence continues at coordinate 845,354 of OX155667.1, forward strand.
ACCTGGAAACAATGCCCATTCGCACAATCAAGTTATACCTAAAAAAAATATTATATTACATTAAATCTTCACCGCTGCCCATGCTTCGGTGGGAGTTGGAGCTACGAAGAGCAATGTAGAGGAACAGGTAACAACTTTATTACCTCCACCCAAATATAGGCACAAAGAATTACCTAAGAAAGGCCTCCGATATAAGAACGTTCCGAGTCCTGGTATCCTCCGGGCGGTCGCGGGCCCTCGCCGACTCCATCTGCAGCGCCGTCTTCAGAGCCTTGTAGCTTGTAGACGAACAGGTAACAACTTTATTACCTCCACCCAAATACAGACTCAAATAATTACCTAAGAAAGGCCTCCGATATAAGAACGTTCCGAGTCCTGGTATCCTCCGGGCGGTCGCGGGCCCTCGCCGACTCCATCTGCAGCGCCGTCTTCAGAGCCTTGTAGCTTGTAGACGAACAGGTAACAACTTTATTACCTCCACCCAAATACAGACTCAAATAATTACCTAAGAAAGGCCTCCGATATAAGAACGTTCCGAGTCCTGGTATCCTCCGGGCGGTCGCGGGCCCTCGCCGACTCCATCTGCAGCGCCGTCTTCAGAGCCTTGTAGCTTGTAGACGAACAGGTAACAACTTTATTACCTCCACCCAAATGCAAGCTCAAAGAATTACCTAAGAAAGGCCTCCGATATAAGAACGTTCCGTGTCCTGGTATCCTCCGGGCGGTCGCGGGCCCTCGCCGACTCCATCTGCAGCGCCGTCTTCAGAGCCTTGTAGCTTGTAGACGAACAGGTAACAACTTTATTACCTCCACCCAAATGCAAGCTCAAAGAATTACCTAAGAAAGGCCTCCGATATAAGAACGTTCCGTGTCCTGGTATCCTCCGGGCGGTCGCGGGCCCTCGCCGACTCCATCTGCAGCGCCGTCTTCAGAGCCTTGTAGCTTGTAGACGAACAGGTAACAACTTTATTACCTCCACCCAAATATAGGCTCAAATAATTACCTAAGAAAGGCCTCCGATATAAGAACGTTCCGTGTCCTGGTATCCTCCGGGCGGTCGCGGGCCCTCGCCGACTCCATCTGCAGCGCCGTCTTCAGGGCCTTGTAGCTTGTAGACGAACAGGTAACAACTTTATTACCTCCACCCAAATATAGGCTCAAATAATTACCTAAGAAAGGCCTCCGATATAAGAACGTTCCGTGTCCTGGTATCCTCCGGGCGGTCGCGGGCCCTCGCCGACTCCATCTGCAGCGCCGTCTTCAGGGCCTTGTAGCTGCTCGTTGGTAGAATAGTCGACTCGTCCCCCTGGTAGAACTGCACCTTGGAGGGTAGGCTGAGATCTATCAGCATACCCTGGAATTGTAACACATAGTTATTTTATAAAATGTTCTTTTATTTATTTGTTTACTTATAAATTCCAGACATATAAATTGCAAACATTACAGATATTAAAATCTAATAAATAATAAATAAATACCATGGACATTCACACGCGGTCATCTGACCCCATATTAGGTGCGAGCCTGTACTATGGGTGCCAGAGACTGATATACATACATAGATATTTTTAAAAGCTTTTATTCAACTTCACTCGTATGTATGTATGTATGTATGTCCTGGAATCTTGCAATCAATATTTCACCCACTTCAACTAAACCTTTCGAGCTGAAATTCGGCACACATATTTGGTTCCGATGACAATGCACGAAAATAAAAAAGTTATAAAAAATTAAAAAAAAAATTAACAGTATATTTAAACCCCTCCACCAATCCGCATTGGAGCAGCGTGGTGGAGTATGCTTCAGACCTCCCGCAACAGTGACTGTGGGGGAGACCCGTGCCCAGCAGTGGGGGACGTCTATGGGTCGCAGCGATATTTTAATACATACTTAAATACTCGACCATCCTGCGTCCAAGGTGGACGGACGACCTGAAGAAGGCAGGGGGAAACCGCTGGATTCAGAAGGCACAGGACCGGTCGGAGTGGTGTCGTTTAGGAGAGGCCTATGTCCAGCAGTGGACCTCAAAAGGTTGATGGATGGATGGATGGGGATCCTGTTCATGCCCTTCCCCCTACCCTCCCCTATCCCTATCCCCCCTCACCTCCTCAAAGCCGCTGTCGTGCGCGGGCGCCGAGCGCGCGCCCGCCAGTATCGGCAGCGGCGCCTGCAGCACGTCGCGCCTGATCTGCAGCGGCACGCACGAGATCAGCGGCCGCTGCCACACCAGCGGGTACAGCGACGACTGCAGCGCCTCCAGGCACCCTCGACCGTCCCGCTCGTGCCCTTCCCCCTACCCCACCCTCCCCTAGCCCCCCTCACCTCCTCAAAGCCGCTGTCGTGCGCGGGCGCCGAGCGCGCGCCCGCCAGTATCGGCAGCGGCGCCTGCAGCACGTCGCGCCTGATCTGCAGCGGCACGCACGAGATGAGCGGCTGCTGCCACACCAGCGGGTACAGCGACGACTGCAGCGCCTCCAGGCACCCTCGACCGTCCCGCTCGTGCCCTTCCCCCTACCCCACCCTCCCCTAGCCCCCCTCACCTCCTCAAAGCCGCTGTCGTGCGCGGGCGCCGAGCGCGCGCCCGCCAGTATCGGCAGCGGCGCCTGCAGCACGTCGCGCCTGATCTGCAGCGGCACGCACGAGATGAGCGGCTGCTGCCACACCAGCGGGTACAGCGACGACTGCAGCGCCTCCAGGCACCCTCGACCGTCCCGCTCGTGCCCTTCCCCCTACCCTACCCTCCCCTATCCCCCCTCACCTCCTCAAAGCCGCTGTCGTGCGCGGGCGCCGAGCGCGCGCCCGCCAGTATCGGCAGCGGCGCCTGCAGCACGTCGCGCCTGATCTGCAGCGGCACGCACGAGATGAGCGGCTGCTGCCACACCAGCGGGTACAGCGACGACTGCAGCGCCTCCAGGCACCCTCGACCGTCCCGCTCGTGCCCTTCCCCCTACCCTACCCTCCCCTATCCCCCCTCACCTCCTCAAAGCCGCTGTCGTGCGCGGGCGCCGAGCGCGCGCCCGCCAGTATCGGCAGCGGCGCCTGCAGCACGTCGCGCCTGATCTGCAGCGGCACGCACGAGATGAGCGGCTGCTGCCACACCAGCGGGTACAGCGACGACTGCAGCGCCTCCAGGCACCCTCGACCGTCCCGCTCGTGCCCTTCCCCCTACCCTACCCTCCCCTATCCCCCCTCACCTCCCCAAAGCCGCTGTCGTGCGCGGGCGCCGAGCGCGCGCCCGCCAGTATCGGCAGCGGCGCCTGCAGCACGTCGCGCCTGATCTGCAGCGGCACGCACGAGATGAGCGGCTGCTGCCACACCAGCGGGTACAGCGACGACTGCAGCGCCTCCAGGCACCCTCGACCATCCCGCTCGTGCCCTTCCCCCTACCCTACCCTCCCCTATCCCCCCTCACCTCCCCAAAGCCGCTGTCGTGCGCGGGCGCCGAGCGCGCGCCCGCCAGTATCGGCAGCGGCGCCTGCAGCACGTCGCGCCTGATCTGCAGCGGCACGCACGAGATGAGCGGCTGCTGCCACACCAGCGGGTACAGCGACGACTGCAGCGCCTCCAGGCACCCTCGACCGTCCCGCTCATGCCCTTCCCCCTACCCTACCCTCCCCTATCCCTATCCCCCCTCACCTCCTCAAAGCCGCTGTCGTGCGCGGGCGCCGAGCGCGCGCCCGCCAGTATCGGCAGCGGCGCCTGCAGCACGTCGCGCCTGATCTGCAGCGGCACGCACGAGATGAGCGGCTGCTGCCACACCAGCGGGTACAGCGACGACTGCAGCGCCTCCAGGCACACTCGACCGTCCCGCTCGTGCCCTTCCCCCTACCCTACCCTCCCCTATCCCCCCTCACCTCCTCGAAGCCGCTGTCGTGCGCGGGCGCCGAGCGCGCGCCCGCCAGTATCGGCAGCGGCGCCTGCAGCACGTCGCGCCTGATCTGCAGCGGCACGCACGAGATGAGCGGCTGCTGCCACACCAGCGGGTACAGCGACGACTGCAGCGCCTCCAGGCACGACGACACCGTGCTGAAACACCGCAGTAAGGAGCGTTGAATGAAACGGAACGCAATTTAAAACGTTTCTATTATCTGTATGTCAGTGTCATTGCGTCGAGGTTCAAAAATATAGTACAACTAGCTTTTACCCGCGGCCCCGCCCGCGTGGTTAAAGGGAATTAACAATGCCATCTATTAACAACATCCGGAACTAAATATCTAGCAAATAACAAAACATCGATATCTTCCCATGGGGATGTTTTACCGCGGTAAAAAGTAGCCTACGTCACTCTCCACCCTCCTCACTATCTCCACACACAAAAACCATACCATATAATAGCTTCGTTGCGACGTGAAAGCCGGACAAACAAACAAACACACTTTCACATTTATATTATTAGTATGGAAGTATGGATATTCTTCGTAACAATACGTTGTAAAAAGACAAAATACAAGTACAGTTCAAGTAAAACCAGTTCCGTTCTTATAAACTGAGCTATAGGAAGCAACCAAATGGTCCTTCGAGCCGGATATTAAGCAAAGTTACTGAGTAAGAGTGAAAAAAGAGAGTATATTATACTAGCGGACCTGAAGTGCGGAAGTGCTGAAAGTGCGTTTTTGTGCTGAAAGCGCGTTTTTGTGCTGAGTGTGTGCCGCTTGTGGAAAAATTTCATGGACGCTACCGTGCTTCGGAGGGCACGTAAAGCCGTCGGTCCCGGTTGTTTTCAATGGTGGAAACAATCGTTAAGCCTTGTCGAAGACCTTCGGGTGGCTTAAAAACATTCGACACTGGGTTGGCCACTAACCCCTCCACCAATCCGCACTGGAGCAGCGTGGTGGAGTATGCTCTAGACCTCCCGCAGCTGTGTCTGTGGGGGAGACCCGTGCCCAGCAGTGGGACGTCTATGGGTTGCAGCGAGGTGTGTTGTCAGCACTGCTGGGGCCACCCACCTGAGCTCCTCCCCCATGACGACCACCTTCCTCTCCAGCAGCAGCGAGGCGAACACCTTGATGGCCAGCCCCGCGCCCAGCGCGTCCACCAGCGCCGACATGCTGCCCTCGTCCGCGCGCGCCTCCAGCGGACGCTCTATCACCGCTGGCCACCACCCACCTGAGCTCCTCCCCCATGACGACCACCTTCCTCTCCAGCAGCAGCGAGGCGAACACCTTGATGGCCAGCCCCGCGCCCAGCGCGTCCACCAGCGCCGACATGCTGCCCTCGTCCGCGCGCGCCTCCAGCGGACGCTCTATCACCGCTGGCCACCACCCACCTGAGCTCCTCCCCCATGACGACCACCTTCCTCTCCAGCAGCAGCGAGGCGAACACCTTGATGGCCAGCCCCGCGCCCAGCGCGTCCACCAGCGCCGACATGCTGCCCTCGTCCGCGCGCGCCTCCAGCGGACGCTCTATCACCGCTGGCCACCACCCACCTGAGCTCCTCCCCCATGACGACCACCTTCCTCTCCAGCAGCAGCGAGGCGAACACCTTGATGGCCAGCCCCGCGCCCAGCGCGTCCACCAGCGCCGACATGCTGCCCTCGTCCGCGCGCGCCTCCAGCGGACGCTCTATCACCGCTGGCCACCACCCACCTGAGCTCCTCCCCCATGACGACCACCTTCCTCTCCAGCAGCAGCGAGGCGAACACCTTGATGGCCAGCCCCGCGCCCAGCGCGTCCACCAGCGCCGACATGCTGCCCTCGTCCGCGCGCGCCTCCAGCGGACGCTCTATCACCGCTGGCCACCACCCACCTGAGCTCCTCCCCCATGACGACCACCTTCCTCTCCAGCAGCAGCGAGGCGAACACCTTGATGGCCAGCCCCGCGCCCAGCGCGTCCACCAGCGCCGACATGCTGCCCTCGTCCGCGCGCGCCTCCAGAGGGCGCTTTATCACGTGCGTCCTGGAACATGCAGGGGATCCAGGGTTTAAGTTATATCGAGACTAGTGGACGTTCGCAGCTTCGCTCGCGTGGAATTAGACATAACAATAGTTTCGTTTACACCTAGTATTATTATATAGCCTATGTCACTACGTGAAGATGCAGCTTTCAAATGGTTAAAGAATTTTTTTAATCGGTCCAGTAGATTTTGTGTGAAGAGATTACAAACTAATCTTTACTCTTTAGAATATTAGTATAGATGACGGCCCCGTTGGGGCAATCACTAAAAACTATTTGTGGATGGGTGACCGCTAGTGCCAAATTTCATGGACGCTACCATGCTTTGGGGGGCACGTAAAGCCGTCAGTCCCGGTTGTTTTCAATGCTTGGAACAGTCGTTAAGCCTTGTCGAAGACCTTCGGGTGGCTTGAGAACATTCGACACTGGGTTGGCCACTAACCCCTACACCAATCTGCATTGGAGCAGCGTGGTGGAGTATGCTCTAGACCTCCCGCAGCTGTGTCTGTGAAGACCTGTGCCCAGCCGTGGGATTACTATTTATTTAGTTAAAAACTAAAAAAAGGGTAGTAAAAACGGTATTCGGTTTTGTTCTATTGTGGTTATGTATCTCTTAAACAAATATTATTGATATGTATATACATAACATATTATACATATTTATCTACACATATTATTATTATTATTATATAATATAATAATATATATATATATATATATATAAATGTCATGCTCACCTCAGCCCTTCAACGCTGACGATCACGCTCTTAGGGCTATTGTTGTTGTTCTCCAGATCGTAAAAGTCCGGAATCTCGTGCCGTCCGTCCGGTTTCTCGTCCGTCCGGCCCGCCGTATCCGGAAGGCTTTCCGATCTCTCCGTGAGCGCTTCCTTCTTCACGCAAACGTTCAGCTCCAACCTTGAAACGAAATTCATCATCATCACAACCATTTCTATGTCCCACTGTTGGGCACGGGTCTCCTCTCAGAATGGGAGGGATAAAGCGTTAGTCCACCACGCTGGCCAAGTGCGGATTGGCAGACTTCATATATCGAGAACGTTATGATAAACTCTCAGGCATGAAACGAAATTTTTGATAATTAATTTAATTATGAGATACACATAGATGTCCCAGTTTTGGACACGGGTCTACCTACAGAAATTAATCAAGATAGAACGGAGAACAGTAATTTAATTGCATCCGTGTAGGATTAGCTATTCATTCAATAATCAATAGCTAATCCTTTGCCTTCTATTGATCAGTTTAGAATAGCATTATATCTCTTTTCTTTAAGTAGTTTGTAGTTACCTAGACTTTCGCTAAGCGTGTCCAATCACCTCATAGCGAAATAAATTATTTGACTTTTTTATTTTCTTATGGATAAAAGATAGCAAACGAGCTTGCAGCACCACCCATCCACTGTCGCCCATGACAACTGTGACTTACTTTGAACAAGACTCAATTAGGGACTGGGATGGTTAGTCCAATTAGTTGAGAGAGTTAATTAGAACATTAGTTGGTCAGCTCGTTAGTAGGTATGAGGACTGGGGACTGTTAGTGATAGTTAGTCCTGTTAATTGGTGTTAGTAATAGTCCAGTTAGTACTTGTTAGTAGGAGTCTCGTTTTAAGTCAGTCACAGATGTGTTGCTACTCTTGAGGACTAAGATGGTCGCCTCTACAGAAGTGTAACCGGGAACCACACCTTTCCAACCGGACCATAATTGCAATTATATATTCTTATTTGGATGTACACTGAACGAGTTCATAAGAGTTGTTAGTGCGATGCTGGAAAATTTACCGAGTGGGCACCTAAATCATTAACTTAAACATCTATTAATGTATTAATTTAAATTTAATGTGTTAATGATTGACATGTACATATTTTTTATTTTATGAAATTTAATTTTATATTGACTATTGATTGTGTAATGTTTTATTAATTAATTTTTCTCTTTTTACTTAGGGTTTATATAATTTTTTAAATGGTGTTTGAGATGATTTTTGACTATGGATAATTTTAATTTTATTACTTAAATGTTGATTATTGTGTATTGTCTTTTTTGTATTAATATATAATTTAATTCCGTTTTGACATGTTATATATACCTAATTATGAATTTGATTGTTATTTTTGATGATTTGATGATGATTGTATTTAATTCAATTTTTTTTGACAAGACAATGTATAACTAAACTAGCGCATTAGGGACATCCCTGTAAAGCTAGATGTAAGTTTGATTTAAATAAATAAATAAATAAATAAATAAATTATTACACGTGCAGAAATGGTACTAGGTACCGTGGCGGGCGGTGGTACTGCCCCGGGCGAACTCTATATGGAACCAAATAGGTTTCACATAAAACCTATAGGCTCAACCTCCTACAAACTGTGCTTAATTAAATTTTTTTTATAATTCTCATTATTTTTTCATTTTTTTTGTTTGTATTTCATATTCAGTCTTACCTGGAATCAAGTTTCCTCTGATCCGGTAGAGTCCTGCACTTGTCCAGGTTAGCGTAGCCGGTTTTCCTGCACGGTTCCTCTGCACTCCTTGTGGAGTATGTGATGGAGATTTGCTCGCCGGGGTTGGGGAAGTCCATCTCGAACAGCTGCTCCAGGATCTGATTGATCTCGATCTCCGAGCTGCCGTGGTGGGACTCTATCTCCTTGAGGACCTGGGAACAGGGCGATTATCTATTACACACACTTTATATTTATATTATATTACTAGCTTTTACCCGCGGCTCCGCCCGCGTGGTCAAAGGGAGTTAACAATGAGTTGTTTATCATAGGTACATGACAACGCCATCTATTAACAACATCCGGAACTAAATATCTAGCAAATAACAAAACATCGATATCTTCCCATGGGGATGTTTTACCGGGGTAAAAAGTCTCCTACGTCACTCTCCACCCTCCTCACTATCTCCACACACAAAAACCATACCATATAATAGCTTCATTGCGACGTGAAAGCCGGACAAACAAACAAACACACTTTCACATTTATAATATTAGTATGGAAGTATGGATGAGGTGATTACACACGCTTAACGAAAGTCTAGGTAACTACAAACTACTTAAAGAGAAGAGATATAATGATATCCTATTCAAGTTCGATTATCAATTTGACATTATATTATTACTAGTGGACGCCCGCAGCTTCGCTCGCGTGGAATTAGACATAACAATAGATTCTTCTTAACGCGTTAACTTTAGCTCCACAAATTTGTATTTAATCCGTAAATGATAACACATTTACGGATTGATTCATTACAATGTACCCCTATGTTTATTTTACACCCTTAAGGGTAACATTATTACAAACTTTGAATGCCATATTTATTTATATCTAATCAACAGCCTAAAATATAAATTTTATGCTTCTAGTTCTGAAAATGACAATACTTTCATACAACCTTTCATCCCCCCTTTCAACCCTTTACAACCCTTTTTTCCAATTAAAAAGCCTATGTCCTTTCTCAGGCTATTGACTATCTGTGTACCAAATTTCATTTAAATCGGTTCAGTAGTTATGGCGTGAAAGCGAGACAGACAGACAGACAGATAGAGTTACATACTTTCGCATTTATAATATTAGTATGGAAGTATGGATTATAGTCAAACAGACAGAAAACGCGCAGAGTGGTTGCTATAGACTAACCCCCTTCCACCAAAACTCTTTCTTTGTCCCAATGTTGGGCTCGGGTCTCCTCTCGTAATGGGAGGGGTCAGGCTTTAGTCCACCACGCTGGCCAAGTGCGGATTGGCAGACTTCACATCCCTTCGAGAACGTTCAAACCCGGTCAGACCGGGGTTCGGCAGTTAGGGTCACTCACCTTATAATAAAAGCCGGGGGCCCTGTATTTCCCTATTAGACAGTAGCACAGCGGCAGGCACGTGGTGGCGCCCTCTGGTAGCACACGGCGGCAGTAACTGGAAACGTATTATCATGAAAATCTTAAGGGCTTGAAGCGAAATTATGTCAAGCATTTTAAATGAGGTGGAGCCATTGATATGAGAAGTAATTATATCTAATGAATTTTTTTTTTAAATGCTTTTTATAACTTTTTTTTATTTTCGTGCATTGTCCTCGGAACCAAATATGTGTGCCAAATTTCAGCTCGATAGCTTCAGTGGAAGTGAAGCTATCGAGCTGAAATTAGGAGGACAAACATACATACAGTACTCCCAAATTAATAATGCGCATGCAAATCTTCGCTAATTGTCGTATTCCCGGAAACACCCGAATCATTGAATCGGAGAAAGCCCTCAACAATGCACTTGCATTTTGCACCTTGTTCGAAAGAAACAGGAGTCAAAGTCATATGTCAAATCATGTGAAAAAATTGAAAACAATTCGGTTGGTCGGCGGCTGTCGCCGGTCAGTCAAAGGTCCGTCAGTCGTCTTTATATACTGGTGAATTTTAAAGAGCTGCTATTACACACCCTTCTTGGTTTTGTTTTCAAAGGTGAATTTAATTTCAACTTTAATTATCTTACTCAAATAAAGCATCACGTAGCCAAAAAAAAATATTGCAATGACTGTCAAGTCAGTTAAAGATGCTATATTAGAAAAAATCAATAATATAGGATCAGAAGAATGGAAAAAAGTTTGTGATCACGCTGTTAAATGCGAAGATGAATATAGAAAATTTGACCCAAGAATCGATAGTTTTTCCGATGAAATGATTATTTACACGGGTGATAGCAGTGGGGAAAGTGTAAATGAACAAGAGCATAATGAAAGTTCTGATGAATCTAGGATGTCAGGAATAGAGATCCTCCTTGATTCTGATTAATTTTTTGTAATTTTAATATTATTCTGGAATGATCAGTGCTGTAAATACTTTTGAACTGAGATTATAATGATTAGATTTTAATGTAAACCTGTGTTTGAAAACCATTTTTAAGAAAATGCACTTAACCACTCTATACACATATCGTCTTCCGACGCTCGGGGAATACGACCTTTGCCGAACAGTAACGAAGATTTCTATGCGCATTATTAATTTGGGAGTACTGTACGAGTTTAGTTAAATAAAAGCTTTTAAAAAAGAAGCAGATCTGCCACTTATGTGCTGTTAAAGTGTGAGAAAATATTAAATAATAAAAAAAAACTGCCTAAAACTATTCAATAGTGGTGAGCCAAAAATTATACAAACAAGTATTTTCATGAATACATCGACCTCAAAGATTTAAACGTTAAAAATGAAATGTCTTTGCATGAATGTAACCTAACTAGAGTAGCGTCCATAGCCCAGTGGCTCGCTTCGATTCAATGTAATCGAAAGTGTTAAGCAACGACGGGCGCGGTCGGTTTGTGGATGGGTGACCGCTAGTGGCAAAAATTTCATGGGCGCTACCGTGCTTCGGAGGGCACTATGCTGGAAACAGTCGTTAAGCCTTGTCGAAGACCTTCGGGTGGCTTGAGAACATTCGACACTGGGTTGGCCACTAACCCCAACACCAATCCGCATTGGAGCAGCGTGGTGGAGTATGCTCTAGACCTCCCGCAGAAGTGTCTGTGGGAGAGACCTGTGCCCAGCAGTGGTACGTCTATGGGTCGATGCGAACCTAACTAGAAAGGAAAGTATTGAAAGTATAGTACTACAAGACCGAGGTTGCTGACCAGAATGGAAAGTATTGTACTACAAAACCGAAGTTGCTGACCAGAAAGGAAATTATTGTACTACAAGAGCAAGTTGGGCACGCCCAACAGTGGGATAGCTTACCCATAAGACCGTTCGCCCCGCTCATCGGTGAGTACCAGTGAGTAGCACTGAGTGCTCTTGGCGTCCGCTATCCATTCTTCCTTCGTCTCCGAACTGATCGTTTCGGGGAAAATTAGATTCTCGATGTGCGGTGGCACTTGCACCTGAAAATTATAAATAAATAAATCCCTCTGCAGCAGAAGGACAGATTCGCAAAATCCCGGAATAGCAAAATCCCAGATTAGCAGGAGGACAGATTAGCATAAAGACAGAAGTACAGACACATACAGAAACAAAATAAAATTTAATCTTGGACATTCTCACGCACGGCCATCTGACTCCAAAGTAGGCGCGAGCCTGTAATATGGGTGTCGGAGACTGATATACATACATAGATATTCTTTAAATACATACTTAAATAGATAATATTAACATCCAGACACAGAACAAATACAAGTGTTCGTCATACGAATATTTGTCCTGAGTGGGATTCGGATTTTATTTATTTTTATTTATTCTGTCTGGAGAAAAGTCCTCGAATGGTCGGAAAAAGGAGTACAAATCGCCCTTGGACAAGGTGGACAGACGACCTGAAGAAGACGGCGGGAACCGCTGGATTCAGAAGGCACAGGACCGGTCGGAGTTATGTCCTTTAGGAGAGGCCTGTGTCCAGCAATGGACCTCAAGAGGCTGATGGATGGATGGAATCTTCTGATATATAAAACGACTCACCTGACTAGGAAACACGCTCTTCACATACGCCTCCCCCGTCATATGGTTCAACCCGACCAGCAGGCACACGTTGAACAGTCCCCTGTCTCTCGGCTCAAAAGGCAGACCGATATCCACGCACCCAGCCTTCTCATCTATACTCAAACTGTCCAAATCCCCTATACTATCGACGAGATCGTCTTTCATCGACAGAATATTCCCGCTAGAATCCGTCAGGTTGAACTTTGAATCAGTCGAATCGGCTCTGTCCATCTTGTCTCGAAGGTTACTCTGTGATGTCCTGAAACTTTTCCATGATCGGAAAGTCGAGTAGGGGTTGTCCAGGATCTCGGATTTGTACGAACAGACGGACGTCTGGTGGCGAAAACGTAGGTTCCTTAGATTCTTCTGATCGAGGTAAGCTACTCTTGATGATACTCTTCTTACGTAGTTCTTTCTGCTCTCCGTTAGGCTTCTCGTTAGACGCACTGACTCTGTAAATTTAAAATTGTTATTTGAATAAGGTAAACACGGTGATGTTGGGAGAAATTTTGCCACTAGCGGTCACCCATCCACAAACCGACCGCGCCCGTCGTTGCTTACCTCTTTCGATCACATTGAATCGACACGAGCCATTGAGCTATAAACGCTACTGTACCTGCTATAACGGTGAAGCAAAATATTGTGAGGAAACCTGCATGCCTGAGAGTTCTTCTAATGTTTTCGAAGGCATGTGAGGTCTGCCAATCCGCACTTGGCCAGCGTGGTGGACTAAGGCCTAATCCTTCCCGTTCTGAGAGGAGACCCGTGCCCAATAATGGGACAAAGAAAGGGTTGTGATGATGATGATGATGAATTTGGTGCCTAGTGCCCGTTTGCTAGCCGTATATAAGTAGGTACTGTGGTACTACCATACCCTCGCTAGTGCTGCCATCTGGCGGCTCCGTGGGGAAGCTGGACGGCTTATGCTCGTCCATGATGCAGGCGGCGGTGACCGTCTCGTAGATCTCCGTCATCAGACGGTTCAGCTGGAAGAGGGGGAAAGGGAAACATTAATATACGACTTGCATGCATTATTTGAAGGACCCGTTGGCGCAATCGGTAGTGACCCTGCCTGTTGCGCCAGGGGTCGTGGGTTCGAATCCCACTCAGGACAAATATTCGTGTGACGAACACTTGTCAATATTATCTATTTATGTATGTATTTAAAAATATCTATGTATGTATCAGTCTGACACCCATATCACAGGCTCGCGCCTACTTTGGGGTCAGATGGCCGTGTGTGAGTATGTCCAAGATATTTATTTATTTACTACTAGTGGACGACGTCTGCCCGCGTTCTGGTTGCCCACTTGACTTCAAAAACGGCAAAGTTTCATACTAACTTTGCACCCCCGTTTTACCCCCTTATGGGGTGAATTTTCAAAAATCCTTTCTTAGTGCGATATAAAAGGAACCCCTGTGCAAAATTTCAAGATTGTAACCCTTATAGTTTAGGCCCTGCGTTGATATGCCAGTCAGTCAGGCAGTCAGTCAGTCAGTCAGCTTCTCCTTTTATATGTATAGATTGTCTCAGAATGGGAGGGTTTAGGCCTTAGCTGGCCAAGTGTGGATTGGCAGACTTCACATGCCTTTGAGAACATTATGAAGAACTCTCAAGCATGCAGGTTTCCTCGCGATGTGTCCTTCACCCTTCTTGACATTTATTTTGCACCGCAAGTGACATTTATTTTTTTAAATAGGAGGTTAACAATCTTGCACAAAGGGTCCACTTAAATTGGACTTGGCACTTCGTTCGTTGTTTATGGCACGGTGGCTTCCGCGCAATATGTTTCCGCGATAAACAATCTGGTGTCAGCTGATTACGTTCGCCTGTACCGAATGCAGTGTAAACATAGATATGCATAGATATGCATGTATCATGTGTGAAAACACCGGTCAAGTGTGATTCGGACTCGCACACGTATTTCATCATTACGAATCCGGTCACGTAGCGAAATATCGAGCATAGTTGTATCTGAGCGACTTTGAGCTTGCGATTGAGGCCGAGGGTAAAGAACCAAGGATTCACATCAGCCGAAATTATCCAGGAAAATTGCATGGTTCACGTGAAATGGACAAAAATTGACTTTCGATTTTTATTCGATATTAAACTATCGATCAATTTATAATCGATTGGTGGCTATATCGGATTATGATCGGATGAACTGCGGGTGAAGCTAGATTTTGAGGTAGCTAGATTTAAGCTAGGGCTATAAGTTTTTAGGGTTCCGTACTCAAAGGGTAAAACGGGACCCTATTACTAAGACTTCGCTGTCCGTCCGTCTGTCCGTCTGTCACCAGGCTGTATCTCATGAACCGTGATAGTTAGACAGTTGAAATTTTGACAGATGATGTATTTATGTTGCCGCTATAACAACAAATACTAAAAACAGAAAAAATAAAAAAATTTATGAGGGAACCCCTTAGGCTCCCTCATACCTACAACAGACATTATTTTTTTGCCGTTTTTATAGATAACCATAGATATAGGGTACGGAACCCTTAGTGCGCGAATCCGACTCGCACTTGGCCGGTAATTATTATAATTTAAACCGTCCCTTGATGGTAGAAGTAATTCTGGACGGATACATATTTTACGCGGGAGGAGCCGAAGGGAAAGCTGGTAAATAAAATTTCAGTTGAATTATTTTATTCCCATTAACTTAATTCTGTTATGTGCCAGCCAAAAAAAGCATAGCTGCAACCCATAGACGTCCCACTGCTGGGCATGGGCAGACAAAGCTGCGGAAGGTCTAGCTAGAGCGTACTCGACCACGCTGCTCCAATACGGATTGGTGGGAAGTTAGTGGTCAACCCAGTGTCGAATGTTCTCAAGCCACCCGAAGGTCTTCGACAAGGCTTAACTACTGTTTCCAGCATTGAAAACATCCGGGACCGACGGCTTAACGTGCCCTCCGAAGCACGGTAGCGTCCACAACTTTTGCCACCACCAGCGGTCACCAATTCACAAACCCACCGCGCCTGGTTTGTGGTCGCAAAAAAATCATATTAAGGAAATATACATATACTAGCTGACCCCTCAAACGTTGTTCTGCCAGATGAAATGTGAAAGTGACACATCATGTAAAATATTGTTCATACAAAAATACTAAAATCATGTTTAAAAATCATTTTCCAGAGGACCAAATTGTGAATCTAAAGTATCTAAACCATTCTCGAATCCCCTGAACAGAGACAAAAAATTTCATCAACATCTATCCAACCGTTTAGAATTTAGAAGGAGTTCATTGACATACACACGTATACACAAGAAATATATATATTAAGATATAGGTACATATGTAAATACATATATCATTTACTGAATTAAAAAAAAATCACTAGAAACTTTATCGATGAACACAATGACATACCTGTAAACTCCATTTTGGATGGGTATAAGCCACACGGTGAAATTTTTGAACACACCAATTTTATTTTTATTTTTTAGTTTTATTTTAAAACTCCTCCTGTCCTTAATATTCACTAATCCTAACATGTGTACCAAAATTAATTTAATTACAATTCAACTATTTAAAATTTAATTAAAATATAATGTGTATAATATTTTTATTTACGTTATTTTTCAACAATTCAAAGGCACCGTTCGAGCGGACTGAGAGTAGGGAATGATCTAATTTGTGTAATTATGAAACATAAGTTTATTTTGCCGCTATCGGCTGATGATATTGTGCTTCGGTACTATGCAGAAACAAACCAGTTGTATACAGATTTGTTAAAAGGTATTTAATACATTGAAAGTTTTATTATAACGCATTATCTAGTTAAATAAAGTTTATTTAAATATCACAAAAAATCACCGGAATGAGCCCGCAGACTTTGACAATGGGGACTATCGTTTCTTTGCTCACCAGTTGGCGCCACTGTTAACTAAGGTCAAGTTGTCAAAGGCAACTTATAAATTCGAAGCCATAACAAAGTTTTAAATCTTGAATCTCATTAAGTTTATTAATTATAAATAACTATCATCATATCGAGTAGCTATGCCGCAATGTTGTGCAGTACCGTTTTGTTCGGAAAAAAAGGAGGACACATGTTTCCAAAAGATAAACCTGTTCTAAAACAGTGGCTAGTAGCGATTCGCAGGAATAACTATACTCAACAAAATATTCTCGTTTTTGTAAAAAACAATTTAACCCCAGAGGATTATGTGTTACCCAAAGAATTAAATACAGAAAATCATACATTTATATATCATGAATTTACATACATTTTGTCAGTAACTTCAAGATAATCTTAATTATTTATATTATCACAACAGCTTCCAAAACGGTGGTGCACCATGTTCATTATAAAAAATTGCGTAATCAATATTTACGATGATTTCACGAAGGAGATCACTTTTCAACAGGTAAATTAAATAAATTATAATTTATGTCATGAAAAATTAATGTTATTAGACCTCGCGCGACACAAGCGCCTCTAGTGGAAAATTCACACGCGATACTCCCCATTGAAAGTGTACACTGTCAAACCATTTTTTGACAATGTTAACTATAGCTAACTTCATGGTGTCGGTTTTTTGTGACGGTGTGCGCGCGCATCGTAAAAATTTACTCTCATCATTTTTCCCTGACGCGCCAAAAGAAGTATAACTTCAAAAATTACACATAAAACACAACGAAAAAATAATTGAATCGAATAAACGACCTCCTTTTTTGAAGAAGGTTTTATGTAAGACGAAAAAAAATGACGAACTCCTATTTTGATACCGGTTTTAAATCTAAGACAGGAAGCTTAAGACATACGAGTAAATCTATAAAAACACGTGAACCAAACTCCATTGTGTATTTCCGATTTCTATACGATGTTAGCTTAAATTACTTTGATACTGTGTGATTGTATTATCGCTAAAAAAGTGACCGAGGTAAGAAGCAATAATTAGAATTGTATATCGCTGGGACCCATAGACGTCACCACTGCTGGGCACGGGTATCTCCCACAGACACTGCTGCGGTAGGACTAGAGCATACTCCACCACGCTGCTCTAATGCGGATTGGGTGGCCAACCCAGTGTCGAATGTTCTCAACCATAGCCCAATGGCTCGCGTCGATTCAATGTGATCGAAAGAGTTAAGCAACGAAGGGCGCGGTCGGTTTGTTGATGGGTGACCGCTAGTGGCAAAATTTAATGGACACTGCCGTGCTTCGGAGGGCACGTAAAGCCGTCGGTCCCGGTTGTTTTCAATGCTGGAAACAGTCGTTAAGCCTTGTCGAGGAATTTCATATACATACGAGTAATTCCCTTAATAATAGAGTCAGTTTAAATATCATTTCATTTTATTTTTATCGATCGGACTACCAATATAAGAAACCGCACTACAATTGATACAGCACTACAGTTAGCATGCAATTTAAGGCTCAAAAAATATGTTAAAGATAAATATTTGACGGGCGCGCTGGCGCAATCGGTGGCCAGGGGTCGTGGGTTCGAATCCCACTCATGACAAACATTCGTGAGACGAACACTTGTTTGTTCTGTCTGGATGTTAATATTATCTATGTATGTATTAGATATTTAAAAAGATCCATGGATGTATAAAAGTCTGACACCCATAGTACAGGCTTGTTAGAGAGAGTTCTAACATAACATTGGCCATCATCGCGCTTACTTTGGGGTAGATGGCCGTGTGTGTTCGTACGTGCGTTCAGTATAGAGTATCTTTATTAACTAACTTATATGACTAATGACACACGTACATGTTTAGGTGCTATTATGTATGTATTAGATATTTAAAAAGATCCATGGATGTATAAAAGTCTGACACCCATAGTACAGGCTTGTTAGAGAGAGTTCTAACATAACATTGGCCATCGCGCCTACTTTGGGGTAGATGGCCGTGTGTGTTCGTACGTGCGTTCAGTATAGAGTATCTTTATTAACTAACTTATATGACTAATGACACACGTACATGTTTAGGTGCTATCCCCATACTACAAGAATGCTAATTAATAGTGTTAAAAAATTACTAAATGATTTTTATCTTGTTTATAAAATTGACACATTTTGCATAATGCCAGCTAGGTCACTAACAACATTGTGCTCGACGCTCAATAATTCTGATAACGTCTGCCATAGTGATGTTCCTGTTCGGAGCTATCGATATCGATAAAAGTGAAACGAGTAGGTTTTCTATTTTATTTAAACTCAAATATACCTACGCTGTGAATCATATCTCGAGAATGGCAGGTAATGCCAGGTCATATAACAGTCTTGAAGCGCTCGTGGCCACGAGGCCAGAGACATCAACCGAGCGAGTCAATCTATCCCATTCACGCCCGTGACCTTTGGAAACTTGGGTGAACGCTAGTGGTAATATTCTTCCGAGCTCTTCCATGCTTTAACTTAAGCCATCCGGACCGGTTGTCATCTATACTAATATTATAAAGAGGAAAGATGTGTTTGTAATGTTTTCACACAAAAACTACCGGACCGATTTCAAAAATTCTTTCACCATTAGAAAGCTGCATTTTCACTATGTGACATAGGCTACATAATTATTAGGTGTCACTGCGACCCATAGACGTCCCACTGCTGGGCACGGATCTCCCCCACAGACTATGCTATTATTGTTTATCTGATTATGTCGCCTTTACGTCGTCATGTATGAGTTTAAACAATGAAATGATTACTACGTTTATTAGGTGTAAACTAAATTATTGTTATGTCTACGTGAGCGTAGCGGCGGGCGTCCACTATTCATAAAATAAAAGTTGTTAAGCCTTGTCGGAGACTTCAAGAAATCTCTGCCGATTCTCACCGGGACAGCGCGATGAACGCTCCAGACATTTGTAAGAAGAAACCCGTGCCTTCCGGGCCGCTAATGGGCGACCAAGGAGAGTTTATTTACACATTAGTGATTAGGAGAGTATATTTACACTACCATATCCGTTGCTTGCGCATATTCAACGGGTCAAATAATAAAAATATCTTTAGATTTCATACAAAACTATGGGCATGTGATCCAACGTATTGGCATCTTAATTAAAAGCTCATCAGAATTCAATTTACGTCGGGGCGAGTGAGGATAATTTATGAGTTGCGAAACTAGTTTATTATCATGCGTGCTAGTTTTCACTTGCCGTTGAAATAGAAAATACTTGTTAAGACTTGTTGAACACGCAAATTAAGATTAACATGGATTGGATCGTGAAATGAGACTCGCCAGAGGATTTCAGTAATAACATTGTATAAAATACATGATTTGATGGATGACAGCGGTTGATATTACAACTTAATACTCGAATTTGGAAGATTGTAACATTACTTGGAAGATTAATAGTTATAAAACTAGTATAGTACTTTAACAGTTTATATAGTATGCTCGAACTTTTTTATGTGGTTATTTAAAATAACAATTAGCACTGTAAAAATTAAATTACTGCAAGTTGAAACCTAAAATATTGTATCTCACAAACCAGTTATCAGATGGAGACAAAGCAGTTAATACAATTAAAACCGAGCTTTTTTGACGATTTTGTATTTTGGTTGTTATTAATAAGTTGTAAATTGGTACTTAAAACAAAACTATATCGTCGAATATGTGGCAAATTATGCTTATGATATGGCTTTGATTTACAAACAATGATTTATAATCAAAATCCATACAAATATTATAAATGCGAAAGTAGCTCTGTCTGTCTGTTTCGCTTTCACGCCAAAACTACTGAACCGATTCAAATGAAACTTGGTACACATATAGTCTAGGGCCTGAGAAAGGACATAGGCTACTTTTTAATTGGAAAAAAGTATTGTAAAGGGTTGAACAGGGGGATGGACGGTTGTATGAAAGTATTTTCATTTTCAGAACCAGAAGCATAAAATTAATATTTAAGGCTGTTGATTAGATATAAATAAATATGGCATTCAAAGTTTGTAAAAATGTTATCCTTAAGGGTGTAAAATAAACATCCCCTATGTACACACATTTACGGAATCATTACAAGCTAAAGTTAACGCGTTAAGAAGAATCTATTGTTGTCTAATTCCACGCGAGCGAAGCTGCGGGCGTCCACTAGTTTATTATAACTCAGATTACACAGACAGTCAAACACCATGGGACACCATGTATTGTTACCGTCGCCTAAGGACCCGTGCGATAGCAGTAACAGGTATGGCATACCGGCATTGGAGGACGCATTTTATTCTTCTCGAAGCTTTCTCGAAATACCTGGAAGCTCATTTCTGTGGCGACTTGTTCGCCAAAGAAAGGACCGCGAGAAGCGTACGGTGGTTGTTTGAAGCTGACAGTATTTTAAGTCTGTTACAAACATTTTTCTTCTATAAAAAATTGTACTATGGTTTTTACCGACTGCTGCCACACACTACTTTCAATGCTTGTTTACTGCTAAAATAGGTCAAGATAGGGTGCAGCCTATCATATCTACACCACGGTCTTTGGGTCAAAGCCATCCATTAGCTTAAACCTTGCTAATGTTATTGAGCCAATTTCAGACTTGTTAAATGGACCAAGATCGTTTTAATTACAGTAATAAAATCGTTGATGATCATGTTATTTATTCGTTAAAACAGTAATTTGATTAAGGCGCTGTTATAAGCAACACAACTTTATTCTAGTGATTTGTATTGCACGCAAATTTTAGCGCCATCTGTTGATAAGTTATAACAATTCACAACACAATGAAAAAAATGACAGTCACGTAAGCTGTCTATAGCAAAAATCACCATACGAGGACAACACTAGCAACTGCGTTAAACAATTTATTATTTATAATTGTTATTAATTTAAAAACTTCGCAGATAAGATAATGTTTCCTTCTTTCGAAACATTAATTGTATAATTTATTTAACCTTAAGAAGATCAACAGTAAATATATCGTATCAAAGACAAACTTAAACTGGTTATTACTTACAAATAAACTTATTTGTAGCCACACATAGAAAGATGACTAGAAAATATGAAAATTACTGTAAAGTGCCCTAAAGGAAGGTAAAACTATGCACTCAGAGGAGAAATTTAAGCAAAAGCTATCGAAATACTAAGCTGAATTTTATCGACAAGCAAAAGCGATACTTTCCCCTCCCTAAGCAATTAACCTCAGATAAATACGACGAAATGTTTCAAAACATCAGGATCAGACAGTGGGGCGCCACGCCACCGCGTATCTGGGAGTTTGGCCCACTGGTGGGGGTCAGTAACTGCGGCATATACCTACCATCTGGTTTCGAAACTTTATAACATACTAGCTGACCCCGCAAACGTTGTTCTGCCAAATGTCAAAGTGACGCGACGCTTCAGGTCAATGAACGACGGTTAAAAATAAAAATACTGAAAATCTTGTTTAAAAAGCATTTTCCAGTGGACCAAATTGTGAATCTAAAACATTCTCGAATCCCCTTGAACACACACAAAAAATTTCATCAACATCTATCCAGCCGTTTAGGAGGAGTTCACTGTCATACACACGTACACAAGAAATATATATTAAGATTTACTGGATATACAAGGAGAGAAAGGGAAGTTGCAAAATTATCTGAATAAATCTAAATCTGTTTTAATTTGAATAAAAGGAATTTATATCACGAAATCTTCTATACCATTAAGACAAACATTAGCAATATGTGATTAAGTATAGGCGATATTGGGTTAATAACACGAAAACAAATTTAAAAATACCTAAGTAAAGACATTTATTATGAAGCTATTGTAAAGTCTAATTCCACACGAGCGAAGCTGCGGGCGTCTACTAGTATATTATATCTTTATAAGTGTTACCATTAATATGGGGAATATAGAATTTAATTAATGAAACACTTCAAATGGACATCAAATTAACATAGGTTATTAATAACAAACCTGAATTTATTAATCGCAAATGAAATACAAAACAGAGATAACTTTCTGCTACTTGCTAATAGATGGTGCAAAAGTCGAGTAAATAGTGCTTAACCACGTTAACAAAACTTACAGCAAAATGATGATTTCAAAAAGATCAGCTCGACATAATGTTTGTTTATTAATAATTGCTTTCATTTTTTTTATTAATAATTGCTTGCTTTGTTTGTTCATTAATAATTAAATAATAATCTGCTAACATATTGGCGCTCCCCCAGACCTCAACACGACAATGCAGACTATAGCGAGGACTAGGAATTAATAAAATTACGCAGGCACATTTAAGGTACCCTAAGCCTTAAAAGGTACCTTTTATAGCTTCTAGCTAGAAGATTTTATTTTGTACGAAAGAATATTAGTCTCCAAATCGGTCACTGACACTGTAAAAACCGTTTAAATCTGGGATCCCACAAGGAAGCATATTTTCGTCACTAACCTACTTGTTAAACATATTCAAACGTGTCATATCACCGCGGGATAGAGTTCAAACTTTATCGCAACTCGAGCGCCGATAATGAAACTTGACCGAGTGACCACACGTCGGGTGGTTCAAAGCGGAGTCGATTCGCGGATGCGGACAATTAGTACTGCGATATCGGCGGCTCGCAGAACGCTTTGTGTGAAGTTGAGCGGCTTCAATAACATTTGAGATCGGATCAGTAGGTTTGTTTAAACCATTAATAGTTAATATTATGATCATGTAATTGACTCTTAAATAATTAGTTTAGAATAGCATTATATCTCTTCTCTTTAAGTAGTTTGTAGTTACCTAGACTTTCGTTAAGCGTGTGTAATCACCTCATAGCAAAATAAATTAATTGAATTTGAATTTGAATACAGCATTCTGATGATTTTTTTATCTGTCAAATTTTGTAGTTCTTAGTCCGTAGTGATGATACTTGTTCAATTCGAATTGAAAGATGATGAATACTTTTTTATGAAGTAAGTAAGCAAATAAGCATGCACCCACTCGCTGCCGCCAATGGAAATTATCAAAGAGAGTTCAAATATTGTCTATCTATCTATATATATAAAAGGAGAAGGTGACTGACTGACTGACTGACTGACTGACTGACATATCAACGCAGGGCCTAAACTATAAGGGCTAGAAACTTGAAATTTTGCACAGGGGTTCCTTTTATAACGTAGGGGAGCACTAAGAAAGGATTATTGAAAATTCACCCCCTAAGGGGGTAAAACGGGGGTGCAAAGTTAGTATGAAACTTTGCCGTTTTTGAAGTCGTTAGACGGGTAGACGTCGTTAATGGGTCTAATTCTACGCGAGCGAAGCTGCGGGCGTCCACTAGTATATATATAAAAGGAGAAGCTGACTGACTGACTGACTGAAACTTGACTTGAAATTTTGCACAGGGGTTCCTTTTATAACGTAGGGGAGCACTAAGAAATGATTTTTGAAAATTCACCCCCTAAGGGGGTAAACGGGGATGCAAAGTTAGTATGAAACTTTGCCGTTTATGAAGTTAGTGAATGTCTAATTCCACGCGAGCGAAGCTGCGGGCGTCCACTATGGACGGGTTTAGATAGGAAATTAGAAGTGTTTCCAGCCAACTCACATTTCTAAACGGAAAGAAGTGCTGGAAACCAAGCAACACTACCTTTTCAAC
Source organism: Carterocephalus palaemon (assembly GCA_944567765.1). NCBI lineage: Eukaryota > Metazoa > Arthropoda > Insecta > Lepidoptera > Hesperiidae > Carterocephalus > Carterocephalus palaemon. Next base: position 869,218 of record OX155667.1, read on the forward strand.
ATTCCACTTTTCAAGTGGATCTTTTAAACACGATTGTTAAAGCAATCGTGTTTGAACAAGTTATTGAAAACCAGCGGTCGTGGTCCGCCACGGCTAATGCTGAGTACGGCCCCTTTTCGACAAATTCATACTTTATTAGGTTAATTAGCTTTTTAAGGTCAATGTATTTTTATTTTTGTTGTGTTTGTATGTAATTTTTCGAAATAAGCTTATTCTTATTCTTATTACACGGCAGAAATGGCGTGGTATCTTAGCACTGCTACTAACTATATAGGTTCTGTAAAACATTTCGCAGAGCTCCAGTTACGAAATAAGATGAGAGATGATGATAATGACGTCATAAGCGTCATCCAATTCCACTAATTAGTCACCGTCAACTAAACGAGGCGATGCTATTCAATTTATTACCAACGTATTGATAAGGGCAACAACCGTTGACCGCTAGCGGGGACGGAAATTTCCCAGATAATGACGGTAGTCTGACATTTCTAATTGTATATTGACGGCGTTTTCTGGTGTTCACCATATGAACTGCCTCATTGATCTCGCTGCGACCCATAGACGTCCCACTGCTGGGCACGGGTCTCCCCCACAGACGCAGCTGCGGGAGGTCTAGAGCATACTCCACCACGCTGCTCCAATGCGGATTGGTGGAGGGTTAGGTGTAAACGTAACTATTATTATATCTAATTCCACGCGAGCGAAGCTGGTGATGTCTGCATGGATTTGAACCTACACCCCTTCAAGTGAGGGACGAGCTCGATATCCACTGGGCTATCACCGCTTTATTTGTGCTATATAGCGACAGCGATCAGTGGCGCATTGTTCTATATGACGCATAGTAGATTCAAATATCATATACCCCATGAGTCATGGCATGGTGAACTTATGGCGCGGTATCTTTATGATCTCAGATTATTAGCGCTTGTTATGGTGTTATTACCGCCGAGCGATATGGGAAAAAGACATAGGTAAGCTTCTTACTCTGATGGTTCGGGTTCGAATCCCAGGTATGACTGTTTCTATAAAAAAATTTTTTTGACCTGTGTCGCGGGTGGCGGTCACACAGAAAACATTACAATATAATATCAATGACCAGAGTAAAAATATATCAGCAAAATAAATATCTGCTCGGCCGGGAGTTAAACCCGGGAACCGCGGTAGTCAGGTTCAATCATCACCGGAGTCCAGGAGCCCAGCAGTGGAACGTCTATGGGTCGCAGCGAGCGAACATACTAAACAAAATAATATAAAAATGCGTTCTTAAATGCAAAGCATGCACTGAATCTAGCTAATTCCTAAGGCATAATATTCCGATGATCGGATTGTCTCGCTTTGGATACGGAACCCTAAATTATTATATATATATATACACCTGCATTTGCATTTTTGCATTTGTACCCTTATGGCCTTATTACCCGGTATGTATTAGGTAGGTATGTAAATTTTGTAATTTTGTAATTGCGGACTTAATTTTTTTAATAAGTGTAAGTGGTATACCCGTACTAATTAAATTAAATGAATATAAAAAATTAATTAATAAAATAAATGTATTATTAGTTAACAGGTGTGTAGGTTAATTGTGGCAAAATTAATATATTTTGTATTCTCTAAACTGTTATAAATTGTATTGTTATATTTAAGAACTATTTCTACTATTCATTTAAAAGAATGTTATTGTAGTATGTATTAAGTACCTACATTTACTATCCGAACTGCTCAATACGCTGGGTCGCCCTGAAAACCAGCGGTCGTGGCTCGCTGCATAGCTGAGTGTGGGCCCTATTTCGGCAGATTATATACTGTTTTTAAATTGTATTTCTTTATTTTATAGATGCATATTATGGTAAAATACTTCTGTAACAGTTCTAATTTGACGAAATAAATTTATATTCATTCATTCATAAAAATGCAATCATTTTTCGACATTGCATGTTGTACTAGAAAAGTATACCTAGACATGTTTAACATAATTACATTCATTCTTCCTCAAACACTCAGCAATTTTGCCGACATCGCCATCAACATTGACCTTTGCAGACATGCGAGCCTGGTACCACCTGGATCAATACAAGGGTGGGACTTGGGAGCTTGGCAATACCATTAGCCACCCCACCATGGGAGCGGTTCTACCCAATTTCCTTGCAGTATAGGGTGGTGTCTACCACACCACACCCCACACCCAAAACAATATCAAAGCAAAGCAATCCATACAAATATTATAAATGCGAAAGTAACTCTGTCTGTCTCGCTTTCACACCAAAGCTACTGAACCGATTTAAATAAAATTTGGTACACAGATAGTCTAGAACCTGAGACAGGACATAGGGTGAAAAGTGTTGTAAAGGGTTGAAAAGGGGAATGAAAGGTTGTATGAATGTATTGTCATTTTCAAAAATAGAAGCATAAAATTTATATTTTAGGCTGTTGTTGTCCCACTGTTGGGCAAGTCTTCTCTGAGAATGGGAGGGATTAGGCCATAGTCCACCACGCTGGCCAAGTGCGGATTGGCAGATATCATATCTATATATATAAAAGGAGAAGCTGACTGACTGACTGACTGACTGACTTACTGACTGACTGACTGACTGACATATCAACGCAGGGCCTAAATTATAAGGGTTAGAAACTTGAAATTTTGCACAGGGGTTCCTTTTATAGCGTAGGGGAGCACTAAGAAAGGATTTTTGAAAATTCACCCCCTAAGGGGGTAAAACGGGGGTGCAAAGTTATTATGAAACTTTGCCGTTTTTGAAGTTAGTGAATGTCTAATTCAACGTCAGCAAAGCTGCGGGCGTCCACTAGTCGCACATATAAAAGTCATTTGTGCGCGCCGATTGGGTTTGAACGCGGACCGCTCGAGTGAGAGGCGAGTTCGATAGCCACTAGGCCGTTACTGCTTCTCACCTGTCACTGCTCACAACTACGCCGAATAGGATCAAATAAACGGTACTTCACAACACAACACTTAACATTTAACTTTACACAAAACTGTGCACACTTTTAACACAAATTATATCACAATTTGCTATTATATTAACGTAATAACATTTTCGCCTCAGGATCACGCCAACACTGAGTTAGTCTCGCTAACTACGAACATAACTGTTGTCTACAGACCAACCGCGGTTGTGACGGTTGGCACAGAAACACGGTTCGCGTCCATTGTTACGGGCCAACTGAACTGAGGGAGGCCGGCGTTTGCGGAAACCTTGGGCCGAGATATCGGGCGGGATTACATGCGGCCGAATCCATACTTCCATACTAATGTTATAAATGCGAAAGTAACTCTGTCTGTCTCGCTTTCACGCCAAAACTACTGAACCGATTTAAATGAAATTTGGTAAACACATAGAATAAAGTCTGAGAAAGGACATAGGCTACTTCTTAATTTGAAAAAAGTGTTGTAAAGGGTTGAAAATGGGGATGAAAGGTTGTATGAAAGTAGAATCTATTATTATGTCTAATTCCACGCAAGCGAAGCTGCGTGCGTCCACTAGTTCTTAATAAAACCTTCAAAATATTAATGGGTTCTTTTAAAAAAGGGTTGCGCTGAAAATTAGCAGCCTTATGACACAGAGCAGAATGCTGAGCGTAACCCTTTTTTTTTCTCGCATGACACTGTACATAGAGCTTAAGTAGTTCTAAGTATGTTAAAATGTCGATTTGTACAGTGTTTTGTGTGAAAAATTAATATCTTCTTCTTCATCTAATGAATTCAAGGGCAAGGCTCATATAGGGACTGGGATGATTAGTCCTGTTAGTGGGGATTAGTAAAAGTCCAGTTAGTAATTGTTAGTAAGAGTCTCGTTCCAAGTCAATCACAGATGTGTTGCTACCCTTGAGGACTAAGATGGTCGCCTCTAAAGTGTAACCGGAAACAACAACTTTCCAACCGGACCACAATTGTTTTAAAAACAATTACTAAACGGTACAAATGGTACTAGGTACCGTGGCGGGCTGTGGTACTAGTCGCGACCCATAAACGTCATACTGTTGGGCAAGGGTCTCCCCCACAGACACTGCTGCGGGAGTTCTAGAGAAGACTCCACCACGCTGCTCAAATGCGGATTGGTGGAGCCACTGCCGTCTCTACAAGTTACTAAGTTCAAGTAGCCACATGTAGCCCCAGCCTATCTAATGTATCATCGCGTGCCGTCATAAATTAGAACGCCAATCTGACGCATAGTACCACAATGCAATCATTCTGATTACGCTCTGCGATTGAGACAAGAGTTTTGGGAATGGTAGAACATGTATAAAGCAGGGTTGGAAATTATTAAGATAATTATCTTGATAATTATCCCGTGCAACCCTGGTATAAAGTTACATCGTTTATATCATATCAGATCATGTTTATGTTTTTGAATTTAAAAAAAAAGCTTTTATTTAACTTCACTCGTACGTATGTCCTGGAATCTTGCAATCAATATTTCACTCACTTCCACTGAAGCTATCGAGCTGAAATTTGACACACATATTTGGTTCCGATGACAATGCACGAAAATAAATAAATACATAAAAAGTTAAAAAAAAGCTTTTTAAAAAAAATCAGTTTAACTATTTAATATTAAGAGCTAGATGTAAATATACTGCATAAAGATTCTAAAGTGAGCTAAATTCAAATGATTCCAAAAAATTGAAAATTAGATAAAATTTTATAACCGAATGTAAACCAGCCCGAAATGGTTTTATATTTATTATAGTTTGTTTCTCTAGTTTTTTCCCGCGCATCGCGTGACTCACAGATAACTGTTTGTATGTCTGTTTACCATTACATCTACCACGGTACACTTTCCGGTTACACTTATTTAGATGCGACCATCATAGTCTTCAAGGGTGGCAACGCATCTGTGACTGGCTTAGAACGAGACACTTACTAACAATTACTAAATGGACTATTATTCGCAATCGCTGCGACCCATAGATGTCTCACTGCTGGGCACGGTCCCCCACCACAGACATAGCTACTAGGTCTAGAGCATACTCCACCACGGTGCTCCAATGCAGATTGGTGGAGGGACTATTATTAATACCAAGTAACAGGACTAACCATCCCAGTCCCTATTAGACTCTTGTTCAAAGTCAGTCACAGTTGTCATGGGCGGCAGCGGATGGGTGGTGCTGCAAGCTCGTTTGCTATCTTGTATCCATAAAAAAAAAAATCTGGTCTTGAGCTACAGGGACGATAAACAATGTACAAGTAGGTACACAATTAACTTCTATTACAATCAAGATTCATCCCGTATCTCCTTTGTTATACAAGCTGCGTCATAACTATATTGATAACGTTATCCAAAATTCGCCTACTTAAGTAACACGTAATTATTGCGTAAAACTAACTTATATAACCCTCTCGATAGTCACAGCTAAGTACCTACTGATTTTGCGTACACTTAGTTTATATTAAAGAAATAGTATTTTCAATTTTAATTAGTACTAGTGGACGCCCCCGCGGCTGCGCTCGCCTGGTATTAGACAAGTTTCGTTTACACTTAGTAATATTAATATAGCCTATGTCACTCAGTAAAGATGCTTTCTAATGGTGAAAGAATTTTTGAAATCGGTCCAGTAGTTTTTGTGTGAAAACATTACAAACAAATTTTTCCTCTTAATAATATTACTATAGATTTATAGCGGTGACAGCCCAGTGGCTATCGAACAAGCCTCTCACTCGAGCGGTACGGGTTCAAACCCTAGCGGCACTAATGACTTTTCTAAGTCATGTGCGATTTAAGAAACTAAATGTCACATGCTGTAACGGTGAAGGACACATCGTGAGGAAACCTGAGAGTTCTTCGTAATGTTCTCGAAGGCATGTGAAGTTTGCCAATGCGCACTTGGCCAGGGTGGAGGACTTAGGCCTAATCCCTCTTATTCTGAGAGGAGACCCGTGTCCAACAGTGGGACAAAGAAAGGGTTGTGGTGGAATTAGTATTTTATCGAATTTTGTAATTGTTTTAGTGTAAAATTAATTTTAAAAATAACGAAAGTAATGTTACGAGTATGTGGGTCACTGCAATTTATATAAATTTTCTAGAAGAATGTGAAGTCTGCCAATCCGCACTTGGCCAGCGTGGCTGACTAAGGCCTAATCCGTTATTCTAAGAGACCCATCCATGTGAAGTGCCATCAGAATACCTACAGAACACCCGCATTCAAATCGTGACCTTGTTCCATTAGTAACGGACTACGATTTATCCATATTTAATATTATAAATGCGAAAGTAACTCTGTCTGTCTGTCTGTGTCGCTTTCACGCCAAAACTATTGAACCGATTTAAATAAAATTTGGCACACAGATAGTCTAGAGCCTGAGAAAGGACATAGGCTTCTTTTTATTTGGAAAAAAGTGTTGTAAGGGGTTGAAAAGGGGGTTGAAATGTTCTATGAAGTTTGGTCATTTTCAGAACTATAAGCATAAAATTTATATTATAGGCTGTTGATTAGATATAATAAATATGGCATTCAATGTTTGTAAAAATTTGGTAAGGGTGTAAAATTCGCTGCGACCCATAGACGTCCCACTGTTGGGCACGGGTCTCCTCTCAGAATGGGAGGGATTAGGCCTTAGTCCACCACGCTGGCCAAGTGCGGATTGGCAGACTTCACATACCTTCGAGAACGTTATGATGAACTCTCACGCATGCAGGTTTCCTCACGATGTGTCCTTCACCGTTATAGCAAGTGACATTTAATTTTTTAAATCGCACATAACTTAGAAAAGTCATTGGTGCGTGCCACTGGGGTTTGAACCCGGACCGCTCGAGTGAGAGGCGAGTTCGATAGCCGCTGGGCTGTGTAAGGGTGTAAAATAAAGTATCATTATGTCTAATTCCACGCAAGCGAAGCTGCGGGCGTCCACTAGTATTGTATAATCAACCAGCTGGTTAACATCAATCAAAGGAAACTAATCCAAATGTACAAGTGATTGAGTAGTAATTACCTTGACATGATTAGCGATGAATAATACATTGGTGAGATTCCCGCAATTATTGATACAATTAGCACAATGGGTGTTTGTATCAATACGGGCGACGTTACTCGCTACTCGCTACCATAGCGTATAATCTTTTCAGCCAAATCGGTTCAGTCATTCTTGAGTTATAAATAGTGTAACTAACACGACATACTTTTATATATATAGATACATTATTAGTTGATTTATATTGCAATTTAGAAGAGCATTATAACTCTTTTTAAAAGCTTTTATTTAACTTCACTCGTATGTATCTTGTAAGTATGTATGTCCTGGAATCTTGCAATCAATATTTCACCCACTTACACTGAAGCTATCGAGCTGAAATTCGGTACACATATTTGGTTCCGATGACAATGCATGAAAATAAAAAAAAAGTTTTTAAAAGCTTTTAAAAAAAAAAAATTTAACGGTATAATTATTCTTTTAATACTTTGTAGTTACCTAGTCTTTCGTTAAGCGTGTCCAATCACCTCATAGCGACTTACTTGATTTTGACTTGAAACCCGTCAAAGATGACGACCAAATATCGCTTCGCTTTTTTCTATTATTTAAAAAAAAACCTAACCTAGACAATGTGTTTATAGGCTACCAGCCTCGAAAAGGACTATGACTAATAATTACTAACTAACTCAATTCAAAAGTCACTCAATTTCAATTGGAGCTTCTTATCCTATTAAGTTAATATAGTAGGATACTCACATTCTCCTTGTCCACATTCAGCTGATCCTTCGGTAAACTGAAACCGCATTTCCTCTCTCCTCTCTCGAACCGCCGATATCTCCTCCCGTCCGTGGAGAACTTCTTCTCCACATTTTCATTCTCATTCGACTCTTCACTAATGTTCTCCGAGGACCTCCAAACCTTCGTTCTGTTCAGCATCGGTTTAGGGGGGAATGTTGGCTTCTCGTAGTTCAACGGTCTCAACGTTCCACTGCCGCGATTGGTCGCTCTGGCGTCGATTTCCATTTTCAAATTCCTCGCAACGTTCTCTTCATTCGGACTTTTCGAGTTTCTTTGGATGGCGTTCGGTTTAGTGTCGTCCTCGTTGGAGCTTTGGGATTTCTCGAAGCTCTCGCGAAGCTTTTGGAACTCGGTTTTGGCGGCTGTGAGCTTTGGCGAGCTCGGAGGCGTGACTTCGCATGGGACGTCGTAGACTTTCTCATCCTGGAAAGATACAATTTAATTTTTTATTTCTTTGTTACGAAAAATGTTAATCTTACACATGGATGACACAAAAAAATGGATGCATAATTAATTAGATATAAATAAATATGGCATTCAAGGTTTGTAAAAATGTTATCCTTAAGGGTGTAAAATAAACATAGGGGATAACACATTTACGGATTCATTACAAATTTGTGGAGCTAAAGATAACGCCTTAAGAAGCATCTATTATTATGTCTAATTCCACGCGAGCGAAGCTGCGGGCGTCCACTAGTTAAAAATAAGTTGCACCCTCTTCAAATTCGCATTGGAGCAGCGTGGTTACAGTATTCACTAGATCCCTTAGTTGCTGCTGAGGCCCGTGTCCAACAGTGTGACCCTTAAGGGTCACACTGTTGGACACTGTTGGGTGGGTTGTTACTTAGCTTAACTTTCTAATTCTACCCTTGTACACCGTACACTCCACCAATCCGCATTGGAGCAGCGTGGTGGAGTATGCTCTAGACCTCCCGCACCAGTGCCTGTGGGGGAGACCCGTGCTCAGCAGTGGGACGTCTATGGGTCGCAGCGACACCGTACACGGGGTCTACCAGGGCGTCGGTGCAAGTGCGATCTAGGAACCGTCACTGGCGTTAAGCCAAATAGACTTCCCTCCATTATATCTTCAAGCGAACGACACGCGAAACCAAATGTGAATTACAATAGACATCACACAAAAAGAGGTTTAAGGGTGCTGCCAGATCAGACACATCTATATAGATATAATCTAAAAGTGTTGGTACCTTCATAGAAATTAATAAAAACAAAAAAAAAATTGTTTTGTATACCTTTAAAGTAATAATTCCTTAATCCACTTTCAAAACTAGCAATATGTGGTTAACGGTTGGTTCGCGGTGTAAAAATACGTGTAGAATTATTTTTTCACATATAATATACTGTGTTTCTGTTTGTTAATCCAAATAAAGAGAAAAAAAATCTACACACACTACCTATACAGATCACTACCGACGGGCCCGTTTGGCGCAATCGGTAGTGACCCTGTCTGTTGCGCCAGGGGTCGTGGGTTCGAATACCACTCAGAACAAATATTCGTGTGACGAACGACGAACACTTGTATTTATTCTGTGTCTGGATGTTAATATTATCTATTTAAGTATATATTTTAAAAATATCTATGTATGTATATCAGTCTCTGACACCCATATTACAGGCTCGCGTCTACTTTGCTTTAATTCATCACTTTAAAATTAGTCAGAATATAACAAAATACCCCGTTAAGCAATGTCAGGCGCGGTCGGCGTGCTTCTGTACTTCAGTGGACACATTCCACACATTAAGGTCATGTTTTTATTGTTTTTATTTTTATTTTTTATTATTTTTTTTGTTTACCTTTGATAATGGAAAGGTAGGGGAAGGCACTATCCCTCCATAACACAGTGTAAGCTAAAATGGAGGATAGGGATCCAACTCTAAGCAATGTATTTTACATTAAGAAAATAAAGATTTTTGTATTTTTTTTTGTTTCACCTGATGTCTTTTATTCCTTTACCTATGTATGCCTTTATTTTTGATGTATATTAAAGTATTTTTGTACTGTATTGTATTAAGTAAGTCCTTGCTCTCTTGGCTTGATCAACACAGAACCCGCCAAGTGCGGCGACACCCTAACCTTCCGTGCAAATCGACCGCTACCTGTTCAATATAATTGCAGTAAAAAGAAAAACACACACGATCTCTCCTTCCCTTTCCCACACGCCGCCATTGGATTATCTGTATTTTAAACTTTCCTTTTTAAGTGAAACTGACGTTGCAAAAATCCTTGCGCGTTTTGTAAGTAATTTGAAGCATGATCGACTGGCGCCTTTTGTCAGTTTATTCAAAAACTTTGTAAGAAAATTAAAAACAAGTTAAATTAATGCAGATATTTTCAACTGTTCAAGGCACGCCCCTGGATGAAGGTACTCGTAGTGTGTATTTAACTTGGAATTAGGAATATCTATATATATAAAAGGAGAAGCTGACTGACTGACTGACTGACTGACTGACATATCAACGCAGGGCCTAAACTATATGGGTTAGAAACTTGACATTTTGCACAGGGGTTCCTTTTATAGCGTAGGGGAGCACTAAGAAAGAAAGAAAATCTTTGTTTTGTCTCAAATGTAGAATAAAAAAAGAACAGAAAATAAGCCAAAAATAATAAGTTTTCAGCGTAGCCCCCATTTTTATTGGTGTCCTACATTATTATCAAGCGACCAACTTAATCTAAGACAATGGATTCATATCAACATACAATCTAAAACCCAATCGACCCACTTTGTGGCGGCAGGTCAACGCTCACCATGTTGCTGAATTAATTTAATATAACAGTTATGTCACTGGCTTGTAACAGCGTTAGGCTTTCATGCTTGTTACAGTTGTTCTTGTTACGTTATCACTGTTTAACTTTCAACTAGATGGCGCTGTTCCGTTTTGTAGAACACGCTATTGAGTTTTCTTTGTGAATATGTAAGTATAAGCCTTACTAGAAATAAATGAGAGAGAGAGAGAAAGCAAGCAAGCAATCTTGGACGGTTATTATTTGGTTTTATTTGCAAGCCTCCAGAGTGTGTATCTGTCTGTCTCCCCCCGTGTGTGACCCGCGGGGTACAAGAATAAATCCGAAGAAATCGTACAATCACTGCGCTCTATACTCAGCATTTATAAATGCTACTAGTGGACGCCCCGCAGCATCGCTCGCGCAGAATTAGACCCATTAACGACGTCTGCCCGCGTTCGGGTTGCCCACTTGACTTCAAAGACGGCGAAGTTTCATACTAACTTTGCTTACCCCTTTTGTTTTACCCCCTTAGGGGATGTATTTTCAAAAATCCTTTCTTAGTGCTCCCCTACGTTATAAAAGGAACCCCTGTGCAAAATTTCAAGTTTCTAACCCTTATAGTTTAGGCCCTGTGTTGATATGTCAGTCAGTCAGTCAGCTTCTCCTTTTATCCATACTAATATTATAAATGCGAAAGTAACTCTGTCTGTCTGTCTGTCTGTCTGTGTCGCTTTCACGCCAAAACTACTGAACCGATTTAAATGAAATTTGGTACAGAGATAGTCTAGAGCCTGAGAAAGGACATAGGCTACTTTTTATTTGGAAAAAAGTGTTGTAAGGGGTTGAAAAGGGGGTTGAAAGGTTCTATGAAAGTTTTGTCATTTTCAGAACTAGAAGCATAAAATTTATATTAAAGGCTGTTGATTAGATATAAATAAAGTCTGTAAAAATTTTGTAAGGGTGTAAAATAATCATATTATTATATTATTATGTTTAATTCCACGCGAGCGAAGCTGCGGGCGTCCACTAGTATATACAAGGTGTCCCAAAATTCAACAATAATCCTGAACCAGAGGATGGCCCTGCTAATGACTACTCCAGGAAAAAAAAGAAAAAAAATATATCTCGATTTTTTTTCAAATTACATAATAAAAAGGAAATTCTTAGAAAATTTACACCCCTCATGATATTTTTAACTACCATGACCACAATTTTTGAGATATTTCTGATATTTTTTTTGTATCCGTGACCTAAGTAGTACTGCTATCTACCACAAATCTTAAAATTCCTATAATGTCTGTAGTTTTCACACAATAAACAATTAAAATCATTGTTTTCCCAAAAAATTTTGATCAAATTTACTTTCAGTCCACTTTCACTCATTGTGGTGTAAAAAAAAAGTATGGACACTACTATGGCATGTTTTTTTAAAAGTTGACGCAACTAATCAAGATTCCAAAATGGTATAATACTCTTGGAAAACTAGTCACAAAAAAAAAGTATAATATTTCTAAACAAGAACCATATTTCAAAAATTGTTCTTGTCGATTAGTAATAACTTTTACTTTGTGCCCAAAATAGGTTTTTTGGTGGTGAAAAATGTTTGAGTAGATCCTGTCTTTGAGACAACCCCAATAGAAGAAGTGTTGGGGGTTTAGATCGGGTGAAAGGGGTAGTCATAAGATAGGACCAAGTCGCCCGATCCAACGCCCTGGATACTCTTGGTTTAAGTAGTCTCGCACAGGACGGGCATAGTGAGCTGGGCGACCATCATTTTAAAACCACATGTTTTGTAAGTTCATAGGTGGTAGAGCCTATAGGGAACCAAATAGGTTTTATATGAAAGCTAATTGGTTCCATATAGAGTTCGCCCGGGGCAGTACCACCGCCCGCCACGGTACCTAGTACCATTTCTGCCGTGTAATAATTGTTTTTAAAGCAATTGTGGTCCGGTTGGAAAGGTGTGGATTCCGGTTACACTTCTTTAGAGGCGACCATCTTAGTCCTCAAGGGTAGCAACACATCTGTGACTGACTTAGAACGAGACTCCTACTAACAAGTACTAACTGGACTATTACTAACACCAACTAACAGGACTAACTATCACTAACAGTCCCTAGTCCAAATACCTACTAACGAACTGACCAACTAATGTTCTAATTAACTTTCTCAACTAATTGGACTAACCATCCCAGTCCCTAATTGAGTCTTGTTCAAAGTCAGTCACAGTTGTCATGGGTGGCAGCGAATGGGTGGTGCTGCAAGCTCGTTTGCTATCCTCTTTCCATAAAAAAAAAAAAAGTAAATCACTTAAAGGCACGTCTTCTAATAAGTCTGGCAAGTTATTTTGTAAAAAGTTCAAATAATTATTTCCATCTAAGTTTCCTTGTAACTCAAAGGGCCCAGTTGAAGTTAAACAGTCCAAAATAATGTAAAGTCAGTTCAATTTGCAGATTACTTGATTCACACGTCAATTGAATACTTAACGGTGTACAGTAAAGAAAGAAGCAGAGCGTACTGACTGCTGAGAACAGCAACTTCTCTACCTGCCCTATTGTTATTTAATAACGACATCTACATCTACCTCTGACTAACATGTAATCTCTCTCTATCTATCTCTCTCTTCTAAATTTGTTTGACTACGCACATGTCCCATTTAAATCCAAGAAATTTACAACAAAAATCATATTTTGGGCACATGATAACTATCAACAAGTACAATTTATGAAATTTGGTTCTTGTATAGAAATATTACACTTTTTTTTTGTGACTAGTTTTCCAAGAGTATTATACCATTTTGGAATCTTGATTAGTTGCGTCAACTTTTAGAAAAACTTGCCATAGTCGTGTCCATACTTTTTTTTTACACCACAATGAGTGAAAGTGGACTGACAGTAAATTTGATCAAATTTTTTTGGGAAAACAATGATTTTAATTGTTTATTGTGTGAAAACTACAGATATTATAGGAATTTTAAGATTTGTGGTAGATAGCAGTACTACTTAGGTCACGGATACAAAAAAAATATCAGAGATATCTCAAAAATTGTGGTCATGGTAGTTAAAAATATCATGAGGGGTGTAAATTTTCTAAGAATTTCCTTTTTATTATGTAATTTGAAAAAAAATCGAGATATTTTTTTTCTTCTTTTTTTTCCTGGAGTAGTCATTAACAGGGCCATCCTCTGGTTCAGGATTATCGTTGAATTTTGGGACACCTTGTATATATAAATACCCGATCCAGGCTGACGTACGCGGCGCCGGCATGGTACGCTCTGGCGGCGGCCTCGAGGCGCAAGCGTCTTCAGGCCCAGCAAAACCTCAATCACAGGTGCGGGGCGCTATGTCCGGTACGCGGACATGCTGGATTGGTGGAGGGGTTAGTGGCCAACCCAGTGTCGAATGTTCTCAAGCCACCCGAAGGTCTTCGCTTAGCGACTGTTTCCACCATTAAAAACAACCGGGACCGACGGCTTAACGTGCCCTCCGAAGCACGGTAGCATCCATGAAATAAATAAATAAATATAAATAAATAAATATCTTGGACATTCTCACACGCGGCCATCTGACCCCAAAGTAAGCGCGAGCCTGTCAAGTCAAAGTCAAAGTCAAATAATTTATTTCGCTATGAGGTGATTAGACACGCTTAACGAAAGTCTAGGTACCTAACTAAAAATTACTTAAACTACTAACTGATCTATATAAGGCAAAGGATTAGCTATTGATTATTGAATGAATAGCTAATCCTACACAGGTGTCTAACTTGCCTTAAGATAAATTTACAATAATTACCTACCACTAAGCTAAGCTCTAAGTCACGATAGACTATCTATATGGTCATCGGCTTTAGGAAGAATTTACAATATTCTTATCCTATGCCCTAGTGTAGGCCGAGAGAGAAAAAAGCCGGAGGAAAAAACTCTCGGTACTCTTTTAAAATTCAAATTAATTTTTACAGAAAAATGCACAGTATGACCATGACATGATTAAGTCAGACACGAGACAGCCAATCGTGTATGCCAAGAATCACCCCATATGCCACCTGCTTACAATTTTTAGTATAATTAATACAGAAGCATAGTGATAGCCTGTCAGAGTTTAATTCAGTCCCATGCCTTTATATCATTCAAATACTCCTGAATATTATAATAAGCTTTTCGACATAATGTTTGTTTGATGGTTTTTTTAAACCGTTGTAAAGGCAGAGACTGAACCGCAGCCGGGACTTTATTGAATATTAGAATAGACATTCCTATGAAGGAACGACTTTTCTTACTAAGCCGGCATTTAGGAAACGCTAATTTGTGGCCGTTCCTTAGTGTTACATTGCGTAAGGCATTTAGGTCACTACGACTTACAAACTGATGCCTATTTTTACGAATATACATAATATTCTCATAGATGTACTGCGATGCAAGGGTTAGGATGTTTATTTCCTTAAATTTTTCTCTAAGGGAGTCTCTACTTTTCATTTTGTATATATAACGGATAGCCCTCTTCTGCAAAATAAAAATAATATTAGCATCAGCTGCATTACCCCAGAGTAAAATGCCATAGGACATTACACTGTGAAAGTAACTAAAATATACCAATCTAGCGGTATCGACATCCGCCAAACAGCGTATCCTTTTAACCGCGTAAGCTGCAGAACTTAGTCTATCCGCCAGTCGACAGATATGGGGTCCCCACTGCAACTTCGCATCAATGGTGATTCCAAGGAAAACAGTCGAGCTAACTAAGTTCAGTTTTTCACCATTTAGTTCCGGTTGCTTATCTACTTGTTTCACATTAGGTGCTGAAAATTTTATGCAATTGGTTTTATTGCTATTTAAGAGTAGGTTATTTACGCTAAACCAATGCACAACTTCAGAGAGAGCATTGTTTACATCGTCATAGTTAGTTTGTTGCCTGTTTAATTTGAAAATTAATGAGGTGTCATCTGCAAACAATACAATCTCGTTATTATTCTCTACCATATAAGGTAGATCGTTAATATATATTAAAAACAGGAACGGACCCAGAATCGATCCTTGTGGGACCCCCATCTGTACTAAAGACCCAGACGATCTTGTACCGCTTACTTCTACTGTACTATGCGTGTCAGAGACTGATATACATACATAGATATTTTTAATTAACTACATACTTAAATAGATAATACTGACATCCAGACACAGAACAAATACAAGTGTTCGTCACACGAATGTTTGTCCTGAGTGGGATTCGAACCCACGACCTTTGGCGCAACAGACAGGGTCACTACCGATTGCGCCAACGGGCTTGTAAATTTTTCCACTAGCGGTCACCCATCCACAAACCGACCGCGCCCATCGTTGCTCAACTCTCTGCATCACATCGAATCGACGCGAGCCATTGGGCTGTGGACGCTACTTCGAAGAAACAACCATCACATTTGCGACTCCGATCAATACCTTTCATGTAATTGATCAATTTCACATTGATCAATGATATTAGTTATGTAATAAATATACTATAATAATAATTAATATTATCGCTACGAGTATCAATGTCAAGCGATACACAGTTCACGGATTTAAAACAACGTCGCTAAAATACGTAATTGATTCATAATTAATTATTCTGTTAAGACTGTGCTAATGGAGAGCGAAGCGATTGATGGACTATAAGGGTCGACTCACACTGGCGCAGAGTCGAAGCGACGCGACAACTTTAACGATCCATAATTTATTTTTAGTTTTTACGTGCATTTATAAAAGTGTGTTTTTCTAGTTTTTTTAAAACTATTAATTTATTTTATACTTTTTAGTCTTTCATATAACCTTGAAACCTGATCGTGTTCAAAGTCCATTACAAGACTTTACCACAAGTGCAAACACGACTATGATACGATATTCCATCATGAAGTTCCAGTTAATATCTTCCGGCTCCATCATCAGATCAGTTCGACAGTACCATATTATTGCATTGTCATCGGAACCTGATATGTGTGCCAAATTTCAGCTCGATAGCTTCAGTGGAAGTGGGTGAAATATTGATTGCAAGATTCCAGGACATACATGAATACATACATACGAGTGAAGTTAAATAAAAGCTTTTAAAAATCTGAGTCAATACAAAGTCTCATCAAAGATCATCTAACAATAATTTAACAATTAAAATAATGAATATAATTCTATAAATTAACAAATGATTAATAATGATGTGTTCATTAACACACAGTCAATTAAATATTAAATTAATAAAATTAGTAATTAAAGTAGGTGATAATTTGCTTCCCGCTATTTGGCACCGCGTAACAATTGTTAAAATTTAAGTACGTACCTATAGTGCTATGATACATCATTCAGTCCAATAAATTGAATTGGCTATACTATCTATACTAATAACTATTATAAAGAGGAAACATTTGTTTGTAATATTTTCACACAAAAACTACTGGACCGATTTCAAAAATTCTTTCACCATTAGAAAGCTGCATCTTCACTGAGTGACAGCCTATATAATATTACTACGTGTAAACGAATCTATTGTTGTCTAATTCCACCCGAGCGAAGCTGCGGGCGTCCACTAGTATTGAATAAAAGGTGTAAAAAGCCTACATCGGGAACTGTACCCAGGACTAACCGGCGAGAACACAATTGCTCAAAAAAAAATCTGAACCGGCACAAATGGTACTCGGTAGGTACCTTTGGTGGCGGTGGAACTGGTTCTACCTAAGTACATATGGGTTCGGTGTTAACCTATTAATATTTAAATCACCACCTAATAAGTGTGAATATTCTCACGAATCGTTCAGTAATAAAATAGTGAATATTCTAATTTGAACAAAACTATTCTAGAACAAACATCAAAAAGCATCGCTTCAAGGATTCAAATATCGCATCGATTGGACGAAAGCCTTATATCAATTCCAAATATTTATGTAACGCTATCCGATATATTTTATCGGAAGCATGCTTATGAGATAATTCCCTTCTAATTATACACTACACTGAAAGTTGTACGCTCATTAATATTTAAATTTCGAATGTTTTATTTTTTAAACATAAGAAACTCAATCACCACTTATAACCATGCACTTTTCGTGTATAAATTTTAGTCCAGTTAGTTTAGTTAAATGTTCTTAGTTGCTTAATATACTCCGCATGCTCAAACTGCTCGACAACTCGGGGTTGTGCTGAAAATCACCAATTTGGCTGAATGCTGTCCCTTTTTGCAATGCAGCGAATTATCGATTTTTTTCTTCCTTTCTTTACTTACGTACTTTTTTTTTTTTTGTTTATACTTGTTATGTGGCAAAATAAATAAATTCTTATTCATTCAATCATTGTTTTTTTTTTTAAACTGGCGGAAAATCGCTTGAACATTGCTTTTTATCACAAGTTGAAGTTCGTCGTCCGTAGCAAAAATGGAATACGCGAAAAGATTTCAGGCCGATGATTTTTAATGATTTCAAAAGCCACTAATGATTTGAATGATTTCAATGATTTCACCGACTCCGCAAGAATGCACTAGTCCTATATCCAAAATGAATAATGTAATTTACTTTATATTTTCCAATGTTCCACCTGGTTCCCTCTAATCGCTCGATTGCGACGTTAAATAGAAACAATACCAAACTAACTATCTCTCGACCGAGTGTTTACCACTTGAGATTAAATGTCACCAGCTGCAACGGTGCGAAAACATCGTGAGGAAACCTCCATAACTTCTCCATAACGTTCTCAAAGGGAAGTCTGCCAATCCGTACTCTGCCAGCGTGGTGGACTAAGGCCTAACCCCTCCCATTACGAGACGAGACACGAGCCCAGCAGTGGGACAAAGAAAGGGTTGTGGTGGTTGCATTCTAGTGACTTAAATATCTGTAGATCAATAATGACTGATTTTTCGCTCGTCAGGAGGCGATACAAAACTAGAACTCCTGGTAAAGCGTGGTGGACTAAGGCCTAACCCCTCCCATTACGAGACGAGACACGAGCCCAGCAGTGGGACAAAGAAAGGGTTGTGGTGGTTGCATTCTAGTGACTTAAATATCTGTAGATCAATAATGACTGATTTTTCGCTCGTCAGGAGGCGATACAAAACTAGAACTCCTGGTAAACCTAAGCCTATGCACATGGCGTATTTAAACGCGCTGAAGACGCGCAGATAACGCTCGTTAACGCGTTTCCAGCCAAATTAAGACGCAGACAGTTTTCATCTACAGCGCCGTGAGCGCGCGTGTGAAACGCACTGAACTTGTTTACACCTAGTAATATTATATAGCCTATGTCACTCAGTGAAGAGGAAGCTTTCGAATGGTGAAAGAATTTTTGAAATCGGTCCAGTAGTTTTTGTGTGAAAACATTACAAACAAATTTTCCTCTTTATAATATTAGTATAGATCTAACTGATGTTTTCGGCTTGCGAAATTGGAGATTTGGGAAGTCACGTGCCATATGGTCATACAGACCTTTACGGCGTCACCGAATAGGGTGTGCAGTGTTTGTGATCTATAGTCTAGTAAACATGACGTTGTCTCGAGCACACGGGGGCGGGGTAATCAGTCACGTATTAGCCACGGGCGAGAACGGACGTTTACTGGCGCACTGGTGTGGTAACGAGCCAATTAACGTAACCTTTATGACAAGAGTGACACGGAGTACTACAGGGTGGTAAGCTTCAAAGAGCTCAAACCAAAAGGTAAAGGATTACTCCTTCAAGTGTGTGGGTGCGATTGATCCAAGGGTCTGCTCCTGGGGTCTACCTAGGCTTAGGTCGACGCTGTGCTTGTAACTATAGAAGGGGATCGACCAATCACTCGGAGATACCTCGTGTTGACCGTTAGAAAGTTGTCTTCGTCATCATCGGCAGGCGGTGGGCGCGTTTAAAATACGCCGTGTGGCTCTCTCCGAAAATAGCCTAAAATGGTCAAGTGACGTCACAGCTGCCAGTCATAACTCACTCTCGACTCGAAGTGAACGGTGGCCAGATAATGACAACAAAGGAACGGTTCTCGTGACCCGCGACACTGACTAATTGCCCTCACTCCGTTTGTGGCGCGGCTAATTGGTCAGTTAGTCAACGTGACGTCAGCGAGATTTGGTATACCATCTGATGATTTTAGATTTTTTGATGTGAAACATCTATAGCCGCACGTAAAACCGATTTCTGGCGTGGCGACGCATGCCGTAGCGACGCGTCGCCTCGCTATATTATGATGGTATATAATAATATATACAGTCGTTAAGCCATCTCTCTCGCTACACTGAGCTCGGATACCTATAGTGTATACTCCGTTGTGTATTTTTTTTTTTTTTGGTTTTGTTTATTGTTTTGTTTTTTGTTTTTTTTTTTGTTTTTTTGGTTTTTTTTGTTTGGACGTCTCGTCCTAGACGGGCCTGTCATGGGCACAGTGCTGGGCACCGGTGCATTCTAACAGAGATCCCGGAGCCCTCCACAAGCGCTGGAAGGCCACTGAGGGAGTTTTAGTGGGTGAAAATCCCACATAACCAGGCGTCGCTCCCACGATGTCAAGGTACCTTTTCAAAAAAAAAAGGACTTTTTCACATCACGCAACTAAATACGACAGTTGAGTCCTCTGCAATGGACCTCTAAAAACCAGAGCACGAACGGATACAGTGACACGTCCAGACAAACGACAAAAGGGCGCCATTGCGGACGTCACACACAATTAGTTATCTTGCAGTTCGTCGAAGGGACAATCTAGCTAGACAAACAGAATGCTCGCGATAAGGTGACAGCGAACTGACGGACAGTAATAGTTTTAATGTAATTAATTCGAATGGCTGTCGACCAATGTCCAGATAGATGATATGATGTACAGCATATCAGGGAAATGAAATGAAATTGAAATGAAATTTTGTTTATTTTCGCTAACAACTACAACATTTTAAAATTATATAATCAATTAGGACAAAATATATATATATATATATATAAACAGTTGTTACAGTCCTAGCGAAAAACGGAAAGTACTCAGCATTTGCTGCAACAAAAAAAATGCCACAGCACTGATATTCTGTGCTTCCGTTTTGTCGCGTAGTTTATGGATCATTGCCCATAAACGAATTCACTATTATTAAATTTAGCGTTTTAAAGTCGGTTTTTTTATATTTTAAATTTCAACTGCAAAAACAATCGTTAAGTCTTGTCGAAGACCTTCGGGTGGCTTGAGAACATTCTACAACTATGAGTTGTAGATAGAAGACTGCCCCAGTAAACAGAAATAGATTACTGCTACAAAGACCCCATTTATCCAAGCCATTCTAAATATAACCCCACTTCCCCATTCTTCCATCGGTATTCCCGCCATAGAGTATTTTTAGACCCACCGACGTATTTAGCCCTCCATTCTCTGAACCAAATTAGCGGACGATGATCTTCGAAATATTCTCCCAAATATCGCATCCATTGGACCAAAGCCTTATATCAGAAGCTGACTGACTTACTGACTGACTGACTGACTGACTGACATATAAACGCAGGGCCTAAACTAAAAGGGTTAGAAACTTGAAATTTTGCACAGGGGTTCCTTTTATAACGTAGAGGAGCACTAATAAAGGATTTTTGAAAATTCACCCCCTAAGGGGGTAAAACGGAGGTGCAAAGTTAGTATGAAACTTTGCCGTTTTTGAAGGTTAGTGAATGTCTAATTCCACGCGAGCGAAGCTGCGGGTGTCCACTAGTTCCAAATATTTATGTAACGCTGTTCGATAGATTTTATCGTAAGCATGCTTATGAGAATTACCCTTCTAATTATACATAAGGCACACTGAAAGTTCTGCACTCCTGGCCGCTCATAAATGTTTGAATTTCGAATGTGATATTTTTTAATCATACTCATAAATAACTCAATCATTGATTTTTTTATTTGGCGGGAAATCGCGTGTCAATTGTTTTTTATCACAAGTTGAAGTTCGTCGGCCACACTTTATTATTTGTGTATGTACTATGTAACGTCAATAGCCACTGTGATTGAAAGAGTTAAGCAACGACGGGCGCGGTCCGTTTTGTGGATGAGTGACCGCTAGTGACAAACAAATATGCTTCGGGGAGAACGTAAGCCAACGTGGATTTTGTGCAAAATTTTGGCACGAAAAGGACAGTATTAAAATGCAACATCACATTTAGAGCATCAGCACTAATTAGAGTCGCCAATAAAGTCACTAAAGAATACCTAATTATCATCATCATCACAACCCTTTCTTTGTCCCACTGCTGGGCACGGGTCTCCTCGCAGAACGGGGGGATTAGGCCTTAGTCCACCACGCTGGCCAAGTACGGATTGGCAGACTTCACATGCCTTCGAGAATATTAGAACTCTCAGACATGCAGGTTTCCTCAGATGTGCCCTTCACCGTTACAGCAAGTGACATTTAATTTCTTAAATCGCACATAAAAGTCATCGGTGCGTGCCGCTGGGGTTTGAACCCGGACCGCTCGGATGAGAGGCGAGTTCGATAGCCACTGGGCTGTCACCGCTGTTCAAGAATACCTACTCGTACAATTTTCGAGGTAATAGCCGCCTCGTCATTATGGATGTCTGTATTGTTACTTTCATTTCGCTTGGTGCATGCAAGAACCGGCCAAGTGCGAGTCTAACTCGCGCACAAAGGGTTCCGTACCATTCTAAATGTAGAAACAGCAAAAAAATCATGTCTGTTGTACGGGAGCCCACCTTAAATTTTTAATTTTATGTTTTTTAGTATTTGTTGTTATACCGGCAACAGAAATACATCATCTGTGAAAATTTCATCTGTCTAACTATCACGGTTCATGAGATACAGCCTGGTGACAGACGAACAGAGCGGTGCCTTAGTAACAGGGTACCGTTTAACCCATTGGATACGGAACCCTAAAAAGAGCATTGTGCTCAACAATTGATAGCGTTACGTGTGGGTGGTAACGATTGTGAATTTGTAATGGCAAGAGATAGACAGATGTCTGGCACTGTGTTTGATGTCGCAACTTTAGGCTAGGTATTTGTCCCTGTAGCTCGAGACCAGAATAGTGCTACGGTAGCCCCTGCCTGTCGTAGAGGGGACTAAAAGGGGACTTCTGGGGTTGCGGGCGGTGAGACGAGCTTTATAGCTTCAGTAGAAATGGGTGAAATATTGATTGCAAGATTCCAGGGCATACTTACATACCTACATAGATACTTACGAGAGAAGTTAAATAAAAGCTTTTAAAATGGTAAATATGTATAAGAATTCGTATCTGCTATTCTACCTACTTGTAAAGAACTACATTATTGCAATATGATTATTACGATATTATTATGTAATAAACTCAACGTAGAACCTGTATGGGGTTCAACATACCCTAGGGGGTAGACCACATAAAACCTAATCCATTTTACTAACTAATTAATCCGCGATTTGACAACAAAATCTCCAAGACAATAGCGCATTGTTTACAAACATCGCCGTTGCGTGTCTACATGCGCGCGCGCAGGAAAGTGAAACACTACGATCGTACTCACTCACTACTTACCGGTAACGATGCGTGGACAACATAAAGGCCAAGTGCGGATTGCCAGTCTTCACATGCCTTGGTTATCATTATGGAGAACTCTCAGGCATGTAGGTTTACTCACGATGTGTCCTCCACCATTGCAGCAGGTGACATTTAATTTCTTAAATCGCACATAATTGGTGCGGGCCGCTTGGATTTGAACCCGGACCTCACGCTCACTAAAGTCGAGGGGTACTAAGCACCTCCGGGGAAATACAGGCGTAATTTATTTATTTATTTATTTATTATTTATTTATACAAACAGTAAACATTACAGAAAATTATTCTAATTCGTTTACATTTTTACTTTAATCTAAACTAGAAACATACCTGCTGGCAGTTCTGGCAAACTCAACAGGTTTCGAGTTGAACAAATCTAGATTTGGATCCCAATCCAGGACACCGTTAAGCAGTGTCAGCGCATGAACCAGCGGTGATTCCCGGACCAGTACCAGCCTACACCCTGGGACTGAAAATAACTTTTTTAATACAGTTGCTCAAAAAGTGGCATATTACAGGGACGTATAGCGTTCGGGAAGTGAGCTATTACACACTCGTGCTTTTTCTTTACCTTTTCCGAACTCGTGCGTTCTCTTTCCCAACTGTCAAAATAATGTCTATTAAAAAGAAAAAACCAACCACGAAGTTTTTACTAAAAAAAAATTCATAGAAGTTTTTATGGTTCATGCAAATATTTCTAAAAAGAAGCTACTAATTTGTTTCAATATCAGATTTAATGATTTTATTCAATGAGTTAGGTTACGTTTAATTTCATTTCATCTCATTAAATTTCATGTCAATAAAAAAATTCTACTGAAGACTTGGCTGTATGGGCATAGTTCCCTTTGCCTACCCAGAATGGGTGAAGAAAACAAAAAATAATCTCTGCAATACTCTGTATTCTTTTACGGTTGGCGCCATTTTCCAAAAATGTTCTTTGCTAGTTTAGTTTGTGTTTTTATTATTTTATTAAATTGCTTCATTTTTTCGCAACTGTATTAAAAATAGTTGTTCAGTACACGTGCGGAACCGTCATTGCAACTTGTTCCGACTGTCAACCCTCGCCTTTCTGCTCGGGTAGACATTTGTCGGAACTCTTTGCAATGACAGGCTTTCCGCACTTGTAGCGAAATATACTATTTCTTCCTGGGTCTTTTTTTCAAGTTAGGAACATTTATCGAAATTAATTCTAGCACCGAAGGGTTCGATAATTCGCCTCTAATGAGACGATAGAAGTACACCATCAGTGCTATTTCACGTCTCAACTCCAGTGAGTCATACCCTAACATGCCCTGTAAGAATAAGGTCGGATAAACATAGGGAAACCCCACATAATAGCCATATTGCTTATTATACAGCCATCTTAGAAATTTTTTTTGGAGTTTTTCCACCATGAGTTTGTATTTTCCTTCATGTGGACTCCAGATAACTGAGTTACATTCAAGCGTGCTCCTCACGAAGCTGTTGTACAGAATTTTAATCGCCGCGACACTTTCTAGGTCTCTGGATTGCCTTAATACAAATCCCAGAGATTTGTAGGCTCTACTTGTAATGGCGCATACATGATCGACAAACGTTAAGTTACATCTCATTAAAACCCCTAAATCTTTCACTGTAGTTTGTCTCTCTAGTACGACGTCACTCAATGTATATGCGTATGTTAAAGGCTTGTGTGCTCGTGTGAACGATACTACAGAGCACTTTGTTTCATTAAACATCAGCCTATTCCGCTTACTCCACGCAGCAACATTACATATATCATTTTGCAAAAGAACACAATCTGATGGTTGTTTTATCGTTAAGAACAATTTCAAATCATCTGCAAATAACAGACAACGAGCCGTACTAACTGTATCTGACAAATCGTTAACGAAGATTAAAAATTGCAAAGGTCCAAGGTTTGAACCTTGGCTAACCCCGGAAAACGTATGATACGGCTTCGAGACATATCCATTATACTGCACATACTGCCTCCGATTGCGGAGGTAGCAGGAGAAAAAGTTTAATAAGGCGGGAGTGAATCCGGCAGTAGCAAACTTACGGAGAAGCAGGTCATTATCTACCGTATCAAACGCCTTCCGGAAATCAAAGTATGCTGTATCAACTTGGAACCCACTATCAATTGCTCCAGCAGTATATGCGTTAAAAGATAACAGATTACTGGTGGTCGAGCGACCAATCCTAAAGCCATGCTGTGCGTTCGACATTTGGCTTTCCACCTGCTGACTAATTAATTTATGTAATATAGTTTCGAACAACTTGCCAAATACTGATAGTACAGCTACTGGTCTAAAGTTACTTACCTCTGACCCGGTAAGTAACTTTAGACTGTTAGTAACTTTAGACTAGTAACTTAAGAATGTTATGTTCGCTGCGACCCATCGACGTCCCACTGCTGGGAACGGGTCTCCCCCACAGACACTGCTGCGGGAGGTCTAGAGCATACTCCACCACGCTGCTCCAATGCGGATTGCTGGAGGGGTTAGTGGCCAACCCAGTGTCGAATGGTCTCAAGCCACCGGAAGGTCTTCGACAAGGCTTAACGACTGTTTCCAGCATTGAATACAACCGGGACTGACGGCTTTACGTGCCCTCCGAAGCACGGTAACTATGTTATGGTACATATGTTATGTGTACACGGTAGGTTCAATGTTATGCTAACTATTCAATTTACGAGTGAATGAACTACACTTTTGTCATTCACATTTAACAATCAATCATCATACAAAGGTGAACAATTTTAAATCTAGGACAAGATGAAGAACCTAGATCTAATCGACGAATCCGTGGCGCCTTGTCAAGCGACACAGACTGCCGAACTGCGAGTTTCGAGTTCGAATCCTGGTCGAAGCAGACATTTGTTTCGCAGCCTAAAAAATCTTTTAACTAATAACAAAATGTCTCGATGAAGTCAGATGGTATTGCAGGTAATTGACTTATCCTTGCTTATATGTATAAAAATTGTGAAAGTTGCTAGTTCAATGGCTTGCTTGTCCTTCTTTCGCGACTCGACGCGACTAGTGGACGCCCGCAGCGTCGTCCGCGTGGAATTAGACGTAACAATAGTTTCGTTTACACGTAGTCATATTATATAGCCTATGTCACTCAGTGAAGATGCAGCTTTCTAATGGTGAAAGAATTTTTGAAATTGGTCGAGTAGTTTTTGTGTGAAAACATTACAAACAAATCTTTCCTCTTTATAATATTAGTATAGAAATATAGATATGAAACCCTTAGCGCGCAAGTCCGACTCGTACTTGGCCGGTTTTAATTTTCATTACGATTTTTCTTATATATACAGGGTGTCCCAGAATGAATGGATAATCCTTGAGCCCCGCACAGAACAGCTCTCCAGCGCTTAGAAAAAAATATCAAAAAAAAAAAATTCCAAGTGATACCCAAAATATGATTTTTTTTAGAAAAACATACGTTATTTTAGCTTCACTTCACATTAATTTACACAACTGCCACAAATTAATGATATTCTTGGCGTTTTTGGTGTCATTTTATTCCTGATAGACTATACTACTAGAAATACATCAAATAATATAAGTATCTGTGATACTTTTTTTATAAAAAAAATAAGAACTTGAATTTTTAACATGAAATTTGATACCAAAATAATTTTGACATAGTTTGAGAGTGTTTCATGTAAAAAAAAAGTATGAAAACGTAAGTGTCCAGCTATTTTAAAAACATGCGCAGTTAATACAGATTAAATAATGATATAATACATCATTTTATCTAATACTACTACGAAGTTATTGCTATTGAGATGCAAAACGAGTAAATACGACTAAAATTAAAAAGTTAATGTCTTAATACATTTTAATAATAATAAAACATTTCAGGTGTCGCTGCGACCCATAGACGTCCCACTGCTGGGCACGGGTCTCCCCCACAGACACTGCTGCTGCGGGAGGTCCAGAGCATACTCCACCACGCTGCTCCAATGCGGATTGGTGGAGGGGTTAGTGGCCAATGAACGAATGTTCTCAAGCCACCCGAAGGTCTTCGACAAGGCTTAACGACTGTTTCGTAGGAGGTAATGGAATCCCATTGGTTACAGAATGATGGCTGCCCTGCATATTATGGTACATACGTCCGGGCTTATTTAAATGCCACGTATCCAAACAAATGGATTGGTCGTTTGGGTCCTATTCTGTGGCCTCCTCGATCTCCAGATTTAAACTGTCGGGATGTTTTTTACTGGGGCTGTCTAAAGGAAGAAGTGTACTCGAAAACAATTTCAAATGAGGAATTACGCAGCCGTGTTCAAGAGGCCGCTTCAAAAATAAATGAATGACTCTACGCATGGTTTCTTAGTAGAGCCTATAAAAGAAGATGTCGAGCGTGTATTAGAATCGGTGGCAGACAATTTGAACAACTGTTGTGAATAAAGATTGATGTAATGTACACCTGAAATGTAGCGTCCATAGCCCAATGGCTCGCGTCGATTCAATGTGACCGAAAGAGTTAAGCAACGACGGGCGCGGTCGGTTTGTGGATAGGTGAGCGCTAGTGGCAAAATTACGCTACCGTGCTTCGGAGGGCACGTAAAGCCGTCGGTCCCGGTTGTTTTCAATGCTGGAAACAGTCGTTAAGCCTTGTCGAAGACCTTCGGGTGGCTTGAGAACATTCGACACTGGGTTGGCCACTAACCCCTCCACCAATCCGCATTGGAGCAGCGTGGTGGAGTATGCTCTGGACCTCCCGCAGCAGCAGTGTCTGTGGGGGAGACCCGTGCCCAGCAGTGGGACATCTATGGGTCGCAGCGACACCTGAAATGTTTTATTATTATTAAAACTAGCTGACCCGGCAAACGTTGTTTTGCCATATAAATAATTTTTACTGAATATTTTGGGAGAACTTAATGTAAGTGTGTGGACTACAACTACCACTACCAATACCACTACACCTACTACTACCACTACCCCTACCACTAACCCTACCCCTACCACTACCCCTACCACTACCCCTACCACTACTCCTACCCCTACCATTACCAATACCACTACCCCTACCCCTACCACTAACACTACACCTACCACTACCTCTACCACTACCCCTACCCCTACCTCTACCACTACCCCTACCCCTACCACTACTATTACCAATACCACTACCACTACCCCTACCACTACCACTACCCCTACCACTACACCTACCACTAACACTACCCCTACCACTACTACTACCCCTACATCTACCCCTACCACTACCTATCACGCACCGGCGCCATCTACTTAAAATATTGGTTTGTAGTACATGCTATGTATCAGAGATGGCGCTGTATGTGAAAAAAGATTTTTCCCGCATTTCTGTTGAAATTTTTCCTGAATTTTCTTTGCTATAAACCTCACCGAGCCCGAGACCTTTCCAACGAATGCAAAACCGTGGAAATCGGTTCGTGCGTTCTGGAGTTATAGCGTCAGGAAGGAAAACCCGACTTATTTTTATATAGTAGATTACATAGCTGTCATTATACGTCAATTACATAGCTGTCATTTGCGTTTTGTTATTCCGAGTCTGATTCTTTTTTGTTATACCACGTTTTATAGTGACTGACGTTTCATGTCAAGTCACACGGGAACGCTGTCGAACGGGATAAAAAGTATCCTATGTCCGTCTCCTGGCTCTAAGCTACCTCCCTACCAATTTTCAGCCAAATCTGTTCTGCCGTTCTTGAGTTATAAGTGGTGTAACTAACACGACTTTCTTTTATATATATAGATGTATTAAGACATTAACTTTTTAATTTTAGTCGTATTTACTCGTTTTGCATCTCAATAGCAATAACTTCGTAGTAGTATTAGATAAAATGATGTATTATACCATTATTTAATCTGTATTAACTGCGCATGTTTTTAAAATAGTTGGACACTTACGTTTTCATACTTTTTTTTTACATGAAACACTCTCAAACTATGTCAAAATTATTTTGGTATCAAATTTCATGTTAAAAATTCAAGTTCTTATTTTTTTTATAAAAAAAGTATCACAGATATTTATATTATTTGATGTATTTCTAGTAGTATAGTCTATCAGGAATAAAATGACACCAAAAACGCCAAGAATATCATTAATTTGTGGCAGTTGTGTAAATTAATGTGAAGTGAAGCTAAAATAACGTATGTTTTTCTAAAAAAAATCATATTTTGGGTATCACTTGGAATTTTTTTTTTTTTGATATTTTTTTCTAAGCGCTGGAGAGCTGTTCTGTGCGGGGCTCAAGGATTATCCATTCATTCTGGGACACCCTGTATATTATCTAGACTGAACTGGGCACACCATTTTAAAGAATTTAGACCAGCGCGTCTGCAGTGCGTCAGTGGGCAATGTGGGCTTGTGGGCAAGTGGGCTTGTGGGCTTGTGCGGAGTCATCCTTCATCGGTGTCAACACAAGTGTTCGGTCTCGCTGGCGAGCTATTCATTTGAACACACATGTGAATTGACACGGGCGGCGTAAGTGGAAAAGCTGTTCCGGTATTGTTGTCAAAGGTCCTATTAACTATAAGTAACATCGAACTTCTGTTTTGGACATTTATCTTGTAAGGGTTGGTGTCCCATATAATAACCCTAGGTACCTACCTCGATAGGTAAGTAGTAATTTACGATTCTCTTTGTCGACTAAACCTAAAATGAACCCATTAAACGCAGAATGTTAGAATAAGTTAATAAAAAAAGATTTTTTACTAACTTACTTTTATAAGAGTGTGTATTGTGCATTTTTTATTATTTTTCCATTATAATATTATTGACTTTATTTAGAAAAGTACAAGGTACAAATTGCGAACATAACCACCAGACAATCACTAAAGCGATTCTAGTTTGATATACTTTTATACATATTGTCTTATTATAATGACTGACAAATAGCTCCTTTATTGCTGAGACGCCTATAATTGGTCACATTTTTGCAAAATAAAAAGAGTTTAAAGTGACAAGTCTACGAAGGATGCTTTATCAACCCGCATTGGAGCAGCGTGGTGAAGTATGCTAATTTTTATTTTCTAAGCATTTGTCTGTGGGGGACCCGTGCCCAGCAGTGGGAGGTCTACAGGTTGCAGCTAACTACGATAGATGATCTATAGGAGAATTAATTTTCCAAACATACACGTATCGAATCAAGTTTTCAACTTACGATTCCAAGTACCGTTCTACGTACTAGCTCTACAAATAATTTGCTCTTTGTCACCGTTACAACGAACAAACGAAAATAAACCTTAAAACAGTAATCATACACATTGATTTCCTTCAACACATACATTTATACAAACCATGCAATCTAATTCATAATATTAGGTCTTTAGCTATGTCCCTGTAGCTCGGGACCAGAATAGTGCTACGGTAGCCCCTGCCTGTCGTAAGAGGCCTAAAAGGGGATTTCTGGGGTTGCGGACTAGCACATATTGGCACAAGAATTTTTAAGAATACGTCAGATGACAAATCTTAAACCATTTCTCTCCATATTAACTCTAACAATGTTCTTTGTACAAATCTTAAGAAATTCGTCACTCGCTGAATTGAAGTGTTAGAAGAATTAGCATATGACCAAGTACATATGTTATTTATGTAAAGGTAGTAAATTATCTATCTATAGTTTGCACTGGTAGCGTCCATAGCCCAATGGTTTGCGTCAATGCGTGTGGATGAGTGACCGCTAGTGGCAAAATCATGGACGCTACCGTGTTCGGAGGGCACGTTAAGCCGTCAGTCCCGGTTATTTTCAATGGTGAAAACAATCGTTAAGTCGCAGACCTTTGGATGTCTTGAGAACATTCAACACTGGGTTGGCCACTACTCCACCAATCCGCATTGGAGCAGCGTGGAGTATGAGAATTTACAAATTGTTTTCTATATATAAAAGGAGAAGCTGACTGATTGACTGACTGACTGACTGACTGACTGACTGACTGATATATCAACGCAGGGCCTAAACTATAAGGCTTACAAACTTGAAATTTTGCGCAGGGGTTCCTTTTATAACGTAAGAAAAGATTTTTGAAAATTCATCCCCTAAGGGGGTAAAACGGGGGTGCAAAGTTAGTATGAAACTTTGCCGTTTTAGAAGTTAGTGAATGTCTAATTCCACGCGAGCGAAGCTGCGGGCGTCCACTAGTTAAATATAAACTTCTTGATGCAATAGAAATGCACTTTCCTACCAGTCACCCGCTACTAATGGCGACCTGAGGCGCCAATTTTCGCGACCTTAAAACCGATTTGATGGTGCATTAGAAACCTGACATACGATTGTGAAAGCCAGTCATGAATGGCAGGTGAAAAGGGTACAGGCCCCATTATCTATCGCTTTTCATTCAGTAACACTGCCTTGTTGGTCTACTGAGTAAGATTTAAAAAAAAATTAAGAAAAAAATTCTACCCTCAAGTCAAGAGTATAAAAATGCATAATAACTAAATAAATAAATAAATAAATATCTTGGACATTTTCACACACGAACATCTGACCCCAAAGTAGGCGCGAGCCTGTGTTATGGATGTCAGAGACTGATATACATACATAGATATTTTTAAATACATACTTAAATAGATAATATTGACATCCAGACACAGAACAAATACAAGTGTTCGTCACACGAATATTTGTCCTGAGTGGGATTCGAACCCACGACCTTTAGCGCAACAGACAGGGTCACTACCGATTGCGCCAACGGGCCTGTCAAGTAGGGTAAGTGTAAAAATAAAAGGCCTGCGGGCGTCCACTAGTAAATAAAAAAGATTCTAAGAGTACTTCCTTACTATTGATAGCTTGAGGTGAAGTAGGTAAGTAATGAATTTACATATTCACACTTCATTCCACTTGCGATGTCATTACGTATACCATGGAATGTGATGGGGTAATCATTATATCATCTTATCACATTATTGCTTTTATGGGAAAAAGTTGAGACCACCGCAAGTTGGAACCAGCTTGACAGTTAATTAGATGAACACTAGGCAGACGCGAGTCTTCAAGCCTTGGGAAAGAGCTGTATCATTCAAATTAAAAACAAATCCATACTAATATTATAAATGCGAAAGTCACTCTGTCTGTCTGTCTCGCTTTCACGAAAAAACTACTGAACCGAATTAAATGAAATTTGGTACACAGATAGTCTAGAGCCTGAGAAAAGACATTTTCAACCCTTTACACACAAAGTGGTGTTGTAAAGGATAGAAAAGGAGGATGAAAGGTTGTATGAAAGTATTGTCATTTTCGTGTGGTCTAAAGGACACTCGTTTTTTTTTTTTGTTTACGTTTTTTGTTTTTATTTTTTCAATAACTACAATTTTTTTTATTTCATTTTTGCAAGCTCTTGATGAAACCCTTTATTTTTACACTTACCCTACTCGATAGGTTTTGAGGAAAAAAATGTTTGAAGACGCATATTATACGGCGATAACGTGTCAATTTGGTACGTTTTCGAAGCTTCTTACTACAGCTTCTTATACCAAGATGCAGTCTGAATATGAATTTAAAAAAAAACTAGAAAAACACTGTTTTATAAATGCACGTAGAAACCAAAAATAGGTTTGTTATAACCTTGAAACCTGATCGTGTTTAAAGTCCATTACGAGGCCTTTCTCACATGTGCAAACACCACTATGATACGATATTCCATCATGGAACGCCAGTGCCTATCTTCCGGCTTCATCATCAGACCTTGAAACCTAATCGTGGTCAAAGTTCATTACAAGACTTTACTAAAAAATCCAAAAACAGCTATGATACGACGTTCCATCATGATGTTCCAGTTCATATCTTCCGGCACCATCATCAGATCAGTTCGACAGTACCATATTATTGTATTGTCATCAGAACTACATACAGCTGCCGATTTTCATTACGCTACGATCCTTGGAAGATGTTTAAATTAGTTACCTTAGATTCCATTACATAGTTAGATACATACAGGTCGACCTAATAAAAGCGTGTTAAAAATGCAGCCAAGGCCCAAGACTGCTCGGTCTTGGGTTCGATTGCCGGCCCGCCCCGTCCCTCGCCTCCAGCTCCCACGTAACCAGACACCATCAACCTAGAGGGGTTCCCAAGCGGCCAAGCGAGGCGGCTCGCATCGCCGCCTGCCACGTTAGCGCGGACCGCTGGTGAGACGAGTTCAGATTCCAAGTGTTAAATCTATACTAATCTATACTATCTATACCTACTAATATTATAAAGAGGAAAGATTTGTTTGTAATGTTTTCACACAAAAACTACTGGATCAATTTTTAAAAATTCTTTCACCATTAGAAAGCTGCATCTTCACTGAGTGACATAGGCTATATAATAATATAAACTAGAGGACGCCCGCAGCTTCGCTCGCGTGGATTTAGACTGCTTAGGTTCGTTTATTGCTTGCTTATTTGTTACGTATTTTAATTACGGACATCTACCAACTCTACCCAGTGAGTACCGTTATTATAATTTTCCTGGTTTTTTTTTAAATATTCAATGTACAGAAAAAGTTCCTCTTCAGTTTTATTATATTAACATATAGATTATTATATCTAATCAACAGCCTAAAATATAAGTTTTATGCTTCTAGTTCTGAAAATGACAATACTTCCATATAACCTTTCATCCCCATTTTCAACCCTTTACAGGGTTTAGTAGTTTACGGGTCCAGTAGTTTTTGTGTGAAAACATTACAAATATATCTTTCCTATTTATAATAATAGTATACAATAATATAGAAGCATAGATAGTAAAGTCCGACTCGCAATTGGCCGGTAATTTTAATCTAGTTCTTTTACATTACAGGTTTATGGACGTATATTAACGAGATACCAACATATAGGGTTGAATTCCCATGAAGCCGACGAAGCGAGACGACCTCGCGACTCGCTCGAGTGCACTCGGTCGAGTAGCTCGCTCGTGTAGACTGACCAGCCGGACGATGGCGTCTAAGAACAGCTACTATGCGATCATGATGGTAAAAAATGGCTGTGACTGACTTGGAACGAGACTCCTACTAACAAGTACTAACTGGACAATTACTAACACCAACTAACAGGACTAACTATCACTAACAGTCCCCAGTCCTCATACCTACTAACGAACTGACCAACTAATGTTCTAATTAACTTTCTCAACTAATTGGACTAACCATCCCAGTCCCTAATTGAATCTTGTTCAAAGTCAGTCACAGATGTCATGGGCGGCAGCGGATGGGTGGTGCTGCAAGCTCGTTTGCTATCCTGTATCCATAAAAAAAAAGATCATGATGGTGCACCATTGATTTACCACCACCGTAGATACAGCGGTGTAGCGTCCATAGCCCAATGGCTCGCGTCGATTCAATGTCATCGAAAGAGTTAAGCGACGACGGGCGCGGTCGGTTTGAGGATGGGTGGCTAGTGGCCGAATTCCATGGACGCTACCGTGCTTCGGAGGGCACGTTAAGCCGTCGGTCCCGGTTGTTTTCAATGCTGCAAACAGTCGTTAAGCCTTGTCGGAGAGCTTGAGCTTAAGAACATTCGACACTGGGTTGGCCACTAACCCCTCCACCAATCCACATTGGAGCAGCGTGGTGGAGTATGCTCTAGACCTCCCGCAGCTGCGTCTGTGTCCAGCAGTGGGACGTCTATGGGTCGCAGCGAGATACATCGGTAACAGCCCAGTGGCTATCGTAAGTGCCAATGTGCCGTATGGGTTTGAACCCGGACCGCTCGAGTGAGAGGCGAGTTCGATAGCCACTGGGCTGTCACCGCTTTGCGTCAAGTAGCTCGCCTTAATTATTAGCAACAGTTGTAGGCACCCGACCGACCAATGATATTAATTAATGCCTTACCTCGACCGCTTTAGTTAATAAACGTTTAATTTTAACTCAACACTCATTATCCTGGAAACTGGTTAACAGTATTTTCATTCAGTTACGAGTAGTTATAACTTGTTTTATGTTTAACTATGTACAATGCCATTTTCTTGTTTATGTATACATATATAGAATAAACATATTATAGACCTACGATTGACAAATTTGATACTTCGCTCGCGTGGAATTAGACATAACAATAGCTTCGTTTACACCTAGTAATATTATATAGCCATACACTTAGTGAAGATGCAGCTTTCTAATGGTGAAATAATTTTTGAAATCGGTCCAAACGTTTTGAAAACATTACAAACAAATCTTTCCTTTTTGGAAACTACCCTATTTGGCCACTACCCCTCTACCAGTCTGGGGCAGCGTGGCGGAGGATGCTCTAGATAGAGTTGTACTCATATTGTCTTATTTTCTAGAAGTCTCATAAAAATCAATTACAAACGGAAATAGACAGCCCATTACTAAAAATGTTCTTTAGTTGTATACTATTAGGTACTATAGTTGTATTATTATTACTTCGATTCTACCACCTAACGTAACAACAATTCAGTCGCGAATTGATTACGATACGAAAGTCCTATATTTTTTAATTGCGTGTTAAAACAATAGGCCGATAATATAATGGCGCTATGAGTCAGTCAGTTTCTCAATCGGTAACAAAGTTGAGATCTTATAAAGTTATTACTGAGTTAGCATAGAAAAATGAAAACACACCTCTTAGCTTACCTCCTTGGGGTAGTACAGGCGGTATTTGTTTTTTTTTATGGGTACAAGATAGCAAACGAGCTTGCAGCACCGGCCATCCGCTGCCGCCCGTGACAAGTTGACAACTGTGACTGACTTTGAACAAGACTCAAAAAGGGGCTGGGATGATTAGTCCAATTAGTTGAGAGTTAATTAGAACATTAGTTGGTCAGTCAGTAGGTATGAGGACTGGGGACTGTTAGTGATAGTTAGTCCTGTTAGTTGGTGTTAGTGATAGTCCAGTTAGTACTTGTTAGTAGGAGTCTCGTTCTAAGACAGCCACAGATGTGTTGCTACCCTTGAGGACTAAGATGGTCGCCTCTAAAGAAGTGTAACCGGAAACCACACCTTTCCAACGGGACCACAATTGTATTAAAAACAATTATTACACGGCAGAAATGGTACTAGGTACCGTGGCGGGCGGTGGTGCTGCCCCGGGTTATGTTAAAAGTAAATAAAACTCACCTCCACCAAGCTTTTTCTGGTCTGCAAATCTTCCAGGCTCTTGCTCATCTTCAGAGTATTCAATGTCCCATATTGACTTTTACTGACGTTAAAATCGGGCTCAGTTCCATCAACAAAAGGCACATCATATATGTGCTCGGTTAAGTAGAACTCAGATTTACTTGTCTTACATTTACAGTTTAAATGGCAAATAAATCCCTCATTTTTGTCAGTATTCAACTGACATTTAGTACATTTCTCTACTGATTTGTTGCCAGAAAATGTTGTTAAATGTTTAATGTCATTTAAGCTGTCGTTGCTGCAAGAACAACTTGTCCCTATAGAGTTACGGTGTTGGCTCAGTCGGGTATATGGTAGGCTGTTCATCGAGTTATTAACTATGGCACAGTTTAGAGAATTAAAGCATTTTGAGAACGGATCGAAACTGTTGTTGGGTATTGTCCGAGCAATATCTAGTATTTCAGTACATAAGTAGTGCATTTCTTTTGGCTTTGTCTCTGTACTTTCTCCCTCAGCTATGTCATATATATTTTTTGTCTTTTCAGCTTCTCGTTGCTGCAAGACCTGTTCGAGTTTTTCTAACATTTTTCTGGGATCCTTTCGTTGTTTCTCAGGCGATTCGGGTATGGGGGCTACAAAGATTCGTGGAGGTTTCTTTGGAGGAGGTCCAGGCGGTAACGGTTGTTTCAAGGCCTTTTTCAGTGTATCTGTCAGTTTGAGGTGTGGATTCTTTTTTTCTAAACGCATAGTCTCACTTGACGCGCACAGATCATTCATGGAGTCCAAGTTAGTGTTACCATCTGTGACGTCAGTCGTTTCTTTAAGGGGTAATGGGTTCCTTAGTTCTACGGAAGGTTCTTGTTTGCTTAGTTCTATGGAAGGTTCTTGTACATCAGACTTTTCACCAGACTTCTCATACTGTGCCACCAATTGTTTTATTTTACTAGACTTCTCCTCATCCAAATTTTCAGTTTCCGAGCTAACACCGCTGTCGGTCATTGCATCTTGCTTATCTGTACTTTTGTTGCCTTTCACAACCTTTGCATACTGATCGAGAATATGCTTCGGAACCTGCGAATCCGGTATCGAGTCTACCTTTTCATGTACTTCTCCAACAATTATACAATCGGCAGGCAAAGGAAAGTTGTCCTTCCTCATTTGATCTTCAATGAAGTTGCCCAGTAGCTTCAGCCGCTCCTTAGTAAGCTTTCTTTCGCCCATTTTGAAAGCAAAGTCACTAGTCTCAGACCTACCGTTGCAGCTCCCGTGCCGTTTGGGGCTCTGATTCATCTTCTGGCTACGGTCACATCGAAAAGCGTGGCTTCTATGCAACTTCTTACCTGGATCGCTAGTTTGGCGTGTTAGAGATTTTTTGGTGTCACTTACACTTCTTTTTAGGTCATTTTTTCCGTACAGATAACTATTATTTGGCTTTGGACTTCGCTGTTTTCCTGTTTCGTTACAGTTTTCAGTGTGCAATGAATCGTTTTCGGCAAAATTGTTTTCAAATTCATTTTCTTTGTCCTTACCAATGTTTACCTCATCGTTTTGTTTACTCAATTGTTTAACGGCGAGATTCTTTTTCTTTGCAACGAGAGGTTCGTTTTCTACATTCAAATTTTCGAATTTACTCTTTATTGCCTGTACTCTATTTTTGGGCGATATCATTATTTCCAACAAACGGAAAACATTTTACACTAACACAATTTACGCGATAATCACTAATTTATTCCATTTGGGCCACTGGAAAGACCACTTTATTATTATTAGAATGATGATAGAGCTTTTATTGAATTCGAAACACTGAACAGATGTAACATGTTTTTGAACCTGTTGCACTTGTTTTTTTTTGTTAGCCTGGCTGCACAGGAAGCTTATTTAAATAACAAACAAAAACACTACACATTCACTCAACACGCGGAATAGTTACGAAAGTATTTTCATTGTTTGTTAAAGTAGTGGAACTATTTTTTATACACGAAACAACGTTGTGCGTTAATAGGTACACATAAACTTTCAGCTTGATTTGATTAACTAGATGACAGAGAGGAAAGACAGAGTTGACAGCGGTAACAGTTCTGTCAAACAAGGGTTGCTACAACAGATTTATAAGTATAGTGTTGCTAGAGCAAGTGTAGAAAATTTCCTACAAATTAATTGTTGAAGTGTTAAAATATGTTTAGCAACATTTAGCCACTAGCGTTTATTTATTAGACTAACATAAACTTTAAAAAATACTTACACAGTACAATTTTTTTTATCGTACTTAGAACTAATTACAGTTTTACTTTAGATTTAATAATCTGCAGTGGAGGTTTTTCTGTCTTGCTAACACTGATATAATTAGTTGATTATTATAGTTTGGTTTAGTTTTTTAAGGTATTGTATGAGTATCAGTTGTTTGTTTTCTTTAATTTTATTACGATGCTAGTCCTCCTCTGAATATTACATTCAATGTGCAATATTTTTTTAATGGCCATCGATTGTTTTTTATAATATCGGATACTTGTACTAGCTTATTCACCGAAACATTTTCTGTAAAGTTAGTAATTATCAGTAAAATACCTTAAATTATTCAGAACAGGTTTAACTACATATATCATGTGTAATAAAAACTATAAAAATTTATGTGGTAGCGGAGAAAACTATAATAAAAATATATTTTTAAATCATAACCATAACAATGCCATCTAGTAAACAATAGAAACACTATAAAATTATTTTGTTTTCTTGAGTGCATTTTTTGTCTTTAGAAAATACATTAATAATAGTCTAACGAAACTAAAATAGTGACGTAACGAAACATTGAAATTAAATCATTCATGCTAATAATATTTGCATTTCGCACTATTGTAGGTTCTCCTGCCATCTGCTAGAGAGTAGCAAAACTAACCATGTTTTGATAAAACTAATAATAGATGTCGCTGTATGCTGCCCACAACCCTCATCAAACCTGTTGGGCACGACTCCTCTTGGAATGGGAAGAGGCCTTAGTCCGCAGTCCGCCACGCTGGTCAAATGCAGATTGGCAGATTTTATGTGAAGTCGAAAACATTATGAAAAATTGAAAAATCAATAAAATAAATGTTTTGCCAAAACAGCCATGAGCTGAAAACAAATATTATCTATTAAATAAATATTATGTGCCCCGGCCAGTATTCAATTCAAACCCATTGGTGCTCGAATTTTATATTATGGTACTAGTGGACGCCCGCAGCTTCGCTCGCGTGGAATTAGACATAACAAAGTTTCGTTTGTAGGTACCTAGTAATATAATATAGCCTATGTCACTTAGATGCAGCTTTCTAAGTTTGAAATCGATCCAGTAGTTTTTGTGTGAAAACATTACAAACAAATCTTTCCTCGTTATAATATTACTACAGTAAAAGCTCTTTATACAGACGTACTTATACGTTCCGTAAATATGCCGCGAATACAGATACCGTGAATACGTAAAGGATACCGAATGCTTTTTATTAATATGTATGTATGTACAGGTACCAATTACATCCGCGAATAAAGAAATTTTTACCGGCGAATATAGGAATTGGGTCGCATTTTTTTAATCCGGGAATAGTAAAACGCGAATAAATGAAGCGCGAATAAGGAGCTTTTACAAATACAAATCTATACATATAAAAGGAGAAGCTGACTGACTGACTGACTGACATATCAACGCAGGGCCTAAACTATAAGAGTTAGAAACTTGAAATTTTGCACAGGGTTTCCTTTTATAACGTAGGGGAGCACTAAGAAAGGATTTTTGAAAATTCACCCCCAATGGGGGTAAAACGGGGGTGTAAAGTTATTATAAAACTTTGCCGTTTTTGAAGTTAGTGAATGTCTTTCCACGCGAGCGAAGCTGCGGGCGTCCACTAGTATAATATAAGGTCACGGTAAGAAAAGGCATAGGCAGCACATCTATTTAATTTAAGTATGTTTTGCATCATGAGAATATCCAACTGGCAAGTCAAGGAGAGAAGAGGATCAGTTGGGAAAAAAGTTAGTAGCATAAAGTGGAAGAATATGTAGATTTGCCGATTCTGTCACAAATTGACGGGCCCGTTGGCGCAATCGTTAGTGACCCGTCTGTTGCGCCAGGGGTCGTGGGTTCGAATCCCACTCAGGACAAACATTCGTGTCACGAACACTTGTGTTTGTTCTGTGTCTGGATGTTAATAATATCTATTTAAGTATGTATTTAAAAATATCTATGTATGTATATCAGTTTCTGACACGCATAGTACAGGCTCGCGCCTTTTTGGGGTCAGATGGCCGTGTGTGAGATTTTTTTTTTTTTATTTATATAGGGGTTGATTTTGCCCCGCTACTCACCAGCCAGGTCTGCAGTTCCGTGTTGGGGTATAATAGGAGAGGCGTTGGACAAGTTTTCAGCTTGCCTCAAATACCTACCGAAAAATTGGTGCCAGCTCTCCTACTATTATTATTATTTATTATTATTTAAGTCGTGCGGATAGATAGATGGATAGACTTATAAATATATAGTATAGAAATCTAATACTTACTTATATTAATAGATTTCTGCATGGAAAAACAATTTAACGCGAAGTAGACACAGAACAAAAGATTGATTTACTAAGTTTTTGCGTTAGGTAATTGACGTCAAGACGAAAAACATCTTGCATAATACTTTGAGTATTAAATCAATTGGGTTCAATAAACTTTAGTGTTAAACGTGTGACATATTATTATATTGTTATGACACTATTGTTACCCGTGGTCTTTGACCATCACTCAAATTTTACTAAGGTGTCTCAATGTCATAGAAATTCATAGAATTAATCCAAAGTACGAACCTTGTTCAACTTGATGTTGTGACATAATCTATATAATAAAAATGAATCGCAAAATGTGTTGGTAAGCGCATAACTCAACAACGCCTGGACCAATTTGGCCAATACTTTTTTTTAAATGTTCGTTGAAGTTCAAGGATGGTTTTTACGGCGAGAAAAATTTGAAAATTCATCCCCTAAGGGGGTAAAACGGGGGTGCAAAGTTAGTATGAATGTGTAACGCGAGCGAAGCTGCGGGCGTCCACTAGTGAAAAATAAAATGCCATCGTATCTAGGTAACCAACTTGTTTGATATGTTTTTTTTATGGATACAAGATAGCAAATGAGCTTGCAGCACCACCCATCCGCTGCCGCCCATGACATAGCGGCTTAACGACTGTTTCCAGCATTGAAAACAACCGGGACCGACGGCTTTACGTGCCCAATCTGTGTATCTTTCGCTAATTACTTAATAGATTTCCAGGAACATAATGTATAGAACACTGTAAATGAATATGTTACGACTAGTGGAC
Source organism: Carterocephalus palaemon (assembly GCA_944567765.1). Classification (NCBI taxonomy): domain Eukaryota; kingdom Metazoa; phylum Arthropoda; class Insecta; order Lepidoptera; family Hesperiidae; genus Carterocephalus; species Carterocephalus palaemon. The sequence continues at coordinate 910,544 of OX155667.1, forward strand.
GCCCGCAGCTTCGCTCGCGTGGTGTTAGACATTCACTATCTTCAAAAACGGCAAAGTTTCATACTAACTTTGCACCCCCGTTTTACCCCCTCAGGGGGAGAATTTTCAAAAATCCTTTCTTAGTGCTCCCCTACGTTATAAAAGGAACCCCTGTGCAAAATTTCAAGTTTCTAACCCTTAAAGTTTAGGCCCTGCGTTGATATGTCAGTCAGTCAGTCATTCAGTCAGTCAGTCAGTGAGTCGTTCAGCTTTTCCTTTTATATATGTACTAGTGGACGCCCGCAGCTTCGCTCGCGTAGAATTAGACCCATTAACGACGTCTACCCGTCTCACGACTTCAAAAACGGCAAAGTTTCATACTAACTTTGCACCCCCGTTTTACCCCCTTAGGGGGTGAATTTTCAAAAATCCTTTCTTAGTGCTCCCCTACGTTATAAAAGGAACCCTTGTGCAAAATTTCAAGTTTCTAGCCCTTATAGTTTAGGCCCTGCGTTGATATGTCAGTCAGTCAGTCAGTCAGTCAGTCAGTCAGTCAGTCAGTCAGTCAGTCAGTCAGTCAGTCAGTCACCTTCTCCTTTTATATATATAGATATAGATATAAAAGTACAACAGTTTGTGTCCCCACAGTCAATTACCTTAATTGTTTTCGCTCAGGTATGTCTTATTTTGCAAACCTTTGTAGATTAACATTGTGACCTCTGCAAAAACGTGAAACGTCGTAACTAACTTGAACTTGCGTTTGACTTGCGGCTGTTAGCTACTGGCGATAATAATCTTTATTACGTGAAGCAAAAATTTTCGAACCCTTTTTTACGAAAATTATGTGGACTTTTATAGGTTTAAGAAATTGGTTAAAGTTAAAGTTTAGACTAGATAATATTTTTATATCACATCTATACTAGTCCTTACTCTATGCTAATATTATAAAGAGGAAACATTTGCTTGTAATGTTTTCACACAAAAACTACTGGACCGATTTCAAAAATTCTTTCACCATTAGAAAGCTGCATCTTCAGTGAGTGACATAGGCTATATAATATTACTAGGTGTAAACGAAACTATTTTTATGTCTAATTCCAGGCAAGGGGAGCTGCGGGCGTCCACTAGTCACACTATATAAGGCGAAAGTTTGTGAACGTATGTATGTTACTTCTTCAAGCCCAAACGACTGTATCAATTTTAATAAAATTTTGTATGAAGGTAGTTGATACCCTGGATTAACATATAGGATATATTGTATCCTGATAGTGTGTTCCCTTGGCATAATTATGTCATAATAGTCTTGTCGCATAGATAACAAAACGTTTTTGTGTGAGAGGGAGGGAGGTGCTGCGTGCATGAAGGTATACACCACCATACATTTTTGTTCGCGGATTGTTGCAAAGTAGATTAATCCTTGGTTTGTCAAGGACTTTTCTTCCCCATCAGTTTTGAATCCTTGGAACGTCGTGGCCTGCCCATTGCCACATCAATGGAAGATCATATTTAACTCCTCAGGGGTAGCAACGCATCTGTGACTGACTTATAACGAGACTCTTACGAACAATTACTAACTGGACTATTACTTATACCACCAACAGTACTAACACTATCACTAGCAGTCCCTTTCCAGTCCTCATACCTACTAACAAACTGACCAACTAATGATCTAATCTAACTGGACTAACCAATATCCCAGTCCCTAATTGAGTCTTGTTCAAAGTCAGTCACAGTTGTCATGGGCGGCAGCGGATGGGTGGTGCTGCAAGCTCGTTTTCTCCAATCTATAAAAAATAAGGGCAAAGGAAATAAATGTGGATGTACTGTTTTGTCGCGTCCACAGCCCAATGGCTCGCGTCGATTCAATGTGATCGAAAGAGCTAAGCAACGACGGGCGCGGTCGGTTTGTGGATGGGTGACCGCTAGTGGCAAAATTTCATGGACACTACCGTGCTTCGGAGGACACGTAAAGCCGTCGGTCCGGTTGTTTTCAATGGTGGAAACAGTCGTTAAGCCTTGTCGAAGACCTTCGGGTGGCTTGAGAACATTCGACGCTGGGTTGGCCACTAACCCCTCCACCAATCCGCATTGGAGCAGCGTGGTGGAGTATGCTCTAGACCTCCCGCAGCAGTGTCTGTGTGGGAGACCCGTGCCCAGCAGTGGAACGTGTATGGGTCGCAGCGAAGCGAAGCGTATAGTTTTGTGAAAAAAAAAACTATTGTTGTCTATGCGACAACACCATAATGACAAGATACTCACGTCTTGACGTCTGTAGGCGAATAATATAATAATATAAAAACAAAACGCACAAATATAAATCTAAGTTATGTTTCAAACATGGAATAACTTATTTTTCTTAGTAACGTCAGTGCCAGTGTTAATTCTTTTCTAATTAATTCGGTGAATGAACTACAGTCCTAGGTCCTAGGTCATATAAATTAGTGCTAATTTGATGGACATTCGCTCTAAGATTTGTTTGAAAAGTACTAAAAAATTTTATTATTCAAACATCAATAAAGTATTGTTAGAAGTCAGATATAGGTGTCATGAGCGGCAGCGGATGTGTGGTGCTGCAATCGTTTGCTATCTTAAGATATATGATGATGATGATGAATGATGATGATGATAATAATAATAATGATGATCTATTTTGAATGGATTTAAATACATTAAAAAATAAGGGCAAAGGAAATAAAGATGGATGTATTTTTTTTTCTTTGTTTTTGTAGTTTTTTCTATAAATTTGTTTTACTTGACGTTTAAATCATAAACGCCAACCGCCACCTCTCACCATCTCAAGGGTTGACCGGTAGACAATTCCTTCAGGCATGAAGTCCACCCATTGTAGACAACAATAAAGCGTAAAAAAAATAAAGAGGGAGATTGTTATAAAGTAAGCGGGCAGTACCACTGGGGCAGTACCACCGCCCGCCACGGTACCTAGTATTACCATTTCTGCCGTGTAGTAATTGTTTCAAAGCGATTGCGGTCCGGTTGGAAAGGTGTGGTTTCCGGTTACACTTCTTTAGAGGCGACCATCTTAGTCTTCAAGTATAGCAACACATCCGTGACTGACTTAGAACGAGACTCCTACTAACAAGTACTAACTGGACTTTTACTAGCACCAACTAACAGGACTAACTATCACTAACAGTCCTCAGTCTTCATACCTACTAACGAACTGACCAACTAATGTTCTAATTAACTCACTCAATTGGACTAACCATCCCAGTCCCTAATTGAGTCTTGTTCAAAGTCAGTCACAGTTGTCATGGGCGGCAGCGGATGGGTGGTGCTACAAGCTCGTTTGCTATCTTGTATCCATAAAAAAAACGTTTTAATTTACTTTGCAACAACCCGTGACTGCCGTGAGCAAGGCGAACGACGGTGTATACCTACTCTTATGCATAGAACACCTTCCCCCGTCTTCACATGAGAAGGCATGCATATACAATAATAACAATACACACCAAAACACGTGTTTCGCCCCCAAACGGAGCCTCCTTATGGATACTTACCCTTGTTTGTATATATTTTCATTTATAATTTTATTATTTTCATTTCATGTGCATACTTTCTTACGTGGGGTGCTGTATGCACACCACGATCCACTCGCGGATTGTACAAAGTAGATTTTTTTTTTATACTGGCATTTAAAACATACATTCATCATATAAGCAGATTTAACAAAATGACAACAGGAGTTGTATCAGCTTTTGCTAGTGCGGGACTAGAGCGCTGTAGTGCTCGTTTTCAGACAGCCCCTATACCCTGTGGTGGAAAGTGTATGTGTCAGTTGTTCCCCCATGCCAGCTGATATAGTAACAACAGAGTATTTATTATATGTAGCATGATAAATTTATTAAAAACCTATTAAATTAACCTAATTTATTTTATTTTCTTTAATACAGAACAGCGAAACAAAACCTTCACTCTTAAAACAAACAAACAAATTACATAACTTTAAAACAATGAATTTCCGCAAAGTAACGCTTACTATTAACTAGGAAGTAATTTTTTATTTGCACCTTTAACCGCTTATTACAATCAGACGGAATAGATACTTACTGACAAGAGCCCTGCGGATCAAATCATTTAGGTTGCTTTTTTTTTGTTTTTGAACTGACACTCTTACTAACAATTACCAACAGCATAACAGAAGGACTGTTCCCAGTCCTCATACCGATTGAGCTGACCAACTAATGTTCTAATTAAATCTTTGCTAAATTGACTAACTAATAACTAATTGTTTATTTTACACCCATAATGGAAACATTTTTACAAACTTTGAATGCCATATTTATTTAAGTACTAGTGGACACCCGCAGCTTCGCTCGCGTGGAATTAGACATAATAATATATGTTTATTTTACACCCTTACAACATTTTTACAAACTTTGAATGCCATATTTATTTATATCTAATCAACAGCCTATAACATAAATTTTATGCTTCTAGTTCTGAAAATGACAAAATTTTCATAGAACCTTTCAACCCCCTTTTCAACCCCTTACAACACTTTTTTCCAAATAAAAAGTAGCCTATTATCTCAGGCTCTAGACTATCTGTGTACCAAATTTCATTTAAATCGGTTCAGTAGAATTGGCGTGAAAGCGAGACAGACAGAGTTACTTTCGCATTTATAATATTGGTATGGATATCTAATCAACAGCCTAAAATATAAATTTTATGCTTCTATTTCTGAAAATGAAAATAATAAGATACATAATAATTATAATAGTAAATTTTTATTTCGGACCGTGGTCCATATTGTTAGTGTTACACTAAAACTATGTTAATTATTTGTCACAATCAAAATACATTAAAATAAAGTTAATTTAAATTACATTAAATTAAATACATTAAATTAATAAAATTACATTTGATTATAATAAAAATTAAATAGTTAATTAAATCAGTCAATTCAAGTTACATTACTACTAATAGAATAAATTAAATTAAAATAAAATCAAAATTACACAATTAATTAATAAATTAAAATCAAAATTAAATTAATATTAAAAACTGATGATCTGACGCTAACTAGTGTGTAGTTGGATCCAATGGCGCAGCATTGGCGAGTCCCACCGCTCAGCCAGCACGCTCAGGATGCCATTCGTGCTAGCGCGCAGCCTCTGCAGCAGAGAAGCGCACCTCTTACGTATAATTGCATGGAATCCATCTACACGCCTGTCCGTAAGCATGCTAAAGGCACTGCAGTGGCGCGGCAGCCCAAATAGCACCCTGAACGCGTTGTTATATTGGACTCGCAGGGTGCTGTATGCTCGCCGCGTGTACCGCACCCACAGGCTGCAGGTGTAGAAGGATTGGCAGTACGCCTTAAATAGGGTAACCTTCACTTGATCGGTACACCGTGCAAACCTGCGGGCCAGCATATTGCAGCGGACGGACAGCGCCCTGCGCTCCCGCTCTAAGTCCGTGTCATCACATAAGTCGTCGGAAACCCAGTGACCCAGATATTTAAAACGATCGACTCTATTCAAAGCAGTTCCGTCAAGATATAGAGACGGCACGTTAGTCTAAACTTTCTTACCTGCTTTGATAACCAAGAGCTCGCTCTTCTTCGCATTGTATCTGAGTCCCTGCGCTTTCACGTATCTCTCACAAACACCTACAAGCTCACGCAAGGCACCAATCGATGGGCTCAGCAGCACCATATCGCCAGCGTAACTGATATTATTTACGCAGACACCCCCTATGTGACAACCAATACTTGTGCTGCTAAGCTCAACGAGCTGTACAGGTTGAATAGACGAGGCGAAGTTAACCCCCCCTGCCTCACCCCGCATTCCAACCCATACACTTCAGAGCGCGAGTCTGCCCACTTAACCACATTGCTTTGGTTTCTGTACCAATATTTTAAAATTGATATCACCTCGGAGGGTACATTCGTCTCCTCTCGTAGCTTCTGCCATAGGTTATTATACAAAATTGAGTCGAAGGCTTTCGAGAGGTCCAAGAAGCATGCATATATTGGCGTGTTTCTATCCGTGTAGTACTGCACAGTCCGCTTGAGGCAAAGGATGGCACTCTCCGTGGAAAGACCTGGTCTAAATCCAAATTAGGAGTCTTGTAGATCGATGTGCCTTTCCAGATATTTGTCAAGCACACTGTCCAGCACCTTGGCTATGATCGTGGCCAACGAGATTGGTCTATAGTTGGCAACGTCAGATACATCTCCAGTTTTATTTTTCACAATCGGCACTACAACTGTATGCATAAGATCGTCCGGCAGGTAGCTGTGACTTATACATAGATTGAAAAACAAAGCAAGGACTCTCGGTAGTTGAACTCCTGCATACTTAAGATGTTCTATACTAAGCCCATCGTGACCGGGGGATTTACCTCGTACCATTTTATCTAATACTGACTTAACATATTTTTCGGAGAATCGAACAGCAATGTTTTCGGTGGAGTCTACAGTATCGAGAATCTGAGTACCGGTACCGCTGGGAGTCTCAACTCTGAAGTCGTTCCTAAAGAGGTCTGCTATGTCACGAGTATCGTGCACACCAGCCACACTCGTGGGGTGGCTCCTCGCTTTTGGATTCAATTTATTGGTCGTTTTCCAAAATTTACCAAAATTTTTATTTGCATGGTGTTGTGCAATTATGTCCAGTTTTATCTGTTTCTCATTTTCTTGACAAAATTTTAATCTAGATTTAAATGCCCGTCTACTATTACACATCTCATCGTACACCGACCCCTCCTTTGGCTTCCCCATCAAAACCCAGTTTTGGTAAAACAAGCGAGCCGTCCTGTGAGTGCTGCTGACGTGTTTATTCCACCCAGGCACGGGTCTATGTCTTTGTAATGAAGGTCCTACATAGCAGTTCACAGCAGCCTCCCGAAGGATACGCACAATATCGCTATACAGTTGTTGGATAATGCACCTATGACTTACATCATAACAAAACCTATCCACACAAATACTAAATTCAACCGGAAAAATAATTTTAACCAGGTGATCATTGCACGCCGTTGAATATTTACTGGTCTGCTCAGAGCTCCTTTCCCCCCAGACGACCTTATTTACCTGAGATTCAGGAGACACTAATTTAGGTGTTATTTTATTGAGTGTGATACACAATTTCACACTCAATAAGTAGAGGTAGGTGATCAGACCAGTAAACATCATACATGACAGACACACCACGAACAGAGAGCTTAGCGGCGCCAGTAACCACGCAGTGGTCGAGCCAGCGCCTGCAACCGTGGGCGTCGCTAACGAATGTATAGGTATCCGGGGGAAGCATTTCCATGTCTATACATGACCACGACTGTTCGGTACACAAATTCATTAGTTCATTTGAAAATAACTCACCGGGGTGTGCATTAAAATCCCCTAAAACGAACACCGAATCCACATCACTACTCTCTATTAGCGCATTGATTTCACTAAGACATTCTATGAATTCTACTAGGTTGTCAACGCTCGCGGTAGGCATGTATACGGAGATAACCAGACTCGTCCGATCATCATGTACTATCTTAATAGCCGCTAAACGCACACTGGAACACGTTAGCGCAGTAACACACGGGAACGTCGACTTTCTCCAAAGCAGAGTCACTCCACCGTACGGCCTGCCTCTAAGCACTCCCGCAGACGTATCTACCGCCGACGTGTCGGTATACTCAAATCCATCATCGATAGTACCTTTTTTTTATTTTTTATTTAACGAGTGGGAATCTTGAAAAGGTACCCGGACGTCGTGGGAGCGACGCCGGGTTATGCGGGACTTTCACCCACTAAAACCCACTCGGTGGTCTACTCCGGCGCTACAGGAGGGCTCCGGGATCTCTTGTAGAACGCGCCGGTGCCCTCCAGCGCTGCGCCCAAGACGGGCTCTTCCCGTATTACACAACGCTGTGCAGCCACAAACAGCGTCGTCTTTCCCGGGGTCACAAGATGGACGGTTCGAGCTCCCCCTCTCACCGCCCGCAACCCCAGAAGTCCCCTTTTAGTCGCCTTTTACGACAGGCAGGGGCTACCGTAGCACTATTCTGGTCCCGAGCTATCATCGGTAGTACCTAAGAATGTTATGTCGTGTGGCAGTAGCCAGGTTTCTTGCAGCGCAACGACGTCGGCCACACGGCACAATTTTCTTATACACTCAATGGATCGCACAACATTTTTACAGTTGAAGCTTATAACTTTCATGCTTGTATTATCCATTTAAAGTAACGGGTTCTCTAACTGGTGACCGCCGCACAGCTTGTTTTACAGCGTCAGGCGCCCTCTCATATCGACGCAGGTTAACGAAACGTCTAAAAGATACTCCTTCTGGCCAAAAATCGTTACTTAAAAACGTATCAAGCTTATTGCGGGACAAAGAGTTTAAAAGCACAGTAAGCTTTGTCCTGCTTCATACTCCACATAATAAGGTTAACATCCATGTTTGCCTTGCTTTTAATATACTGCAAAATGTCTCTTTCCGTTGTCTGCTTCGATACATTGTAAATATGAATAGGAACAGTAATGTATGCCGCTCTAAACTTGTTTTCCGGATCAACGACTGATGATCCTTTATTTCCTGTAAAACGATTTGGTTTGGCGATAAGGTTCACCTGGTGGGTTCGGTTTGAGGAATCAGACTACTTATAAAGAAAACAGATCATCCACGATTTCTATATCGATTGCTTTGTACTTGCTTCCATTCCTCTGTTCTCCTTTCTGTCTCCCATTTTCCTCCTTGTTTAGCAATATTCGCAAACGTCTTATTGGATTCTAATGCATCTACGCCGGTCGAAGGTCGAGTCACATGGCTTAGAGGACGGGGCCTGCGAAGTATTCGGCATACGGAGCTGCGCGAGATTCGACGCTGGGAGCGCGGGGTGCGGCTCGGTGTCCGGTGTGGGGGATGGCGGGGCACGGGGCGCAGTGCTCATTACAGCGGACGGACGGAAGCGCGCGCGAAGCACCACTCGCTACGGAGGACGGGGGGGCGCGCGACGCACTACTCGCTGCGGAGGACGGGGGGGTGCGCGACGCACTACTCGCTGCGGAGGACGGGGGGGGGGTGCGCGACGCACTACTCGCTGCGGAGGACGGGGGGGTGCGCGACGCACTACTCGCTGCGGAGGACGGGGGGGGTGCGCGACGCACTACTCGCTGCGGAGGACGGAGGGTGCGCGCGTCCGAAGCTGATTCAACGCACAGCGATCGAAGTTTCTCGAGCCGACGGCATTCACTGACTCATTGTGTTGTGTCGGTGTACAAATAATATCACTACCTTCACCAGTCTGTGATGCGTAATCTGCGCTTACTAAGGGAAACATTCCTGTCGGTCCACTATCATATTCAAAGCTATGAAGCAGGCAAGCCCCTCGCTTAGTATTTATCTTAGCATTCATTTTACGGAGGACGGGGGGGCGCGCGACGCACCACTCGCTACGGAGGACGGGGGGGCGCGCGACGCACTACTCGCTGCGGAGGACGGGGGGGGGGGGGGCGCGCGACGCACTACTCGCTGCGGAGGACGGGGGGGGGGGTGCGCGACGCACTACTCGCTGCGGAGGACGGGGGGGGGCGCGCGTCCGCAGCTGATTCAACGCACAGCGATCGAAGTTTCTCGAGCCGACGGCATTCACTGACTCATTGTGTTGTGTCGGTGTACAAATAACATCACTATCCTCACCAGTCTGTGATGCGTAATCTGCGCTTACTATGGGAAACATTCCTGTCGGTCCACTATCATATTCAAAGCTATGAAGCAGGCAAGCCCCTCGCTTAGTATTTATCTTAGCATTCATTTTACGGAGGACGGGGGGGGCGCGCGACGCACTACTCGCTGCGGAGGACGGGGGGGCGCGCGTCCGCAGCTGATTCAACGCACAGCGATCGAAGTTTCTCGAGCCGACGGCATTCACTGACTCATTGTGTTGTGTCGGTGTACAAATAATATCACTACCTTCACCAGTCTGTGATGCGTAATCTGCGCTTACTAAGGGAAACATTCCTGTCGGTCCACTATCATATTCAAAGCTATGAAGCAGGCAAGCCCCTCGCTTAGTATTTATCTTAGCATTCATTTTACGGAGGACGGGGGGGGACGCGACGCACCACTCGCTACGGAGGACGGGGGGGCGCGCGACGCACTACTAGCTGCGGAGGACGGGGGGGGGCGCGCGACGCACTACTCGCTGCGGAGGACGGGGGGGGGGGGGGTGCGCGACGCACTACTCGCTGCGGAGGACGGGGGGGGGGGGGGGCGCGCGTCCGCAGCTGATTCAACGCACAGCGATCGAAGTTTCTCGAGCCGACGGCATTCACTGACTCATTGTGTTGTGTCGGTGTACAAATAACATCACTATTCTCACCAGTCTGTGATGCGTAATCTGCGCTTACTAAGGGAAACATTCCTGTCGGTCCACTATCATATTCAAAGCTATGAAGCAGGCAAGCCCCTCGCTTAGTATTTATCTTAGCATTCATTTTACGGAGGACGGGGGGGCGCGCGACGCACTACTCGCTGCGGAGGACGGGGGGGCGCGCGACGCACTACTCGCTGCGGAGGACGGGGGGGGGGGGGGGGGGCGCGCGACGCACTACTCGCTACGGAGGACGGGGGGGCGCGCGACGCACTACTCGCTGCGGAGGACGGGGGGGGGGCGCGCGACGCACTACTCGCTGCGGAGGACGGGGGGGGGGGGGGTGCGCGACGCACTACTCGCTGCGGAGGACGGGGGGGCGCGCGTCCGCAGCTGATTCAACGCACAGCGATCGAAGTTTCTCGAGCCGACGGCATTCACTGACTGTTATGCGTAATCTGCGCTTACTAAGGGAAACATTCCTGTCGGTCCACTATCATATTCAAAGCTATGAAGCAGGCAAGCCCCTCGCTTAGTATTTATCTTAGCATTAATTTTACTCAACTGTTCTTGTGTTTGTAGATAAGTAATCTCAGTTTTCAGAGTCAACAGATCTTGTTTAGTTGCAAACTCCTCCGCAATTCGGTCTACGTCCTGTCTCATCTTTACGAGGTCCTTGAGGATTCGGGTTGCGTCTAAGTGATCAAATAGTACTGGTGGAAGTTTGTGCAACTCACGCGCTACAAAAATGGGAACCGCCTCAGGGTCCGTTTCTTTAAGGAGACAGATTTTCTCGTCTTCTTTTTGCTCGCTGGGATTGACAGAAACAGTAGATTTTTCGCATTCACTATATCACTCTCCGTAAAAACTGTTTCACATATACGGAAGATACTCTCCTCATCCATGACATCTATTTTCAATACTTTCATACAACCTTTCATCCCCCTTTTCAACGCTGTACAACACTTATTTTTCAATTAAAAAGTAGCCTATGTCCTTTCTCAGGCTCTTTAAATCGGTTCAGTAGTTTTGACGTGAAAGCGAGACAGACAGGCAGACAGAGTTACTTTCGCATTTATAATATTATTAGTATATTAGTAATTAGTACATTAGTAATTAGTTACAGTAAATTAGTAATATTAGTAATTAGTGACAGCGGTGACAGCCCAGTGGCTATCGAACTCGCCTCTCACTCGAGCAGTCCGGGTTCAAACCCCAGCGGCACGCACCAATGACTTTCTAAGTTATGTGCGATTTAAGAATTTAAATGTCACTTGCTATAACGGTGAAGGACACATCGTGAGGAAACCTGCATGCCTGAGTACTTCATAATGTTCTCGAAGGCATGTGAAGTCTGCCAATCCGCACTTGGCCAGCGTGGTGGACTAAGGCCTAATCCCTCCCATTCTGAGAGGAGACCCGTGCCCAACAGTGGGACGTCTATGGGTCGCAGCAAGTAATTTGTATAGTAGTAATTAATATAATTAGTATATGTATTAGTAAATTAGTAATATTATCAAATTAGTAAATATTAGTAAAATTAATTAGTATATTAGTATTAGTATGGATTGGTGGTTTATGTAATAAATAAATCAATAAAATCCGCTGTCACTTCCCGCTCCATCCTTGCGCCCGCTCTCATTCAGACCGAACCTTACTATAATGTCACTTAGATTAGCCATCCGGTTATATTTTTCTTGTATATTATAAGCAGAACAATGGAGTGACATTAGACGTGTAATTCCCGCCAATTGAAGATTTAATAACGTCATAGGTTTATATATTATCTAGTGGAGATTTTTTTTATGGATTTATGACAGCAAACGAGCTTTCAGCACCACCCATTCGCTGCCGTTTGACTGTGACTGACTTTGAACAAGACTCAAATAGGGACTGGGATGGTTAGTACTACTTAGTACAATTAGCTGAGAGAGTTAATTAGAACATTAGTTGGGTTCGTTAGTGGGAAATGAAGACTGAATTATTGAAACACTCATTGCAACCCCTTGCAATTCAAATTCGTAATCTTCCTTCCATTTCCATTGAAACTAAGTAGAGTTTCAATTTTACTTTATTTATATAGGTACTAGTGGTTGTAGTTAATTTTACTTTATTTATATAACTTGTGTTGGTGCTTGCGTGGAATTAGACACAACTATAGTTTCGTTTACTCCTAGTAATATTATATAGCCTATGTCACTCAGTGAAGACGCAGCTTTCTAATGGTGAAAGAATTTTTGAAATCGGTCCAGTAGTTTTTGTGTGAAAACATTACAAACAAGTCTTTCCACTTTATAATATTAGTATAGATAATGTCTATTCTAGTCACACCCAAAATGTTCACCATTCATTATGTGTGCAACAAAAACGGCCGCACTGAAAACCAGCGTTGCGGCATTACTGCCGTAGCAAAGCTGAGTGTGTTGCGTGTTTCACATGTTCTACTGCAGTACCTAACCATATATTTTAAGCTTACTGTGTGTTTGTACCTGCTCCTTTGCTGCGGTGTACATATGTGAAACTAGTAGACGCCCGCAGCTTCGCTCGCGTGGAATTAGACATAACAATAGATTCTTCTAAACGCGTAAACTTTAGCTCCACCAATTTGTAATGAATCCGTAAATGTGTTATCCCCTATGTTTATTTTACACCCTTAAGGGTAAATTTTTTACAAACTGAATGCCATATTTATTTATATCTAATCAGCAGCCTTAAATATGAATTCTATGCTTCTAGTTCTGAAAATGACTAGTTAATGATAATTATTGTAATATTTGTCACCATAAACTTATTCTTTTCATGGAATTGAGAACTTATTATTTCCACTGGAATGTATTTACCTCCCACCAACCTATCTTTTAATACTTAGCAAGTGCGAAACCTTAGTGGGAGCGACGCCGTATAATGTGGGATATTCACCCACTAATTACAATTCAATTTAAAAAAAAAAAAAAGGCTTTTTATTTTAAATTACCTACATATTTTTATTTATTTTCATGCATTGTCATCGGAACCAAATATGTATGCTAAATTTCAGCTCGATAGCTTCAGTGGAAGTGGGTGAAATATTGATTGCAAGATTCCAGGACATATAATACATACATACGAGTTAAGTTAAATAAAATCTTTTAAAAATAACATTTATTCTTCCTTCTTTCACGTACGGAAGCGCATTTTTATTACATTAAATGAAAGTAAACCATAACATTAAAATGCTAATGCAGATTAATTAACTATCTAATGTTAGTCTAATACTAACTCTGTTCAAAAACAAACGTGTTATATGACTGCAGCGTTTCGACATATCGTGGTAGAATCTGTAAGATAGAATTAAAACGCGAGCGGTTGCAACGCCCCCAACTGCATACACCTTTACCTGCTCGTACCGAGGCATGATGAGTCTGGCTCTATAATTTTCACAATTACAAAGTTTTTCCAAGACAAAGCCACTTACGAACGTCTTATTGAACGACCATTCCCTTCAGTCGGGTCGGATCGCCCGATTCGGCAGAACGCTTCGAAACCGTCGCGCGGTGAATAAAAAAAAAAGAACATTCAGTGAAGTGAAAAGCGCGAGCGTTCGCGCCATTACAGTGACAGTTCAGTGGTTCCATTTTCAAAAATACAAATCAGTGACTGAAATGTGATTGTGTTCGATTTTTTTGGTGACGAAATTGTGTTTTTTTTTTGTTTTCAAATTGAGGTAGGTTATGAATGCTTATTATGTCATTATTGGTTTTTAGATACCGCTTTCACTGTGGGAGATTATGTGGGGCAGTGGGACAGTTGAAAGTGATCTTAAGTCGCACTCGGAGGCTGCGAGTGCATTGTACTTTACGAAAGTTAAGTTGGTTCGTGAAATGGAATGTGAATGGAGCACAGGTTTTTTACATCACAATTTATTTTGACATTGCTAATTTGGGGGTTTAAAATTGGAATACGTCATAATAAGAGTAAATTAAGTGCTTCACGATGTTTTACAAGAGTAAAATTTAAAAAAATATTTTTATTATTTTCAGTTTATGGTCTTTATAATTTTTTTAAGCTTCAATCTTTTTTTATCCGTTGAGCTTTAGTCTCGGAACTTTTAAAGCTTTAATAATAATTGTAGGCAGGTAATGATTACGCTATCCATAGCTGATGCAACTCACGTAGCATTAAAAGTTCTACTTACAGCTGTATTATTAAAGTTGTCTAAGTATTTGTAAGTATGCGTTTTGATAATTTATATTATATACATAATAGCGTTTATATTATATAATTATGGTAATTTAATTCGCAATGGTATCTATAAAAATTGATAAACTAAGCTTCCTTACGTTTCCACATTTCAGTATTTTTTAAATTTCATTTTAACACCAAATTTTCCAAATTATACATTCATAATATAGAATATTAATAGATAGGACATAATTAATAACTGTAACTGACTTGTAGCGTCCATAGCCTAATGGCTCGGGTCGATTCAATGTGATCCAAAGAGTTAAGCAACGACGGGCGTGGTCGGTTTGTGGATGAGTGACCGCTAGTGGCAAAATTTCATGGACGCTACCGTGCTTCGGAGGGCACGTAAAGCCGTCGGTCCCAGTTATTTTCAATGTTGGAAACAGTCGGTAAGCCTTGTCGAAGACCTTCGGGTGGTTTAAGAACATTCGACACTGGGTTGGCCACTAACCCCTCCACCAATCCGCATTGGAGCAGCGTGGTGGAGTATGCTCTAGACCTCCCGCAGCTGTCTGTGAGGGAGACCCGTGCCCAGCAGTGGGACGTGACAGTGAGACGCAAAGGGTAAAACGGGACCCTATTACTAAGACTTCGCTGTCCGTCTGTCCGTCTGTCACCAGGCTGTATCTCATGAACCGTGATAGTTAGACAGTTGAAACTCTCACAGATGATGTATTTCTGTGGCCGCTATAACGTCAAATACTAAAAAATTTAAAAAATAAAAATTTAAGGGGGGCTCCCATACAACATGATTTTTTTACCGTTTGTATAGATAATGGTACGGATTACGGAACCCTTCATGAACAGAATAGAATAGAATAGAAGTATTTATTTGCAAAAATGTGGTTAGGTTACATAGGTGGTTACATTTATATGAAGTTGCTCACATTTACCTAGTATAGGCATGCAAAATGTTTTAGGTACGTTCACAAATGCGTGAGTCCGACTCGCACTTGGCCGGTTTTTTTTTCTTTTTCCTCCGCTTTTTGAACTGAGAATCCTTTAGGTGATGTGATTTGCGCCAGCATGCAGCAGGTATCCATATATTTTCTTTCGCGTACGTAGACGCAAACCTTTATAAGGTTTGGAAAACTTGTTCCACCAAGTAGTACAATGCATACGCTCGCCTTGACACAGCAGCTCAATTAGAAAACGCATTAATTACGGTACAGCCGTTTTGATGTAATATTCAATTGTTTTAGCAACAAATATTGGCAAGAGTTTGCTATTTGGTGTTATTCAATTGGGGTAGCGGTCATAGTTCAGTGGATGAATTCGAGTACTCAAGGGGCCTAGGTTCAGATCCCAGCATAAAATCACACTTAATATTATAAAGGCGAAAGTTTGAGTGTGTGTTTGTTACTTCCTCACGCTAAAACAACTGGACCAATTTTGATAATAGGTACACGCTACACAGACTAGACCTACTCATTCTCCCACTGTTGGGCACGGTTCTCCTCTCAGAATGGGAGGGATTAGGCCTTAGTTAACCACGCTGGCCAAGTGCGGATTGGCAGACTTCACATGCCTTCGAGAACATTATGAAGAACTCTCAGGTATGCAGGTTTCATTTCTTAAATCGCACATAACTTAGAATACTCATTGGTGCGTGCCGCTTGGGTTTGAACCCGGACCGCTCGAGTGAGAAGCGAGTTCGATAGCCACTGGGCTATTTACGCTATTAGGGTGGCTAGTTTTTTTATGAGCTAGGTATTTAATTAAATAAATTATCTTGTCATTCTTACTTTTCAATTTTGAAATTTTCTTTTAGGGTTCCGTTCCCAAAGGGAAAAACGGAACCCTATTACTAAGACTCCACCGTATGTCCGTCCGTCTGTCCGTCTGTCACCAGGCTGTATCTCATGAGCCGTGATAGTTAGACAGTTGAAATTTTCACAGATGATGTATTTCTGTTGCCGCTATAACAAATAAAATTAATAGTTTAAAAAAACTAAAAAAACACGCTTTTATAAAAAATCCAATTAAAGTCAAAAGTAAAAAAAAGAAGTCTAACCTAACCTAATCGTGGTCAAAGTTCATTCCAAGACCTTACCACAAGTGCAAACACGACTATGATACGATATTCCATCATGAAGTTCCAGTTAATATCTTTCGGCTCCATCATCAGATCAGTTCGACAGTACCATATTATTGTATTGTCATCAGAACTACATACAGCTGCTAATTTTCATTACGCTACGATCCTTGGAAGATGGTTAAATCAGCTATCTTAGATTCCACTTTATAGTAGTTAATATCTTCCGGCACCATCATCAGATCAGCTCGACAGTACCATATTATTGTATGTGTCTCAGAAGTACATACAGCTGCCAATTTTCATTACGCTACGATCCTTGGAAGATGGTTAAATTAGCTCTCTTAGATTCCACTTTATAGTAGTTAATATCTTCCGGCTCCATCATCAGATCAGCTCGACAGTACCATATTATTGTATGTGTCTCAGAAGTACATACAACTGCCAATTTTCATTTCGCTACGATCCTTGGAAGATGGTTAAATTAACTATCTTAGATTCCCTTACATTGTGAGTTACATACAAGTGGACCTAATAAAAGCATGCTAAAAATACTAAAAAATAGACTGCAATAAAGAATTTGAATTTGAATTTGGAACCCATCGTGCGCGAGTTCGACTCGCACTTGGTTGATATTTTTTCATTTTCTATGATCAACTTACACAAGCGAAAAATGATAGAATCCTCTTATTGAACTGAGAATCCTTTTGGTGGTTATGTGATTTGCGCAGACTCGCACTTGACCGGTATTTATTATTATTTGAACCACGTTATTTTATTACAAACCCCACTCTTCAGCTTTACATTATTTTCTTTAAACAAATCGCTTATTGATTCGTTTAGTAAATATTTCTCAGTCAACGGTAAAAATTTTCTAGGTCAAATCCTGCTCAGCAAATAAAAAATAGTTCTTAATAACTAATTCAGTAATAAGCTACGTAAACTGACTACGTTTTAACAACTTCAGTCTCTAATTTTTTATGCATAAGCTTCAAATTGGTATAGCATTTATAATAGCACATTACATGGTGTTTTGGTATGATTTGGCAAGTATTTGCTAATTTTATAATATAACACGTCGACAACAAAATAGGTAGTTTAAAAATTTATCTTTAATATTATTAAATACTAGTGGACGTCCGCAGCTTTGCTCGCGTGGAATTAGACATAGTAATAAATTCTTCTTAACGCGTTAACTTTAGCTCCATTCGTAAATGTGTTATCCCCTATGTTTATTTTACACCCTTTTTTTGCAAACTTTGAGTGCCATATTTATTTATATTTTATCAACAGCTTAAAATATAAATTTTAAAAGCTTTTATTTTTAACTTCACTCGTATGTATGTATCTTGTATGTATGTCCTGGAATCTTATAATCAATATTTCACCCACTTCCACTGAAGCTATCGAGCTGAAATTTGGCACACATATTAGGTTCCGATGACAATGCACGAAAATAAAATTAAAAAATGTCATAAAAAGCTTTTTTTGAAAAATATATTTTTTAATTAATTAGTTATTAAAATATCATGGACATCCTCACACGCGGCCATCTGACCTAAACCAGGCAGAGCACTATGGGTGTCAGAGACTGATATACATACATAGATATTATTAAATACATACATATACAGATTACAAGTGGACGCCTGCAGCTTCTGTCTTGTGGAATTAGACATAACAATAGTTTCGTTTACACCTAGTAATATTATATAGCCTATGTCACTCAGTGAAGATGCAGCTTTCTAATGGTGAAAGAATTTTTGATATCGGTCCAGTAGTTTTGGCAGCACACGTCAGAATAGCTCGCAGATATTTTCCTATTTACTTACTTGACAC
Organism: Carterocephalus palaemon; assembly: GCA_944567765.1. Taxonomy (NCBI): domain Eukaryota; kingdom Metazoa; phylum Arthropoda; class Insecta; order Lepidoptera; family Hesperiidae; genus Carterocephalus; species Carterocephalus palaemon. The sequence continues at coordinate 928,953 of OX155667.1, forward strand.
TTATCATCATATTTTGGACAATTCACACAATATCTTTATAAATTGTAGCCTATGTGTTATTCTGATGTATAAGCTATATTCATGTAAAGTTTCATTACAATCCATTCAGTACTTTTTACGTGAAAGAGTAACACACATCCATCCATACATACATACTTACAAACTTTCCCGTTTACAATATTACTAAGGGAGGCACCGGTGCGTTCCGTAGGAGATCCCGGAGCCTCCATACATGTGCTAGAAGGCTGCCGAGGGGGTTTTAGTGAGTAGAAATCTCACATACACCGGCTTCTTCCCCCAAGCGGTCGGGATCTTTCGAAGATTTCCCCCTCGAGAGAAAAAAAAAAAGGATTAACATCCAGATACAACACAAGTGATCATCACACGAATGTTTGTCTTGAGTGGGATTCGAACCCACGACCCCTGGCGCAGAATTGTCTCTAGCGATTGCGCCAATTGGCCCGTCATAAAGTAAAACATCATACAAGATTTTTCAATTTTATACTTTTTTGACAGCCCAGTGGCTATCGAACTCGCCTCTCACTCGAGCGGTCCGGGTTCAAACCCCAGCGGCACGCACCAATGACTTTTCTGAGTTATGTGCGATTTAAGAAATTAAATGTCACGGTGAAGGACACGTCGTAAGGAAACCTGCATGCCTGAGAGTTCATCATAATGTTCTCGAAGGCATGTGAAGTCTGCCAATCCGCAGTTGGCCAGCGTGGTGGACCTAATCCCCCCATTCTAAGAGGAGACCACGCCCAATAGTGGGACACAGAAAGAGTTGATGATGACTTTTTTTACACTTCGTAAATATCGAAGTTTAATTATTTTGTTTGATTTAATGGTGGGTAGTTACTATAATTTAGAATTAACAATACAATACAATACAATATAATTTATTGCACCAGAAAAAGAACTGAAAAGAAAAAACAAAGAAAAAATTGAATTAATAAAAATTAAAAAAAAAAAAGCTTTTATAACTTTATTTTTATTTCCGTGCATTCTCATCGGAACCAAATATGTGTGCCGAATTTCAGCTCGATAGCTCGATAGCAGTGGAAGTGGGTGAAATATTGATTGCAAGATTCCATGACATAGATACATACATACATAGATTACATACGAGTTAAGTTTTAAATAGAAGTTTTATTATTTTTTTATTATTAACCTTAAATCATTATGGTTCAACTTGTTAAGATAACATTTGGCGCTGTGTTGCGGCAAATGTGTTGCAATTTATTTAGTTGTAAGAACAATTAAGCCAAATAATTAATATACTTAGATCAGTTTAAGTAGTTTGTAGTTACCTAGACCTAGACTTTCGGTAAGCGTGTCTAATCACCTCATAACCGCGAAATAAATTATTTGACTTTGATTTTGACTTTGACTTATTATTAAGGCATTCAGTCAGCCTCGCCGCAGAACTCGCCTCACACTCGAGCCGGGTTCAAATCCATGCGACATGCACCAAATGACCTTTCCGTGCGTAAAGAAACTAAATGTTACTTCTTGTAACGGTGAAAGAAAGTTCTGAGGAAACCTGCATGCCTGAGAGTCCTCCATTTCTCGAAGCCATATCCATGGGTGGGGTTAGGCCTTAGTCCTCCACGATGACCAAGTGCAGATTGGTTTACATGCCTTCGGTACATTATGCAGAACTCTCTGGCATGTAAGTTTCCTTACGATGTTTCCTTCACCGTTACAGCAGGTGTCATTTAATTTAATAAATCGCACATTATTTTATGGTAAGTGATCAAATTATAACCGACATTTCTGTCGTTTCCTTCCTTATCAATATAAAGAATTATTTTTATTACAGGTTATGCCCTCATAACGCTCAGGTATTTGAACTTGAGACCACAGGTTCAAAGAATTCAATTGACTTTGTGATACTAATATCTTAATGGGCAGACATAAATACAGAGTTGAATGACTATTAGACAGGTCGATGTCTACCAAGTCACAACCCTTTCTATGTCCCACTGCTGGGCAACGGTCTCTTTTCGGAGTATTCTATACTAATATTATAATGTGGAAATATTTATTTGTAATGTTTTCACACAAAAACTACTACACCGATTTCAAAAATTATTTCACAGTTAGAAAGCTGCATCTTCACTGAGTGACATAGGCTATATAATATTACGAAACTTTTGTTATGTCTAATTCCACGCGAGCGATGCTGCAATCTATATAACTACATAGTAATCTATATAAATAAAAATGAATGTTGGTAAGCGCATAACTCAAGAATGGCTGGACCGTAGCTGTAGCAGACTACGACCGCTGGTTTTCAATGCGACCCATATTGACCCAGTTTGGACTATATTGTAAAGCAATTATCGACTCCATAATTATGCAATTGCCACGTGTTTCCAGGTATACTTATGATAAATGTAAACAAGATAATAATTTACTTGTGTCGTGAGATCAATCGATACCAATATATCCTTATTCTTACGTATATATAAATGGGAAAGTTTGTTTGTTTGTTTGTCATTCTCCGTTCACGTTGAAACGATATAATTTATTTCATAGGAGAGGAGAGTGAAGCATATGACTACTAATTGAGTCTTGTTCAGTCAGTCACAGTTGTCATGGGCGGCAGCGTATGAGTGGTGCTGCGAGCTCGTTTGCTATCCTGTATCCATAAAAAAAAACCTGGAATATTTCATGGTTCCCGTTGAAGATAAAAGCTCCAACCCATACACGGGCCCGTTGGCGCAATCGGTAGTGACCCTGCCTGTTGCGCCAGGGGTCGTGGGTTCGAATCCCACTCAGGACAAATATTCGTGTGACGAACACTTGTGTTTGTTCTGTGTCTGGATGTCAATATTATCTATTTAAGTATGTATTTAAAGATATCTATGTATGTATATCAGTCTCTGGCACCCATAGTACAGGCTCGCGCCTACTTTAGGGTCAGATGGCCGTGTGTGAATGTCCATGGTATTTTTTTTTTTTTGGACATTTTCACACACGGCCATCTGACCCCAAAGTAGGCGCGAGCCTGTGTTATGGGTGTCAGAGACTGATATACATAGATAGATATTTTTAAATACATACTTAAATAGATAATATTGACATCCAGACACAGAACAAATACAAGTGTTCGTCACACGAATATTTGTCCTGAGTGGGATTCGAACCCACGACCTTTGGCGCAACAGACAGAGGTCGTGGGTTATATTTATTTATTTTTATACGTGCCACTGCTGGGCACGGATCTCCCCCACAAACTGAGGGAGGTCTAGAGCATATTGACGCTGCTCCAATGCGGATTTGTGATGGGATATAACACTGTTAAAAAACTAAGACTTAATTGATTTAAAACTATCGATTAATTTAATTAATTTAATCGATTATATTTTAAACAATTTTACAATGCTCGTAGAGACAGATAGATCGGGAAACGGTTGAACTCTTTCACTAACGTATATAGAACTAGTGACGCCCGCAACTTCGCTAGCGTTAGTTAGAATCAGACATAACAATAGATTCTACATAACGCGTTAACTTTAGCTCCACAAATTTGTAATGAATCCGTAAATGTGTTATCCCCTATGTTTATTTTACACCCTTAAGGGTAACATTTTTACTAACTTTGAATGCCATATTTATTCCTATCTAATCAACAGCCTAAAATATTAATTTTATGCTTCTAGTTCTATAAATGACAAGAATTCCATACAAACTTTCATCCCCCTTTTAAACTATTTACAACACTTTTTTCCAACTAAAAAGTAGCCTATGTCCTTTCTCAGGCTCCAGACTATCTTCGTATTAAATTTAATTTAAATCGGTTCAGTAGTATTGGCGTGAAAGCGAGACAGACAGACAGAGCCACTTTCGCATTTATAATATTAGTATGGATTTATAACAATAAATTTTGGTTTGGTTTGTCTGTTTCGCGGTCGGCGTGTGTTGACACGGGCGGAGCTGCGTGTAGTACTAGTCAATCGCTCCGCCTGATATGCAACATTGTTGTCACAATGCCAACACTAAGACCGCAGGAATGATACATCCCATATAGTAGAAGATCCCGCTATACAACGACCTTCACCGAGATGTTTATTTAATAAAACGTATTTTATATTCAATTTAATATGTCAATAAATATAGTACATACGGGTTGGCTAACTAATTTCAGTCCAGGATATGATTAATTAATAATTAAAAAAAAAATTTTTTTAAACATTTCACCGGTTTGATTATTAGTCAAATTCTATACCAATCGAAAGTATGAAGCCCACAGATTATGCAAACGTTAGGTTGGCTATTCTTTTCCGGTCACAACTCTCGAGTAGCCAGGTATAAACAGGTAAATCGATCGATATCGCATTTTGCACCGGTCTGATTATTGAATTAAAATTAAATGAAATTGAAGATTATTCCATTATGAACACGGTGGTATAGGGTTGACTGCGAAAAATCAGTCCCGAATTCCAGTTGTCGAATTTTCAAAAGTGAGATATTGCTGCGAGTGAATGTGTGCGACTGAGAGGTCCCAACCAACCATCCCATGCGATAGAAGAGGACACAGCATAGCAGCTGTTTAAAGTCCGCCCATAATAAAGGAAAAGTAAAACCTTTTCAGCTATTTTCGAAAAATTCGACAACTGGAATTCGGGACTGATTTTTCGCAGTCAACCCTATACCACCGTGTTCATAATGGAATAATCTTCAATTTCATTTAATTTTAATTCAATAATCAGACCGGTGCAAAATGTGATATCGATCGATTTACCTGTTTATACCTGGCTACTCGAGAGTTGTGACCGGAAAAGAATAGCCAACCTAACGTTTGCATAATCTGTGGGCTTCATACTTTCGATTGGTATAGAATTTGTCTAATAATCAAACCGGTGAAATGTTTAAAAAAAATTTTTTTTTTTAATTATTAATTAATCATATCCTGGACTGAAATTAGTTAGCCAACCCATATGTACTATATTTATTGACATATTAAATTGAATATAAAATACGTTTTATTAAATAAGCATCTCGGTGAAGGTCGTTGTATAGCGGGATCTTAGACTAATAATAAACGTTTAAAGACGACTGCGGTGACAGCCCAGTGGCTATCGAACTCGCCTCACTCGAGCGGTCCGGGTTCAAACCCCAGTGGCACGCACCAATGACTTTTTTAAGTTACTAGTGGACGCCCGCAACTTCGCTCGCGTGCTTCGCGTGGAATTAAACTTTCTAATGGTGTAAGAATTTTTGAAAACTGTCCAGTAGTTTTTGTGTGAAAACATTACAAACAAATCATTCCTCTTTATTAATATAGATCAGCCTTTCCCAAAGTGGGCAATAACACCCCCCTGTGGGAGCTGCAGGCCTAAAGGGGGGCGGTAAGAGACCCAGATTAATTTAATTTGAAGTATAGTGGTTTTTAAGGAAGGTGAAAAAATGGGGGCGCTAAAAAATAATTTATTCTCAAAGTGGGCAGTAGACAAAATAAGTTTGGGAACCCCTGGTATAGATCTATATAGATCTATATCTCTATTTCGATAGTAAGACCACTAAAATATGACACTCACCTGCTAGACTTAATTAGACATTAATAGTCCGGGAGGAATCGGCGCATGAGTACCGAAAACTATTCCACCTCAATTTTTTAAAAGCTTTTATTTAACTTCACTCGTATGTACTCGTATGTCCTGGAATCTTGCAATCAATATTTCACCCACTTCCACTGAAGCTATCGAGCTGAAATTTGGCACACATATTAGGTTCCGATGACAATGCATGAAATTAAAATAAAAAGTTATAAAAGCTTTTTAAAAAAAAATTTTTTTAGAGTATAATTATTTATGCGATCCTCTTCAAATTGCCCTCCTAATGATATAAATGCATGTTGCCATGGCGCAACCCGGTGCCATATTGTTTAAACCGAAATTGTTTAAATAATTGCAAGGAATTGTTATTTAGCATTAACTTTATCGTGAAAAGTCATAGGACCTTTTTTATTGGTATTTCAATAAAGAATATAAAAAAAATTGTCCGGTTGAAAAATAACAATTCCGCCCTGCCTGACGTGTCCATTGGCCGACTGTAGGAATGAACTATAGGCTGTGGTCATTAAACATTTCACAGTATTTCTCAATAATCGCTCTAATTACAACTAAGTAATGATTCTATAACTACAGTGATTATCTAGATCGTAAAACGGTTAGAGTATCAAGTTTTTGCAACATAATTACTGTGGTTTGTCGTCAAGTATTTTATGTTAATACCTACGTTAAATAGGTTGATCTTTGAACTTGTTTAAATGATGTCCGTTTAAAAAATATTAGATTTTATGTACTGATAGGTGGTAGAGCCTATATGAAATTATGGAATATATTAGAGTTCGCCCGGGGCAGTACCACCTCCCGCCACGGTACCTAGTACCATCTCTACCGTGTAATGATTGTTTTTAAATAAATTGGGGCCGGAAAGGTGTGGTTTCCGGTTAGCCCTTTTTAGAGGTGAACATAATTCCTAAATCTGAAATTGACTCGGAACGAGGCTATCCACCTTTCCGTGATATTACTAACAATTACTAACTACTCTATTAGTAACCAATCACCAGGACTAAATATCACCATTAGTCCTTGCCTCCTTCTGTACTGACGAACGACCACAGCTCTCCCTGGTAAACTAACAATCCTAATTCGTAAAACATTTCCCATAGGCACTAAATGACCGGCGATGCATGCCCGTTTGCTAACTTTAATCCATAAAAAAAATGTAAAGCAATGAAGATTATCCGTAGAATTATAGCGATTCATTTCGATTACTGCGGTTACAGAATTATAGCGGAAAACACATCCAAAGTAGCAATTGCGAAGTGTTTTATAGTCACGTCGATTACGGGCTGTAAAAACGCATCAACTTAAGTTTACTCTACAATGTAACGAAAGATGTGATGTTTAATAAAGACTGATGCGGGCGCCAGCCGCGAGGTGGCGGGAGTTGTACTGTGCCACGCCTCGCGACAGGCGCACGCGTCTGTGATTGACAAATTCTGTGTTTGGATATAACACCCAAAAACCCACTTACCCAGTGACGAGGGGACGTCACAGGTCCATTGGCGTAATCGGTAGTAACCTTTGCCTGTTACGCCACGTCGTGGGTTTGAATCCCACTCAAGACAGACATTCGTGTGACGAACACATGTGTTTGTTCTGTCTGGATGATAATATTATCTGTTTAAGCATGTAATTATGTATGTATGTATATCTCTGACACCCATAGTACAGGCTGGCGCCTAATTTGGGGTCAGATGCCGCGTGTGAGTATGTCCAAGATATTTATTTATTTACTACTAGTGGACGCCCGCAGCTTCGATCGTGTGGAATTAGACATAACAATAGTTTCGTTTACATCTAGTAATATTATATAGCCTACGTTACTCAGTGAAAATGCAGCTTTCTAATGGTGAAAGAATTTTTGAAATCGGTCCAGTAGTTTTTATGTAAGAATATTACAAACAAATGTTTCCTTTTTATAATATTAGTATAGATTGGAATTCGTGGGTAATAATCAACGATCTCTAACACTATCTCTATGGTAATAATATCATTGCACGTAACACAAGACGTACCTTACGTAGTATGAATAGTGTAAGATCGTTTTAAGATATGGATATATAAGAAGTTTCAATATAAATTAAGATGTTGTCTAGTATATTTATAGAGATATGGAAGAGTAGGGTCACCTGACACAGGCATATGCTTATGCTTACTAGGTGGCTCTGTACAACAAAATTTGTAAACATCCTTAAACAGTAACAATAAAGATTATATTATTCTTATATACATATATGGCAGACAAATTAAAGATAACTTTAATAATGGCGAACAACAAAGAAAAAACAATTTACAACACTACATAACATAACTGCATCCCCCTAAAAGTGTAGGCTGTTTTCACCTGTACCCCAGCGTGTTTCGTCGTGCCGCGAGCTGTTCACAGCGTGACTGTGAAACCACCTGAGCTAGGATAGACTTTACTTTCGACGCGAACCGGTCGGTCGCGCGCTGCGTTGCGACAGTGCCGCTAACCTACTTTTATCATACTCACAGCGTTTAGTGGTCAGAATGATTTTCGTATCGGCATATTATTTGAGAAATAGACGACGGTGACCACTTACCATCAGGTGGCCCGTATGTCTGCTTGTCCGTCTAAAGTCTAAACTATAAAAAAAAAATTTTTTTGTTAACTAATATTTTTTGCTTTTAACAGCTTTGTTAAAAGCTTTTGTTAGCTTTGTATGTACGAGTATGTACTAGTGGACGCCCGCAGCTTCGCTCGCGTGGAATTAGATATATAATAGTTTCGTTTACACCTAGCGATAAAAGTAGGTATCTATTTTCATTTAGGAATCAATTTATTACTATCAAATGTTCATTTGAAATAAATTATCAATTTTTATTGTAGTTATAGTTCACTATTTTGGCTATAATGGCTTACACATAAGATATAGATATATACTGTGGTGGGCTTTTTTGTAAGACTGTTTAAGATAAACATTTCCATCATACATTACATATGATGT